>JAPTHN010000001.1:153025073-154225073 GCA_026936325.1 Platynereis dumerilii | reverse complement strand
CATACAATAATATAATATTATAATGGCTGTATTTTCATGAGTTATGTAGGTTTAAAGAAAACCACAAATGATGCAGGTTTTAAGGAAAACCAAAATCGATGTAGGTTTTAAGTAAATCCAAAATTGATGTAGGTTTTAAGGAAAACCAATTGATGTAGGTGTAAGGAAAACCAAAAATGATGTAGCTATTAAGGAAAACCAAAATTGATGTAGGTTTTAAGGAAAACCAATTGATGTAGGTTTAAGGAAAACAAAAATGGTGTAGGTTTTAAGGAAAACCAAAATTGATGTAGGTTTCAAGGAAAACCAATTGATGTAGGTTTTAAGGAAAACCAAAATTGATGTAGGTTTCAAGGAAAACCAATTGATGTAGGTTTTAAGGAAAACCAAAATTGATGTAGGTTTTAAGGAAAACCAATTGATGTAGGTTTAAGGAAAACCAAAAATGATGTAGGTTTTAAGGAAAACCAAAATTGATGTAGGTTTCAAGGAAAACCAATTGATGTAGGTTTAAGGAAAACCAAAAATGATGTAGGTTTTAAGGAAAACCAAAAATTCTAATCAAAAACATCTTTGGTTCCCCCTAAAAAAAGAAATTTACAACTAATGACCAACAAAATGTATTTTTCGTGGTGAAACCACCCTCTCTGTTCCCTTCAATATTGAAATCATTGTAACAAAACATCCATGTTCTTTTTGTCTTATTGCTGAACTAAGCAGCTAAGTTAATTTTCTAAAGATGCTGACCAAGGAGTCCAAAGAGGTCTAGGCTTTCTGGTTTGAAATAAACCAGGGCTTTGGAGTCGGGTGATAAGTGAACCGACTCCGACTCCCGACTCCTTTGGCTTTCTGAAAAGCGACTCCGACTCCGACTCCGACTCCTTAGGTCTCCTGATTTACGACTCCGACTCCGACTCCCGACTCCACTTATCGGCATTATTGCACATAAATATTACATGGTTAACAGAGAAGAAAAAGTCATTCTACAAAGTTTTCATAGGATTTTGTGCATGAATACTTGCTTAAGAAGTTTTATGCAAAAATTGGAATTCATTTCACATTTTTGAAATTGTGTTTTTTTAAATTATATTAATTATTTTAAGGAGTCAGGAGCCACCACTTTAATGTTCGACTCCGACTCCGACTCCACCTGAAAATCAAAGTTCGACTCCGACTCCGACTCCGACTCCACCCAAAAACCTCCGACTCCATGACTCCGACTCCCGACTCCGACTCCGACTCCAAAGCCCTGGTCAAGAGTGAAGATGAGTACTTTCAGAATGTACAAATAAAATAATCAGTTTAAAACAAATGGGAAAACATTGAAAATGTTGTTCTCCCAAATCATGTCCTTCAAATCTCATGATTTTCTAACGGGAGGATTTATGACAGTCCTATCTGTAAGTAATATAAGTGAAACGGTTGATCTTTTGGCTTTGGGTCGATGCTAAATACAGTAGCGGACAAAAGTTTAGGCCACGTCAATTTTTTGGCAATATTAGGGAAAATAGGTGCTCAGCTGAAAAATTTCTGCATGGATTTTCTTGCCTATGTATCAGGTAAGTTCTACAATAGAGAAAACTTCCATCTGGTTTTTATCACTTACTTGAATATGTGTGATAAACAAAAATTTCAGGTGGTCTAAACTTACGTCTGATGCTTGCTTACATCCACAAAGGCCCTTAATGGAAAGGTGGCTAAATTATTCAATGTTATTTTAGACAAGTTATTCAAACATGTTTCATGTGATTTAAAGGCAATTAGTCATGAAACAGAAAAAAACACATTTTTAAATAATTTTTTAAAATTTCAACTTAGGAGGTAATAAAGGTGATTCAATGAGCCAAAATTGTTAATAAATAAAAGGTCAACTAAAAACAACTAAGAAAATATGTGTCTGACACATTTTCATCCTTCTAATGGAGTATGAATACACTTAACACCCAGTCATACTGCCAAAATGGTGTTTTTGCCTGGTTTTGTCTAAGAGACTCCTATTTGAAGCATCATAAAACAGTGAAAGGAGAGTTTTCATTCACCTGAGTATGTGTCCTGATAAAATCAACAAACTTTCGTTCTTTTCCCACAGTACAGACAAAATTACAGACGCCACTCTGGAAAGTGTACTGAAACGTAATGTTAATGAATGGACCAGTTTTACGCCTTCCATAAAAGTGGCTGTAGTTTCATCATAAGTAAAGTGAACAAACAAAAGTTTGTTGATTTTATCAGGACACATGCTCAGGTCAATGTAAACACTCCGATCGCTGTTTTCTGATGCTTCAAATTGGATCTATCAGATAAAACCCCGGCAAAAACACCATTTTTGCAGTATGACTGGGTGTCAAGTGTATTCATACTCCATTAGAAGGATGAAAATGTGTCAGACACATATTTTCTTGGTTCTTTTTAGTTGATCTTCTATTTATTATCAATTCTGGCTCATTGAATCACCATTATTACCCTCTAAGTTGAAATTTAAAAAAATTATTAAAAAATGTGTTTTTTTCTGTTTCATGAATGATTGCCTTTAAGTCACATGAAACATGTTTGAATAACTTGTCTAAAATACAATTGAATAATTTAGCCACCTTTCCGATAATGCACAATGCCATTTAGGGCCTTTGTGGATGTAAGCAGCATCAGACCGTAAGTTTAGACCACCTGAAATTTTTGTAGTAAGTGATAAAAAATAGAGCAAGTTTTCTCTATTGTAGAACTTCCCTGACACATAGGCAAGAAAATCCATGCAGAAATTTTTCAGCTGAGCACCTATTTTCCCATATATTGCCGAAAAACTGATGTGGCCTAAACTTTTGTCCGCTACTGTAAATGCTCTGCCAAACTCCTTGTGGAAGCATGAATCCCCATCCGATGAGATGAAAACATATTGGGTCATGATCATTAACGACAATATTTGAGGTACATATAACACGTGGGATACAATTGGCAACCAATTTTCTTCGCAGCGCTCAGGAGTTACATATAGGTTAAAGCCTTTGATAAGCAAAAATCAAGGCCAATGCAAATTTAATAGGGAGCTGGGGTTCACTTACTTTTCAAAAATTTTAACTCATTATATGTAACTGTTTCTAGAGCAAAGGAAGTAAGGTGCTTTTCTGTCCTACATGCATCAACTATCGTCCTTTATCCCTGCCGGGTATAAGATGCAAAAATCATGGGTGACATGCTCACACCTGCAACAGCTAAAAACTCCTCCCCGAGCAATGCCACTCACCTAAACTGTCCACCTATCCTTATTGATCTATCCTGTCCTTCTGATAACAGCAAATAACAGTGAAACAGCTCCCTTATTTACGTTTTCTGCCTCTACTGTTTTTCTCCACCAGGGGCGCATGCATCTCCATTGTAGTTCCGCTATTGCTCACGTTTAGGACTGGCGCCACCGTCTGCCTTCCCGCCAAAACCATCCACACACTTCACTCTCACCTTTCTCAAGCCCATTCCATCTGTCAATGTCTCAATGCCCATACACTTTTACCTATTTGCCTAATTTTATACATTTCCATCAATCCACATTTCCTTTCAACAGATCTTTTCCTTTCCTTACGAGCCATGCCCTCACTTGACTGTACCTTACACCAATACGTATGCCAGAGCATTTGTCACTTCAATTCCTCTACCACCACTCTTTACTTATATTACAATTATTACTCAAATGCTATTTCGAATGGTCAGCATGCAATACGGGGCCACATGCCCATGCAGGTACAGGGGGGGGGGGTTAATTATTCCCCATTATAGTCCTGCTCCAAATCATGGGTAAATCTAGTTACCCCATAATTATGTTCTTCTCGTCGGATTAGTATATATATCATTGCTTTCACCAGCAGTTTGGTTGAGGATGTTTAACATTGACCAAATGGCAAAACATCACCCGTATCACTTACTTACATACATGTGGCATTGTAGTTCATTCGGGTAAAACTCAGAAGTAGAGCTGCTAGAGGCAAACGTATAGACCTTATGATGAGATAATATGACCAGAGTCCAAACCAAGGTACTCCCTGTAATGAAATGAAACACACACATTGCATTAAGACACACACTTTTTTGTTGCAGTGATGGTGAGGAGAGCGGACGGTCTTACGAGAGGAGGTACTGGAACGACGACTGGGAGGCTTGTATCTTCAAGTACTGCGTGGACAGTGCCGGCTACAAGTACATGCAATGTATGAACACTCACTGTCCTGGGGCCCTGGTTCAAATCCCTCGCGATTTAGAGGACACGGAGGAGGCGGAGGCCAAGGCCCAACAACCCCCATCAGGCGTTCAACTTATCTGCGCAGGTCTGCTCTGCCAACACGTCACTTCCGCCCACCAGCTGGTGTCCTGCTTCCGCTCCAAATGTCTCGACGGAGAACTCAACGTCCTGGAGACGGCGAGCAGAGCTCTGGAGAACGGCCAGGACGGTCAGGAGGACGGAGGGGCGCAGGTCAACATGGAGGACGTAGCCAAAGGGGTTGAGACGACGGGAATCTGCGCCTTCATCAGATGCGGAACACGCCACGGTCGGGACTACATGTCATGCGTCAAGAGCAAGTGTTCGGCGTCCAACTCGCAACATCAGAACGTGAAACGACGAGTGAACAACCCCATGGTAGGAATGGTGGAATGCACGAAGCAGTGTTCCAGCTCGGGCGACTCCTCCTCCAGGCTAGTTTGTATCAAATCATGCCAGACCAAAAAATGAATTCTTCGTTAGGAGCAACTAGCAACTTTGTGTCATGCGGACGATCATTGTTGAGGAATATCCAGCGTTTTTCTTTTAACTTCAAGGATTATTCATTCGGCATTAACACCTTCTAGATATTATGAAGTCATTGAAACATTACTTAGAGAAATCAACATAATTAACTCGTGAATGGTTTTCGAGTCTTCTAGTAATTAATGTCAAGGCGAAACTCTCTATCTCGTATAGATCTCTTTAATGAGCAATGGTGTCCTTTTCCATGTTTTGGTGCATAGTTTTAACTGCATGAATTAAGATTTATTTGACGATGATGTTGGCTTGAGGATGGCTGACTATTCGTTTATTGAAATGGGGCAGGAATAACCCTGCAGGCTGTTCATACCATGTCAGGCTACTCGTCCTTCAGTTTGACAATTGTATGTCTTCAAACTTAAACCCATAAACTGTGTGTAAATATGTGCATGGACCCAGATATGTGCTGAAATTACTTTTTGTCAGCATTATATATAACATTATGCCATTGTCCTGGAGAGTAAATGTAAATAACCAGCAGATATAGTGAGGCATTGAATAAATGTATTTCTGTGTGACCTGTTCTTTGTGTGACGTATTAGCAAATACAGCTTAAAAGTTTGAAACTGAATAAATGTATCTTGGTTGTTAGATTTCAGATTTATATATTTTTGTTGCCAAGAAGACTAAAATTAATAAAATGTGATTATAAAAACGCTGGAATACAATCTTATTCTTTCATTAAAACAATTAAGCAGTAAAAGACAGAAGTTCCACAACAGGCTAGGGTGTTTTCGGAAGCAGGCAACGCTTATTGTAAATGATTCAGCCGCTGTTTGTGGCCATTAATGACTTCACAACAGGCCCTATACTATCCATTGCATTGAAATGAACTTTCAATTCGTCATTGAGTAACTCGTGACCTCATTTATGAGTGCTGTGACTCATCAGGTGACTTGTTTCGATAGCTTTGGAAGTATAGGATATGCTCAGGTATTTCTATGAAATGAAATGACCTCACAAATTTCTTATGAGTTATGGAAAATAACGGCATTGATAGGGATGTGACCTCACACGTCAGTGCAATTCTGTAATAATCACTTATCATTCGTCTGCTGTAACAGGCAGGCCTATAAAAATAGGCCTATTTCAAAACTGTGGCCAACACGGCTCGGCGGGCTTGCCCCATCTGTACCAGATTGTATCAACGCTAAACATCCTAAAGTTGTAGGCCTAAAGTCATTTTACTGATATTGTGTCAAGCTGAACATGAAGCAGACAACTAGTTTTGATTAACTGAACTCATGTTACAACATGATAATTATTTTATGCCAGTAACCCGGCTAGAAGAAAAGTTGTAGGAGTTAACCACTTTAGGATAACCTGTGTTTTAAAAGTGTTCATACAGTCCGGTACTGGTCGGTAACTTAGGCCTATACACATGGCATGTTAAATAAAATATAGGTCTTACATTGATCAGTAACATTCAAATCCCGAACCTATGTTGAGCAGTTTCAGGCCCATTAGAAATATGCATTTTGTAAAAACAATGGATGTAGGGCACAGTTGTAGAAAATTACAAATGATATATATATATATATATATAAGCTACACGAAATACCAACAACATATTTGGTGTCCTAATCATTCTATTCACACAAAAATAAACTTAACAGGCCTACCCAATATTACACATTCCCATAGACTATTTATAAGTCATCAAATCAGCAAAGTTCGGCACTTGGCTAAAACTTCGACAACATCTTCCACAATTTGTGACTGCAGGAGATTGGACGAAACATTTTGGTGGTGCATTGGCTTAACTATACAGTCTTTTACAGAGAAAAGATCTACATCAGTTGCTTGCAAGATTAATTAAGGTTGAAAATGAAAAGCTGGACCATTTCATTCTCTCAATGTGTGACCTTCTATGAAACAAATGCGGTCAGTAATATAAAGCACAGCCAGACGCATCATCTGGCAAGACTGGAACCAATGTTAATTGAAATGGAACAACTTTGTCATGGTAACCTTCCTTTTCAAAAATACCAATAGAACACGAACATTTATCATGGCAGGTATCGAATTGAAATTTATAGCTCGGCACATTTATCACCCGTATAATAAATCAGCATACAGGCCTAAGTTATCCCGTCAGCTGCCTAATTCGTAAAATACACAATGTCTTCATTTATTTTGGATACAGAGAAAATGAGCCAAATATAAAACGCCAACTCTCTCGGCCTCATAAGACACGAGTCATGTGACAGTTGAAGAAATGAAGCTAAATCAGGTAAAATCACAAGGCATCAAAGTCCTTTGAAAGCCAATTTGAGAAGAATGCATGTCTCCAGCTGTTTTCTTTGTCATAACCCAGTGCTCCAGGAACTACATTCCAGTCAATGAGATCATTATAGACTGATACCAAGTTCCAGGGAATCGTGAGCTAATCGCACACTTGACCACGTTCTGGAAGACGCTCAACTTTCCAGAACGCTGCAGCCAGGCGCCACCCACACAGAGAATCCATGGTCTTAGATCTCTGTGTTTCACTGGTGAATCAACAAAGCCATTGGAAATCATTTTTAACTTGCAAACTGGCTTGGCCTGGTCACTTCACAGCCTGACAGTGCCTGGTTTAACTACAACAACCATCCATTAGGTGCATGTAATACATCTATCGTCAATTACCTTTTTATTAGCATTGATTCCTCAACTGCAATAACAGCTAACCGAGGATTTCTAATTTCTTCACAAGAAATTCTTTAATTGAGTAAACACTAGGTCAAATTTAAAGACTGTTTTGCAACTGTGAGTTGTTCTTCCACACGAAGAAGCTGTTTTCTGCAGTTAAGTTTTAGTCAACGTACATAACCAGTTTACAGACAAACTTTATATATACAATGATAATGTAACACATTTTTAAATCTTGACACATTTGACATATATATATAGGAAAATGAGTCACTCTTTCCACGCTCAAGGTAGAAGGGGGTTGCTCCGCTGCGGTCAAATAAACAGTTGATTTCAGTGACTTTTGCCATGTTGATGTTCTACGTGTAATAAAGGTCGACAGATACAATGTGTTTGAAGACGCAAATTACCCATTGCAAGAGCCGCACATTAAAATTACCAAGAGTCAATCAACATCAAGGTTCGCGTACTTATAGGACCGTTTTCGGTTGAGGTCGAATGAATAGTTGAACTGCTGCTTTTCCACAAGAAAGCCAGGATGTAACTACACTAGTCACAAGCAACAATGATAAATCATAATATATATTACACAATCTACGGTCAGGAAAATTCCATCCTCTTCTACTCCAATGCCTGGATAAACCCTACATAAGTATCAACAATTTTACGTTTTAAAAGCTCCAGTATTACTAATGTAGACCCTTTATAAATCTATCAGATGCCACTCGTAGATGAGACCTCAGAATGGGAAACCCAGATAACCAGAAACTCCAAGTGAAACGGCACACATCCGTAGATCTACCTTTTGATGAAAATCACAGGCCTAGCACATAGCTTTGACCTTTTAATAGACTAAGACCTTTTTCAAATTGTAAATAATCCTGTTGCCAGAAATATTAATATCTGGGAACGGATAAAAACCGGGCGTTTTCCTGAAGGCCACAGCAGTGAGCTGCTTGGCTGTTGTAGCCTGGCTGTCAAGCAGAAATAAAAGGCAGCCTAGCAAGTGTTTGGAGAGCCTGTTCATGAACAAGCATAATGAACAATTGCCCAATAATTCATCCCAGGGCTCAAAAACTAATGCCAACCACTACACAGCAGTGCCAGTAAAAGCACAGCTATCATAAAGAGATTTTTAAAACATTTCTTCCTAAAAATAAAACCTCTATCAGTCCCACTTTATCTCACTTCATTAATATTGCTTGTGACTCCAAGGTCGTCACATTTTCATTAAAAGAAAAAATTGCTGGTAACAAAGCAACGCTCATAAAAGACTTACAGCTGTTTGCAGATTGGCGGTCCAAACAGTTTCAAAATTAAGTTTTAACTTGGTTGTGATGTCACTAGCTTAAAAATGTCTTGTTTGGGTCAGTTCTGGTTAATCAGTTGATTTAGTGCTTTCCATACCTAGCAGCATGGGCGGCAATAAACAAACCAATTACATGACTTGATGTACTTCAGGAAATAAGAAGATTAGGAGCTATTAGGAGACCAACAGAAAACTGTCAATGATGTGGCAAAGCAAGTTTGCAAAGTGAAAACAAGAAAATACATTTTCCAGTGGACCACCAATCTGCAAAGAGCTCTAAAAGAGTCAAATAGAATAAAGTAAACAGTACATGTATGAAATTTTAATACGATAAAGTATTCTGCAGTTTATTAAGTAAGGAAATTAAATAACAAGATGAAAATGGCAGACATAACAAACAAGAGCATGACAATTTGTGTAAGCTTTCATGTACACAATGATGTATAGACGATCAGTGAGAATTAATGAATAACAACATCAACAAGCATGATTAAAATCCACAAAACAAATTTGATAAAGGTTTTGAGATTCTCGATGGTAAATTACATTACAAATACAATAGATGTGAGGTTTTAAACAGGAGATTGACTAGTATAATTGTGATTAAGTAGCAGTCAATTAAAATTGTGCAATTAATGAAATTATCACACATAACAAACATGGAAAAGAATTAACTAAAAACAATGAGAGGAATGATAAGCTAAAATAATATCAGCCTCTCTGGATTTGTTCTTAGATAATAGAAGTAATCGTCGGTGAAGCTAAAATGGGGATATTTAATAATACGTTGTACTGGAAAATCTTGAATCACATAGCCATAGAATGGACAGCTACGGTAGATATGACTTGGCGATATGACTTGGCGATACTGAAAGGCACAATTGGTGTAAAGGTCCAATGCACATTTTACAGCCTAATCACAATTTTTTAGAGTATGTCATTATTAGTTTGGGTTGATGAAGAATTAGCTGTCAATACGAGAGGCACATTTGGCAAAGATATGATGCGTAGAAAATTGACAATTAATAACATTCTGATAGCATAATTATTATATTATAATCTTCACTTTAGAATGGACGGATTGTGGCAGAAAGACCCCTAATGGCCCACCTCGACATGGGCACGCCACTGAGTTGCAGGTCTAACTCTAGGACGGGCTGTTTGGTGGAGTTGCGTGTCTGGTACACAGGACAGGCATAAATCTCTCCCGATTTGGAGTGGTCTTGCAATAAAGGCTTCTCCCCCTGGGGCCAGCAGGTCAGGTGAATCACAGGCAATTGGCTGTACGGATGCTTAGGAGTAGAATCTAGGAGTTCCCCTGTTGTTTTCTCCCAGGTTATGCCCCACAGGTATATCCCGTAGATAAAGATGCCTTCGGACGGAGGGTCTCGGATCTGCAAAAATTAAATTTCCATTTCATACACAGTATTACACACCCACACCACTTATTTATCATAAGTCTACACAGTTAAACCGCACAATTAAGACCACCAGTTGGACCGGTCAAAATGGTCTTAACGTCGAGGTGGTCCTAATTCTGAACGTTTCAAAGCTGAAATTTTCTGGAGGTGAAAGTGTGAATCTTGAGAAAAATTTTGACTGCTTCACTAGTAAAGCTGAAAAGACTAGCAGTGGGCCAGCATCAGAAATATGAAAGAGGCTCCTTTGCTATCTAATTGTCTTTTCTTCCACTGATCACAGAACATCTTGAAGGGCAGACAGAAAAGCATCACCCTTATCTGATGCAAATTTTTGGGATGTTTGACCCATCAGGTGGGCTCAATATTGAAGTTATTTGGCCATTTGGCCAAATTAGGTGGTCTTAATTCTGAACCAAATTACCGTTGTTTTCAATAGGAGAACATTTGGGACAAATGAGAGTGGTCTTAAATTTGACATGGTCTAAATATGGAGGAGATCTATCTATATTCACTGCATTATAGTCAGAAAGACAAGGGAACCACAAATCCAAAAACCTTAGTTCATCTTTCTGAAAGGAATTTTTTCAATGATTTGTGGCTATTATCTTCACAAGTGTCTCACAAAAAGTTTTAAATGGTCTTTTCAGTAGGAGGAAACTTAAGAAATGTAATATTGAATCATCTTAATTCAGAAAAATCTGTGTCAACTCCTGGATATATAGTTTGCAAGTCAAAGAGGAATGACCATCCCACTATTCCACCAATGTTCGCATTTCAGGCCAGGTCAATGCACTAGAGTTGAGGATTCTGGCATCTTTGTCTCATTTAGAGCAGAGGAAAAGCACAATAAGTAGCTGATACAATCACAAGAAAATGTCAAGAATTACAGCCTAATGCTTTCTATTTGAAGTTTAGAAATGACAGATAATGACTCGCAATTATCTGAGTTTGCATTGCAAGTTGTCCATTATCAAAAGCAAAGAAACTTGTTTCTCTGGAGCAACTTCTATGGTAATTTTGACAGCAATCAGCATTTCAAGAATAGCTTTATACTTCAACACATTGAACTCTTGTTGAAACCAGTTACTGATGTGAATGCCTCATAACTCCAACTTCTCGCCCCTTCGTAAGAGATATTTCATAGAGGCTTTCAAAGCAAATCCAGCCTACGATTCAAGCTAAGTTCACAATGTTCTAACTCATACTGAGGCTGTTTAATTGGTTTAGAAAGTGTTCTCCAATTACTGCAACCGACAATCTCATTACACTATGCGTAAAACAATGCTAACATCCAAATGAGCACCTCACTTGTCACACAGAAAACTAACGGCAATATTTAATTGAAAACAGTGTAAATATTTTCTACTAATTGGCAACAAGAAACTGACACTCAATGACATGTCAAACAAAAGCAAGAAATACAAAGTGAGAAAAGCCAAGTAACATAATAAACATGTATGGAGAATAAGTTGTTCTTGGTTCCAGGTATCCATGGATAATATCATCGTTCACTGGAAACACGTCATCTGACATCGTAAGTTTCCAGTGAACAATAATATTATACAAATAATAAACATGGTTAGAGAAAGGAAATAGGAAAAAGAGGAACATACATCATTTGCAAGACATAACACATAAATGTCTTAATTAGTCACTCACATGATCTTTGTCTCTGGCAGTGATCTCCGTCTGGAACACAAACTGATCGATGTTTCCGCCTTTTTCTTGACCTTGTTGACGGTAACACTCGAGTTTAAGAAGAGCAAGGAGTCCCCTCGGATAGAAGAAGGCACCCAGGCAATAAGAAGGCATCTTTTCCCGTCCCTGCAATCGAAAGTTACAAAAAATACAATCAAATCAAAAGCAGCCAATTTTTGAAATTTGTAAAGAAACTTGATAGCAAAACTAAGTGTATGAAATATCTTGGGTGTGTGCAGTCTTTTTGAAAATTTGAGATTAATTTGTCCTGAAATTTTGGTCAATTCAATAAATTTTAATACATGTATAAAATTTTTCGGCCTGGCTTTTTGGTCCCTTTGATAAACTGTTGTTCAGACTGGCAATCTTGGCAAAGACAACTATTTGAAATGCCAGATTGAGTTCAAAAGTGTTAAGATATCTGCCAAACCATGGCACATGCTTCTCTCAAGAGAAACATTTACGCCTTGTGTGGGGATGACATTCAATTAACTTACATAGGCCAGAATTCTCTCAAAATGCTGTTCCCTATAGGCGAGGTCCTGGAGCCAGCTGGTCAGGCTGTGGGTGGCAGGGGGTGCGGTGTCTCCAGCCATCTTCAGCCAGGCAGAAGGGATGCGCATGTGGTACAGGTCATTAGCCGCTTCTAGCATTTCTGGAGACAGTTCATCACCCATGTTGCCCGTCTCACATGCTGATTTGACGGCCTATCAAAAATTAAAGTTATACCAATATTTTGAATTAAATCAAATGTACAATGCAGCTATGTTAACATTGAAAACACACAAACACAATATTCACATTAAGAGCATTATTACACATGCATTATATTTTTTCACAGATATGAAATTTTCTTATGGCCCAAAACAAAAGATCAAATATTTTAGTAAATTGTCAGGGTCTTCTCAACCAAAGCACAGCCTTATCTAAGGCCACTAAAGAGATTACTGGTCAATAAATACAACACAGGCCTCTCGGCTGCTACTAAACCAACAGCACTAATTAATAAGAAATAAATCAAATGGAATGTTCCAGTACCATCACATAATGCCCGACACAGTCAAGGTATGGGAATAGCAAATTTGTGAATGGGACCCATCTTATTCCACATGTACATAGTAGCCAATAAATCACTATTTACAAACCTGTTATGTACTTAGTTGTTCAGATATTGGGATAACATCTTCAATTATTCACTCTACATGACAATCTGGCCCATAAAGGTCCATTAACTCCCAAACCAATAATAACTGGCAGTGCTGACAGAGACCATTTATCCTGTATTGCATGATTCATCACCTCCTATCAAATTGTCAATATATCCTGTTTCCTCTCTGTGAAGTAACATTGACATCAAAGTATAAAAGCACCCACCCACAGATCAAATGTCCTTCAAACATGTATGTCAAAAAGGATTGATGAAGAAAACTTTTGTTTAATAAATTTTGTGAAAAACTTCATTCATGTGGAAAGTTCAATCGACAGACTTTCAGACACTTGTCAATGGTTTATACATTACAGTACACAACGTTTCAAAAGTTTACAAAATGTTCTCATTAATACTTGCAAATGGGTATGATACTGTGGCAGGAAGAGACATGTCCTGGTCAATCACATAATTCAGCCAAATACAAACAAATAAAGATATGATAAAAATAGTGAATGGTTTCTGATATTCAAAGTTTCTGCTGAAAAACGTATATATACCTGCAGTGTTGTCTTAATGGTAGTGAGCAGTTTGTACATCATGTCCAGTTCTTTCATGATGAAAAAGTTGAATGGCGTTCTTCCTCCAATCTTCTTTATCCTTTCAGCAACAAATTCCTGGAATTATCAAAGAGATCATTTCATCGACACAATCAAACTGAGGCAGCACATAAAACAGATGCATTGCATGGATGATACGGGCTTTAAGTCCTCCGTATTTATGCACATTTGAAGAATATAAAGACAGGAGGAGGACATAGCCATGCAGTGAAGGATGATTGAAGCAGCCGTCCAAAAAAGCTGGAAGGAATCCTAACTGAGGTAAAACAATGGTGAGTTATTACAATTTTAATAATTATGTGGCATGGATAACACTTCAACTTCTCTTGAATGTCAATATTCATGAGATAAATGACTTATTAAATGTTTTTCTTTACCTTATTGTAAGCACGAGGGACCTTGGCAAGCAAGTTTTGACAAACATCCAGCAGGTCCAGTTCCTTCCTCATTTTCAGCATGCAGTAACTGGCAGAGGCAAAGGTGGCTCCCTCTGAAGTGGAACTCCTCCTGTCACCTGAGATCAATTGTAGTGAAGAGTGAACACAAATATATCTTTTTAAAGAAGAGTGCATTTATCGCTGTGGAAGAATGAGTGATTACATATGTGCTTGTTGAGGATAAAAATTATGTAGCTCACTACAGATCTTTTAACTTAAAATGAGTAGTTAATAGTCAATTTATCAGAGGGAGATGTGATACCTCACTGGTGGGTGGTATGACCCATGCACTGACCTGCAATCCCGCATCCATAACATATGGAAAGTATAGGATATGACCTCACTAGCTGGATACAAGTCATCAAGTAAAACATGACATGTATAAGGATATGACCTCACAAGAAGTATTTTGAAGCATTTCGATAATCACTCATTTGCACGGGTGTGTTCAGGAACTTTCTTCAAGTTATTCTTTGAATTCTTTTAAAACCTTATTAACTTTCAACTGCAGATTTTCCCACTGGCCAGCAAAATCAGTTTATGCATTTGGTACAAGTTTAAGATTGAGTTGAAACAACAAAAGTCAGTGCAGAGTTAAGTGAGTTTTGCTTAAACAGAAAATGAATAATTATGTGAAGAGAAGCAATATTTGAGAATTACAGGTGCAACAACTTACTAATCATGCCGTGAACTCTCATCAACGCAGAATCTGTGATAACCTGGGTGTTGTTCACTAGGGAGCTATGCCTCAAGACATCGACCCAAGCATTTTCAGCCAACAAGCTGGTTTCTAAAGCTAATAGGTGAGGTAAAAGAAATAGAGTGAGAAATTAAATGAAGTGATGGTGACAGGTGACATAAGGGTAATTGAACAAGCTGTGAACTGTGAAGTAGAGACAGCAATAAAAAATTTTAAACCATATATTACAATACAGTATGCACACATTGATCATGCAAGGATTCTCTATACAAGGTGAATAGAATGAAGCAATCAAATGTAAATTGTGCAATAAATTGAAATAAATTTAAGATACAATGTACATAAACTTGGAAAAACACAGGAATCTACAATGGTCAGACGGCTAACTTTAGATGTAAATTTCAGTACTTTAGGACAAGATAGAGTGGACTAAAATAAATCGGTTTACTAATAATTGATGTGAGTTATGTGACAGTAACACTGATCATTAAGAAGTGTTTGTAATGCGCAGAAACATCATTCATCCCCTTCTTCTCATCTTTCATTAAAGTCAAATGAAAACACTGCAAAGTTTGGAACTTACCATCAGCTACTGTAGGGGGTCGTGGAAAGAGGTCTCGTGACAAAGAGTCGGATGCTGGCATTGAGTCATACACCTTATTGAGACAGGAGAGGATGTACTGACTATCATCCAGGGTGTTCTGAAAAACCAAATGAACATTCTAACTAATTTGGCATGCAAAAAACCTACATAGATCAAAATATTATCAACATTTATTATTCTACTTTCAGGTTATAAAACAGTAAGTATGTAGATGTGCCGAGTGTAGACAGGGGTTAGGCCGAAACCATGAAGTTGTCGGCCTCTCCGTAGTCTCCTCCACAGTAGGTGTTGCTGGCCTTTTTCTTTCACATACACAAGATGACAAATAGATGTGCTCATTAAAGACAAGTAAATGTGTTTTTAAAAATGAAGAGTAACCAAGTTTCTCCTCTGTAAAAAGTTGATTTTTCTCAAGTAATTTTTGTTGGTACATTTACACACTAAAGAAAACTTTAGCTTTTAAGGCCAGGAGTGCCAAGTCATGAGTACAGCTTTCATCTTCTCATAAAATAATATGTAGACATGTCTGCAAAAAAAGCAGATTGATCAAACAGTTACCTCAGAAGACGTGTGGAGATGACAAGCCTCCGGAACATCCAAACTGTTCCATGGCAAACCTTCCAACGCTTGGACCAACTGACCGAGCCTGGGGTGAGGAGTGAAAAATGCCGAAGGTATTTTGTATTTTACTGAAATAAGCAAACGAGAGGAAACAATGTACAACATTACAATATACATAATTTTTATTTCAAACTCTTTTACATGTAAATATAAAAGGTTTAGACAAGGCGAATTACAACAGAAAAACTATTGTGTATAAATTAAAAACTTAATTAATAATACAAAGTTAAAAGTACAGGAATAAATCAAAATAATCATTTGGAAATGCAAAATATTATAGGAAAATCTGGCACATACATTTAGGAAGTTCAAAATCTCTCTTGACAGCATTTGGGGAAATCCAGTAATCAACCATCGCTGTTAAAACCAGCTGGTCAGCAGGGTCCGTGATGTACTTTCCATAAATCATCTGAAAAAGACGAAGAGCAAAAACATGCTTTGAAATCAATCAGAATTTTGATGTCTGTCCTTCTGTCCATCTAGCTATCCAGCTGTCTGTCTGTTTCAATGATAGAGGAAAAACCGCCAAAGTGTTCAATGCAAAACACACCAGACAAGAAAATGGCGGGGGCCTCTGCCCTCTAAAGAGTGCTGTCACCTTGCTTGTCTTATTATTTTTTTTGTTGTCTTTTATTTTGGTTCTGTTCGTAATAAATCGTTATCTCCTTAAAGCTCAAGCCAATATAACTACATTATTGAATCAGGTTTATAACATGTCAATGTCAATATATATACATTTTTGCACCTTGACAATGGAAAATGTGAAGTGAATAATTTTTATGTGATTGTATTCTAAAATTATTTTCCAACAAAAGAACTTGAACTTGACACTACGACGAAAAATGTCAAATTATGACATTTATGGAGAAAAATTATCAAATTAACTTGAAAGACACTAGGCAATGTCAAATTAACCTAGATCTATGTGTCAATTAAAGGAGGCTCACGGAGCCATGTCTGTAGGTTAGAATCAAATGTAACTCTGTGATATATCCATTTTTAATGATTTTTTGCACTTTTGCTGACTTATTGTGACAGACTGAAGCATTTCTAAAAATAATGAGACAGATATTTCCCGTTTAAAAGTTTAAATTACCAAGTTTTCATCCCATTAAACACTATAGTTTCTTTACATTGATCATTGAGGGGCTCTCCATGTAGAAAAAAAAAGGTGCACTTAATTGGCAATGACTTTTCTGGTCATACAACATTTATTCTACATGTGCCTAGAACAAATCACTTGACAGGTATCTCTATTTTGGTCAAAACTACGGGCAGATAAAGCTTGTTTTAAGGTGGCTCGATACTCGTGAACTTTCCAAGATAGGATTTCTTAAAAACAGTTTAGAATGGTCAAAAATATAGTTTATAGCAAGGATATGTAAACAAAAGTGGTCGCTACCAGCCTTTTAAAAAAATTATTTGGGGTTTTGTACCAGAAAGTGAGTCCACGCAAACCTGAAAAACTAAATTTTTTTCTTATTTTTCCTACTGTGAAGTTTGTTCTGCCGTTCAGTGGTCATGCATCCCATATTATGCAATGAAGCATGAAATTAAAGAAGACTTTTTCCTGGAAAAGATGATTACAATTTCAAAGAGATATATTTAGTTTAAAGGACTTTCCAAGGGGCTCGGACTATAAGTTTCAATTTTGACAATTTTAACTTTTTTTTATCAACCATGGCGCTAAAAAAAATTGACCAGATAGGATTTTTCATATCTTTGTCATTTATTTCCAAAAATAGTTTGGAACAACATGATGATATAGACATACCTTCCTACCACACTTCAAATTGATATAAACATTTATTTGTATCACAAAGTCATTTTTGAGAAATTAGACCTGCTTGCCGAAAATCACCTGTAAAAATTTTCTGTTATGAGTATCAAGTTGAATCTCCGGCTGTATATAGTACTCTTCATGGCGCATCTAATGCTCCAAACCAGAAGTCTCTAACCCCACTAGAAGTGGCACAAATTGCAAACGAAGCGGCCGACGCATGAAATTCTCAAAATTAAAAAAAGACCCTGAAGCAGTGTCAGCACAGTGGTGACGTCACGACAGATAGGGCCTGCCTGGCTGCGCGTGAATGTGCGCTCACAACCACTTAGCACGAGTAGCGAGCCACCTTAAAAACATAAATGCTTATAAACAAGCCACAGGTGATGGTGCTAATTATTTCCACAATGGTGGGCATGTGGCATGCTGCGGACTGTATCATTTCCCTTTAAACGATGCTAAAACAGCTTTCCTTATTATAGCCAGGAAAGTTGATGGTCAAAAAGAGTGGACTGCTGAACTGTGAAAATGGCACTTCGTGTGTCATCATGCTGATGATTTTTCATGATCATACCCAATATTTTCAATGTTAATTTGATTTGAGGAGACTAATCCCGCTTGTTGGTGACAGGCAAATGAAAGAATTACCATATGTGAAAAAAATCAGTTAAGACAAATTTATCAAATGGCCTTCTCTTGATCAAATGGCCTCTATGTTTCACTTGTTCAATGTAGAGAAGATGACACTGCATCAGCTATCATGAGTCGCGAAGTGCAATTTTCACAGTGCAACAGTCAATTCTTTTTGCACATCAAATTTCCTGACTGTAAAGGTTGTTCATTTAAAATTTTCTCATGGATTATAATAAATTTTTTCTTTACATTTCCTCTTGATTGAGTGAGCCTCATTTCCGTCAGTCAATGCTTGCAATGAAAGTATCAAATTGCTATATATATTGTTTGTCACGTCAACATTGAGACAGACGTTTGGCCAGATATCTCAGCAACCACAAGCCCCACAGGAGAAATACACAGACCTACGTATAGCTTAGCTCTGTTGTAATCTGAATATCTCATTTTTGTCATGTTTTGGTGCCGTTTTTGTCCGATATTTGCCAATTTATTTAAATGGCAGTCCTTTTTCGCAAAATGTTGTCATATGTAATGCTGCTAATCTGACACACAATGGGCTGTGAAATCACAAAAGTGCACTTCAATGCCACCTCAGATGTAGTTCTAGTCAAATTACTATTCCCAGAACTTCCTATCTCATTCTGTTGATTTTTATGGACTGTACAAACAATGCTAAGTTTCTGTCCCAATGCTTGACGTGACAAACTGTAATTAGTAATCCCACATACCTCAGCCAACATGAACCTGATTCCGGTCCATGAAACGTTCCTTGGCATCTGCGTTCCATCAGGCATCGTCAGAATGAGGTTATCTCGGAATTCTTGGGCACTCATTTGTATAGCCTCCTGAATAAAAACATCAGGTTTATTAAACCAATTCACGATGCACATTGCAGGGGGTGGGGAAATTATCAAATGCTACAAATCATGTTCATCATATTTCACAAAGAGTAGACAATTTTTCCTGTTCCACATTGTTGAAGACATGCTAAACCCAGTAAACTAACAGTGAGGCTCTAGATTGGGGTTTGCATTCCCTAGTCCCTTGGCCATTTTACTTTTGAATTTCCTGTCCCCCATAACCCCCCATCCAGAGCCTCAACAGTTGTGGATAAAAAAAAAGTATTTTCTCACCCTAAGTTCTGTCTTGCCAATTTTCAAGATGTCTTGTGGACTGTTCCATCCGAAGCGACCATATCGAGCCCTCAACCGAAGAGCCCCATGCAGATAGCAGAGGTTGTGCAGGAATGGAGCCCACTCAGGTTTGGAGCTTTGTCTTAGGATATCAGAATCAGTGTAAACCATCCAGGAAAAGCCACGGCACAGGGTATCCCTCAAAGTCTAAAAGGTAATTGAGGCGTTTTTCAACAAGTGTTCAAAATACACTGAAGACAACTGAGGTTTCATGAAAACCTTTAGAACTAGCAAATAGCCTATATATTTTTTTTTGCTGCATGACCATTATGTAATAGGTGAGCAAAACCTGTTAAACTTATAGTTTTATTGCAGTTTTAGTTTCATTGTGGCTTCCTTACTGACTAAACACCACAATTAGACAAGAGGTTTATAAAACACATGCAGGGACCGAACCTAAGAAATGGTTTAGTTAACTTTTAAACTGATGATGACTATGTACAGTCTTGACAAAATGAGATAAAATGAGGTAATAACCAGCACAACATTTAATTATTGTCGGGCACCCTTGTTCTATCAATTTACCTTTAGAATTAGATACCTAGACCTTGTACTATTGCTCATCAAATGGAGTTTGATTTAGACTGGTCATTAAAATATGTCATCTATTTTGATGTGTCTGTGCTTTTAAAAAGACAAAAGCTTTCCTACCCGTGGTATATCGACAGTGACTTTGATTGAGTTCTGCAGAAGATGAGCAGGCAGAGTGCTGACCGCCTCTGTGGAAATCCAGCATCTGAAGTTTGGTGCCACTTGCTCAGCATCATTGAACAAAGACTCAAGGCTGGCAAGGAGATCGGGCGCATGGTGACCATTCTGCAATAGGACCCAGGAACCCTGGAAGGCAATACAAAGGTGGCCGATGAAATTACTTTAAGAAAGCACAACATATTGGCACAGCTGTAATCACTCGTAGGCCTATTTCTCCAACTGCAAGTCTGCAACTAATTGGAACATTCTGACATTTTTCATGAGACGTAAATCAGACAACACTATTCCCTCACCTCATTCATAGCTGACCGTATTGCCTTTTTCGCCTTCTTAGCTTCACTTGCTCCACTGCCACTCAGTGACACAGTGCTCATCTGTATCTGCTTCTTATTCACTATTTCAAACAACAGTTTTTCTGCAGCATCCTTTTCACTGGTGTAAATCAGCAGAATTGGATTCTTAGGGCTGCCCTGTTTTGACGCCCCCATCAAATCAACACTGTGATCATTGCCATACCTGAAAAGTAAAAAATGTTGGCAGAAGCCTTAAAATGGTATGCTCTGATCTAATGTTACAATCATACATGCATGCCAAAGGTAACAGATCAAAATTTAAAAAACACAGGTCAATGAGTTTAAAAAAGAAAAAAAAAACCAAATGCAATAGCTTTGACCCCCAAAATTAAGAAAGGTAAAACTTCTTATGAGGTACAGACACATGCATATTAGTTGCATTACAGAGACTGTGTAATACAGAACCAAATTTAGTTGCCTTTCACCAGTAATCGAAGCAAACTATACAGTAGGGTGCCTATGTGGGACATGTATAAAAGACAGGAAAGTAGCAACTCACTTTTTGCCCAGGATGTTGTTGACGAATATCATAGCCGCATGGATGAAGCGATCAATCCTCACAGCTCTAAGGACCAGCAACCACTGTAAGCTTGTGTATGTCTCGTGCATTCTATCTGGGAAAACTTGCAGTTCTGGTTGGTCACTCTCGCACAAATTCCTCCATTGAGTTTCACGCCCGTCCTTAGGCATTCTGTCAAAGGCTTCTTGGAACCACTCAAAATGAACAGCCAACATCTGCAGATTGTTGAACTGGTCGTCTGTCATCCAGTCGAAAGGCTTCTTAGCAGTGGCAAATCTGCTGTCAGCTGACTGGGCATGACCAGCAGCTGTCATGGTGGCTGAACCCAAAATGGGAGACACTAGGAACTCCCTCTCCCCAGCCTTGACGTGACCTGCAGCATCTTCAATCTGAAAAAGTGAGAATGAAACATTAAGAAATCGACAGGTCAGAAATGAGACCAAGAACGACAATCTGCACTTTTTCCAATTTTGGTAATGGTTTCAAGGTATCAATGATATTTCTTAAAATAGATTTAATTAGGATGCAATTCTGAAGGTCTCTTTTTTAACTTGCTATACATAGAATTTTACCTTGAACTGATCAGTTTTTGAACCAAGCCAGACCACCAAATTAAGGTAAAATGCCGAGTAAGTAGCAATTTGGATATCTACAGAATTGCATGCTTATTACAGCGAAACACTTTGATATAGAATTAAAGTGGACTGTGGCACTGTGAAAATGGCACTTCGTGAGTCATGATAGCCGATGAAGTGTCATCTTCTCTATTTTCAACATGGGAAACATAGAGGCTGTTTGATTGGTCATGATCAAGAATAAGCCATTTGACTCTCATAACAAATCTTAGAGTGAAAATCAGATGCATAATCCTTTTGTTTGGCTGTCACCAAAAAGTGGGATAAGTCTCCTTCAATCAAATTAACATTGAAAGTATTGGGTTTGATCATGACAAACCATCAGCATGATGACACACGAAGTGCCATTTTCACAGTGCCACATCCACTTTAATTCTATATCAAAGTGTTTCGCTGTAATGTAAGAACATAACACACACCTCCAAAGCCAGCAGCAGGGAGAAAATGAACTGATCCTTTTCATACAACGACATGACCATTGAAGAATATGCATTGTAGGTGAGGCGCTCCATCACGACCTTCATTGCAGCTCTACAACAGAGAGTATAAAACGAAAGTTTGTAAAATCTTAAGATGAACTAAAGTCCTCAAGTACTGTCTAAGGGTGGACATAACCAAAAATATTAATAATTTAAGTTTAAGTTTAAGTTTAATTTATTTGACCATAATATACACATTTACACATTTCATACAATCAACATAAGAGTCTCACACATCTTGTATGGTTGGCTGATGCTGATAGCATATTTGCCATTTGTCGGTTAAAATTTACTTGTTCTATTGTTTCATCTTATCTTATAATTTAAAGATACAAACCTGTCAGAATGAGCAATAGCAGAATCATAGAGGAACAAGAAGTGCTCAAAAGAAATAGTGTATAGTCGGTTGATCTCCTTCATGGCCTGCATCGTGCTGTACAACACTGCTCCCCTCTCAGCCACTTCTTGGAATCCCTCTTTTGCTCGATTGATCGTTTCTGCACCTCCCTCCACTCTTCTTTGGCTGAAATTAACGATATCATCTTGATGTGATGAGCTTTCAAAGCAACAAGAATCCTATCATGTATATAAATAATATTAAATATATATGCAAAAACATGAACCACAGTAATATGTCCATCCCAGCTTCAACGACATGGAATGATATTGTTGAAAGCATGTACATTGTACAGCGTATTGCATTAATCATTAATTACAATATAACTCACAATCAACCATGAAAGACAACAATTTCGGACTTTAAAAGCACACCCATCCAGAAATACCAAATGTAATTTCAAAGCAAATCAAAGTGGGCATTAACCTGTCTTCAGTTTCCTCATAGTTTTTGAGGAGTTCCACAACTTTTTTGACTGTTGGAAGGTCATTCAAGAGGCGAACATCTCCCGAGAGACAGTCCACCATCTGCCCCTCCAGCTCCTCCAGCCGGTTGAGATTTTCCAGTCCTTCCTGATCATACAAAAACAACATCCATTACAAACTGAAACATCCTAGTCAGCTGTGGAAAACACTGTGGAAAACACAATGGTAAAATCACTAAAATGAAAATTCAGCTTTCAGACCAACGGACTGACAAATGTTCAGAGATAGTCATGATAGTGCTCCCTTTATTTCACAAATATATTTTAGTTAGGGCATAGGACTTTAGGTAGATCACCACACTCCGATCTTTAAAAAAGCAGCCAAGAATTGCCTAAAAGACCTCTGCGACTGCCTTAATTAAGCAAATTCACCACCAACGCTTCAAAAATGATAAGATTCAAATCAAATCGCTTTCAAACTTTCAAAAGCAAAGTCTAGAAAAATCATCATCTCCAAATAAACCAATCTGCACCTCAAGTAATGCAATCTTCTCTCCCTCCAGCCTCGACTTCTCTTGAGCCATGAAGCGATCGAGCAACTCTTGCTGAACATCGTCTCTTGTAGCGTGGAAATAGATCAGAGATAGATATGCTCCTAATTCCGGGGGCACCTCATGGGGCAAACTAGTTGAGTGCAGATAAAGTCTGAAGTGTGGCTGCACTTCTACTTCATGATCCCCGACCTGTAAACAAAAAAGATGAGGTTTTTATCACTATCATCACTAGGCTAGTAGATCTACTATCTATTAAGAGATTACAAAGAGTTTTACCTCAATTCGCACAACCCATGCAAAGCACTTGCCGTTTGCTGCCATGCAGCGTATGTTTAATACGTTTATTATTAGTTTTAAAAGATAGCACAAGATGTCCAAGTCATGGCTCTCTGCACTCTGGCAGGGCCTATGTTGATAGTACTGCATAACTTTTAAGTTAACATTAACATACTAAATTTGCTTACAGCTATTTCAATAAGCATGTGATTCATTTCCTACATTTCTAAGGCAGAATGAGGCACATTAGCTTCATCTGAGAACAACATTTTGTTGTCAATACCAGGCCTGGGTTCACAATAATACCTACAGGCAATTTGAATGGATTTCTTCCAGGGACAAACTTATTCCTTGAGTGAATCAGCTGGTAGAAACGCCGGTCGTTGGCAAGTTGCGTCATGTCGCAGTCAGTCACCAGCAAAGGCAGACCATCAGCAAGGCAAGTGTCCAGTTGAGATTTCAATTCCTGGATAATGGAAATCAAGAAGATGTCAATTACATTTACAGACATAATATATATATATTGGGCAGAATGATAGTTTTGAGTAAGGCCAGTCTTATTAAATTTTTAGTTTCTCGGATTGACCAACCCAAGATATTTTCAGGCTAAGGCAAAAAAATTGAGCTTACCCAATTTTTATCAAATTGACAAAATACAAAATCGAGATCACTGCTTTTGTTTTTCATCCTACCGACTAACCCTAGAAAAGTTGCCTTGAGAAGAAAAAAGAAGCTAGAGATCAATTATGTCTGGCCTAACATAGGATTGCAGGTATGTCTGAACACACAAGTCTACAGACCATAAATGACTGAAGGCAGCAGAAGGAAGATGCATGCAAAAATATAAAGGGCAGCACGATAATATTCTAATGTGATACCAGGTAACTGTGTGTCATCTCATGGAGGTGATAAACCACATGATAAACGTCTGTTTAATACACTACCCAGGGGGCCAGTGAGGTTGACCAGACACGGGCTGCTGTAAAAGGTTGTGGGGTATGGTTGGATTCCTAAGACCCTCAGCTATCACCTCCAGGTTCACAACCTCGCCAACCGGCTGCTCAATCCCGGCAATTCAAGATGGCGTCCAAGATGGCCGCCGTTCTTTGAAATCTCTCTATCTCGGTCAATAATGATCTGATGTGAGAGTGTGATAGGTCTATTTTGGGGGTTTTGGGGTCACAGAATTCATTGAAATGCATTTCAACACTCTCCAGGCCACCTAACATCATATATTAGACACATTGGGCATTTTTACTGAGACAATCATCAGGATACGGGACACTGATGTTTCAGTTGCATGTATGAATTAAAATAAAATGTGTCATTTATTCATTTGCTGAAAAGTGAGTTCTGTCCAGATGGTCAGTAACAGCATTGGCCCATAAAGTAAATATCTATCTATCAGTCTGTTATGCAACAGTCTGACTGATATCATCTGACATTACAAACAACAACGTGTGTTGTATGTAAAGTGGTGTTCAGATTCAGATTCAATAATGATTTTTTATTCACATAAAGCATAAATTGGTAAAGAAATACAAAATTAATGGTACTAATCAATATAGTGATATGTTGCTTTATGTTGGTTGAACCCTTTATGACAATGCCTGTATCACTACCAAGGGGTCAACCAGACAGTTCTATAATTGGATCCTCGGGAGGCAAAGTGAACCAACCCTGAATTTTTTCATTTCCATTATTCCATGGCTTTGGGCATAAAATGGTGTCTTCTACCTGATGGTTAGGTTGTCTATTTCAAAAAATTGTTAATTTCAAAAGTTCCAATCAGGTTGTTATGATTGCAAAATATGTAACTTAAATAGCTTCTGAACCACGAGCATTACAAATTAGGTCAACACCGTTTTTGAATTTCAGGGTTAGTTCACTTTGCCTCCCGGTGATCCAATTATTGTACACTAAAAAAACAAGTAACTCCTACAGCCATCAAGAACTTCATTGATAGCAATCTTTATTTTATAGCTGTAGGTAGACATTGACTGAGAATAATGCATGGAACTGTACTATATATCACTCTAAGACATTTTAAACCAAGTTAGTTTCTATAAATTACCAAATGGTATTTCCACAGCCATGGTTGTTTTTGCATAAACATTTGATTTTTCACTCCATGTGTTACTAAACATTTTGGTAATTCCACTTGTAAACCTTTATATAAGGACTGATATGGAAGACAAACCAAGATAGAAAACCATTCATGGTTTTTGTGAGGGACTTTAAAATAGAGTGTATAAAGAAGTTGTGTGGTTTATGTGCAACATTTGCAATTCATTTCTGAATCTGGATAGACCTACAACATTGTCATGAAGCATCCCTGATGAACAGTTCCTGAACCTTTCATAAAAATGTTTTGAGTGATGGACTATTCCAAGCTTAGTGAGGCCAGACAGCCATTTGTGAATTATCTCCTTACAGACAAAGCAAATCTATTGATGCCATATCCTGGAAAGGTGTTAAATAACAAAAATATGAAGCAATTAGCAACTTGCAAGTAGTGTGCTCACACTTTTTTTGCCACTGTGCACTATTATTTACACCAACAGATACAAGTTTTGCAAATGTTTGACTTTCTACAAAGATGTCTGTCATTTGTCAGTCTTTGCAAATGTGTTGCCATGCTCTAGGATACTGCCTCAGTCTAATTTCTGTCAATGTTCAGCTTTCTCAGTGTACCAGGTGCAGATGAAAGCTATGTTAGATGCTCACTGCAACCAATGTAACACAAACTTGGTTGCCAAAATGTATTGCAAACTGTCCCACTACCATGACTGATGAATAGTTTTATGGCTTTAATTGCCAGATTTAATCTGTATAAGATCCTGTATCAATCCTGCAATGAGAATCTGATTTTCAACAAAGAGGTTTGTGTCTCATTGTTGGATTGGCAGTTCATATGCTGAATCATATAGAATTTCTCTCTTATTTCGCTAGCTGGGGTAATGTCAGCTTTGAAATTATTCATACATTGACTGTGTGGTAACTAACACATCATTAGCTACAAAATCTACCTGCACTAACCAATTCTACACTTATTTTAGTTGCTTGACAAGATTTATCATTACCTCTGGACCAATTTCTGTGACAACTTAACGATTGAGTCTTTCTCCAAAGTACCATATCTTTGTAAATGTGTCATAGTATTCCTTGTTATGATGCAGATCAGTTTCTTCCTGGTAGGGGACTTGACTTGGATTCAATCCATCAAGGATTCAGAATGTTGCCAACTTTAGCAAGGCTTTTGACGCCGTGCCACACCTACGACTACTCAAGTCCTTTGGAATCACTGGCAGAAACAAGAGATGGATTGCAGAGTTCCTTAAAGGCAGGCACCAAAAGGTTGTCGTAAACGGTGAGAGCTCAGAAACCAGGGAAGTCACCTCTTGAGTGGCCCAAGGGACAGTTTTGGGACCCCTGTTATTTTTACTGTACATTAACGACATCGAGAAGGGATTATCATCACCCATGAGACTATTTGCGGATGATAGTGCCGTGTACAGAAGAATTGATGGAGAGAGTGATGCACATGCCCTCCAATTGGGCCTCTTCAAGCTCCAGGAATGGGCTGAGAAATGGCAGATGCAATTCAACGTCAAGAAGTGTAAGACAATCACAAGGAAGACTAGAAACCGAGTCAACTTCTCATACCACATGTCAACTCTATCTATCTATCTATCTATCTATCTATCTATCTATCAACAGAATAGAACAAGTCCAGAGACGTGCAGCAAGATTCATACTAAACAACTACGAATACAGCAACTCAGATCAGAGAAACCCTCCACTGGCCAACACTACAACATCGTAGAGCCCTCAATGAACTGAACATCTTCTATAAGACGAGAAACAACCTGATCAAGTGTCCCTTCCCACCGTCGGTCAAGCCATCATCATCCCATCCACATAGATACCTCCATATCCAGTGTCTCCACTCAGCGGCATATCTACACAGCTACTACCCAAGAACAATTCGGCTCTGGAACTCCCTCCCAGTCAAGATCACCAGCTCCCCGAGTCCTGATGCCTTCTCCAATAGTGTCATAAACTACCTCAAAGATATGACATGGTGCAGAGTCAACAACATCTGGACACTCACCAACTTACTGCCAAACATGATTTTAATCTGCACCTTCGCAATTTTATTGTACATAGAAGACATGTCCAACGTACCTGGCCGCACTTGCACCACCTGATACGGCTGAAAGCTATTTAGGGTTCAAGATTGAAGATTGAAGATAAATTAAAGGTACAGATTTTTGGGGAAATTTTGTGCCGCAAACTGCTTTGAAGGACATTTCATTCCTAAAATTGATTTTTTCTTGATATTGTGAAGATTATACATAATCCTGAAATTGGTATATTTTGCTGCACTTCAGTTTCATGAGTATTATTTCTACTGATAATTAAATTACTCAGGTAATTTTCATTATTATGAGACTATTTCAACATTTTATAGAGACTTCAACAGAGATAGTAATCAGCAAAAAGACAAAATTTACTGATGTAATGGCCTTTTTAACAGAGGTTGTGCCTTGCAATTACAGCTACTTTTTTGCCAATCCTGTGATCCCGATGCTAGTGGCCTAGTCGCAGATGTAAAAATAGCTTATCAACATTTCACATATAAGTAAAAATGACTTTTCATTGAAATGCAGATTTTGATCATTGAGCCTTCCTTTTTGGAAAACTCTTTGACAATCAATCTGTGTTCACTTTGCTCTTCAAGTGAACTACTGCAGCAACTTGTGTGTTCTATAATGTCTGAAAAATGTTGTTTGGTGTGGCTTGACAAAGCATAGTTATCAGGAACATGAAAAAAACCACTTATTATAAAATTACATAAGATCACAGGATGTATTGTTGCAAATGATCATCCTTAAGAAATTAGTTCTTAAACTGTTATTAAACTAAGTCAATATTTCATACCTTTTATTGTCTAGCTCGACAAATCATATGCAATCAAAACATTGCCTTCAAGTGTTCCGATAATTATCTCAATAAAATGACCAATATGCTTTATACATGATGTAAGGTGGCCTGGAGAGTGTTGAAATGCATTTCAATGAATTCTGTGACCCCAAAAACCCCAAAATAGACCTATCACACTCTCACATCAGATCATTATTGACCGAGATGGAGAGATTACAAGGAACGGCGGCCATCTTGGACGCCATCTTGAATTGCCGGGATTGAGCAGCCGGTTGGCAAGGTTGTGAACCTGGAGGTGATAGCTGAGGGTCTTAGGAATCCAACCATACCCCACAACCTTTTACAGCAGCCCGTGTCTGGTGGACTGAAATATTGGGCCCTGGCCCCCTGGGTAATGAGTGATTTGCTTGCAGCACACAAACTTAAAAGCAGTGTGTAGCCAAGTGTGCTATTGCTGTGACCCACACACCAAGCCAAGCATGTCACTCCACTCCTGCTTTGCAACACCAATGTGATAAGTGTAATGACGTGGTTCTAAAATGATACTATACATGGCAAATTAATGTGTCACGATGGAGCTATATTTAAATCAACCGACATCTGTAAAACCAATGTATTACACACAGAGATAACGGATCTCTACAATTATCATCATTAATCATAGATACATACTATTGGCTTTATATGGAGATCAGGAAGCTTAAATGTAAATGATACTGCGTTGCAATTTCCGAAATGTTTCCCAGTCTCAGTAAAGGTCACAGGCTGTGATCATGGACCACCAATTGTAGAGGTAAGTTTTTGTTTTATGCCATAACTTTTTAGAAATTTGAAACATCAAAGGGAGTTAATTTGAGATGTCTGGAGACCTATAGGGAACCAATGGGGTTTACAGTTGTTCAACCAAATGAGCAAAAGTCATTCAATGTATGACTCAACACAGTAACTTAATTCATCAAATATTTTCAAATATACTTTGTAGAACAGGACGAAGCAACACAGAAATAAGTAGGTTCATAAAGTCAGTAACTGACTTTAAGATAACAACTTGAGCATGACTGTAAGTTCCAACGTGGGCAGCAAAACAGTCCCACTTGGCGAATGTTTATGTTTCTGGTTGACTGACTAGATATATATCTGCATTCATCTACATTCATATTGATATAACTGAGGGAAGTAGCCATGAGGTGCATGACCATGTAAATGAAAAATTCATGAATCCATCATTTGCATACTACCCAGGGGGCCAGTGAGGTTGACCAGACACGGGCTGCTGTAAAAGGTTGTGGGGTATGGTTGGATTCCTAAGACCCTCAGCTATCACCTCCAGGTTCACAACCTCGCCAACCGGCTGCTCAATCCCGGCAATTCAAGATGGCGTCCAAGATGGCCGCCGTTCTTTGAAATCTCTCTATCTCGGTCAATAATGATCTGATGTGAGAGTGTGATAGGTCTATTTTGGGGGTTTTGGGGTCACAGAATTCATTGAAATGCATTTCAACACTCTCCAGGCCACCTAACATCATATATTAGACATATTGGGCATTTTTACTGAGACAATCATCAGTATACGGGACACTGATGTTTCAGTTGCATGTATGAATTAAAATAAAATGTGTCATTTATTCATTTGCTGAAAAGTGAGTTCTGTCCAGATGGTCAGTAACAGCATTGGCCCATAAAGTAAATATCTATCTATCAGTCTGTTATGCAACAGTCTGACTGATATCATCTGACATTACAAACAACAACGTGTGCTGTATGTAAAGTGGTGTTCAGGTTCAGATTCAATAATGATTTTTTATTCACATAAAGCATAAATTGGTAAAAAAATACAAAATTAATGGTACTAATCAATATAGTAATATGTTGCTTTATGTTGGTTGAACCCTTTATGACAATGCCTGTATCACTACCAAGGGGTCAACCAGACAGTTCTATAATTGGATCCTCGGGAGGCAAAGTGAACCAACCCTGAATTTTTTCATTTCCATTATTCCATGGCTTTGGGCATAAAATGGTGTCTTCTACCTGATGGTTAGGTTGTCTATTTCAAAAAATTGTTAATTTCAAAAGTTCCAATCAGGTTGTTATGATTGCAAAATATGTAACTTAAATAGCTTCTGAACCACGAGCATTACAAATTAGGTCAACACCGTTTTTGAATTTCAGGGTTGGTTCACTTTGCCTCCCGGTGATCCAATTATTGTACACTAAAAAAACAAGTAACTCCTACAGCCATCAAGAACTTCATTGATAGCAATCTTTATTTTATAGCTGTAGGTAGACATTGACTGAGAATAATGCATGGAACTGTACTATATATCACTCTAAGACATTTTAAACCAAGTTAGTTTCTATAAATTACCAAATGGTATTTCCACAGCCATGGTTGTTTTTGCATAAACATTTGATTTTTCACTCCATGTGTTACTAAACATTTTGGTAATTCCACTTGTAAACCTTTATATAAGGACTGATATGGAAGACAAACCAAGATAGAAAACCATTCATGGTTTTTGTGAGGGACTTTAAAATAGAGTGTATAAAGAAGTTGTGTGGTTTATGTGCAACATTTGCAATTCATTTCTGCATCTGGATAGACCTACAACATTGTCATGAAGCATCCCTGATGAACAGTTCCTGAACCTTTCATAACATGGTGTAATATATGTCAAGAAATAGGCTATTCCAAGCTTAGTGAGGCCAGACAGCCATTTGTGAATTATCTCCTTACAGACAAAGCAAATCTATTGATGCCATATCCTGGAAAGGTGTTAAATAACAAAAATATGAAGCAATTAGAAACTTGTAAGTAGTGTGCTCACACTTTTTTTGCCACTGTGCACTATTATTTACACCAACAGATACAAGTTTTGCAAATGTTTGACTTTCTACAAAGATGTCTGTCATTTGTCAGTCTTTGCAAATGTGTTGCCATGCTCTAGGATACTGCCTCAGTCTAATTTCTGTCAATGTTCAGCTTTCTCAGTGTACCAGGTGCAGATGAAAGCTATGTTAGATGCTCACTGCAACCAATGTAACACAAACTTGGTTGCCAAAATGTATTGCAAACTGTCCCACTACCATGACTGATGAATAGTTTTATGGCTTTAATTGCCAGATTTAATCTGTATAAGATCCTGTATCAATCCTGCAATGAGAATCTGATTTTCAACAAAGAGGTTTGTGTCTCATTGTTGGATTGGCAGTTCATATGCTGAATCATATAGAATTTCTCTCTTATTTGGCTGGCTGGGGTAATGTCAGCTTTGAAATTATTCATACATTGACTGTGTGGTAACTAACACATCATTAGCTACAAAATCTACCTGCACTAACCAATTCTACACTTATTTTAGTTGCTTGACAAGATTTATCATTACCTCTGGACCAATTTCTGTGACAACTTAACGATTGAGTCTTTCTCCAAAGTACCATATCTTTGTAAATGTGTCATAGTATTCCTTGTTATGATGCAGATCAGTTTCTTCCTGGTAGGGGACTTGACTTGGATTCAATTCATCAAGGATTCAGGCTGTTGCCAACTTTAGCAAGGCTTTTGACGCCGTGCCACACCTACGACTACTCAAGTCCTTTGGAATCACTGGCAGAAACAAGAGATGGATTGCAGAGTTCCTTAAAGGCAGGCACCAAAAGGTTGTCGTAAACGGTGAGAGCTCAGAAACCAGGGAAGTCACCTCTTGAGTGGCCCAAGGGACAGTTTTGGGACCCCTGTTATTTTTACTGTACATTAACGACATCGAGAAGGGATTATCATCACCCATGAGACTATTTGCGGATGATAGTGCCGTGTACAGAAGAATTGATGGAGAGAGTGATGCACATGCCCTCCAATTGGGCCTCTTCAAGCTCCAGGAATGGGCTGAGAAATGGCAGATGCAATTCAACGTCAAGAAGTGTAAGACAATCACAAGGAAGACTAGAAACCGAGTCAACTTCTCATACCACATGTCAACTCTATCTATCTATCTATCTATCTATCTATCTATCTATCAACAGAATAGAACAAGTCCAGAGACGTGCAGCAAGATTCATACTAAACAACTACGAATACAGCAACTCAGATCAGAGAAACCCTCCACTGGCCAACACTACAACATCGTAGAGCCCTCAATGAACTGAACATCTTCTATAAGACGAGAAACAACCTGATCAAGTGTCCCTTCCCACCGTCGGTCAAGCCATCATCATCCCATCCACATAGATACCTCCATATCCAGTGTCTCCACTCAGCGGCATATCTACACAGCTACTACCCAAGAACAATTCGGCTCTGGAACTCCCCCCAGTCAAGATCACCAGCTCCCCGAGTCCTGATGCCTTCTCCAATAGTGTCATAAACTACATCAAAGATATGACATGGTGCAGAGTCAACAACATCTGGACACTCACCAACTTACTGCCAAACATGATTTTAATCTGCACCTTCGCAATTTTATTGTACATAGAAGACATGTCCAACGTACCTGGCCGCACTTGCACCACCCGATACGGCTGACAGCTATTTAGGGTTCAAGATTGAAGTTTGAAGATAAATTAAAGGTACAGATTTTTGGGGAAATTTTGTGCCGCAAACTGCTTTGAAGGACATTTCATTCCTAAAATTGATTTTTTCTTGATATTGTGAAGATTATACATAATCCTGAAATTGGTATATTTTGCTGCACTTCGGCTTCATGAGTATTATTTCTACTGATAATTAAATTACTCAGGTAATTTTCATTATTATGAGACTATTTCAACATTTTCTAGAGACTTCAATAGAGATAGTAATCAGCAAAAAGACAAAATTTACTGATGTAATGGCCTTTTTAACAGAGGTTGTGCCTTGCAATTACAGCTACTTTTTTGCCAATCCTGTGATCCCGATGCTAGTGGCCTAGTCGCAGATGTAAAAATAGCTTATCAACATTTCACATATAAGTAAAAATGACTTTTCATTGAAATGCAGATTTTGATCATTGAGCCTTCCTTTTTGGAAAACTCTTTGACAATCAATCTGTGTTCACTTTGCTCTTCAAGTGAACTACTGCAGCAACTTGTGTGTTCTATAATGTCTGAAAAATGTTGTTTGGTGTGGCTTGACAAAGCATAGTTATCAGGAACATGAAAAAAACCACTTATTATAAAATTACATAAGATCACAGGATGTATTGTTGCAAATGATCATCCTTAAGAAATTAGTTCTTAAACTGTTATTAAACTAAGTCAATATTTCATACCTTTTATTGTCTAGCTCGACAAATCATATGCAATCAAAACATTGCCTTCAAGTGTTCCGATAATTATCTCAATAAAATGACCAATATGCTTTATACATGATGTAAGGTGGCCTGGAGAGTGTTGAAATGCATTTCAATGAATTCTGTGACCCCAAAAACCCCAAAATAGACCTATCACACTCTCACATCAGATCATTATTGACCGAGATGGAGAGATTACAAGGAACGGCGGCCATCTTGGACGCCATCTTGAATTGCCGGGATTGAGCAGCCGGTTGGCAAGGTTGTGAACCTGGAGGTGATAGCTGAGGGTCTTAGGAATCCAACCATACCCCACAACCTTTTACAGCAGCCCGTGTCTGGTGGACTGAAATATTGGGCCCTGGCCCCCTGGGTATACGTGTATTCTTTAAAAAGACAGAAGTATTATGTGTAAAAAATGTGATAGTCAAACAACAAGTCATGACATGGCGCATTTTTGTCCCCAAAAGGACAAAAAAAAAACCCCAAAAAACAACATTAATACCTTCTTGTGAACTGCATTCCAGCCAGAAATTCTGGGACCCTCGGACAACCAAGTTCACCTTCGGTTCTTTCAACATGCCCCGTGCCAAGAACGTGAGGGCCCTCAAGACCCTGTGCCTCCGCAACATAGCAGTCAACATGGATGGCCTCTGGGTGCCCTTGGGCAACGGTTGCCCCGAAGTCTCCAACAACCAAGAAAGTCACATCCCGGAGTATTACAGTTCGCCGATGACCTCAGTCCCTGATCAAGCCGGACAATCCGGACAATCCGGTCAATCCGGTCAGCAGCAGTCGGATAAGGATTCTTGCAAAGTTCTATGCCTATGCAAAGACGAAAACGAAGACATAATCTATGGACCTTTCAGTGACCTCAGTGAGTTTAGCAATATACAGTTGTTGCCCGGTGCCAAGTGCAATATCGGTTTTTATGACACGAGATCACGGATAGTGTACGAGGCACATAGAAACTGATATGACACAGGGCGGTGTACAATAACTGTTTTACAAGTAATACTAAAGGAAATATCTATCTGTCCATCTATAAATCTATAATGTTAAAAAAAATTCATATATTTAAAAACATTTTGAAGATTCTGACTCCTTGACAGCCAACCAATTTTGGGGAAATTGGAACATGTTTTAGAGTTTTCTGCAAATTTGCTCTTTTAACCTTCAGCGAAAAAAATTTCAAGAATGTATCAATTGTAGTTGTTTTGCTACTTGGTTAGTGGTCGGGCAGATAGAGATGGTTTTTACCTTCAGCGAATATACTTTCTGATGCTTTCATTGGAAAGTAGACGTTTTCCACAAGATAAGTGTCAACCTTGTTCAAAGAATGTATAACGAGCCTTCAGGAATTTTTATAGTCATATGTCCGAAATATCGCACTCAATGCCAGAACCTTGTTGTATGGTCTAGTTGCCTTGTGATAGCACAGGCAGTCTCCTGGACTGACTGTACAGTCTGTTTGAAATAACAATATATAATATTTATACTGAGTATCAATTGACTAATACAGGAGTGTGCCTGTGGTGATAGTCTGATTAATGGACATTCTATCCTCTTTGAAAAAAGAAAAGAAATTTCATTTTCAGGCCAACACTCGGTCACTATAGCATGTGCAATTTTTGCATGGATGAAATTTGCTACAGATATGGCATAAATGGTCTAGTTGTGCCTCTTGATGGTCTCATCGATAGATACTCTATACTTTTTGAAAAAAAAAATCGCTAAAGGTTAGCTGCTATGCTGCTTTTTTTTTTTTGCAGCACAGTTGCTCTCACCCCAACAATTTTGTGCAAATCTTGTCAGCACTGTGTCTGTGGAGGTCGCTCTCTTTCACTTATTTCATTCAAACTTATCATACATTCTCAGCAAGTTTTTAGCTTTCGACCAATCACTTTTTGTGCCTTTCTATGATAGAACAAATACAGAAAGAGCATGGACTAGTGATGGAAAACTTTTGTCGGGGGAGCTCTTGGCTGGTGCCAGTGCGGCAATGTTGCGCCATTCCAAATTTTTAAAAGGGAAACAATTCATGCCACCAGAGTATAATAAATATTTTGGCTAATAGTACCTGGAGGACTGCAAAAATGAAAAGTAATTGTACTTTTACCACTGATGATAGGGGGAGCTGCAGTAGGGAAGAGCTCCCCCAGTTTTCTAATCGAAGGAGCTTAGCTCCCCCCCCCCCATTTCCATCACTGCATGGACTGGCTTTCACAGGTCAAAGGTCATTCATGCCTTTTTCTCCCTCCTTTTTATGTCCGTGCCTGTGTTGGAACCACCCTCTATTGAGGTGGGTTTTGGTCTAATTGATATCTTTTGAATACTTTTGAAATATTGAAGACAAAAACATTAAAAATGTTTTTTTTTGGTTTTTTTCCACTTCAACATCAACACAAAATTTTAAACTGGTGAACATTCAACCACCTTTTAAATTAATCGGATTATTTGTGATAGGCCGACGGATTTGTGATAATATTTATCAGCGCCACGTACATGAGTGATACACCAATTTGAATTTAAGTAGGAATTAATTGCATGGACATAATATGTAATAATATATAATAGTACATAGCACCTTTTCCAGTAAACTGCAAAAGCGCATACGTCGCATAGTGCTACATATATACATCAAGTATCAGTTTTACGCGAGTCCTGGGGGCCAAAGGGAAGTTTTATTCCTAAAAATAATCAACAGGCCTACCAGAAAATTAGATTTCCTCATACAGAGTAACACAGTTCCTCTTTACGTTTATACAGACCTTTACATCATTTTGTTGTACGGACCACACTGAAATAAGTTTTTTTTAACTTCCATGTGCAATCCGAAACGCATTACAACAGTGTACTGCTTATTATTATATATCCCAGAGCAAAAGGGAGTACATTTACAGTGTAGATAAGTACAAAATCAGTATATCCTATATTTGTTGTCAGAGTACAATAACAAGTACATTGCACAATGACGATTTGCAAGGTTGAGAGTCTTTTTCACACGAAATTTGCATTTGCAGTACAAATGCAGTATTTTCGCAGCATATTAACAGCACAAAAGGAGCACATTTGAAGCGCTCAAATCATTCAAATTATGCTTCATTTATACTCTCGATATGCAAATCCATACTCTTCAAAAACTAGAATGGAGTGCATGAGATGCACAAACATAGCTCTGCTACCAGTGCATGACATCGCATTCAAACTCTCCCTTTCTACCTATCCATTTCTGTCGCCCATTTCGACCAACTAATTCTATTCACTCAGTTCCATCCATTTTTATCCACCCATTTACATTCCTTTCTATCTATCCAATTCTGTCGCCCATTTTTACCAACTAATTCTTTGTAATACTTCTATCAATTTTTATTGACCTAACCCATTTCTATTCCTTTCTATCCATTTGTTTAATTTCTAGCTACCAATTCTATTCACTCACTTCTATCCATTTCATGCACCCATATCTAGTCATTTCTTTCCACCCAATTATATTGAATCATTCTCTTGTCTATCCACTCATTCTATTTTCTACACCTTTCTTTCTAGCTATCCTTTTCTCTGGCCATTCCTATCTACCCTATTCTATCCATTTCTATCCTCTAAAGACTTCTAAGTAAGTCTCATTTCTACCCATCCATTCATTATTTTATTTCTATCCTTTTCTAAACACTGTAACCAGCCACTTCCATCCACCCTTTTCTATCCAATAATTTCTATCTACTAATTTCTATGCCTTTTCCGGTCACCAAGTTCTATCTATCCAATTCTATGCATCCCTTCAAAGCCAGTCCTATATCCATGTAACTCTATTCACTCAGTTCTATCCATATCTCTCTATCAAGCTCCATATCCATTTATATCCATTAATTTCTTTATCGATTTGTATCCACCTATTCCTAACCATTTTTGTCCCTCCTATTCTTCCACCGATTTCCTTTCTACCCACCCATGTCCATCTCAATCCACCCATTTCTATCCATTTCTACACATAATTGTTTATCCATCCATTTCCATTCTATCTATCTATCTTTCTATCTATCTATCTACTTATGTATCTATCTATCTATTTATCTATCTATATCTTTCTTTCTACCTATAAGCTTACCTATCTATCTATTTATCTATCTATCTATCCATTTATCTTTTTATCTATCTATTTACCTATCTATTTACCTATCTATCTATTTATTTTTCTATATCTTTTGTGCAACAAGACAGATACCAAAGAAATATTTCAAGACTGCTCAGAATGGCAACAATAAATTTTCCCAAGAACTGGTCATAACTGAAGCAGAGTAATTGATTTGTGAGGCAATGAGTGGATAGGTGTGAACCTTGATTGCATTGCAAAAAAGTCAAGAGCAATCCAATCCCTTTGAAAAGACTGGCCTGTAATACCAATTAAAAACTTGATCGGAGTTTTGTCAATTTTATGACAGATTCAATGGAGAGACCCTAGAATTGTGGGTGTTAATTATTTAATACACACAGCGACACAGCCTGACACAGGTGATGACAATAGCCCTAGCAATGCTAGCATACATGTGACGGCGCGAAAAGTGGAGACACGGGACACGCATCTGGGGAAGCCAGGATCAACAAAAGCTATGCTACTCTCGTAGCAGAGCTAATTCTTCCTATATAGCAGGGAGTATAAAAAGAGCATACTGGCTGCTGTGCATGCTAGCAGGAAGCATTTTTGCAGTACAATCGGAGTACATTTGAAGTACCAAAAATCAACGCTTCATTAATTTTATACGCCACATATGATATCAGCTCCTCAGCAAAATCAATGTAATTAAAAACATACAGTGCCGCCTGTAAGTAAGTGAAACGCATGACATTGTGCCATTGCATCAATGCTAAACATCCTCAGCGAAACTGCTTGTGGAGGCATGAATTCTCATCGGATGAAAGGGAAACAAAGTGGGTCATAAAGGCCGATGTGTGAGGCAAGTGGGATAAAAATAGCAGCCCATTTTCTTCGCTGTAGTCGGAGTTAGGTATGGGTCAAAGTCTTTGATAAGTAAGTGAACCACCCTTCCCTATGTTTTAACATTGGGCCTGCGTTTCACTTACTTATCAAAGACTTTGACCCATACCTAACTCCGACTACAGCAAAGGAAATTGGCTGCTATTTTTATCCCACATGCCTCACATATCGGCCTTTATGACCCAAAATGTTTTCCTCTCATCGGATGAGAATTCTTCCTTCCAGAAGCATTTTGGTTAAGGATGTTTAACATTGATGCAATGGCACAATATCATGCGTTTCACTTACTTACAGGCGGCACTGTAACATGCAAGCACTTTAAGAGATGCTTGTAGATAGACTGCCCATGATAGTATCTACCCCTTTGCCTGTCACCTACACAAGGGTATCTTGCATGTGAGACCTGCACAAGGGTATTTGTCACTTAGACCTACTGGAGGGTATCAGGCCTGTGACCTACTTTTGGTGATTGACCTTAGACCTGCAGAAACTCAGCCTGTTTGTTTTCTTTATTAATTTCTTCATCTCAGAAAGACACCAAAAGTTTATCAACACAAGATAAAATTCTATTGAGACTGTATGCAAAGTTTTAATGACAGAGACAAAAAAGCATGACCAAGGCAGTTGTCATAAGTTTCAGAGCCTTCCTCACACAATCGAGATGCCGCTTGCAAGCAAGCAAGCATCTCTAAAAACTACACATTTAATTACTTAAGCCTAGAGTAAACATAGGTTACTGTAATCAGATGTGGAGCAGTGTGAGAGCTGTATTGCTTTCATACTTTTTTTTTGCTCTGGGATGTCTGTACCCTCTCTTTAATGTGGCTAAATAAATTCTTTGGCTTTGTTGATTTGGCTGAGAATGAAGCTGCAATTTTCTGCGTGGAAGCAGTGTACATTTACCTTTCCAAAATATTTAGGCCTCTATCAATTTGCTAAGGAGTGGCTTTGAATAAAGAGGGATAATATAATATGGGGTTCAACTACCTGGTTTAGAATTTTCGCTACATAATACACTTCCTGTAACGTGAAAATAATGTGGAGTACTTATTTGTAAGTTGTGAATACTGAATATAGATCTAAAAGGCCATTAGAAACTTAGTTTTTCAACATATATAAGCATCAAACTAATGTCGTGTAAATTTTTGACAAATAAAATACTGCGACCATGGTCAAATGGCATAAGGATCTAGCCTGGTTTTTTTTTTTAGAATTAGTGAACTGCAAATATTTACATAATATATCAGCTCTTTGACTTGAATTTATTCGAACAAACCAGTTTCAAAATTGACTTCCTAAACTAAACATCCCCTTTACTGAACCCATGCTTTCTTCCAGCTGGGGATCTTGTGAGGGACCTGATGAAGACAGTCAGAGAGATGGGGCTGATGAAGAAGCACTACCTGGGCATGTTCCTCCTGCCCCAGTTGCAGCAGCTGGACCTCAGCCTCTATGAGACCAACGACCCTGTCCTCAGGGCTATTGGGGATAGATGCAAGGTATTTTAAAGGACACTTTTCCCACTTTCCTTTCCCTTAAGAAATTTCTAATTCGGCATAGATTTTGATTTAATACACTAACCTGTTTCACACTTGATAAAGCCATTAGGGAATTTCTTTTTGCCACAATCAAAACAACTCACAACCTCTAAAAGATTGTGTATCTGCATAATCAATTAAGATAATCATAAGTTACATTGACATAAGCAACTGAGTCAAGTGTTATTTCCAACATATGAAGTTCATTCAGAATGACATAAGAATAAACCTGTTAAAGAGTGTTCATATATTATATAATATTTGCCTTAAACTTCAAGGATTTCATTTCCAAATGGAGCTTAGTGGTTAAGAATATCCCCGAAGGTTTCATTAAGTGCAGACCTTTCCTTTAAATGTAATTCTTTGATAAACATGTACAAATATATTTCCAGAATCTCAAGAAATTATACCTGTGCTGGAATGCAGCTGTTGGAGCTAGTGAGCTGAAATACATCATCTGTGAGGCGACCAAGTTGACTCACCTGAACGTGGCCGGGACAAAGTGTGACGACCATGTCGTGGACGCCATATCGAGACATTGTGTGGAACTCAGAGACCTGGACATTTCTGACTGTAATGTGACAAACAAAGGAGTATTATATCTGTGTGGAGGACATAAACCTGACAACCACAGACTGAAGCATCTGGTTAGACTCAACTTGACTGGCACTAAGGTGGACAATCAAGGAGTGCGCCTTGTCCTAAAGAAAATGAGATCCATCCGTTACCTGGAGCACGAGTGGCTCTGGGATATTTTGTACGACATGCACACACCGTTCGAACCTGAGCCTCCTGTGGAGGACAAACAGAAGCTAGCTCTGATGAAGGTCAACTTTCTGGGATCCCTGTACACTCCAGTGGTCAATAAGGCTGTTGATGTCTTAAGCGCATTTTGTCCTTACCTTACAGAAGTGTCCATCTTTGGATGCGGCTTCGATGACCAAGCGATGTTCAAACTTGCAAAGCTGAGCAACTTAAAAGTCTTCTGTTTAGATGGCGGTCGGAATATGGTGACCTTCCGTTGGGGTCTCTTGCCCTTCTTGCATGAAAGAGGTGCCACTCTGAAAGAAATGTCCCTCACACAAATCACAAACTTGAACATTGTAGAAGTGAGCACTTATTGTATTAATCTAGAGGTCCTATGCCTAATAGATGTTTCAACGACAGTCGTTAACCAAGTTCAACCGAAGGAATTCCTCAGGGAACTGAAGCAGCTAGAAATCCGTCAACACATGCGGGACCTTTTCGGTGAAGACGTCCTCAAGTTCATTTTGAAAAATTGTCATAACGTTCTGCAGGTCAATCTTTTCAGCATAACGTTCATCAGCAATGCCATTTTGAGTGAGGTTATGAACTCAAATCCCCTGGAAAAACTTGAGAAAATCACATTTGACAGATCCATGGGGTACACAAGTGATATGATCATCAAGCTTATTGGCCATTGCAGATCCCTCCAGTGCTGCCATGTTGCTGACACTGCTGTGAGGGATGCTCTCCTTGAGCATGTCCAATCCAACAACTATGACCTTATGGTTTAACCACAGGGTTTAGCATTATGCTGCACTGTATTTATGAAGTATGCAAGGTGGATTACTAAAGCTTATCCCTCTTTCCCCCAATCACATTACAGTAGTTCAAGAGAATAATTCCCATATTCTTTGTTGTCCAGTTATCCTCTCATGTTTGATTTGAGTATTTGTCTCATGGTATAAGCCCGTTATTCACCATGGGGATCAGGAATATGTGTTTATCACACCTCGGCCTAAAGGCCTCGGGTGATAAATCACATATTCCCTCTCCCGTGGTGAATAACCTTTACTAACTCAGGAGTGTGATATAGCCATTAACTTGTGAAGGCTAAAAGGGAATCCCCTTGATGGACAGATTATTAGCAGTGCGAAGCGCTAGCTCTTACTGAAGAATTTTTGCCAAAACTTATGACCATAACCTTGGGTGCCTCTGCTTACCAATCATATTCAGCTGTATTCAAACTTAGCATACAGCCTCTCCTGAATTTTAAATCATGACGATAAACTTTTGGTGCCCCACTGTTACAATACAAATTAATAAAGAAAACAAATAGGCTTCTTTTCACAGGGTCAAATGTCAGCTGAATTTGCATGCAGCATGTTTACAGTGCGCTTGGCCACATGGCTGCCTTGTGCATTCAGCTGTGACAGTCTGGATCCACTGTGGGTCTACTGCTATATTTTATGGAGGGCAGCTGCCCCCTGCTTGGTAAGCCAATATTATGTTGACATTTCGCGCTGCTTAAAGTGCTTGCACGTTATTTTCATAACTGAAAAAAAAAGCTATGTTATCTCAAAGGAATTGCGCAACCATCTGACTTTATCCTTTCAGCTGACTCAAAATTTCCAAATTTTACGGCGTAACAAAATGTATGGCCTTTTAAATGTCCTACAATATCCTCCAGTTGGCACTTGAGTGATCCACCTTGTTTATTTCATAGATACCAGTTCAATGCGATGCTATCACAAACCTGTGACTTTTAGCTGTTTGCGGATTAGCGGTCTAAACAGTTTAAAAATGAACATTCAACTTTGTCTTGCGATGTCACAGGCTTAATATGTGTTTATGATTTTGTTTGTGTCAGTTTTCGAAGGATGAGTTCAGTTCATTCAGCATATATCATATCTGGTAGCATGGTACGAATAAACAAACTAATTAACCGAGTATGTACCTATAAAGAAGATTAGGAAACCAACAACTTTTAATGACGTGGCAAAGCCTGTTTGCAAATGAAAAAGGGGAAAATTAATTTTTCCAAAGGACCGCCAATCTACAAAGAGCTGTATAACCAACCACATTGCATATTTACACATCTGTGATTTTAACTGCCAAGGGCAGTGATATTAATATTTTGTGACTTGTTGCATAATGTATTATAAAGGCATTGTTCCTAATTATACTGGACTACAGCATATGTGGAACCAACCACCACAACAATGTATGCTCCAGTCTAAAAAAAACTTTCTTTTTTAAGGTTTGCACAATGTTATCATGTTGACTGTTGTTTGTTTTCTTGTTATCGGTTGTATTCACCACTGTTTTATTTAAATAAAGAAGCAATATGAATCAGACATAAAAGTTCTTCTGCCCTTCATTTGAAAGTTGTTAAATACACAAAACAAGGTCCAGGTTTTCCTATTCTAACTGTTTTCTAGTCTCCTTGCTAACTTCCATTCAATGGTTTATCATTCAATTCAACTGTATCTTCTCTCTACAGATGTCGTTTTGCTTCATGCATAATTATTTTGGTCCTGATTTACCCTCTTGCCTGACTCCTTCACCTCTCCATTTTGTTCCTCTTTAAGTATTGGTTAGACACCGATTTGGAGGGATCTAACTAGAATGCATGTTAGGTCCAGACAAAAAGAGGTGTCTGACTTTTATAGACATCACACTTCTTCTATTATTTGTTTTAACTTATAATTCTAGCAAAATCAACAATCTGATTGTTTGTTTGCTGTAGTAAACAATGCTAATCCTTAGCAGGGCGCTTACACGCAATATTGTCGGTTAGATTCTGTTTTTAGAGATGCTTGCTTGCTTGCGCATCTCTATTGTGGGAGGCAGGTTCACAAAACTTATGACAACTGCCTTGATCGTGCTGTTTCACCTGTGTCATTAAACTTTACATACAGCCTAAATAGAATTTTATCTTGCATTGATAAACTTTTGGTGCCAATCTGAGATGGAAAAATTAATAAAGAAAACAAACAGGCTGACTTTCTTCAGGTCAAAGGTCAATCATGGCAATGCAGTCAACTGGGTCATGCTGACCTACTTTTGCTCATAGTTGACAGTTAAAGGGGCATTTTGTGATGGGCAAATAAATGCCAGACTGACACAGTCTCTCTGTGTCGAACAGCTTCAGCTGGAGAGACTGAGGGATTTCCATGACCCAGTTCCATGCATGAGTTATTAATCCTCTTATCTGCTCTGTAAAATCAGACTGTGTTTTTTGACATTGTGGTACAGATAGCTTATAATCAAACAAGCAATGTTATACAGACAGCTTTTAGTAAATCAGTGTGTACTTTCAACACTAATGTTGCCGACACCTTAAACCAAACGCACAATGTTATAAAAAGAATCTTTAAGAATCTGTTTTAACTACCAGCTGAGAATGCTTGCTGTTCTCATAACCTCACTTGCTCAATCTGAATTCTTGCAGAGTTCACTGCTGTCTCTTATGCATGACGTAAAATATGAACTCTGTGTGCAGAGTAGGCAAATGCTGTAAAGCATAGCTCAACTCGGTCTAATCATCTTTCCATCAAATTGAGGAGAATCAGGAAGAGTAGTGTCTGAAAAGGTTAATATAAGCAGCTCTCAATCATCTCTCTGTGGTATGCGGTGGAAATGTATGACATCAGTGAAGGTTTCAAACCACTCTTGTAAGTCCTTGTCAGAATTTAAATAGCTAAGTGAGGAGAAAACCACCCCCTTACAACTGTTTAATGTGCGATGTGGCTTGACTATAGTCTGAGTTCCTGCAATACAGGGTGTCTACAGAAAAAGAGGACAGTCAACACAATTGGATTTGTTTACATTTTATTTTGTACCAAGCATCATTATTCAGCAAAACATGATTTGTATATGAACAGTATATTCAGAACAATCAAATTACCCATTATTCGCACCCCTTCATGTGGTAACTTTCTGCAGATGAGACATAAATGATGCAAAAGCATGTTTGATGCTCTCCACAAACATTTTGCCCCTTGCAGACATAGCGGAGGCCTTTAACTTCAATGCGAGGGTTGCGATGACTTGCTGGATTCTGTCTCCCAATTTGCCCATACTGAATAATCCACTGGGTCCAGCTCAGGAGACAAGGGGTGGCGCTCTACCTGGCTCAGGAGGCTTGTTTTGAGGTACTCCTGAGTCTTCTATGCAGTATGAACAGGTGCTACACCTTATAGAAAGATGATTTTGCCAACAAAAGAGTTTCTCGTCTGACACCATGACATTCCAAATTATTTCAGAATGTTATTATAAACATTTGTATTGATTCCGGTACTCTGGTCAATGGTTTATTTGAGAAACTTTTGTGATTTTCTTGTCATCAGATGACCCCATGTTGAAGACCAAGTCTTAGGCCGTGCATTGAATTATAGGCAGCTGGAGCATCAGCAAATGTCCCACTACTCATGCATGAATCATTCCTACTCTGACAAGCACCATAAATGGTGAAAAAATTTTCATCACAAATGAGGAAAACAGGACGACCTTTTTCAGCTTAGAGCAATGCAAGCACTTTTGCATATCATGCTTGCATTTTGCCTTTAGTAGTTATCTAATTTCTCAAATAAACATAGTTGCAATAGACCTGATATGACTGACTATCAAATCCATTCTTATGTTAGACTTATTACCAAATTCTGAACTTATATGAGTATGAAAAAAAAGGAAAGTGACTGTCCTCTTTTTCTGTAGACACCCTGTACTTGTCAGCTCAAGGAGTCGTTGTGTCTGTTGGTTGTTTCTTGTCTTAAAGAGGATGGTTCCATCTCTTTGTTGTGTTGTTTCTGCAGGTTCTCTGACTTTTTGAAGAATTGTCTTGTAAATCGCAAAAGGGGAAAGTCTGCTTGTAGGTTTAAGCACAATATACCGGTGTCGGAACTCTGATTTAGAGACATCCTTGGTTTGGAGACATCCTTGGTTTGTATCAAGGGAGTTGATAATTCAGTTTGATTGTTGTTTGTTAGTTATTTGTTTTTCCTGTCTTTGTCTCTGTGTTTATTTGTTTTTGAATCAATTTTAAGGCAACCGCCAAGAAGTCATGCTGAATCAAAACAATCAGGGTTCCATAAAAATCGTCAGTGAAATCATGCTGAGTGACCAAATTAAGTACATCTTTTTTTATTGCATGACTGTCTTTTGGCCAACTCCACATCTGTTGTCCAGTTCGCTCCATCAGTTTCTCTGACATTTTTGGAAAGCCAGCCATTGGTGTAAGACATGCAATTGCCGTTGTAAGGTATTTTTTTTACAAACATTGGTCGTTGAATGTCACCAGTTGATGCTTTTCCTTGTAGGTAGCGGTGAAGATATTCTCTGCAAGTGATCTGTTCTGGTACTGGCTTGTCTTTACCTTTGTTAACGGGTTGTCGTTCCTTTTCATTCAGTTCTTTCACTCGTTCTGGTTCCACATCTGGTGGAGGTTCTTCCCTTACTTTCTCTTGACCCTCCCCTTTTCCTTCTTCTTGTGGATCCTTTGTTCCCCATGCTTTTCCATCCTCTTCATCTTCTGCTTCGATGGATTCGTTGTCAGTTGTCGTCCCCTCATCAGCTGAGTCTTCTTGTTCTTCTTCATTGGCTGCTTCAACAGGACGTTCTTCTTCCATTTCTACTTCAGGAGTTGTGGTGCCAGCCTTGGGTTTGGTACTTCATGATCCGCCCGGGGAGTAGACCGTTTTGTGGTGTTTCTTGCCTTTGGCGTTGTTTTTGCCTTAGTACTCTCTGAGTGTCTGTTATTGTCTTCTGTGTTTTCTGCGTGTTTTTGGTGTGTTCTGTTAATGCTGTGTTCATCGAGTTGTAACCTTCGTCTTGGTGTAGCACGATGTTGAGGTTGTGAGTATCCTGCCATGTCCGCATAACTGGGAATTCCTGAGTGCTGGTCCACGATCCTTCTTGCCTACGGAAAAGATATCGCTTGGGTTGCCTTCAATATGAGGATTTCTTTTTCCTTAGTCCACTGTCTACAAGTTTTGCTGTAAGAGGGACGGTCTTCCTTACAGTTGACACAAAGAGGAGGAGATGAGCAAGGTTCTTCTTTTGATTGGATGTGGTCCTGGGATCCACAGTGGCCACACACTTCTTGTAGTCGGCACCACTTGCTCAGATGACCAAAACGCTGACATTTGTAACATCTTCTTGGATTGGGTATATAAGGTCGAACCTTACATTGCTCCCAAATAACTTTAATGCTTTCAGGAAGAGTTGTGTCTGAAAAAGTCAAGATGAGAAGCTCTCGATTATCCCTCTGGGAGATTCTGTGACAATGAATAACATCAGTGAAAGTTCCAAACCATTCCTGTTAATCTTCGTCCGAGTTCAAATAGCTAAGGGAGGAGAAGACCACTCCCTTGGAAGTATTCAAGGTCCGATGTGGCTCGATTATTGCCGGAGTACCTGCAATATCTGTCAGCCCGAGGAGTTTCCGAGTCTGGTCGTTGTTTCTGGTCTTAAATAGGACGGTTCCATCTCTCTGCAAGGTTGTCTCGGCAGGTTCGCCGACTTCTTGAAGTATGGTCTTGTAGACGGCGAAGGGAGAGCCTGGTCGATGGTTTAAACACTATGTATCTGTGTCGGTACTCAGACTTTTATGTTGTCGTTTGTCGATTTAGTAGTTCCGGGTCGATACAGTCATCCGAGGATGACCGCTGCCGTTTTAATCGAGACTGTGAATTTGGAAGAGAGTAAGCGATATGAATTTTGGTGATTCATCCTCCATGCTCCCCACCCACCAAGGAGCCCAACAAGGGGGACTAATATGGGTAGGGCTGCGCCCAGTACCCTAGTCCAGGGGATGCATGGGGGATATACTCAAAGCTGGGTGTGTGTGTGTGTGTGTGTTTGGGCTTTACGTCTCATCAGCACCTTGTTGGGCTATTTAGAGACATACTTGGTTTTTACTAAGTGTCTTTATAGTCATGTTTGATTGGTAGTTAGGTATTCTTTTTTTGTATCATGTTTGTACTAATTGTCTGTATAGTTCTGTTTGATTGGTACTTAGTTATTCCTTTTTTGCGTTATGTTGTCTGTTGTCCGTTGTTTTCTTATCAATTTCATAGCAACAGACAAATGGTCATGTAAGACCAAAATACTGAGGATACCATAGAACTCGTCAGTGAAGGTGCAGTTGGTGACTAAATTGAATATTTCTCTTTTGGTTGTATGTGTATCTTCATGCCAGTCGTGCAACTTCTGTTTTGTTCGTTCAGTCAGCTTCCGAGACACATTGCCAAAGCCAGACATTTGCAGATGCTTCACTGCCGGTTCTAGCCAGTCTCGTACAAACGTCGGTCGGAATTTTTCAATCTTTTCATCTGATGGTTCTTTATCTAGGAAGTAGTAAAGATAATCTTTCATTGTGATTGTTTGGTTGTCTTCGTTTTGTGCCCTGTCTTTTCCTTCATCCACAGGTTTTGTTTCCTTTTTGTCCATTCCATCCTGTTCTTGGTTTCCTGGATCATCTCCTTCCTCTTCCTCTTGTCCTTCTTCGCTTTCTTCTTCCTGTGAGTCCCCTTGATCCTCTTCATGTTCTTCCTCTTCCTCTTGTTCTTCTTCCATGGATTCGTTGCTGGGTGTCGTGTCCCCGCCATCATTTGATCCTTCCTGTTCCTCTTCAGTGTCTGCTTCATTTGGATGTTCTTCTTCCATTGCTGTATCTGGAGGAGTTGTGGTGCCAGCCGGTGTGTTTGATTCTTCAAGGTCCGCCCGGGGAGTAGACTGGTTTGTGGTGTTTGTTGTCTTTAGAGTGGTTTTTTCATTTGTTCTTCCCGAGTGCCTGCCAGTGTCTTCTGGGTTCTCTGTGTGTTGTTGGTGTGATCTGTTGATGCTGTGTTCCTCGAGTTGTAGTCTTCGTCTTGGTGTCGCACGTTGATGAGGATGTCGATATCCTGCTATGTCCGCATAGCTCGGAATTCCTGAGTGCTGGTCCACGATCCTTCTAGCCTCCGGAAAAGATATCGCTTGGGTTGCCTTCAATGTGAGGATTTCTTTTTCCTTAGTCCACTGTCTACAAGTTTTGCTGTAAGAGGGATGATCCTCCTTACAGTTGACGCAAAGAGGAGGGGCTGAGCAAGGTTGTTCCTTTGATTGAACGTGGTCCTCGGATCCGCAGTGTCCACAAATTTCTTGTCGTCGGCACCACTTGCTCAGATGACCGAAACGTTGACATTTATAGCATCTTCTTGGATTGGGGATGTAAGGTCGTACCTTACATTGCTCCCATATAACTTTGACACTCTCTGGAAGAGTCGTGTCTGAAAAAGTCAGGATAAGAAGCTCCCGATTATCCCTCTGTGGGATTCTATGAAAATGAATGACATCAGTAAAAGTTTCAAACCATTCTTGTAAATCGTCGTCTGAGTCTAAATAGCTAAGGGAGGAGAAAACCACTCCCTTGGAAGTATTCAAGGTCTGATGAGGCTCGATTATTGCCTGTGTACCTGCAACATCTTTCAGCCTAAGGAGTTTCCGAGTCTGGTCGTCGTTTCTGGTCTTAAATAGGACGGTTCCATCTCTCTGTAACGTTGTCTCTGCAGGTTCGCCGACTTCTTGAAGTATGGTCTTGTAGATGGCGAAGGGAGATAGCCTGTTAGTTGGTTTGAACACTATGTACCTGTGTCGGTACTCCGACTTTTGTGTTGTCGTTTGTCGATTTAGAAGTTCCGGGTCGATACAGTCATCCGAAGATGACCGCTGCCGTTTTAGTCGAGACTGTGAATTAGGAAGAGAGTATGCCATAGGAATTTGTGATGTTCATCCCCCATGCTCCCCACCCACCAAGGAGCCCAACAAGGGGGACTAATATGGGTAGGGCTGCGCCCAGTACCCTAGTCCAGGGATACATGGGGGATATACTCGTAGAAGGCTTGGTAAGAGATACAGCTGCAATCATATTTAAAACATGGCCAGCATGTAGACTTGGTCAGAACCTTCTTTGATTGACCCATCAGCCATGGCCAAATAGGACCGAAGTCCTAGTGACAACATGACAAGCCTATTGACTGGACCGGGCCAAACCAGCCTCCCGTCTAGGAGAAATCCAGGCCAAAGTAGTGTATTGTATGGGAGGGACCAACTTAGGCCCACCCAACTCAACTACCAGGACCCCTTCATCCTCCGACACGGGTCGCAACCCACGGCAAACAGGTTGCCCCATTTCCGTCGGGGAGACGTGTGCTTGCGCACTGTCTCGTGTTGGCCACAAGAGATAGAGGACTTCACTCTTGTGTTACCACCCACCGCCACGAGGAGGCCCGAGACCTGCGGGGGCACTCAAAGCTTGGTAAGAAATACAGCTGCAATCATATTAAAAACATGGCCAGCATGTAGACGTGGTCAGAACCTTCTTTGATTGACCCATCAGCCATGGCCAAATAGGACCGAAGTCCTAATGACAACATGACAAGCCGATTGACCGGACCGGGCCATTCCAGCCTCCCGTCTAGGAGAAATCCAGGCCAAAGTAGTGTATTGTATGGGAGGGACCAACTTAGTCCCACCAAACTCAACTACCAGCACCCATTCATCCTCCGACACGGGTCGCAACCCACGGCAAACAGGTTGCCCCATTTCCGTCGGGGAGTGAGTGAGTGAGTTGATTTTTATGTCTCATCAGCACCTGAGTGGGCTATTTAGAGACATACTTGGTTTGTATCAAGGTTCTTGATATGTCTGTGAGATGCGACGGGTGCTTTTTTGTTGCTTGTCAATTTTCTCTTGTCTGTGCAAGGAAATCGTTGGTCTGTTGAGCTGTCTCGATTTGTTGTTTTGGATGGTTTCTTGGACTCAGAGGCCAAAGTTTCTTTCTTCTTCGGTTGTAGGTGTGACATTTTTCTCCGTAGATCTCGATCACCACAATTGGCACAAATTGTGAACCGTTTACATGTTGTGCTGATATGGCCATACAATTGGCAATTGAAACAGCGTTTTGGTCGAGGAAAGAGTGGGCAAACTCTGCACTTTTCAAAAGCTTCAGGTACTTTCTCAGGTACATTGTTGTTTTAGAATGTCAGTTTTATGGATTCATAACCATTTTGTTGGGACAAACATTTAAATTTGGTAATATCATGTTTTTGGAACCACTTTGTGAGTTGTGAGTCTGAGCAAGTCTTGCTCTCTTTCGAGAAAATAATGCCTTTACCTGGTTTTTGGAAAGGTTCAATGGAGACTTGTGTATTTGCTATTTCTTTGACAAATGTCAATTTCTCTTTTTGCGTGTCATTCTGTGGTTGAATGAGAAACGTTTCATTGACTTGACGCTTTATTGTATCTGCTACTGTGTTGTCACAAATGTCTGCAACAATTTCGTAGACAGCGATTGCTGATAGGTCCTCTAGTGATTTTTCAATACCATTTATCACGAGGCAATTTTGATCTTTTGACATGTGTGAGGGGCGGTCAGGGTCAATCAAGTCATCCGAGGATGGTCTTGTCCATGGGAATCTTGGTAGTCCAGTCGCAAATTTTTCGATCTCAGCCTGGTTTCCCGCTGAGGGACGCGCACCTTGGTAACCCAGTTGACGTACGATCCGGTTTGGAATCAGGGTAAATGACATAATCATTAATATTCCCCTGTAAGGTAGGGAACACACCGTGCATGCGCACTGTCTCATGTTGGCCACTAAGGATAGAGGTCTTCACCATAATGTTACCACCCACCGCCACAAGGAGGCCCGAGACCTGCGGGGGCTTTTCCGTCGGGGAGACGTGTGCTTGCGCACTGTCTCGTGTTGGCCACTAAGGATAGAGGTCTTCACATTAATGTTACCACCCACCGCCACGGGGAGGCCCGAGACCAGCGGGGGTGGCCTAAGTGAGTAATAATCCTATTTTGACTCCTGTTTTGGAGCTGGCTGTTCCAAAACATGGGCTTCCTCCCTCTGGGCTAAATTTCCATGAGCTTCAAACATGATTTAAAGTCTTCAAATGCTATAGCATAATCCTCTATCAGTTCTCTAAAGTAGTTGTGTTGAAGTCTGTGTGCCAAAAGATGAACAGAAAGCTTGATAAATAAATTTATAAAGAAGTTTTAGTTTAGTCATTTCTTGTGCAAGCATGTCAGCAAAATTGGCAGAACATTGGGATCCAGTCTGCATGGGTTGCAAATGATTGTCAGTGTGTAGGCCTACTATAAGGCAAAGTTTTTTGTTGGCTCCATGTATGAGAACTAACAATATATACAGTTGTGCTTGAAAGTTTCTGAACCCCTGGCACTTCTTACCTTATTTGTGCGCATCTCTCTAACAAACACAAGAAAAGCTTATAAATTGGGTTAATAATAAAACTGAACACCATCTCTTATGTGTAAACATATATTCAGAACAAATAATGACATTTAAATATGATTTTATGATGAAAGTCTCCAAAACTGTGTGTTCAAAAGTTTCTGAACCCTTCGGAAATATATACAATCAACAATTTGTATGGCCCCCTTTTGCTGAAATAAATGCTTCCAAACACTTCTTATGGCTAAGGACTATCAATTGGCAGATTTTCTGTGGCATTTTTGACCATTCTTCAAGAGAGCATTTTCTTAACCCCCATAAGCTGGTGGGTCGTCTGAGTGAGTGAGTCAGTTGGTTTTTTACGTCTCATCAGCACCTGAGTGGGCTATTTAGAGACATACTTGGTTTGTGTCAAGGTGCTTGATTTGTTAAGTCTGTGAGATGTGACAGGTGTTTTTTTGTTGCTTGTCATTTTTCTCTTGTCTATGCAAGGAAATCGTTGGTCCGTTGAGCTGTCTCGATTTGTTGTTTTGGATGGTTTCTTGTACTCAGAAGCCGTTTCTTTCTTCTTCGGTTGTTGCAGTGACAGTTTTGTCCGTGGAGCACAAGGGGAGGATGGTTGACTTTGTTGAATCTTTTTACTGGGTGGTGTGCATAAGTCAGACTCAGGATATTTCACAGTTTATCCTGTCTTTGGTCGGCCTGGTGAAGGCGTTGTCCGAAAGAGATCCATGAAAAGGTTCCCATTAAGTTGAATCCTTCTCCGTGGTGACGAATGTAAAACTGGGCTTGGGTAATCTGAGTCTCGGTCAATTTTGTCCATGTCCTGTTCAACTATGCGCTTGGCTTCAGGAAACAAACATCCTGTGTCAATCTGAAATTGTACAATTTCTTTTTCTCTCTTGAAGACTTCACAGTTGTGGCTAAACGCAGGGTGGTCCCCTCTACAATTGACACAATGCAAGGGCCTGAAGCATGGTTTGTCTCTCGTGTGAGTGTGATCTCGATCACCACAATTGGCACAAATTGAGAACGGTCTACATGTTGTGCTGATATGTCCATACAACTGGCAATTGAAACAGCGGGCAAACTCTGCACTTTTCAAAAGCTACAGGTACTTTCTCGGGTACATTGTTGTTTTAGAATGTCAGTTTTATGGATTCATAACCATTTCGTTGGGACAAACGTTTGAATTGGGTAATGCCATGTTTTTGGAACCACTTCTGCAGTTGAGAGTCTGTGCATGTCTTGCTCTCTTTCGAGAAGATAATGCCTTTGGTTTAGGCCTCATATCTGTGTGAAACATGAATATAAACTTGGGTATTACAGACATTTTGACACCATTCCCATGTCTCTATCTCTATTAGTTTTCGAGATATGGAATATTCACATATCTCATATTTCAGGAAATATCTGTAAAACGGCCAAAAAACTTAATTATTGGTGTTGATTCCAAATACTCGATTTATGAGTTTTGTTTTATCCATTGAGGATGCATAATGGACTCCTTGTGGGCCATTTCACAAATCAATCATGTCTTTATTTCAATTCCATCCTCTAGTATCCCATCTTTTGCATGTCAAAGTCATTTAAGTATATAAGTAGTCAAGTGCATTTAATTCAGCCTATTTTGAATTACTACAAGAAAGGTTAGTAACTATAATGGAAAGTTAATGTTCAGTGGAAAAGATACGGTTGGTATCTATTAAATATGGTAAATACTGCTATTGTTGAGGGCATTATAATCATGCAACTGCAACTTTTACACTGGCCTGAATTCCACTACTGCTTCTCGTAACTCCTACCATTGGCCACCACAACTTTCTTCTGCCCGTCATCACAAAACAGGACTGTCGTCAGGGAAGTTGTGTGGTGTCTCAGAACTGGGAAGAAGAATTTTCCGCTATTGGAGCCTCTGAAAGGCAAGCACCACACAGTTGAGAAGTGCATGCCAGCAGATGGTTGTGATTAATTGTGGTCATCAACCTGGCAGATTTCAATCAAGTGTTTGCTTGAACAATGTTGGATGTCAGAGAAGATCCGAGTTAGTGTCATCCTGCCACGGACAGTGGGGTTCAAGTAACATGGTATATGTGGAAATTTATCAGGATAAAATCTGAACCAACTCTTGTGCATTTTCTAATTATATTAGATCATAATAATACATTGTAATCCATCCCCCCCCCTCTTTAATTTTCCCCATGGCCTTATGGTTAAGCAAACTTGTTCATTGGCCCTGGTGGTTTCAAATCTAATCCCGGGAACTCACTTCAGTCCGAGCCATGGGACTTAAGGCCTGGTGCAAATTTTTGCGTCGTTTAGGTGAAGCCGGCATTGTATGTGCTATAAAACCACAGAAAATAAATGTGTGGCATCCTTTATCACTTTGTTGTGCAGAAAACTACTGTGTTAATAAACCTTTCAGATTTTAGGACAATCGGAGCATTGGTTCCAGATATCTGATATCTTGAAATTCCAGAAAATGGCCATTTTTGAGTATTTTTGCGTGACATGCATATTTTGAGCAATGTTTAACCCCTCTTATAGGAAATAATTTGATCAATTTTGTCAATTGAAAGTATGCTTAGCCGTGACCATGGTAGTTCTGGTTCTGTGACTATCAATTGCATCTTGATACTCGGTGTACCTGTCAAATAGTGTCTATGGGACTCCAAAGCTGCCAATGAAGCCAAAAATTGGAATTTTAGCAATTTCTGTGCAACAACTATGTGTACCTGTTGGTTCTTTGCATTATGTGTAGTATGAGCCCTCCCAGCTTAGGTTAGGCACCCCTCTACTGCATAATATACCTCATTTCCCTGAACACATGTCATAGATGCTTCCTTACATCATACTTTCTTGCTCTGTAGAAGTTGTCCCGACCCTAACACTAAGTTTGATGAGGCATCCAGTCACACACAGAAAGGCTACATGTACCTTTTTACTGCAACATTTTTATTCTTCGGTGATTCAATTGTTTAGGACTAAAATGGATGCTCCTGCATTTTTGGATTTTCAGCCGATGTTGAAAACTGTTGCTTGTCCCAACCCTAACACCTCTGTCCCGACCCTAACACCTTCTGTTTTGCACCTCTATGTAACTTGAAACTTTCTAGCTTTCAACTCATGATTCTTTTTACTGCTTGCCATTGACGAGGGGCTATGACAAACTCCTCGGGTCCTCTGTTTATTTCCGATAGGTACAAAGTGCCAAAAGGGCTCTAGAATTTTTCTAGACCTGCAGGAGTGGGGTAAAAAAAGAGTAACAGTAATATACTTCAAAGTTATAAAATGACATTCTTTAATGAATTAACAAGCTATCAAAAGTTTAAAATTAACTAAGGAACAATATTTAAGCCTACCAAGGTGACTTAAATGTGCAACTAGTCACTGGCTGCTGGGTGAATTGTCTCTTGTAGCTGAATACAGCACCCAGTTCACTGAATTTACCTTGACTTTATACAAAAAAAGTAAATTTAGAAAAACCTTTTCAAACTGACCCGAATTCCACACAAAAAATACAATGAAATGTAAAATTTAATTACGATTACATGTATGATATGTAGGTGGGAATAATGTTCAAATGTCCCAACACTAACACCACTGCCATTTTCCCCATCATTATGTCAATAGGTAGGCTTCTGACACTGAACCTGAACATGATTGATAGATACGAAGCTGTTAAACCTCATACGGTGAACCAATTGTTCTAACTCATGGTTGATGGTACTAACAATACAGTTATTGCTACAGACCTGAGCTGCCATTGCTATGTGTGATCTCTCTGATTCTTTGGTGTTCAGCACTGGAGATCACCTGACTGTGGTGCATGATATTCAATAATTTTCTCTTTACTAGATGTACTATAGTTAGCTGTATCTACTATATGTAGGCCTACTATACATGTAAATAGTGACATTAGCAGAACCTCAAATCAGTCTTGGTTGTGCAAGATTAGTTCTATGGAAAGTGTCCGTGGTAGGCTGTGCTTGTTGTTACAATAAAGCATAGCTGTGCTGTATCTTTCTGTGCAAGTACCTATAAATGGGTGTTCCACTGAGAAAACAGAATGTCTTTATGCAATGTCTCCATTAGCATGTAACATTGCTGATGGAGCTTGGAGATGTGCAACAAAATGAAAGAATATGGTCAAGTAAAAGTAATAGAGGAGTTTGTATAATAAGAATCTGGTAATATGAAAATCTGTTCATGTTGGCTCAGTTGTCCTCTTTGAAGATTCCGGTGGCACCTGCATTATAAGAACCCCCGTTGTAAAAGCGACTTACAATCTATCTTATTTGACCACCTTCCTCCCGCACATCTTTAGTAGAATTTTTAGTGAAATTCTTCACCACACAAGAGGCCATTTTATGACTGCGGGAGGGGCAATCTTATAAAGCAGGGACCACTGTTAACCCTTTATAATATTCTATTTTATGTATATTAATATTATTCTAATATATGATTTAATGAGCTGTTCAACTAAAAGTTTTTTGGTACATGTCCATCAGGTGTCCCGACCCTAACGCCTAAAACTGAAATTTCAATGCCATGTCAGCATGTAATATCTTCAAGACTAATGGCTGTATCTATCAGAAATTTGAACTGTACACTTAGCTCTCTATACAGAGCAATTTATGACCATCTTTATCAGATTGAAATGTGTAAATCTTTGTTTAGAAAATGTTTAATTTTATCTGGTTTTAAAACTGGACGAATCTTAGTGAAAAATGGCAGTCTTGAAAATTTGGAACAATTTAAACAGTTGTGTGTTTCACGAAAATATGCATGCATGTCATACATGGCAAACAGAATCAGAAATTTATTAGGTATGACTTATACGATGCTTATGACAGAACTTCATCAAAACAGATTTAAATTTTAAATTATTGCGTCTTCCACTGAAAAAATCACAATATCTCTGTTGGAAATGGTTACTTAACCCTGATTTTTTGCTTACTTATGCCACAAATATGTGCTTTAAAATGCACCATGATTCCATGCAAAATCAGAACCTTTATTTTTCACCCTCATGTCACGCTCTTATTTGCACCAGGCCTTAAATGGAGGCAGGTTGTATCCAGTATTCTATGCTTGGGCAACTAAAAGACCTTGGGCATCCCTGAATCAATAGGGAATTTGCTAGATTCCCAGACTTCTCATCTCATCATCATGCGACGGTCACCAAAAATGAAAGTGCAGCTCAGTCCGCAAAGATGGAGGTTGAGCTACCCCGGCTGGTCCGGGGTATACAAGCACAACAAAAGTCAGTCACGTTACAATCCATGAATTAAGAATGCCGATTTGGAGCAAGCATCTCACATTTCTTCAAGACATTGATGTTTAACATCATTAATTGAGCAATTATTGCAGTAAAGGGGAGATTGGAGCACATAGTTTGTTTCATATTTTGTACGCTCAGGATGAGAGTTTCATTGGATCAACAACTTTCTGGATGTCAAGTTAAAGCAAAAATTGTTGATTCCCTTCCATGACTGTCAATTCCTTAATTATGAAAATATCCTTCTGATGTGTCTAACTGTTATCTTGAAAATCAGCCTTGAAAAGAATTAACCAACCCCAAGTCGATGTCTGGCAAGGTGCAAGTTATTACCTGAATCTTTTTACCCAGGGGGCCAGTGAGGTTGACCAGACACGGGCTGCTGTAAAAGGTTGTGGGGTATGGTTGGATTCCTAAGACCCTCAGCTATCACCTCCAGGTTCACAACCTCGCCAACCGGCTGCTCAATCCCGGCAATTCAAGATGGCGTCCAAGATGGCCGCCGTTCTTTGAAATCTCTCTATCTCGGTCAATAATGATCTGATGTGAGAGTGTGATAGGTCTATTTTGGGGGTTTTGGGGTCACAGAATTCATTGAAATGCATTTCAACACTCTCCAGGCCACCTAACATCATATATTAGACATATTGGGCATTTTTACTGAGACAATCATCAGTATACGGGACACTGATGTTTCAGTTGCATGTATGAATTAAAATAAAATGTGTCATTTATTCATTTGCTGAAAAGTGAGTTCTGTCCAGATGGTCAGTAACAGCATTGGCCCATAAAGTAAATATCTATCTATCAGTCTGTTATGCAACAGTCTGACTGATATCATCTGACATTACAAACAACAACGTGTGTTGTATGTAAAGTGGTGTTCAGATTCAGATTCAATAATGATTTTTTATTCACATAAAGCATAAATTGGTAAAGAAATACAAAATTAATGGTACTAATCAATATAGTGATATGTTGCTTTATGTTGGTTGAACCCTTTATGACAATGCCTGTATCACTACCAAGGGGTCAACCAGACAGTTCTATAATTGGATCCTCGGGAGGCAAAGTGAACCAACCCTGAATTTTTTCATTTCCATTATTCCATGGCTTTGGGCATAAAATGGTGTCTTCTATCTGATGGTTAGGTTGTCTATTTCTAAAAATTGTTAATTTCAAAAGTTCCAATCAGGTTGTTATGATTGCAAAATATGTAACTTAAATAGCTTCTGAACCACGAGCATTACAAATTAGGTCAACACCGTTTTTGAATTTCAGGGTTGGTTCACTTTGCCTCCCGGTGATCCAATTATTGTACACTAAAAAACAAGTAACTCCTACAGCCATCAAGAACTTCATTGATAGCAATCTTTATTTTATAGCAGTAGGTAGACATTGACTGAGAATAATGCATGGAACTGTACTATATATCACTCTAAGACATTTTAAACCAAGTTAGTTTCTATAAATTACCAAATGGTATTTCCACAGCCATGGTTGTTTTTGCATAAACATTTGGTTTTTCACTCCATGTGTTACTAAACATTTTGGTAATTCCACTTGTAAACCTTTATATAAGGACTGATATGGAAGACAAACCAAGATAGAAAACCATTCATGGTTTTTGTGAGGGACTTTAAAATAGAGTGTATAAAGAAGTTGTGTGGTTTATGTGCAACATTTGCAATTCATTTCTGCATCTGGATAGACCTACAACATTGTCATGAAGCATCCCTGATGAACAGTTCCTGAACCTTTCATAACATGGTGTAATATATGTCAAGAAATAGGCTATTCCAAGCTTAGTGAGGCCAGACAGCCATTTGTGAATTATCTCCTTACAGACAAAGCAAATCTATTGATGCCATATCCTGGAAAGGTGTTAAATAACAAAAAATATGAAGCAATTAGCAACTTGCAAGTAGTGTGCTCACACTTTTTTTGCCACTGTGCACTATTATTTACACCAACAGATACAAGTTTTGCAAATGTTTGACTTTCTACAAAGATGTCTGTCATTTGTCAGTCTTTGCAAATGTGTTGCCATGCTCTAGGATACTGCCTCAGTCTAATTTCTGTCAATGTTCAGCTTTCTCAGTGTACCAGGTGCAGATGAAAGCTATGTTAGATGCTCACTGCAACCAATGTAACACAAACTTGGTTGCCAAAATGTATTGCAAACTGTCCCACTACCATGACTGATGAATAGTTTTATGGCTTTAATTGCCAGATTTAATCTGTATAAGATCCTGTATCAATCCTGCAATGAGAATCTGATTTTCAACAAAGAGGTTTGTGTCTCATTGTTGGATTGGCAGTTCATATGCTGAATCATATAGAATTTCTCTCTTATTTGGCTGGCTGGGGTAATGTCAGCTTTGAAATTATTCATACATTGACTGTGTGGTAACTAACACATCATTAGCTACAAAATCTACCTGCACTAACCAATTCTACACTTATTTTAGTTGCTTGACAAGATTTATCATTACCTCTGGACCAATTTCTGTGACAACTTAACGATTGAGTCTTTCTCCAAAGTACCATATCTTTGTAAATGTGTCATAGTATTCCTTGTTATGATGCAGATCAGTTTCTTCCTGGTAGGGGACTTGACTTGGATTCAATCCATCAAGGATTCAGAATGTTGCCAACTTTAGCAAGGCTTTTGACGCCGTGCCACACCTACGACTACTCAAGTCCTTTGGAATCACTGGCAGAAACAAGAGATGGATTGCAGAGTTCCTTAAAGGCAGGCACCAAAAGGTTGTCGTAAACGGTGAGAGCTCAGAAACCAGGGAAGTCACCTCTTGAGTGGCCCAAGGGACAGTTTTGGGACCCCTGTTATTTTTACTGTACATTAACGACATCGAGAAGGGATTATCATCACCCATGAGACTATTTGCGGATGATAGTGCCGTGTACAGAAGAATTGATGGAGAGAGTGATGCACATGCCCTCCAATTGGGCCTCTTCAAGCTCCAGGAATGGGCTGAGAAATGGCAGATGCAATTCAACGTCAAGAAGTGTAAGACAATCACAAGGAAGACTAGAAACCGAGTCAACTTCTCATACCACATGTCAACTCTATCTATCTATCTATCTATCTATCTATCTATCTATCAACAGAATAGAACAAGTCCAGAGACGTGCAGCAAGATTCATACTAAACAACTACGAATACAGCAACTCAGATCAGAGAAACCCTCCACTGGCCAACACTACAACATCGTAGAGCCCTCAATGAACTGAACATCTTCTATAAGACGAGAAACAACCTGATCAAGTGTCCCTTCCCACCGTCGGTCAAGCCATCATCATCCCATCCACATAGATACCTCCATATCCAGTGTCTCCACTCAGCGGCATATCTACACAGCTACTACCCAAGAACAATTTGGCTCTGGAACTCCCTCCCAGTCAAGATCACCAGCTCCCCGATTCCTGATGCCTTCTCCAATAGTGTCATAAACTACATCAAAGATATGACATGGTGCAGGGTCAACAACATCTGGACACTCACCAACTTACTGCCAAACATGATTTTAATCTGCACCTTCGCAATTTTATTGTACATAGAAGACATGTCCAACGTACCTGGCCGCACTTGCACCACCCGATACGGCTGACAGCTATTTAGGGTTCAAGATTGAAGATTGAAGATAAATTAAAGGTACAGATTTTTGGGGAAATTTTGTGCCGCAAACTGCTTTGAAGGACATTTCATTCCTAAAATTGATTTTTTCTTGATATTGTGAAGATTATACATAATCCTGAAATTGGTATATTTTGCTGCACTTCAGTTTCATGAGTATTATTTCTACTGATAATTAAATTACACAGGTAATTTTCATTATTATGAGACTATTTCAACATTTTATTGAGACTTCAACAGAGATAGTAATCAGCAAAAAGACAAAATTTACTGATGTAGTGGCCTTTTTAACAGAGGTTGTGCCTTGCAATTACAGCTACTTTTTTGCCAATCCTGTGATCCCGATGCTAGTGGCCTAGTCGCAGATGTAAAAATAGCTTATCAACATTTCACATATAAGTAAAAATGACTTTTCATTGAAATGCAGATTTTGATCATTGAGCCTTCCTTTTTGGAAAACTCTTTGACAATCAATCTGTGTTCACTTTGCTCTTCAAGTGAACTACTGCAGCAACTTGTGTGTTCTATAATGTCTGAAAAATGTTGTTTGGTGTGGCTTGACAAAGCATAGTTATCAGGAACATGAAAAAAACCACTTATTATAAAATTACATAAGATCACAGGATGTATTGTTGCAAATGATCATCCTTAAGAAATTAGTTCTTAAACTGTTATTAAACTAAGTCAATATTTCATACCTTTTATTGTCTAGCTCGACAAATCATATGCAATCAAAACATTGCCTTCAAGTGTTCCGATAATTATCTCAATAAAATGACCAATATGCTTTATACATGATGTTAGGTGGCCTGGAGAGTGTTGAAATGCATTTCAATGAATTCTGTGACCCCAAAAACCCCAAAATAGACCTATCACACTCTCACATCAGATCATTATTGACCGAGATGGAGAGATTACAAGGAACGGCGGCCATCTTGGACGCCATCTTGAATTGCCGGGATTGAGCAGCCGGTTGGCAAGGTTGTGAACCTGGAGGTGATAGCTGAGGGTCTTAGGAATCCAACCATACCCCACAACCTTTTACAGCAGCCCGTGTCTGGTGGACAGAAATATTGGGCCCTGGCCCCCTGGGTACACTAAGGTAATGATGGAACACAGCTAGTATTAGACACAGAGAGAGCCACATCTCAGACCGAGACTAGACTGTGTCTGGTTTGGTGTTATCGAGTTACTCTTGCCTGATGAGTCATGGAATTGTTATTTTGCGCGAACCAATGTGAACTTAATAATTCTTTTTTTACCACGTTTATGGTAAAAACTAAGGAATATTTCCCTTAAATCTACAGACTAGACATTTAATACTTCTTGTTAACATGTAGTCTATGTGTACTCTTGAAATAATGTTAAATAAAGTCAATCAATCAATCAAATAATCAAATAATCAGTGGGAATGGGAAAAAAGTGCATTACTTACAAAATACTTGGCCACAACGAGTCCTTTCCCACCCAAATACTGTTGCATCCAGGATATACAGCGAGACGTGGGGTCGAGCAAAAGAGGCCAAGATTCGGTGTTCTCTCCCTGAAGAACAAAGGTCGCATTCTCCAACATGAGTCTCGTCATTGGCAACTTCAATTGCTCTAATCTGCAGATGTCAACCTGAAAGTATATCAAATAGATCAATGTCAATAGCTACAATGCTACATATAAGAAACAGGCATATTTATTTGGTATGGTTCAGGCGGCTGAGAAATGCATTGGTAGTGAAAGTTCAGGTGAGTCAAAATAAAGGACAATTTCCAAGGAAAAAATGGGATGAAGTTGTAATGCACAAAGAAGTTTTATAAGCAGACTCAATAGTCAACACCAGATAAAAATTTCTCATTTCTTTATAGATGACAGAATTTTGTGATATACAAAGTTATTCCACATGGACAAATCTCAATTAAACTTCACCAGACAAATCTGCATTTTGTACTTACAGGCTTATACAAGAATTCAAACAGCTCAGTGTCTCTGAACAGCGGTTTGGACGTCAGTGGTAAACCATTGTCCTCGCAAAGTTTTACCAGATGAGCTCCAACGCGGTCTCTGAAAAAGAAATCGTGCACATCTAGATTAGCCAACAAAATTGCATGAGCATGCCTTAAAATTGCACAAGCATGTCTTTATTGCACAAAAGCTACAAGTACATTATTATTTGGAAATTACATTATAAATAGCATCTTTAGGAGGCTCACCTTGAGTCAGTGTTGAGAGGAGCACAATAGACCAAGAAAGCAGCAGCAGCGATACAATTGGCTACAAGGATGTCGTTGTTCTTGTGTCCTTCCGCGTATTCACTCCACTTCAACTCATGAGGTTTCAGGCTGAAACATGATAGGCATACAAACCTTCTAAAGTTCCATCCAAACAAATTAACCACTATAATCAGTCTTTTGTATAATGGTAGCAATTAAGGGCACCCCAGCTACGGGCTATTTTAGTGTTTCTGTTGCTGTCACTGAAGAATTTCTTAAGGGTCCCAGGTTCGATTCCAGCTGTGGTCAGGTCACCTTGAATATTTCGGGCAGCAATTTCAATCATCATATTTGCTGTGCTCTCCTCCTGCCACCAAAGTACATACAGGACAGGATCACCCTGCTTACAGTCTGTCACTTTGATATAGAAAAAGATTGGACTGTTGCAATGTGAAAATAGCACGTTGTGTGTATATCATGCTGATGATTTGTCATGATCATACCAAATACTTTCAATGTTAATTTGATTTGAGGAGACTTATCCCGCTTGTTACATGGTGACACCCAAACGAAAGGATTATCCGTCTGATTTTCACTCTGATATCAGTTATGACTGGTAAGTCAAATGGCCTTCTATTAAACTTCACAAAAGTTTGCATACCTGGTCATCATGTCTGTAGCAGCCTTCAGCCTTTCTCTCAAGGACCTCAGCTCAACCTCCAAAGAATGTTTCTCCACAACTGCACGGTCAAACTCATCCTGCAAGTCCGCAAGTTCTTTCTCTATCCTTGGAAGATCATCTTCCGTCAAATCTTCCTCTTCATTCTTCTCTTCTGCTTTGTTGTCTTTCTCTTCTTCCTGTAACACAATGGAGAGCTCTATGAGTTCATTTAAGCCCACTAGGTCTTAGACTTGCATTGGTACTGTGATAAATTGGTTAGTGAACAATCTTTCTTCAGTCTTATGACATAGAAATTAGAACTTAAGTCATTTGATGTTCATCATCACACTAATGTATACGGTTGATGATAACAGGTTAGTTACTCCTCGACTATGAAAACATCAGCAATTCAGCATGAACATGAACAGATTTTTGAGGTCTTTGTGGATCAGCATAATCATTAAGAACTGAAGAATGTGAACTGGCTTTGCCACTTCATTAACAATTTCTGAAATATTCATTTACAGCATTTTTAATAAGCATGCATTTCTGGGCCACAGCTTCATTATATTTTAGCTTCATCTGATTGTTTGGTAAAATACTATGGTGCAAGTAACACAGAGACTTGCACCAATTAAAACTGTTGTATCTTCACTGATCCTCTCAACAAGTGCCTAGCTTTTGACCCTACATGGTTGGATGAGCAATGCCCTTGATGAACAATATATGGACAACGGACACAGAAAAATTATGAATCAAAAGTTCAAAATTAAAATATGTTGTAGATTGAACAAATAATTACATGATTCTCCTTCTCCCTCTGGATCCTCTCATTCTCCTCAATTTCTCTTTGCAATTCTTGGGATTTCTCCAGAGCAGCTTTCAGAGGAGTGCACAGTCGGGAGTACTCCACAATTGCAATCGTGTATTGCACCAGGGTAGCGATGTCCTCACTGGAATACTTGGCGGCTGCAATTGTGATTCCTCTTGTGTTGTCCGGGGAAGGTGATCTCCTCATGGGCACCAGACTTTTCTCTTTCTCTGAAAAGTACAATTTACAGTTAACTTTATGAGGCGATGCTTCAGCCCTTCGCTGATATACTCTTAGTGCGATGCGCCTCTGATTAGCGCAGTTGCGGAATGGGAGGCTTTCTTTGCAGGATCAGATCTGCAAAATCCCTTTTGCGGACATGGGAAGCTTTTGATTGCCTGTATGATCAGTGCAAAACCTCTCAAGGGTGGTTTATTTAAATTTCAACTAATTTTGTTGTAAATATTAACATAACAGTGAAAAAGAGGTTGAATATCGCAAGAGGGAGGTCGTTTGCAGCAAGTCTATTCCTGCAGCACAATATTACTATAATAATTTTGGGCTTCCCAATCATTGATTATACCATACCAGAGGCATTTTCCAGCAGAGTGCCCTCTCCCGTGACTCCCAGCTTTCCATCGGAACTGACGGCCAGGTAGTTCTCCACTGCATCGGCCACATCCAGGGGCAAGCCATCCTCCCAGGGGACGTTGTGCATCATGTCCACAAACTTGGACGAGTCGCTCAGCGTCCCCTGCATGGACTTCCACGACTGTCTGTCAAAACGCTCATTTGGCTCCTTCACTGCAAACATTACAATTCATGCAGAAAAAGCTGCATTTAAATCTATATCTGTGGTAGGGGAATCCCATTTTGCACCCCTTATATTCATATTTTGTCTCACAATACAAATTAGCGACAGTCCAAAGTTCTACAAGGACTGTGCCGTCTCTCCTTCATTCTAATTTAGTGAAATAGCAACTTTATGACTACCGACAAAGATTGGTATCTAATGTATTGTTAACATTTTTCGGCATAAATCACATAAAATTTGGTTAATTATAGGCTTTCTTCTGGAGAAAATATAGTTCATATGCATAAATCAAAATAATAATCCAATCATTCTTAAGTTCTGGTAGATATGTCAAGCAACAACAAAATTAAATGTTTCAACACATAAATATCTTGGAATACAAACACCAAATGAAGAAATCTAAAACTGGCGTAAAATACACAACAAAAAAAGCCAGTTTGACTGAATTAAAAAAGTAACTTAATATATAGAAAATGATGCTTAGTGGTCAGTAAGGTTTCAATATTCTCTCAACAATTGAGAATACTTCCTATTAGAAGCTGCTTACAGCTCATTTCAGATTTAATTGGACAACAAAGAATATGTCTTTTTATCAAAGCCAACTTGAAGCCAATGTCGGGTCTTCTCAACAATAGTACAAAATATCTGGAAACGTATGTACTGAACATTCCAAAAGAATCAAAGTAAAAGTGAATATAACCAATCAGATAAGAGAACAAAAGAACCTCTCTCGGATTGATACAGGTAGGAGGTGAAGAACGATGTGCGTCTGTCTTTTAACGGGACAAAATAAAGTTACAACAATTATGATTGACATAAGCTGCAAGCACAATAGCAATTTATCAGGCCTGCTATCAGAAACAGTCAATAGAACGTGCATCTCAGGGTTCCTGAAGGACTAAAAACAATACTTCCACTTACTTCAACATCGTTAGGAGGAAATAAAAAAACATCAGTAATTTATGTCAAAAAAATAAGATAACATATTCCTATGCATGATTGCAGAGCCATAGTTAGTTGGTTACTTTTTTTGTTGCAGCTCGAAATCCGTAGTACTTGATGATTTTTATCCTGTTTACAATGACATATTAACCGAGTTCTTTGGTCTAATTAATTTCCGCCATTATCACTACATATTTAGACCAGTAGCTGAAGTTTCTCCCATGATAATTGTCAATTAACATCACTATCCAACAGTTATAGCTTCTGCTTACCTTTCCTAGTTGACATTGTGTACTTGGTGCTGCCAGAGCTTGTGGAAAACCGACCGGACTGCTCTTCCCGTGCAGGAAAGTTGTCTTTCAGTACTTCCAATCTCTGGTTGGGCATCCTCTTACCAATTAGCACGAGGACCATCTCCATCACTTGTCCAACTAACATCGGAGGACTCACAAACTGACGTATTCTCTCCACAGTAGGGCGATCCACCTTGGATTTCCAGAATGTCACCTAATTAATGAGAAAATAACATCATAATTGACTGAGCTGACAAATATAAAATATACCACTCAATTAAAATACTATTTATATATGCTACATTAATTGTGGTTAATTAGACACTTGACATAACAAATCACACCGAGTCAGAAATCTGATAACTAGGTGATCGTGAAAATGAACCCTAGTGTCTCCTGTTGTTTCTGCATGCACTACTCACTAGTGCTAAACAAATTAATGAGGCAATAAACTTGCCAGGACGCAAATGGATGACAACAAAGCTCGATTAAAAAATAATTGACATATAATGAGTTACTATTCATGAACCTTTGCAATTTAATTCATACTGCATCATAAAATCCTCAAACCTGCTCTCTAGCATAGGCCAAGTTCTTGCGGCACTCTTCCACTGTCCTCACTGCTTCCGCATATTCTTCCTTGGCTTGAATCTGACGAGTCTTCAAGTTCGCCGCTCTCCTTTTATCAAATTCTTCATCATATTCATCTCTCTCTTCTAAAAATAGATACTCCCAAAGTCATTGAATGACATAGACATCATATGTATTGATATTTAATTAGGAATCTCATTTGTGCCCTCAAGACATTTGTGCATTTACAAGCCAGTAGGAAATCTGCACTGTTTCACAGTAAATAGTTACTAAATGTGTTTTATCAGTATCTGAGTGAAGCACAAACATCTGTTGTAAAAATCTAAGGAAAACTAAGAGTTTACGAACGACTTCTTGAAAAATGTAAGTTCACCCCAGCAATTCTTTTCTAAGGATTAGATATAAATAGATAACTTTAAAAAATCCCCCCACCTTGTACAAGAAGATCATCAGTCTCCTCCTCGTCCTCGGACAATTCATTCAACTGCAGGAAAGCGCTCAGGGCATTTGCCACTCCAACTTTGGCTTTCAACTTCTCCAGCAGTGTGGCTTTAGCTGTCAACTGAACAAGTAACTCGGCAGTTTTCACTCTTGCTTCCTCAAACTTCTGATTGATTGTCTTAATCGACTCCTTCATCCCCCTAGAATCACTCCTTGTCTCCTCCAGCGTCCCCAAAACCTTCCTGAAGACAACGGCAAGTTGTGAACACAATGTAAGAAAAGGCACAGATAGTTGATTCAACTCGGAGTAGAAATAAACATTTTTTCACAGTTAACTTATTGCGAAAGGCAACAAAAAGCGAAACAAATAGCAAGAAAGTCAAGTTCCCACTTGGAATTACAGTGAAATATTAATTGAAATCCATCAATTAAAATTTTTTAAAAGAGAACATTAAAGTGCTTTTGTGTTTTGGCAAAGATGTTCAGCATTAAACAAAAATTTAAAGTCAGTGCAATATTTCTGCCACCTGACTAAAATTGAATAACAATTCAGCAATTCAGTTTACCAACCTTAGTTTTTCAACAGTTTCTGTCCTCTTTTCAGCCTTTTGTGAATAGATATGTCGAAATGTTTTCATGAATCTTGAAAATGTGGTTGGACCAACATAGACTTCACTCAAACTTTTGTGTCCGGCATCTCGAGCATGCATTCTAACAAGTAAGAAAATGCTATATCGTACGTTCTTTCGGGCAAAAGCTCGAATAGGTAAAACAAATTATTATAGAATTCGGTTTTAAATTTTGATTGATTGATTGATTGATTTATTATTTTCAAAAAGCAAAAAACATACAATCACACATAAAATTTTCAGCGTTATTGGCAAGTTGCAATTTGATGGAGATGCACCCGAGTATAAAATACCATGACCTAAAAGGTGGGTGCACCCCCTTAATATCCCGAAGAAAAAAAAAATAAAATTAATGGCACTTTGTGCTCAGTAATAAAAAAGAGCTGCAATTGTCTCTTGCTTGGACCTTGGCCTCTCTTGATGCCTAGGTCCAAGTCAAGGGTAGTCACAGCAATTAAATACAACATTCAATATCAATTATATATATATCATAACATCAGTAATTTTTGAGAATTGCTTGATCTATGAATAAGTTTATATTAAAACATACATATTTGATACTGTATTATCGTCATTTATATACGAAGTTACATAACAGATAATAAGAGTAAAACTTTTTTTTTTTAAACCATAATGATAATCAAAAATTAGTATTGATTGTAGTCACTGCTTGCTTGGGCCTTGGCCTCTCTTGATGCCTAGGTCCTAGTCAAGAGTAGTCACAACCAACACATTACTCACAATTAAACTAAGCGCGAGAAAAATATTGCCTTTCAGGCTCACCTGATGTTTTCCATCATAATACTCTTGGCATAAGGTCGGTTGGGAATGGCAACCGCCTGCGATTTCTGCTGCTCTTTCTTCTTGTCAGCCATCTTTAATTCATTGATTTGCACTTCATCTGTCATCAGTCCTACAAAACGTGTCTGCTTGCATTCTTGCAACATGAAACTGTGAATATTGGCCATTGTGGCTGTGACCTTGTCTCTGTGGGGACAAACAAAAAAACAATATTGTGTACTGACCTGCTTTGTAAAATACGAACCCATCAATAAGTCACTCGCTGTAACTTTGTGCCCTTTTACATGTTGCAAACGAAGAAGGGAACCATGTAATGGTCACTTTTGGCCTTCTTTATACTCAAAAGCTGAACAGTCCCTTAATTCTATACAAGTATCATTTTATCCTCATTATTTTATATATATCTCCAAAAGAATAATATGAATATCTTTATTCAGACTTACTTGATGTCAGATTCGCAGTTCTCAGTCACGGAGTATTTTTCCAAGTAATAAGCAGATTCCTCGACAAGCACATCGTGGGGCCAGTCACTCATCCAAATAACCTGGCTCCCAGTCAGCAAGCCCGGGTATTCTCTGAAGCAAGAATCAACTACTATCAGTCTCAGAACACAAATACTTTCCATAGATTTTGAAATTATTCAGCTTCGGTGTGTTGAATTACTGCAGATAAATTAACAAGCTCGTTCGAAATATGTATAATATTTATTAAATATATGATATGTTTATTTGCGACATAGAAGTAGAAATTTTCCTATTTCTACATTGGATCCTGAGTTTGGATGATCCAAAGGAACCAAAATGCATAATGACAAGTTTGAGAAAAACAATTTTCTCCCATTATTTTTAAAAGACTTCTTATTTCTTTCATTCAGTGCTTAACAACATTTTAAGACAGCTTCTTTGAGTACCAGAAGTCAACTCAAGCAAAATTTATTTGGATTCAGATTTAGACGCAAATGTGCGAACTGTGCAAGAAAACAAGCCACATGATTTTAAATAGGTTGCATGAATTATTCTACATTGGCAGGAAGAAATATTACAAGATGAAATTTCGCCAACCTTGCAGCCACAGATATCAGCTTGTGACTTGGGGGAAGGCAAATGACAATGTGTAGATTAGCCTTGACTCGGGAGACAAAGAATTTGTTGAGGTTGGTGTTCGCCACATTCGGATGTTCTCTTCTTAGCACAGGTTGAAGGGCCTTGGTAGCAAAAGAATAACAAGTGACAATCAATTTCTTAGAACATATATTTAAATTAATTTTTCGGCCATAATAGATAAAGAAGTGAAAATACATTTCTAAGAACTACTGTATGATATATCAAAAATCATTTTTTGGCAGCAAAACATCAAGAAGTGTCAAGACACCATAAAAGCAAAGTGTGTTTCCGAAGACTGAACAAAAACCTCTATTTTTCAAACTTTGGTAACAATCAGCAAACAGCAGAAATTGATAATGTAGTCATCATAGTGATATGGAATCAACTTGTCTGAAGTAAATGAATTCATACCTGAAGCAGTCCTTCCATTTCATCATTTGAGAAGAGGTGAGGGTATTCACCAGAAACAAGCAAACTATTCAGGGCATCCAAATAAACATTGTCATTGAGATCTCTACCCTGTGACAGAAAAAAAATTCTGTTTATAGTAAATTGTGAACACTCGCAAATTTGCAACAACAAATCTGATTCATACCTGTATTAGATTTGGTATGTATTTACTGTCCTTATTCCATTTTTTAAACACATATAGGTGAAAAACAACATTTTCAAGAACTGGCACAAATAAAAAATTTGTGTTATTCAATACGTAAATTTAGTTTAAACACATTGAGAGAGTTTTTTCAAAATTTGGTAATTCTGTAGCTCAAGCTTGTTGAATGAGGGCAAAAAGGAATATTATTATTATTATGTTATTATTATATATATTTAAAATTTGGTAGAATCTGCAGGAAATGATTGTGATAGGAAAAACGAACGTCATGATGAAAACTTACAGCAGTGAAGAGCAGAGAGAGGACCTTCCCTTCCGCTCCAGTTAGTCGCACGGCAGATCTCAGCCCATCCAAGAAGTTGCTGTGTTTAGAAGTGTCCACCTGGTGGATTGGAACATCAGCCACATGCAAAGCCAGGCGCACCAAGATGGCTAAATGGGCACCAATCGGACCAACAAGAACCAAATTTCCGCTGAAATTAAGGAACAACTAATCATATAATATACATACAATTTACACATGAAAAGCAGTTCATGTAATGCAGATCCACATTCTTTACAATAGATTTTACGGAAGACAGAAAACAACTCCTCTTTGCAGTCTTTTTGACAAGAATGCCAGGCCGAAAGAGCTCTTTGACAGTTTATCATTGAGTCAAGAAAAGGGTTAAAATAAAAGTAACTCAACATAAAAATTTGTGAAAGTACAACATAACCTCATGTCCGGCATGAGATTTCAGATCTTTACAAACATTGCAAGTTTGATGCTAAGTGAACCTCGCTTTGTCAGGGCATGTCCCAACTGACACATCATTGGCAAATAGGCTGATCAATAATACTAACCCTTTGTAGAAACTGAATATCCTATGCATCTTGATAACATGGTGAATGACATTGTTCGACAGCATGACATTTATATGAACATTTCCAAACTCCTCATTGTAACGACCAAGGTGGACTTCCAAGCAACTTCGGACATCTGACACAGATTGTACGGGCTGCAACATCACCTGGATCAAATAAACATAGATTCAGTTAATTCAAGATTAGAAAAAATGTTATCAGGCAAATGCTTGAAATAGCTAATTGATTAGAGATATTTTGAATATAAAATGATTTACCTTGACTTCTTTCCTGGAAGACACATTCAACAGCCGATTGTAAGACCTTGTATCAACAGGGAAGGTGATGAACAGTTCATGCAATTTATCTTCTTCCAAGTTAGGCCAAGTCTGCAAAAAGACATCAACCAATGTACAGATGTACGACATTGTACGTCTTGGCAAGTAATGACTCATGGTCATAATCCCTTTTGTTATAGAATATCTCGAGGCCTGATTTTGTGATGATCGACAGTCGTGTCAAAGTAACATTGTCAATCAATCAGTAAATCAATCAAATCAACAATAAGTCAGTCAAACAAACCACATAAAGTCTGAAAAGTAGCAAGACTGAATGAGACACTGACCTCCTTGATGACTTGAGCCATGCGGTCCTTGAGCCAGAGTTCATCGCTATGCCGACTGATTCTGTCCATCATGATGCACTGGATTTCATGTCTCCACATTGAGACGACCATCAGCTCATCCGCTCTGCCCTCGTCAGGGATTCTTCTAAGGCACTGCAATATATTACCAACATCAGATGACCAAGTATTATAATCAGGAAATTTATGTATTGAATACAAGCTACTCTCCTGTCCCACAACCTCTTTCAATTTCTTGCATTACAAAATATTACACAAATAGTGGATGGTGAGGAGTCCAATATAGAGAATATTGGACGAAGAAACAGCTATATTGGACGAGGCGCTAGCCGAGTCCAATATAGCTTTTCTGAGTCCAATATTCTCTATATTGGACGACTCTCCATCCACTATTTGTTATATTCTCCATTTTATTAAATCTAGAATATAGCCAGCCCCATACACTTTTGAGATCTTCAGAAATCTTCTGAATTGCCCTTAAGACACTTAAGTATTGTTCATATTAAGGTTATGTAACCTAATCATAACAATCAACACAAGCAGGAATGGGCTCAGATATGCATTTACTGATGTTTTGATTTGTTTAATTGGTGATTATGCAACCCAATCATCCAATATAACTTTTTTAATTGGTGATTATGTAATCCAATTGTCCAATATAGCTTTTGCTGCCCAATATTATACAGTTATCGCACAGCACCGAGTGCAATATCAGTTTTTATGGCACCGAGGTGACTAATATTGCACGAGGGCGCAGCCCGAGTGCAATATTAGTCACCGAGGTGCCATAAAAACTGATATTGCACGAGGTGATGTGCAATAACTGTTATATCATATGGTTTTTTTTGGCAAATACTAAGGAAAGGGCTGGAATTCTGATGTCCAAACTCTTTTTGGGTTTCTTTTGACCTGCATGTTTAAAATGTATCTCGTCAAAAATCACCTTTTTTTTCACACTTTTGGAATCCATAATCCATAGATGATATGTTTAATGATGGGTCTTCTTTAATTTTTTTTTCTCAAACTTTGTAGCAGACTTAAGACCTCTAAGCACAACGAAGTCACTGAAAAATGGGAGAAAAAACTGTTTCTCGGCCACTTTTAAATGATTTATTCTGATTAAACAAATAACATAAACAGTGCAAAAAGTTGATATCTACTTAACCCTTTCATATACGCATCTTTTGGCCATCACAATCATTTTTCTATCTATTTCTAGTGCTGTCCAGTGACTTTCTTTAACTATTTAAAACCAAAAAACGATCTTGTTGCTGCTGCAAGACTCAGTTTGTGTTTCTTTCAAACCACATATTTAAAATGTATCTCATTAGAAATTGATGAATATTTCACTAAAAAAAAAAAAAATTCACACCTTTGGAATCGCCATTTATATACTTGATGATAGATTTAATTTTCGATTTTTTTTAAAAACTTTGTAGCAGACTTTTGACCTCTAAACAAAATAAAATCACCAAAAAATCGGCAAAAATGCCGTTTTTCGGCCACTAAATGCTTTATTCTGATAAAACAAATGACATTAGCAGTACAAAAAGTTGATATTCGATTAGCCCTGTAATAGACGCATCATTTGCCCTAAAAATCATCTTCCTATCTGCTTCCATTGCCGGCCAGTACACTTTTTAGTAACATTGAAAAACACACTTCGGTTGTTTGCTTGTGCTGCAGCAGCCTCAGAATAATGGTGCTTCCTCTCAGGTCCGTCCAATCTTTCACATGTTAAAATGACCGTGCAATATAATGGATTTATGTGTGCAATATCGTAGAATATTGCACGGCTGTCGGCCAATCAGCAGCCAGTATTTCGGCTTGCCATATGATATAGCTTTATATCATATGGCTAGCGGAAATACTCGCTTCTCGTTGGCCTACAGCCATGCAATATTCTACGATATTGCACGCTTTATATTGCACGCTCATTTTAACATGTGAAAGATTGGACGGACCTGAGAGGAAGCACCATATTTCAGTGCTGCTGCAACCACAAGCAGAGAAAAAGATTGTGTTTTTTTTTTTTTTCTAAAAAATGCAATGCAGAGCAACGGAAGCAGTTAGAAAGCTGGTTTTTGCGGCAAAAGATGCGTCTATTAAAGGGCTATTAGGATATGTTAAATTTTTTGTACTGATTATATTATTTGTTTTATCAGAATAAAGCAAAAAGTGACCGAAAAATAGCGTTTCTGCCGATTTTTCAGTGATTTTTACCCTCGGCAATGTATACATTGCCGACGGGTATTGTAGTTACTTTGGGAAAATTTGTCCGTCCGGCGGGCGGGCGGGCGGGCGGGCGGGCGGGCGGGCGGACGGGCGGGCGGGCGTCCGGATAACGGGCGTCCCACTTGTGTATTGGGAGTAATGCCAAAACTATGGAATGTATACTTTTTATTTTTGGGACATTATTATATCTTTTATCCTAGTTGTTCCTTTTAGGGGTTTAATCCACATGAGATTAATACTTTTTTCACAATTATTGAAAAATGTGAAAAAATATTTTTTTGTGTATTGGGTGTCAAGCCAAAACTATGGCATGCATATTAATCATTTTTGGGTAAATATGGTATCTTTTATCCCAGTTGAGCCTTTCATAGGTCTAATCCCCATGACATTAATATTTTTCACACAATCATTGAAAAATGTGAAAATTTGTTTTTTTTTGTTTCTGGGACAGAACTAAAAAACAGCAGTACTTTTGACACTGAAATTTGCATATTGTATGTATTAAATACCCAAGGTGTGTTTTTTGTGGGTCTAAATGCTCTGAGAAAGTTGAACGGACGACAATTTACCAAAAATATGAAAAAATACTATTATTTTAAACTTGTATGATTCAGTTAATTTTGAAGTTAAATCTATGAAATTTTCCAATTAGGTGTCTAAATTATGCTTCTTTAAACATCTCAAATCATTTGGAATGTTGGTCCTATGAATTTTTATAAAAACCCAAAAATTCGAAAAAATCCCAATTTTCCAACATTTCTGCATGAAAAGCCAAATGGTAATGGGTAAGTTAGTTAACTTAAGGTCTTATTGTAGTTAGACACACTATTAACTAATACTCACAGCCATTGCATGAGTTGTCGCAATTTCTTCCATTGAAATGTATGATTGAAAAAATGCAAAAAATCATTAAAATGTCTATTTACTCTTCATTTCTACCCAGGGGGCCAGGGCCCAATATTTCAGTCCACCAGACACGGGCTGCTGTAAAAGGTTGTGGGGTATGGTTGGATTCCTAAGACCCTCAGCTATCACCTCCAGGTTCACAACCTTGCCAACCGGCTGCTCAATCCCGGCAATTCAAGATGGCGTCCAAGATGGCCGCCGTTCCTTGTAATCTCTCCATCTCGGTCAATAATGATCTGATGTGAGAGTGTGATAGGTCTATTTTGGGGTTTTTGGGGTCACAGAATTCATTGAAATGCATTTCAACACTCTCCAGGCCACCTTACATCATGTATAAAGCATATTGGTCATTTTATTGAGATAATTATCGGAACACTTGAAGGCAATGTTTTGATTGCATATGATTTGTCGAGCTAGACAATAAAAGGTATGAAATATTGACTTAGTTTAATAACAGTTTAAGAACTAATTTCTTAAGGATGATCATTTGCAACAATACATCCTGTGATCTTATGTAATTTTATAATAAGTGGTTTTTTTCATGTTCCTGATAACTGTGCTTTGTCAAGCCACACCAAACAACATTTTTCAGACATTATAGAACACACAAGTTGCTGCAGTAGTTCACTTGAAGAGCAAAGTGAACACAGATTGATTGTCAAAGAGTTTTCCAAAAAGGAAGGCTCAATGATCAAAATCTGCATTTCAATGAAAAGTCATTTTTACTTATATGTGAAATGTTGATAAGCTATTTTTACATCTGCGACTAGGCCACTAGCATCGGGATCACAGGATTGGCAAAAAAGTAGCTGTAATTGTAAGGCACAACCTCTGTTAAAAAGGCCATTACATCAGTAAATTTTGTCTTTTTGCTGATTACTATCTCTGTTGAAGTCTCAATAAAATGTTGAAATAGTCTCATAATAATGAAAATTACCTGTGTAATTTAATTATCAGTAGAAATAATACTCATGAAACTGAAGTGCAGCAAAATATACCAATTTCAGGATTATGTATAATCTTCACAATATCAAGAAAAAATCAATTTTAGGAATGAAATGTCCTTCAAAGCAGTTTGCGGCACAAAATTTCCCCAAAAATCTGTACCTTTAATTTATCTTCAATCTTCAATCTTGAACCCTAAATAGCTGTCAGCCGTATCGGGTGGTGCAAGTGCGGCCAGGTACGTTGGACATGTCTTCTATGTACAATAAAATTGCGAAGGTGCAGATTAAAATCATGTTTGGCAGTAAGTTGGTGAGTGTCCAGATGTTGTTGACTCTGCACCATGTCATATCTTTGAGGTAGTTTATGACACTATTGGAGAAGGCATCAGGACTCGGGGAGCTGGTGATCTTGACTGGGAGGGAGTTCCAGAGCCGAATTGTTCTTGGGTAGTAGCTGTGTAGATATGCCGCTGAGTGGAGACACTGGATATGGAGGTATCTATGTGGATGGGATGATGATGGCTTGACCGACGGTGGGAAGGGACACTTGATCAGGTTGTTTCTCGTCTTATAGAAGATGTTCAGTTCATTGAGGGCTCTACGATGTTGTAGTGTTGGCCAGTGGAGGGTTTCTCTGATCTGAGTTGCTGTATTCGTAGTTGTTTAGTATGAATCTTGCTGCACGTCTCTGGACTTGTTCTATTCTGTTGATAGATAGATAGATAGATAGATAGATAGATAGATAGAGTTGACATGTGGTATGAGAAGTTGACTCGGTTTCTAGTCTTCCTTGTGATTGTCTTACACTTCTTGACGTTGAATTGCATCTGCCATTTCTCAGCCCATTCCTGGAGCTTGAAGAGGCCCAATTGGAGGGCATGTGCATCACTCTCTCCATCAATTCTTCTGTACACGGCACTATCATCCGCAAATAGTCTCATGGGTGATGATAATCCCTTCTCGATGTCGTTAATGTACAGTAAAAATAACAGGGGTCCCAAAACTGTCCCTTGGGCCACTCAAGAGGTGACTTCCCTGGTTTCTGAGCTCTCACCGTTTACGACAACCTTTTGGTGCCTGCCTTTAAGGAACTCTGCAATCCATCTCTTGTTTCTGCCAGTGATTCCAAAGGACTTGAGTAGTCGTAGGTGTGGCACGGCGTCAAAAGCCTTGCTAAAGTTGGCAACAGTCTGAATCCTTGATGGATTGAATCCAAGTCAAGTCCCCTGCCAGGAAGAAACTGATCTGCATCATAACAAGGAATACTATGACACATTTACAAAGATATGGTACTTTGGAGAAAGACTCAATCGTTAAGTTGTCACAGAAATTGGTCCAGAGGTAATGATAAATCTTGTCAAGCAACTAAAATAAGTGTAGAATTGGTTAGTGCAGGTAGATTTTGTAGCTAATGATGTGTTAGTTACCACACAGTCAATGTATGAATAATTTCAAAGCTGACATTACCCCAGCCAGCCAAATAAGAGAGAAATTCTATATGATTCAGCATATGAACTGCCAATCCAACAATGAGACACAAACCTCTTTGTTGAAAATCAGATTCTCATTGCAGGATTGATACAGGATCTTATACAGATTAAATCTGGCAATTAAAGCCATAAAACTATTCATCAGTCATGGTAGTGGGACAGTTTGTAATGCATTTTGGCAACAAAGTTTGTGTTACATTGGTTGCAGTGAGCATCTAACATAGCTTTCATCTGCACCTGGTACACTGAGAAAGCTGAACATTGACAGAAATTAGACTGAGGCAGTATCCTAGAGCATGGCAACACATTTGCAAAGACTGACAAATGACAGACATCTTTGTAGAAAGTCAAACATTTGCAAAACTTGTATCTGTTGGTGTAAATAATAGTGCACAGTGGCAAAAAAAGTGTGAGCACACTACTTGCAAGTTGCTAATTGCTTCATATTTTTGTTATTTAACACCTTTCCAGGATATGGCATCAATAGATTTGCTTTGTCTGTAAGGAGATAATTCACAAATGGCTGTCTGGCCTCACTAAGCTTGGAATAGCCTATTTCTTGACATATATTACACCATGTTATGAAAGGTTCAGGAACTGTTCATCAGGGATGCTTCATGACAATGTTGTAGGTCTATCCAGATGCAGAAATGAATTGCAAATGTTGCACATAAACCACACAACTTCTTTATACACTCTATTTTAAAGTCCCTCACAAAAACCATGAATGGTTTTCTATCTTGGTTTGTCTTCCATATCAGTCCTTATATAAAGGTTTACAAGTGGAATTACCAAAATGTTTAGTAACACATGGAGTGAAAAACCAAATGTTTATGCAAAAACAACCATGGCTGTGGAAATACCATTTGGTAATTTATAGAAACTAACTTGGTTTAAAATGTCTTAGAGTGATATATAGTACAGTTCCATGCATTATTCTCAGTCAATGTCTACCTACTGCTATAAAATAAAGATTGCTATCAATGAAGTTCTTGATGGCTGTAGGAGTTACTTGTTTTTTTAGTGTACAATAATTGGATCACCGGGAGGCAAAGTGAACCAACCCTGAAATTCAAAAACGGTGTTGACCTAATTTGTAATGCTCATGGTTCAGAAGCTATTTAAGTTACATATTTTACAATCATAACAACCTGATTGGAACTTTTGAAATTAACAATTTTTAGAAACAGACAACCTAACCATCAGATAGAAGACACCATTTTATGCCCAAAGCCATGGAATAATGGAAATGAAAAAATTCAGGGTTGGTTCACTTTGCCTCCCGAGGATCCAATTATAGAACTGTCTGGTTGACCCCTTGGTAGTGATACAGGCATTGTCATAAAGGGTTCAACCAACATAAAGCAACATATCACTATATTGATTAGTACCATTAATTTTGTATTTCTTTACCAATTTATGCTTTATGTGAATAAAAAATCATTATTGAATCTGAATCTGAACACCACTTTACATACAACACACGTTGTTGTTTGTAATGTCAGATGATATCAGTCAGACTGTTGCATAACAGACTGATAGATAGATATTTACTTTATGGGCCAATGCTGTTACTGACCATCTGGACAGAACTCACTTTTCAGCGAATGAATAAATGACACATTTTATTTTAATTCATACATGCAACTGAAACATCAGTGTCCCGTATACTGATGATTGTCTCAGTAAAAATGCCCAATATGTCTAATATATGATGTTAGGTGGCCTGGAGAGTGTTGAAATGCATTTCAATGAATTCTGTGACCCCAAAACCCCCAAAATAGACCTATCACACTCTCACATCAGATCATTATTGACCGAGATAGAGAGATTTCAAAGAACGGCGGCCATCTTGGACGCCATCTTGAATTGCCGGGATTGAGCAGCCGGTTGGCGAGGTTGTGAACCTGGAGGTGATAGCTGAGGGTCTTAGGAATCCAACCATACCCCACAACCTTTTACAGCAGCCCGTGTCTGGTCAACCTCACTGGCCCCCTGGGTATTCCTTCTGATGTCATACCAATCATTGACATTTTTTGTCAAAATAAACCTGACATGTTTCAGATCATCATCATGCTGATTTTGAACAATATGAAAATTTTTATTCCAGCAGAGGTCAATATTAACAAAATTAGATAAATATTAAGGATTTTCAGATAATCATATATCAGTAAATATTGGCCCAGGTCAATAATGTCTAAATTTGACTTTTTCTGCTCTCTCCTCATGAAATATTATCAATAAGAAATATATAAATTTTATATATAATTATGTGGACTTTCAAAGCATTAATTAAGTATATTCAAAAACATGCATTTGTGTGTTAATATTTTAAAATGTTGACACTAAATCTTTAACTCCCAATTATTATAACTTTATGGTTAATATCTAAACTCAGTGATGTACATTTTAGAGGATGAATAAATGTCAGCCCCTTTTATTTAGTCGTTTGCATGAAAATTAAATGTAAATGAATCAGACAGATTGGCTTTTGTTGAATGGAGCACTGGAAAAGTCTTGATTATGTAATGTTATGTCACAGTGTAATTGTCTTCCCTGCTAATCCTTTGACAAGAAATCTTAAACTCTCAATTCTAACTTAATGGTTTAAATCTAACATCCGTTATGTACATTTTAACATATGAAGTACTGTCAGCTTACTTTTATTTTGGTCTTTAATGAAAAACATATAAGACAGACTGGCAATATGAGCACTATGTATATATATAGGGTTATTAAAGAAAATTACTTGGCATGCAAACCCCATTTCTGCAAATTTCAGCGTATAATTTTACATTTTAAAACATTATTGGATAAATCTGTCTTTTAATTCATTTTAAAACTCACTCCAATTGTATTTTTAGCATTTTAATTGTTTAGGGGGTAAAAGTGTCATCATTGGAAGGGGTCCAGTTTTTGTTGAATGGGCCTAGAGACACTATGTCTGTGCTTCATTGTACCCCTCCCCTCCAGCCATTCATGTTATGTAACATTGTGTCACTAATCCTGTCCAGTTACCAAAGCTAGGAACAAAGGAGCACAAAAGCAGTGCACAGCACCCTCAACTTTTTAACAAATTTTCTTTTTTCTTAGAAATATATCCAAACTGCATTGACACAAACTTTGTAGTTTTATATTGAACAAATAAAGAAATTTCCAATTTGAATAAAAGATTTAGGCCAACTAGAAGCTGAGATATGACTTTTTGTAGCCCATACAGGCTGTACACAGAGTTGGGACATGTTTCTTTTGTTTTGTTTTTATTTACAGCTATTGACCAGCATTTAACCTTTGTATTAACTAGCAACTTGCTTAGTCTTAAAAGATATATATATATACTGGCATAAACCTTGTTTTAGTGTTACTATTTACAATGGTTTTGGTTGGAGACATCTTATCTATAATTTGTTTTTAGACCCATATTCCATATTTGTAATTTATGATAAGAATAGCTAAGACTAGATAGACTAGATAGATGGATGGATAGATGGATAGATGGATAGATAGATAGTTAGATAGATAGATAGATAGATAGATAGATAGATAGATAGATAGATAGACACATGTAGATAGATAGATGGATATATATAGATAGATAGATAGATAGATTGATAGATGCATACATAGATGGATAGATTGATAGATAGATAGATAGAGATAGATATATAGATAGATAGAGATAGATAGATAGATAGATAGATAGATAGATAGATAGATAGATAGATAGATAGATAGATAGATAGATAGATAAATAGATAGATAGATAGATCAACATGTCATCCAAGAGATTCAGACATATTGTCTTAGTGTCAAAAACACCTAAATTCAGCAAATGGGACTGAATGTGCCACTTTACGGAGCTTTTGGTCGTTTTTATTGTTATAAATTCGGACCTATAATCTGACTTTCACCTGGCCCTGGTTGTTTGTATTATCTATTTGTAAATGTGGTCAGCAAGGTTGTTCCAGCGTTTGATTGGAAGCTGCTTTATTAGAATTATTCTTCTAGTTTACATGTAGGCCTATTGGAGCTAATATTTGAAATGAAACTAAATAAAGATGGCTAAAATTATATAATTTAGTGCACAGTAAGCTTTGGAGCAAATTCTCTGTGTTTTTCCGTGATTGTTCCTGCTTCACCAGACATATTTTCCCTGACATCAATTGCATTGATTGATGTGTTAATGGAATCCTTAAACTGACTTTAACAGATTTTTTTAATTAAAAAAGGTCTTTCCATGTGTTATCACTTATCACAGATTCAACCAAATTTCTCGTTTTTATCCAAAGTTAAAGGGTGGCAACCTGGTATAAAACCAGGGTGGTTTGATTGACTGATCTGCTGATTGAGTGATTGCTTAAATAATTGTTTGACTGACTGATCAAATAATTAATTTCCTTGTGCAACTGGATTTTAATATTGCATTAATAACATACAGTATTTCTATATTACTATTAGATCTGTAGATTTCATAGAATGGGTGTAGACAAATTTCAGTCATATTCAGTAAATTCTAATTTTAAAATTAATAAAATTGAACTTCTGCATGCAATAAAAGAATAGTATTTCTTAAGATGGATGGATGTTTGGGACTTTACATCCTGTATTTATGCACTTGGTAGGCTAATTAATTAGGACAGGAAGAGGACACAGCAATGAGGCAAAGGATGATTGAAACAGCCATCCAACATAGGCCCAGGTGACCCGGCAAGAGCTGGATTCGAACTCTGGACCCAACGATTGGCAGTCCAGCACGCTACCACTAGACCAACCCTCCCTCAAAACCCTGTCTTTGTTTACAAATCAAGTATTGCTTAAGTTTTTTTGAACTGCATTTAAGTGTCTGCTCTGCAGTTACGGAAAGTCAGGGAAACTCATGAAAAACATTGTGGTGATGGAAATTCAACAAATTGCCAAAACAAATTTTGGCCTTGATTCTCGCTTAAATTTTTACAGATTTTCAATATGGCACTTGCTGTGACCTGGTGGAAACGGACGTCAATTTCAAGTTTTTAGGGACGTTGCCCCCTATAAGCCTGCGCCTCCTGATTTCACTGCCTCCAGAATACCCACTGATTAGCCGAGGGTATGCTGCCGCGCAGCCTATGTTTTTGTGTATTGAGGTCAAAAGTCTGCTATAAAGTTTCAGAAAAAAATCGAAAATAATATCTATCATCAAGTATATAATTTTTGGATTCCAAAAGTGTGAAAAAAATTGTTGTGAATGAAATAGTCATTGATTTCTGATGAGATGCATTTTAAATATGTAGTTCAAAAGAAACACAGACTTGCGGCAGCACAAGATTGTTTCTTGGTTTTAGTAAAAAATGAATCACCACCCAGTAATGGAAATAGATAGGAAAATGATTTTGGTGGCAAAAGATGTATTTTAAAGGGCTAAGTGGATATCGACTTTTTGTTATGTTTATGTCATTATTTTTAGTCAGTAGGCCCATAAAGGATTAAGAGGCGGAAAACAACATCTCACCCCATTTTTCAGTGACTTTGTTGTGTTAAGAGATCTAAAGTCTGCCAAAAAAAATCGTAAAATGAATTTAAAGAAGACCCATCATCAAGTATATCATTCCACAAGAGAAGCCTTTTTTTGGGTGAAATATTTATTGAATTTTGATGAGATAAATTTAAAAACGTGGCTCAAAAGAAACAAAAAAAAGAGTCTAGACATCAGAATTCCAGCCCTTTTATTTGCATTTGTCACAAAAAAACCATATGATATAACAGTTATTGCACATCACCTCGTGCAATATCAGTTTTTATGGCACCTCGGTGACTAATATTGCACTCGGGCTGCGCCCTCATGCAATATTAGTCACCTCGGTGCCATAAAAACTGATATTGCACTCGGTGCTGTGCGATAACTGTATAATATTGGAAGTGATACAGACTTCTGATTGGCCAATAGATCAGGAAGGGAGAATATTATACAAATACGGCATGATATGAGTGCAATATGAAAATTTATTTGCACGAGGAAATTCATATTGAACGAGGGCGCAGCCCGAGTTCAATATGAATTTACGAGTGCAAATAAATTTTCATATTGCACGATAATAAATGCCGTATTTGTTTTATTACATGACCACTATGCTTCCAATATAATGTTCCATTCTGAAAAAAAAAAATTTCGGAAATTTTTTTTTTTTTTCAGTCAAAAAACAAAAATGAAAAAAAAAATTTTCGGGAAATTTTTTTTTTTTAAATAAAAACTCATATTGCACTCTAACCATGCAATATGAAAAAATATGAAAAAAAAAAAATTGTAAAAAAATTTTTTTTTGGGAAAAATCTCATATTGCACTCAAACCATGCAATATGAGTTTTTATGATGTCGTCATGTGACTGATTTAGGCCAATCAGCATCGCTCTAGCATAGTGGTCATGTAATAAAAATAAATATACATATAATATATATGCACTTTGTAATCCAATCCAAAAAAGATCTTTAATTTTAAAAACAAAGGGTTTTGCAAATTAAAAGCAATAAATACCTGGAAACATGAAGCCAGATCCTTCAAATTGAAGATGTAATGGCGACGACCGGGCATAGGTGAAAGACGCAAGACCTCTCCAACAGATTTGAGCAGCTGACAAGAGGCCTTCACAATCTGGTTATGCAGTTCTATGTCAATGCCTGGTTGTTCATTCGCAAGCATTTGACTCTGAAAGTTAACAAAGTATGGAAATATGCAATTTCAGAATAACATTAATCTGCAAAAAAAATATATAGGCCTATACTGCAATAATTATATTGATATCATAAAGATTTCCTACCTCAAGCATTCCATGCACAATGCTTTGCAAAGCTTCGTCCTGAGGTCTTGGCAACTGAATGACCGCAAAATGCCTCTGCAAAAAAATAATAACATTTCCATAACATAGGATGCTCCAGTTACACATGAAACAATACTTCCGACATATAATGAACATGCTTGCTGAACAATTGACATAATAAATTAGACAACACAAAAGAATTGCAAGAGGTGGATCACAGCCTGTGTCTAATTTCACCTACCAAGAGTCTTGCTGGCAAAGGCTTGTCTCCGAAACTGCAAGAGTCTCCTGAACTCATGGTGGCATAAACTTGGAGGTCTTCCACACTTCTCCATTCAAAAGGACGCTCAAGGGTGCAAATGATATTGTCATCCATCAACCTTCTCAACAGCTGTAAAATTGGCATTTGTAGTAAATGACAGATCCATAACCAAACAACCTAATAATATTTTTTTGTTACCCGGTACATTGCCAGGGACTTCGAACCATTTCTTTTTTGGAAAAATAGACCATTTCATGAACCTTTTATTGGGATAATGAAAGACAATAAAGGTGTCACTTGGACCAAATCGTTAAAGTTCTTGGCAAAATGATTTCCATGGACTGTGCAATAACATAAATCTGATCAATTCAGAGATCAACAGAATAATACGGTGCCCAAAACTTTTTCCCAGCCTTATTTATCATCAAAAATTATATCATAAATCCAACCTCATTTTGTCTTTGACAGCCATGAGCATCGGGCAACGGCAGGTTGAGGTCGTCCAGAAACAGAGAAATCTTCTTGTTGTCCTTTGCTCCATAGACAAATCCTTGACGATGGTAGATGTTCGCTTCTACATATTGCTGAAGCTGCGTGGCACTTGAGGCTCCGCTGCAGACTACACGCTTCGTCACACTTGTCTGGGGATCTATAGAGAAAATAATCATTCAAATAAACACAATGATAAAATCTGAATAACTCTTTGAATAGAGCACAGACCTTGCTTGTCAATTACTGTTGCAAACATAAAACTAGTTTGATAATACAAATCTGATATAAAGTACATGCGTGCGGATGAAGATTGATCTTTCTAAAATATCTCCACTATACAGGCTAGAACTGAAAAGTCATTTGGGTGCACCAATAATTTTTTTCCAGTCCTATGCAACATAATAATGAAAGGCTAACAGGACTACACAGACAGATAAGTTCAGTTTGGACACATGATAGAAAGCCAACACAAACAGAACATGGGGCAAACAGTACCTACCTTGAGTATTGAGGAAATTGTTGACCATGGTCGTCTTTCCTGTCCCATGGGGTCCAACAAGGAGAACATTCTGACCCCCAGCGCCAGCAAAACCAAGCAGAAGCTTCGCCTGGATCTATAAGAAAAATAATTAAAGTGCTTGCTTTACATTCAAAACATCTATAAATGACATTGTATATTCATCAAATCCAAAACATATTTTTGATAATCTGAATGGTGAATGCCAGGAATCTCGTCAAATATTGATGCTCCTCTTTCACCTGAATTGAGTTGAATCTATATTCCAAAGTCACAAAACTCACCGTATTAACATTATCCACAAATATTTCTCCAAGGAAATCTTGTTGGTCAAGGTAAGATGCCTCTGGGACCCTAGAAGAAAATTACAAATCAATCATAGCAACTTTATAAGACCTAAAATTCCAAAATGGAAACAGCTAGACACAAAGAAAGCAAAATATCAAAAACGAAAAATTATTAAGTTACAGAACAGATAAAAAGCAAAAAATACCTGGAATGCCAAGGGTCCCACTCTCCCGACTCATCAACATAGTAATCAAAGAAGTCAATATCTCTGTCATCATCCGGTAATCTGCAACCAAGAAAATATAAATATTGATACTGAGGACAATGAAATACCACTAATATCAAACAAACGTTCAAGCATTAATATTTGGGACACATAATATAGGTCTTAGAACTTCACTCAAATAAAATATGATTTATGGTAGTTTTGGTGAACTGCAACATCTCTTCCACAAACAGGGACGGGTTACTGCTCGGGTGCTGGATGGGGGAGTCTGTTTAGTCATGGGGATGGAGGCCCTATTATGCATACATACTGTAGAATTTCCAACTTACGCAGTGGATAATGTAGTCAGCAGGTTATTGAATCCCTTCCTCTCTTTCTCTTCCAATAAACTGCCGAATGACCACATCATGCAGAACAGGTACAATCTCTCAATATGAAGCTCTCCACCAATCTCAATGTTGTCAGCCAACATAGCTGAGAGGAGACCTAGACACATGTGGAACATGCCCACCTCCGATAAAGAGATCTTTGACCTGAAAACGTAAAATAACAGGTATAGACTATAGTTGTATTGTGAATTTCAAAGAGCTTACAATGGTCACGCACATCAGGATTTCTTGTTGAGTAACAAACAGATTTTTTATTAATTGGTAATAGAGCATGTTATAGACTAATCGAAAATGACTGCGATTCTCACCTGCATTCATTCATGACATATTTCGAGATTGGTTCTACAGTTTTCTCAAAAGCCCTCTGAAGAACCTGCAGGGTAATACATTTTGGAGAATTAGATGATGAATGTTTGTAAAAAAGATTAAGAGGTCCACCTTATTTTTTTTGTCATTTTTACTTTATTTCAATATTTATATGATGTTCACATACATGGATTTCTTGCTGACTCCTGTTTTCCAACCATGCTCGAGCAATGGGCCTCCAACCAACTGTCATCTCATCCACATACAAAATACCCTGCAAGGAAATTATAATGTTATTTACATTGCACACAATCATAGTAGTGTCACTTGTGTGCAAAAAAAGCAATTTGCAAACAGACTTCATCCAAGCAATAGACAGAATACAGTCACGCCAAGAAATGTAGACTTACTGTGCGCGACACAATTGCAGGAGACGCAGTGCTGAGGTCCTCAGTTTCAAAAATGATCTTGATATTCTCAGACAAGAATAGTTTGTCTCCATTAGCAAGGTGCAACACCTGAGAAAGAGATATAACACCTTATACATAACACAGGCCTCCAAGCCAAAACTTGGGGAAAAATACAAATTTTTGATTAAATATAATACAGGAGTTTTTAGTCAATTATAGGATATATTAATAGTAGGTTTGAGTGCATCATCGGAAAAAAATATTAATTTATCAAGCATTCTGCTCCCTGTAATTGTTTGAAAGCATTATTATGTTTACCTATTACTTGTAACCAATGCCTTCTTAACTAAAAAAAGACTGACCAAACATTGCACAACCACATATTTGAAATGAATACCAGGTATTGGAATAGACCTGAAAAAACAACAACAACAACTGATGTACCTTATTGCCATCCAAAGCACTGCTCAAGTTGTCCACCCAGTTTGAATGCAGGGGGCCATCCAAGCAAAGCCAAGTTGTGCACATATTCTGAAATAACATAATTAGATACATGATAGCATCTAATCTTCTTCTATCTTGCACAGTAGCTCCATAATATTGCAAAGTTACAAAAGTTTCATACACTGCAAAATGCAATGGTTTTTGAGAAGATGTTTTGGAAGAGAATAGTCAATTTTAAATGATAAATAATATTTGTAGGTAGAAATTCAATGACCTCATTGACCTGTATCTTTACTGACGAGCATGATATCAGCAAATAGATGTAATCAATGATCTCACAATAATTCCCTATTTATATATCAACAATTTTGAATAAGTTACCCTCGCAGCTTTCTTCCAGGCAGAGGTGAGAATTCCATCCACCCACTCCCCATTCTGATTGCGGTGGCCGAATATGTGAGCCAAGTCATCCACGACCAGGGGGTAGATCTTTTGCAACTTGTGATTGCCATCTGGCACATCCGAGCGCCCTCCTTGGCTGGGGGTGGACATCCTGGACATGCCATGAGGGATCATGCATAGCGCATCCACTACTGCTTGGACCACGGCTGATTTGCCACAACCGGGAGGACCCGCTACTATCAGACCTGTCAAAAGAAGAAATGTTTGAGAAGCATTTTCTACTTAAGGCCACACATAATTGATCTTTAGCTTCTCAGATCTTCCAGAGGCACTTTTTCTCAGATCGGTTGGAGGAGAGAAAGAGAAGCTGGTAATGTCAACTTCTCAAATGTCATATTGATAAAAATAGGGAGTAAGCTCAGTACCTTTTTCCGTAGATTCAGATTAAGATCAGATAAGATTAAAGTTTGTTAAAATTTTTCTCCTAAAGCATAGTAATACTTAATATTTACATATACAATATATTTGTTCCTAGATGGCCGATCCCTTTAAGACATCTATGACGTCACCATCAAGGGGTCTTCCAAGTCAAGCGGTCACCCCCCCCCCCCCCCAAATAGCCAAAAATCTGTTGGGTCAGTCAATCCGAGAAGATTTAAAATATGTCAGGCCGATAAAGAGTAACTTCCAAATAATTTGTTGATCCATTTTTCTAAATTTAATTTTTTAAGTCAAATTCTATCATATGACTCTTCACAATTATGTAAGTCTAATAAGAGGAACTTGACAGAATAATGAGCCCACAGAAACTTTTCTACCTCCAACAGCGTGATTTAAAAGGAATTTATTATCACCTTGATGAACCTGTGCTATCCCGTGGAACTGTATGCACTTGTCAACCCAAGGCTTGTGAGGGACAAGTCCTAAATTCTCTGCAGCTGCGACGAGGACTGCTTCAATATCGGGAGTACGCAAGCCAGCGGCTGAGGTGAACATTTGAGAGGGTACTTCTGGCAATCCTTTGAATATGTCATTCACTATGGTCTTGAACATATTCATATTCTGAAAAAAAGAAACCCAAACAATTTTAATCTATAGTCATGGCAAAGCATCATAATATTAACTTGTGATTTATAATAGTAAATTAAATTGGAGTAAAAAAGATATTTCAGACAGAGACACAAATATGTATAAGCCTAGACTGAAATGGCATTCTTAAATTCTCATAATCATTCAGTCATAATCACCTCCACTTCTCATATGTAAGTTAGTGTAATATAATCAAACAAACCCATACCTGAGAGGCAAGTCTTGGGCCAATGACATCAATGAGCACCTGGGCGACCGCAGCATGCTCCTGTTTGGCTAAGGTGGTCATCTGACTTGGTGTGTTCGATTTTCGACCTGCTTTACCTCCTGCAAGGCATAAATTCACAAAAGTTACACGCAGTCCACATCAAATCTGTATAACTCCCTTACCAAAATAAACGCAAAGAAAATCCCTGGCTTAGCCACAATGCAAGGGCAAAGCATGGATTGGGATACAGTCTCCAGACAATGCTTGGAAAATGCATTGATTGCCCTAAAATGCATGTATCTCCAAAGTATAATGCAAGGAACTGTTCCAGGCATTATCCAGGCACTTTCCTTGTAATATTTAAGTAAGTTCTATTGTTCAAATTCAAAACATGACTACAGATACGCTAAGCATTAAATGCAATTTGAAAAACCGTAGTGGGATTAAGTTATTGCTGAAAGAATTAAACCTAAATTTTCTGATTTGTGTATCAAATTATGTCTTACAAGAAAAAACTAGCATGACTTTGATTTACAAATAAAATGCTGATATAGTAGAAGAAACAATTTTATGTCTCCCATATCTTACCCATGACAGGAGCAGCAAGAGTGGCCATTGACATCTGACTATTTGACCTTGACATCTCCACATCAAGGTCATTCCTGGTGCTCTTCTTTTCTATGGGGGGTCTTTCTGTGACTGTCAGTCTCTCTGATGATTTGTCTTCCTTCACGTTTCTCCTCTTTTGACTGGCTTTCTGCAGCACTCCAACAAAGGCAGCCAGACCCAACTGATGCTGAGCTCCTTCTGGCCTATATATAGTATGTAGTGAAGAGGTTAATGAAGAACTGAACTGATAACTCAGATTACAACTTTGCAATACTTGCAACTTGATTCAATCTCATAAAATTGCATCAAATCTATCATGAAATCATGCAAAAGACAGGCTTGGTTTACAAGTAAAAACGAAAATGACCTGGTTTCTGGTAAAATTTACAATAAAGCCCGACAACCATCTATAGAGGAAGATGGATAAGCCCACATATCATCTGTCCGTTAAAAACAATCCCACCGTAACACCGCAATAATAGTAGTGACCACTTCAGATCTGCCATCTTGATAGTTGCTAAAATCGAACAAGAGCAGAAGACCACTTTGCCACAAAAACTGCTTCATGGCTGCAGAACCAATATGAAAGTCTCGAAGGACTACATGCATGTGTGATCCCTTTAGCTAAGTCTTTAAACCTCAAATCTTACAAAATCTGACTTATTCAACTTACATCAAGTCTCTGGCAAATTCACTGACAAGTTTCAGCCTCATGGAGAGCAGGGGAGCGGCCTTGAAGCCGTATGTCACACATTTGCTCCTCAGTAACAGGCCCAAGTCAGGCTTGATGAGGGAGATCTGTCGGAACTTGGCACAAACGTCTTTGGATAACAGTTTTGAAGGGAGGCTGACACATGTATCAGGGTTGGATGTGACGAACATGGCCAATTGGTTATTCAGAGTTACCTGTAATTTTTTCCAAAAACTTACTTAGTGTCAAATCACTCTTCGATCATATATATATGTTACAGTTAAAGTCAAAAGCACACACACAGAAATTACGGAGCATGTTATGAATGCTCTCCTGTATCACCCTTCTCTGGTGTTGTTGTACTTAAGCATTTTTGTGTCGATGCTTTTGACTTCTGCTGTAATTGCACATGTTAATCATTATACCTGAAGATAAGCAGTACACACACAAGGCATCAAATATCGACACCCTTGAAATTAATCTTTGACTAATAGAATATTCAAATGACTCCATAACAGCTTTTAATAAGCTATATTAACCAACAGAGTAATTCTCACCTCCTGGCCCTCACTGACAATGCAATATGCCCTCTTGGCCTGCAGGGAATGGTAAATGGCCTGACAGTGATCCAGCATGCGTGACAGTCCTTCAGAATTCAGCTGATGAACATTTTCAAAGCATGCCCAACTGCCATCCTGTGCGAGGAATGCAAAGTATGAAAAGTAAATCACAAATTTAATATAAAAAGTTCATAATCAAACGTCAATAAAAAGGCACTCAAAAAGTTAGAATGCATATAATACAGCCATATATATGCTGCATGGCAGACTTGGCAGTTCACATATAATCCGGCTATATCAATATATGTAATCACGTACAAGTACTCATCTCAACTGAAATATCATAAAGAGTTCACTCAGTTCAGGAAGATCAAGTGTACACCAATTATCATCTTGACCTTACCATGGCTATTCCTTGCAGAATTCTACTGAGGGAAACAGGGTTTGAATCTCCGGAGCACCCAAAGCCAACAAGGAACTTCCCAATCATCTGCGCGAAACCCTGAAAACACAAATAAGATGCAATGTTGATGATGAAAAATGTGTGTGTAATTTGAAACATCGGAAATGATCCTTCCAAGCTGCAACAATCTTTATGACAGAAAAGCGATATACAGATGTATTGAGTTTTATCATCTTAATTGAGATATTTTAATGCCTCCTGCATTTATGCACTTGGTAGGCTACTTAGGGAAGGGGGACACAGCAATGAGGTGAAGCATGATTGAAACTGCTGTCCAACATAAGTCCAGGTGTTCCGACAAAGAGCGGGAATTCCAACACAGGACCCAGCAATTTGTAGCCTAGTACTACTATACCTACTTAGCTAATCCTCCCCCTCATGCATGCCACCACAAGGAATTAAGACAAACAGTATCTAAGTCTGATATTTACAAAAAAATAAAATTATGATGAAGGAAGTCTATAAAAAAACATCATGTTGTTCTTAAATCTTAATATTAGTGTAATATTTTGCTAAATATCTCACCTTGACAGTCTCAGTCTTGCCAGTGCCAGTTCCACCCACCAGCATGGAGCCCTTGTGCTGCTGGATTGCCTGACTCATGGCCAAGTAGCATTTGTCCGTCAGAGGGGTCAACCCAAGCACAGGATTAGCCCCATAGAACTCACATCCATATTGGAACTGCTGCTCAAGCATCGTCATGTAAGGAGTGATCTCTTCTTCTGCTACAAATATAATTGACACTTTAAATTAGTTTATTAATTTGAAGAAAGAGACTATGATGTTTTATTGTAGCCCAGTGTATTTTATTGTCCATTTTTGTTTCCGTGTGCATAATTTCTAGTGGCATTTGTAACTAATTCACGGATCCAGAGAAAAAACGGACAAGAGCAAAGTCAGCTTCAGCGAGGTATGAGTTTTTCAAAAACAATCTGTCATCATTTATTATTATTGTAAACCACTAGGAGGCAAAGACAGAGCTCACTGTGCAGATCAATCCATAATTAGTAATACTGAAGAGCTGCATGAGAACAGGACAAGATCCATGATCCTCAAGACATGTTGTACACCTTTTTAAAAGCATTGACCTGACCATTTAGCCTTGCGTACATCCTGAGGCATCTTCTCCACTCAAAGTCCGTTGTTTCTCGCAGTTTTCTGACTGTTATGTTGTCTATCATATCTCTCAGAAAGAGGGATTGCTGAAAATGGGATCAATGTAATATTACATAAATTAAGAACATCAACAAAATATGGCGTAAATTTTTTAAAAAGAAACATAGGTAAAAAGGTTCCAAGCAGTTTCTTGAAAGCTCAAATATAATGAAAGTGTATTTTCTTGTGAGTTTTGCCAAATTCCCCAAACTTGCACACAGTTATTTGGCCTGATTATATGTTACATATTTATTCATTAGAGTCAAACACAAAAACTTCTCTCAGAGATTTAATTTAAACACTTCTCAAATTTCTTGACTAGAAAATTAAGTATAATTCAAAACTAGATGCAGCATGAGATAGGGGATGGTTCAACGCATGTAATGCTGTCCCACAGGGACGAAATTGTCGCCCCTATTTTCACATGGGGGCAACCATTTAATAATCAAGGGAAGGCTTTGCAGTTGTCCGCGGCAGGAAATTATTTATTTCACGGCAAGGGCGACAGTAATTATTTTTCTTGTAGCACAAAGTCCCCAAATAATCATTCCAATGGAATGCAGTGCCACTGGGACGAAATATCGGCTTTATGTGTATACAGGAGTGACTAAAGCCAGAAACAAAAAACTTATATAGGAAGCCCGTGTAGGTTTCATTACGGCATTCAGTTGCTCCGCATTTTTTGCAAAAATTTATTTCTATCTCAGTAATTTAGGAGGAGCCTGAGCTCCTGGCCCCACCCTGGATTCGCCGCTGCATTTGCATACATTTGCAAGAGAGATAGATAGATAAGAATGACAAATTGGGTAAACATTCATGCCTCTTCAATACAAGGTTATATTTCAAGAAGTTTTAAATGGGAATAGCGGCTTTATGTTAGGAATTCTATGCAAGTCACCAGTTCCATTTGTCATAATAAAACAGGGCCACTGAAATAGGTGTAAATAATAGAACAAATTGAAACTAGAACCAAAGGTGCAACGGCTGCAAGGGGGGGGGGAGAGATGGAATTGACAAAGATATCCAGAAGAATTTTGGTCAGGGGGCACATTGGCGGGTTAGGGGGCACATTGGCGGGTCAGGGGGCACATTGGCGGGGAGGGGGGCACACTGGCGGGGAGGGGGCACATTGGCGGGGAGGGGGGCACACTGGCGGGGAGGGGGCACATTGGCAGGGAAGGGGGCACATTGGCAGGGAGGGGGCACATTGGCGGGGAGGTGGGCACATTGGCGGGGAGGGGGGCACACTGGCGGGGAGGGGGGCACATTGGCGGGGAGGGGGGCACTTTGGCAGGGAGGGGCACATTGGCACGGAGGGGCACATTGGCAGGGAGGGGGCACATTGGTGGGGAGGGGGCACATTGGCAGGGAGGGGGCACATTGGCAGGGAGAGGGGCACATTGGCGGGGAGGGGGCACATTTGTAGGGAGGGGGGCACATTGGCAGGGAGGGGGCACTTTGGCAGGGAGGGGCACATTGGCAGGCAGGGGCACATTGGCAGGGAGGGGGCACATTGGCGGGGAGGGGCACATTGGCAGGGATGGGGCACATTGGCGGGGATGGGGCACATTGGCGGGAGGGGACACATTGCTGGGGAGGGGCACATTAGTGGGAGGGGGCACATTAGTTGGAGGGGGCACATTGATAGGAGGGGCACATTGGCAGGGAGGGGGCACATTGGCAGGAGGGGCACAATGGCAGGGAGGGGGCACATTGGCGGGGAGGGGGCACATTGGTAACGAGGGGGCACATTGGTAGGGAGGGAGCACATTGGTAGGGACGGGGCACATTGGTAGGGAGGGGGCACATTGGTAGCAAGGGGGCACATTGGTAGGGAAGGGGCACATTGGTAGGGAGGGGGCACATTGGTAGGGAGGGGGGACATGTGTGGGGAGGGGGCACATGTGTGGGGAGAGGGCACATTGGTGGGGAGAGGGCACCTAAGGGGAGGGGGGCACCTAAGGGGAGGAGGGCACCTAAGGGAGGGGGCACCTAAGGGGAGGGGGCAAATGAGTTCTGTGATTGCCATCATTGATTGCCATCATAAGTGAAATAACATTCGAGAGAATGGCCAATGTAATCTTGATGGAGACCTCATTACAAAATTTCTTCCAAACCACCCCCCCCCCCAAATACCCTGTCTGGATCCGCCACTGAAACAGGTGTAAGAACCTAAGTTAACATACATAGAACAAAGTGAAATGACATTTGAGGGAATACCCAATGTAATCTTGACAGAGACCTCATTACAAAATAATAGGCTGGCTGGTGATCTACGACGCACACGTTCACCACAATAGAGCCCCCTATACAGAGTATAGGGGCTCCAATTTCCGTCAAATCAAACATTTATTATTCATTTCCATGAATGTGATAATGATATTAAAAAAGCTCAATCTTAAAACTTACAGAAGTGAGGTTCTCCAGCCTCAACTTGTGCACGCTCGACATATTCTCATCGAAATTCCTCCAATACCCTCTGGACAGGAGCATGGGGAACCTGTTGGCCACGTACGTCAACTTCTTTGAAGTGTTCATGAGTGCTTTTCTGTCATATTTCAGCTCCGCGATTCCTTGCTCGCATTCCCGAGTCCACAGACAGAGCATTCCAATTGTGCATACTTGGCTGGGGTACTGTTTAAAATGCAATGATGTCAAAATGGGAATATACACAATGAGATTAATGAAATTGTGTTTCATGAACTTATTAACCAGGAGGATACGACTAAATATGTTATATTTCCAGACAGCACAACAACACATACACCATCACAATGGGAATATAAATTTGCGATCTGGATATAGAGGACCTGCGAAGGACCAGCATCCAGTAACAAACTTGTTACTATTGCTTTCAATATAATTTGATTATGGAAAATTAAATGAAAGTCGATCTTGCTGTGTAAAAACAATTTCTTTTTTCATTATCTGCCAATAAAATTAACTTTAGTTATAACTTTTTGTAGTGAGTGGAGTCAGTAGATAGACTAGTAAAAAGACTCATAATAATTAAATTGAATAGAATTATTCATTTATATAGTGCTACGTGTAACGTTTTCCTCTATTGAATAATCAAGTGCGCTTTACAATGGGTATGTACGATGACAGTTTTGAGTCATTATAACTTAAATCCACCTCAGTGAAATCATAAACACCAGACGAAATAATCTCTCTCTTTTGACTCACCCTATAAGCCCAATCCTCTGGGGCAGCATCCACTATCACACTGCAAATTTGTTGGTACAATGTTTTATTGATGACTTGGCCGAGGCTAGTTAACCAGGACTCCACACCATGTTGCAAAAGTACCTTAAAGAAGAAAGAAGTTTTTGTCGGCAAGAGATTTTTGTGACAACCATTTTTCCAAATTCTGCCGAAGACAAATTCAGAAATTTGTCTAAATTTAACAGATGCAAACAGCCATTGAAATGGAGTATAGACTCAAGAGACATTGTATGACCACTGAACTGATTCACCACCTTTTGTGGGATCAACTTCACAAATAGTACATTTACACCAAGTTGGTAATGACATCTATTGGATGATGCAATATGTATCTCAGAATTTAGGGTCGCAGCGATATATCGATATATCAATATTATCACGATACAAAATCTTGTATCATTATTGTGATACAAAATCAAGATTATCACGATGCAAAATCTTTTCCGTATACCACGGTTGAAGATGTGACTGCTGATTCAGGGTAAAATAGACCTTATTGTGGGCCATACTCCATTTAAAGCAAAGAAAATCATGAAACAGTCAGCATGCTTGGTATTTTGAATTCCCGTCACTTCCCCGATATTAAATATTATTGTTTTTAAGGACTAAGGACTTGAATTTTGAATGTAAAATTGGTTGTTATTGCAAGTTATGTGTATCGCGATACAGACAATATATCGTCAGGAGCTGTCATGATATATCACGATACAAGATTTCATGTATCGTTGCAACCCAATCGCAGATACCCAGAAATAGAAATGTAATTGTGTAGTGTAATAGATCATAAATACCTTCTCCTTTAAGTGCAGGTACTCCCCATCACTGCTCATTACAGACGTGGCCTGCAGCGTTCCCATTTCTTCATTGATCTCCTCAGAGGGAAGCATGGTCGACACATGCGTTAGCACACCAGGTAACAAGTTCTGAAGGAGTTAAGCAGTACAATTTCAGAAAATTCTCCAACAGTACAAGCACTAGAGAAAATCAGCTACAGCAGAAAATTCCAGAAATCGATCATATAACAGTAGGTAAGAGCTGTCCTGAGGCTAGTACATTCATGCAGCATGCACTGTTTAAGAAGCTTCAGAAAATTTGAGAATCTGGCAAGTTTTTAAAACAACATGCTTTTGTATTTGAAAAGTGTTAGTATACAACAAAATATTAGAGGGCAAGATAACTGTTCAGTTCAAGACTTCAAGTCTTTGAAATGTGGTTAATCTGGTAACAGCTACTCAAAACCAAAAAAAAACATAGTTAAAAATGTCCAGATATTAAATGATCAATGGATATTTAATCATTAAGAGGGTTATAGATCTATTATAGAACTTGATATTAAAAACATCATGCGATCCGAAAATAAAACAGCATCAAAGTATCATGCAAGAAAGCATTTAACCACCAAATGCAGGATGAAGCAAACCAATGCAAATTTAAAGATGCTTTACCGTCTGAAACAAAAAAAGTCACAAAAATATGAAAGTCTTTGCAATATTTAAGAACTTTGTATATATAATTATTGAAACAATCTTCAAGACTGCATGATTAGCAACAATAACTCGATTTAATATTCTATTTAATATTCTCACCCTACTAAAAAGACATATTTGCTCACCTGGACTTGGATGAGTCTCTTGTCTATCTTTGGCGTGGGAGTATTTGTCCCTCCGTACAGAGGGGTGTTCCGTCCACTCCCTGACCTCCTCCCATCCCTTGGGGTCTCGTCATCAAAACTTCCCTCTGCTTCCTTCGACATTTTCTCAAGCTGGACATCACTGACCCCACTGAATATGGCCCTGAATAATTACAATCCCAGATTCAATCATTTGAATGTCTTAAATATTCCAAATGGCTCAGGACAATTAAATAGAATATATGCTGACATAATCTTTGAAGTTTAGTTATATGGCAATGAAGCAAATTTTATGAAATCCAATGATGCAAACAGCAGTAATTTGTCTGTGCAGACATTTCAATTGGTCTCTTGCTGATCACTTCACGTATACATACTGGAATAACCCGTTTACAGAACACATAAACGGATCAGCAACGTACACATGGTAATATATATAATAGCTGCACTCAGTAAGCCTAACTGCAGTGCACAAAGCAATTGAATCAGTCAGAAAGCAAAAGCAATCCAAGATAGCACATACCTGAGATACGGTCTCACTGACTCCAGGTCATTAGGCCTGCTGAGCATTGAGAGCAGAACAGGATTGGAAACAAAATAGAATCTTGGGAAGTTGCTGCGCTTGTTGTCCAAATAGCCAACCAGAGACTTGAAGCAAACTTCCAGCTCCTCGTAGATGTGGTGGAGGACAACACTTTTGGGCACTTCACCTCCGTAACAACACTGCAATGTTAATTTTGCATAATAACATGAGATGAACTGAGCAATGCTACAAGGCTAAAGGTCACTTTACTGCAAAATATTAAAAAAATATTCATAAACTTCTGCTTGTTGCTAAAGTATGTTGATAAATATGTTTAAACCAAACTTGCACATCATATGTTATGATACATTTAGCAAAAAGGGTCATAACTCCAAAAGTGTTCATGTCACAATTCCAAATATATTTTCTCACAAATAGAATAAATAGATCTTTATCAACTGACTAAAATTCTTGAAAAAAAAGCCTATCCTTTACCTGAAGGACATTTCTGGTGTCATAAGCCCTCTTCATCATCTTGGTCCAGACCTTATCAGTTTGAGAAAAACGTTTGGCCTCTTGAGGTAGATCCTAAATAAATAAAAGATTCCAATTTACAATTTTAGAAGGGCTGATATCAAATCCAAAGGTGACCCAATTATCTTAGCATCCAGCCAGTCACCGAGGAAGATCTTACATGGGAGACTGGGAGTAGATCTATAGATTATTCCGCCTTGTGACTATATGCCCAATTGTCCACTCATTGTCCATGTGGAAGCAGCTCTATAGAATTACATGGACTCAACATCAACAAGGGAAAATCTGTGGAGAGAAAATGTTTGCATACCTTAGCAGCTTCATTGTTACTGAAGACTGCTTCCAGATACTGCCAGAGATCCTGCACCTCCAACCACTGTTCCAAAACTAGAGCGACTTCCTTCAACTTCTCTGCCCAAGAAGCTGCCTCATCCCTCAGAGGTCCCACATATCGAGATGTCAACATTTGGGCCAACAAGACTTGAGCATCCTCCAGCTGCTCCAGGAGTCGTTCAGTTGAAGCTTTGTTGAGGTACATCGGGCCACGACGTTTGTAGTGGTCAAAGTTCAGGACCTAAAGGAAAAGTATGGACTGACTTTCATTCAACTATAATGAAAGTTCCAAGCTATCTCCTTTTATATTGGAAATAGATGAGTGAGAAATAGATCAATTTCAGCAATAAGTCACCTGTTCAGTCCACTCTTCCTCCGTCATTCTAAGCTTGATTTCCAGCTCCAGCTCACGACTTGCACTACGACAGATCTCTTCAATCTCAGTCCTATGTCTGTAAACCAGAAATGAAATTTACCCGTAAAGAAAACCCACTAGATAAATCCGAAAATGATTATATTATTTGTGCATAATTTCTTGACATGAATCAGCAAGGAAATATAATTTAATTCCCCACGGCATGAATTAAGACGAAAGGGTTAATTCCCACATATTCTTTGAAGAAAGAATACTGGTGTTACTACCACGGATGGACACAAGTAAGCACTCGTGTACGCGAGTACATAAATTCAAGTACTCGTGTGCACTCAGTACTCGTAGCTTTTACGAGTACTGTACTTGTACTTGTACATTGGAAAAGTATTCATATTTATGAGTACGGGTACATTACGAGTACATCCTGTACTGTAAAAGCCAATATCTAAACTGCCCCTCACAAGTCCTGAATGTAGTGATTGTGCATCATGTCCCAACACTTCCTCTGTCAAGAAATAAACCAATACACTTTGTCATCACTCACTTCAACAATCCAATGTCTAGAAGATGATGCAACTTGAAAACATTTGCCTCCAGGTGAAAAGTGTGTCCAGCGACAGACATGACTTGCAACCAATGTCTGTTTCTTATTTCCTGAAATGTTACGAAATAGAAACAACAATCAGCAAAGCATTGCAATTTCTGAGTTACACACAACATGCAGGAGAGTCGACAGATGCAAGAGCATAATGAATCAGTAAAATAAAATAACGGACAAATGATACGTAATAAGTGTTTACCTTAGAAGCCAGTTTCTTCAGCAAAGGGAATACATCCAAGTACATCTGAATGGAGCTCTTCATGTCGTTGTAAGCGTCCCAGTCTTTCAGTTTGCTGGGCAAAGCCAGGCATTCATCCCAGTATGATTCAACCTGTAAATGTATAACAAAAACATATATTATAACATTGAACATAAAACACAAACATTCGTACAGCTACAACAAAAGAAACTACACTGGTCATGGCAAAGAGCACACGGAGGAGTTATAAAAAAATTCTACATCAGCAACTTGACATGTTTTTATCAATTTACCTCAGCACTGGTGGTGTCCAAGTCCACTTCGGCCCACAACGTGTCCCTGAATCTGTCATTGAACATGATGAACTTTTGGAACAGGCCATAAAGCTGACTGAGCAATTCCAACTCCTGCAAACAAAGCAAAAGTCAAAGTCAAAAATCTTTGCTTTCACCAGGATGGCCCATTCAGTTTAGGCCCTACCCAATGAGGTCCTGAAAAACAATTCATATATCAAGCTAGTACCCGGGACTCATATGGAATTTTGAAAGTAAAGAAGAATGACTCAAAATTTTTAATTTATATTTATTTTAATGATTTTTTTATTTCTTTTTTTTTTCAAGATTTTAAATTTCTGTTGTTTTTTGCAGAATTACCTCGCCCGTTTTGTCCAACTCTCCAAACGGCTTGATGGGAATACCAAACAACTTGGACACCGATTCCAGGGTGTTCCTCTTCACGTCGTACATGGTGTACCTCTGATGGAAATTCTCCAGTCTCTCAACGGCCTCGGACGGACTTATGCCAGGCACAGCAGGACCTTGAGCGTCAAAGGCATTTCTGAACTGGATCACTTCGACAACAAATGTCTGAAATCACCAAAAAAAGCAAAAGTGTTCAGGACTGCAAACAGTGTAAATAAGCAGCCTCATTCATGTAGCGATCCAGGAGAGGGGGAGATTTGGAGGTTTGAACCACAGGCAGTGATCACATGCTTTGCCCTTATTCTGTTATATTATGCCAAGGTGCATTGTTCAAGCTCCCCCTATGGGAAAATGACAGTCGTCGTGTGCGGTCATATTTGCGGAAGTTGCCATAAATAGTATACTTGGGATATCCCATGGCCACCAGGCCTGTTTTGTAGTGGCTGGGAAACAGGCTATAGTATGCTCACCAAAGGGCAAACTGAGGTTCCAATTTAATCAAGAGATGGCATTGTGGTCTCCTAAATTCTGATTGGCTGTCAAAGGGAATTCCCTTGTGATGTATGCTGATAGGGGTGCACACATAGGTAAGATTGGCCAAACAAGGTTTAATGTGAGTCTAAATGCAGTGTAGTGGGTGAAAATCATCTCTAAGTGTAGCTGAGAGACTATTATCTTACAGAACCTACAAGAATGTTGTGAAAGGCTGCTCCTTGAGCAATTTTAATCAATTTTCTATATTTGCACTGCATCAGGCGGCACTTGAACCATACACCTTCCTCTCTATCTCTAGAACTGCTAAGCCATTGTGATCATTCCGCCTGTGTTTGAACCCCCTCCCCCCTGGACCTCAACCGGTGAAACCCCTCCCTTGACATTCGTTCTTCAGTCTTGTAATAAGCCAGTCATATTAGCTAAGGTTTAAGTTTAGTAATACAGAACAGTCACACTTTATACTAGAGCTTCTTAAAGCTACATTCTTTTGGGAACTTTAAATAATGCATGCATGCTGTAAAAGTAGAATAAATTGCCATCAATGGCATCATAGTATACCTTGACTTGTTTGTCCAGTTCTTGTTCGAAAGCTCCTCTGCGCTCAATGAGCAGCTGTTTCCTCACATATTCCGCTAATTCCAAGAGATCCTGCCACTTGTCCCGAAGACTGTCCACTTGTTGGACTTCTTCTCTGGGTAATCTGAGATTGAAGTCCCTTAACTTTTGGTACAACGTCTCAATTGGTAAATAGACAGCATCCACCTTATTCTCCATGTCCCTCACTTCTTCTAGGAGGTGCAAAGTGCTGTTCAACAGATCAAGGTTGGCCACCTCCATCTCAAGACGCTCCTGCACATCCAGGCGATATTGCACTGCTTCGTCCAGCTTTTTCTGGAAGGGAAACAGACAATTTCTAAACAAGTCCAAGGAACTAAGCCAACAAAACAATCAAATTCCCCATCAATGAGGCATGTTGGAACTTGGGAGTTCTCATTTCAACTATACTGATCTGGGCCTCAGCGGAGTTATTATCAGTTACAACTTACAACCCAACACTTGAAAATCCAACAAATATCTGTCTTTATGCAAATACATCTTTAGTCAATATACCTTGGCTTCTTCTCTCATGAGAGACACATATCTTGTTTTCCACGCGATTGCAAAACCATGGAGAGCATCCGACACTGCAACTGTGTCCAGACAGATACAACCTACCGGGAGAACCTTGGGGATGGCCAAAACCTGAGAAGGTAAAATGAAATTGAAAATAGATTGTATGTAAATTCTTCAACCTTGTGAAGTATCGCTGCATCAAAAAGAAAGTTAAATCATGTATTTGAGAACAGAAGCTGGTAGAAAAATAACATTAACACACCTTTTGTTCTATTTTGAGCAGGCGATCAACCTCCCTTTCTATAGAAGGCAACTCCGGGTTGTGTTGAATGAATTCCTCATAGTCGCCCAGCATGTCATCCTTCCAGAGAAAGTCGTAGAGGCTGAAGTGGAAGATGTGTTGCTTGACCACTGCATCTAGTTCTGAAATCACATCACACAATATCCTTATGTTCAAGCTACAGGATGAAAGAGAAGGGATCAACTAAAAAACAATGTGAGCCAATGTTAATACATCCTAAATAGGGTGCAATTAAAATTAAATAAATGCCAATCAAAAATGAGAAATACCTTCAATGATATCATCCACATATTTCATTAGTCTGATAACAACCTCATCTCCTTCTATCAATTCCATGAACTCCTGGCCGAGGTTCACTTTGCCACACCACATGATACCTGGTAACGAGAATTGCAAATATTTCAGGTTTACAATTTTTAAAATAGATGCAATTAATGTTGTTCTTTTTTCCTACTACTTCCATTATGCTCTGATACATTATTTATGACAATATATATTTCTGTTATATTCATAACAGTATAAAAAATAGATCGTTTTGTTACAATCACACAACATCACCTTATAAAAAAAAGACCTTATCACATTTGTTGAGAATGGCCATGTCCCTGACCAATCAGATGCTAGCAAGTTGCTGAGTAATGTGAGTATGGTAATTAGAAATCAGAAGAGGCTGGTCTTTGAGACTCCATGACTGCCCAATTGTTTTCCCTAAGCCAGCGGGTTCTTTTGTTCAGAGATAACTCCTCCCGAGGGAATGTCTCAAAAGTGACTGATTACTGGCTATCCAATCAAAATGTATTGATTTCAGCTGGGTGGTGTAGTGGTTAAGGTTCCCGCCTGCTCCGCTGAAGGTCTTTGCCTGCATGGGTTCGACTCCCGGTTGGGGAACCCGAAATTTTCAGTGGACCTTTATGAGCAAAATCCCAGCTGGATGTCGTTCGGATGAGATGTTAAATTGGCGGCCCCTTGTATCAGTGTCTGTGCTGGGCAAGTAAAAGATCCCTCGCATGGGGTAAATGTGTAAAATGTTGAGGACTCCTGCTCTCTCTCTCATCTCATCAATCAACCCTCGTGAGCGCCCAGAACTGGGCTTAGAGGGCTGCACTTACCATATCTATCTATCAAATTTTCCCATGGATTATGAAAATATGTTATTCTTTACAGTCTTGCCTGAGTCTATTTCCCTGAGTGCATAACATAGACTATATAATAACAATTATTTTTCGTAATTTCAGAAAGAGGAGTTGAACAGCATTTGAATCATACCTTTTGGAACAGACAGTAACTGTTTTGCCAAAGCGGTCAATGCACTTTGAATGGTATCGAGTGTTGGTTCCAAAACTGTGTTAGGTATATTGTATTTCACAAGGACCTCAAACCTGCAAAGATCATTAAAAAAATACATATTCTCAGCCAGAGCTCAACTCATGCCAGACCACATCCAAGCAAAGATAATCATGTGGTAATGTATAGTTACACACGCTAAAGTGAACATACAATATCATAAATCAAGACGCAGCATACTCTAGAAATCCTCCCATAGACATACCATAATTATTATGAACTGTCAAACATAATAAAAATCTGGACATACCTAAGATAAGTAACTTCAGCGGTCTTGTCGGTCGTCCAGGTCGTGTTGGAGAGCATGGAGAGGATGGAGACAGGTCGCGACCTTTCTGAGACAGCAGAAGTCACCCGACTGGCAGACGCACTCTTCACTCTAGGAGAGGAGGAGACACTACTAAGAGCATCGGACAGGGCACTCGTTGATCGAATAATCTCCGCATCACATCCAGAGGACTCGGCTAAAGTCACAAGAGACCTGGTGGTAGCCACGAGGATTGCTTCATAGATTTGGTCACGGTAGAAAGCTGATGGACAAGAGGAAAAAAGTGAATTGTTACAAATAAAATTTGTCAAAAATATTATATTACATAATGTAGCTTAGAAACATGACACAAAAACACATAATATGATAGTCTTAACCAGAAATACAACTAAACACCAAGGTTCTGAACTGATTGTGTCAAGGTTCTGAACTGATTGTGTCGAGATTAGTAACACAGAAACTTAAACTAACTACACCGTTAAGATGCAAAGATCAACTATAAACTGTAAGTACTTACAAAGCAACTTTGCAACCATTTTGTCATCAGGTTTCTCAGCTTTGGTGGACATAGTCTGAGTCGATGTCGTGGGCTCTCTTGGCTTCGCCTGAAAGAAATATAAAACGCTTATATGAAGGAAGGTCTTACTGATAATTCTTTTAAAAATACATTTAGTTTCTAACAAAGAAAATGTGTGAATAATTGATACTGCTTTTTGGAAACTTTTGGAGCCTTGAGTTCAATACCTTTTTGCCTTTCAAGATAGCAGCGACTTCTCTGATACTCTCTTCGATGACAACAATGTGGTCGTACAATTGGTCTCCTTGGTCTCGAACTGTCTGAGTCATCACTGAGGCAAATTCATTTGGAGGCTGAAAATTTTATGTAATGCTACAATTTGTAGTTCGGATAATCTCATATATCTCAAAGCGCACACAATGTAAACGCAACATTGCTAATCGGTGGTGTCACTGGTGTGGCAGAAATTATGTTGCCACAACGTGAACACAACGTTGTGGTTTTTTCACATTGTGAATACAACATCGCATGCCAATATCACATCTTTCAGGTTACTTCACAACATTGTGACATTGTGACAATGTCATTTCTACCACACAATCCTATGTAATTATCTAAACTTTGCTGTAATGTAAATGTACCCATTGGGATATATATTTCTGAACAAAAAGAACATAGGATCTATTTATAGTGATGGAATTTTCTTTTTCTAACATGCAGTATATATTTTATAACAGAAAGAATTTTAGTAGAGGATAGATACCATCCAGAATTTTAGGTACTAATGAAAGGATAATACATACCCATGCTCTGGAGAAGGCCAGCTTGTAATCGAAAAAGATCATATCTCTAATACTTTCAATTGTCCCATCAACTTTGTTTATCATGATATCGTTGACCTGATCCACGAGTGACTTCAGTTTCATTGTTCCAGTGTGAATCTGATGTAAGAATGCATCTGAAGACAGAAAAAGATTTCTAAGCAAGCAACAAAAACACATCTTAATACATGGAATGGGAAAAGCAATACAGGCACATGGCTTTAAGGGCACATGCTGGTCGAAAAATGTGTGTATGCTGTCCAGAAGAAACTGTTGCAGCTAGAGCTATGAAATTTTACACAGGTCTTCAGGGCATCAAATAATGACCCTCAGTGAAATTTTAAGTTGCCATGGTTACGGTTGCCATGGCAACAAAGAATTTTACATATTTTTAAGTACTCAGCCTTACAAAAAATTCATCTCAAGACTGAGCTATCAGAATAATCAGAACTCATTTATTTTCATAATTTGAGGTATTTGGATCCGCAATAAGACTATTTTCAGACTAAAAATATGTTTTTATAGGGTTTTTCTGGGTTCGCGAACATGGGACTATGGAGCTAATTCACAATCTTTCAGGTTTGAATTGCTGTCCCACGGCCTTTAATCCAAATACAGTTCTGAAAATAGCCTTATTGCGGAAGCGAACTTGTCAGTAAGCAGTATGCCAAAATTCATTATGATGCCTTCAGTGGTTTTTGAGATGAATTTTTTGTAAGCACTCAAAGTCACTAAAATTTGCAGTTTTCGGAAAATGGCAAAAAAGGAAATAAAACTCTTAATAATTTTAACTGTAAAGGTAAGATTGGCAAGGTTGTTTACAGGGTTAGAACAGGAATTTTTGTGCAGTTTCAGTTGCATTTGTTGTTTGGACATCTGTATTTATTGAAACTGTCAAAATCAGAATTTCCATTTTCTAAAATATTTTCACCATTTTTCGACCAGCATGTGCCCTTAAAATAAGGAGAAGAGCTCATATCTCAAGAGACTAGGACGTATGCTTCACTAGTCTGAAAGACAGGACAATTTGTTTCAAAACACAGCAACAAAAAATTTATCAGAAATAAGTATTAAATTAATTACAATTCACAACATTTAGCCAACTTTACATAAGAAACAGTCACAAAAAGTTTGAAGTGACAAACGTACCAATATTCATGCTATTCCATGACAAAGTTGACAGTCCAGCCTGGAAGTTCTGACGTGCTCTTTCGATGTGATCGTCAAACAACTCCAACAGAGCATCAGGAATGGAGTCGCACACGTTTTGGAAGTCTTCAATGCATTGCTCCAAGTGATCTTTGTATTTCTTGAATCTGTGCTCTTGTCGCAACACTTGGACTGCAGGTTCGGGAATCTCAAATCCAAGCTTCTGCAAGTGCTTAGCCTCTTGGATCAATTCTAAAACTCTGAAATTTGTCAAATATGTCATAATTTATCATTACGTCTCATAAGTCAAGCTGGCAGATATGAAATTAAACAGGCAGTTCTCAGTTGGAAAAATGTATTCAGTGATGACGAAATTTCAAACACAGTTACACCACACTAATTGACCCATAGCTTCAAGTTAAGACTTACAGATTGTTATTAAAATTTAGGAATAATCACAAAATTTGAAATCTAGATTGAAAAACTGCTGAAAAAGTTTTAAGCCTGCCAATAGGCATGGTTGGTGTCAGATTTTATCAGACAACCAAAAGTATATTGATTTTTATGCAACTTACTTTTCATCAACATTGACCAGTAATTCATGTGTTTCAGGATGGTGTACAAACAGCGTTGCCCTCAGCCCAGTTAACGCACTGTTCACATTGTCTTTCCAATGGTTGAACCACAATCTCTCAAACGTGACCAGGACCATGGCTAATTTGTTGTAAATCTTGACGACCCTGCCAAAATCCTTCACTTGAGCCACAGCTTTGTTTTGGCTAAAGGTTTTCATTGGTTCCTCAATCCGGCGAAGTAATAATCTTGCCCAGTAGATGGCGCCAGCAACAGGTGGTGCATTTCGAATAACTGGAGGGTCCCCCTGAAATTCAAATAGAATGCATTACAAAGATTTCATTAGATATAAAATCAAGATGAGGAAAAAAATGAGGAAAATTTTTTTTCCATATTGTAAAAATATGAATTCTATGGCATAAGTTTCTTCAATATCAATTTTTTCAATATAACTTTATTAAACATAATTTTCAATATAACTTTATTGAACTACATTTCACAATATAACCTTATTAAACTCAATTTCTAGCTATAGAAGAATTACCTTGTTTCGTTCATACTGATTTGCTGTCTCCTCCAAGTCCGCCTCATACCAGTGAAAGATTTCTATGAACTTCTCAGAAATAGTGACACGAACACCAGGTCTCAATTGTACAGGCAAGAACCTAGAACACATGAATATACACATGAAAATAAATTTGTATTGATTAAAGAATCAAATTACATGTCTTTTTTTTAAAGTGTGTATTTTCGTACCTGTTCATAAAAACAAGAGCTTCCGATGTCTTCATCTTTCGCATGAACAAGGCATTCAAGTAAGCACACACAAAGTTCTCAAGGTCTCTCACTGTTGTCAGAAATAAGTCAAAATGCTCATCAAATGTCTGACCACTCTGAAAATGCAATGAAAATACCATAAAAATACAATGTAATAGATTATATATATAGTGTACAAAACGTCTACAACTTTACACTGATAGGCTATAATTTGTGACTCATCCTTGTACATAAACAGTGTTTCCTAGAACCCTGCCAAACAGATCTTCTTCAAATTTAAAACTTAATTGAACATCTTTAACATATTATAAAGTGGAGTTAGTCTAGACCTTTAAATTTTGGAAACTGGCCTGATATCGGTATACAGCTGTACATAGGAATTCTTTACCTTGCTTTCTACGTCCAGCATGGTAGAAGTGCTGATGTTCTCCATCACAAGTTTCTCAATTTTCTGCAAATGCAACTTCACAATGGACATGACGCTTGGGCCGTCCTCCTTCAGGTGGTCAGGGTAGTACTTCTCTGAAACAATCAAGCACCAGTCAGTGATATCTAGCTGCATCAGGTTTGGAATGGCCAAAACTTAACAGGGTTCTCAGACTAATATTCTGTAATTTTGATTAAATACAAAATGTTATAACCTTCAAAATCATTCTAAGACATGAAGGCACTTCAACCTGATATTTTCAAAAACGAAAAAAAAAGTAAAACTTGTCTTTATCCCATACAAAAACTGCTTATTCAAACAAAATCACCAAAAAGCACAATCATACTCAAGAGCTGGACATCAAAGCGTGTCATCCCTCCTCCCTGGTTCAGCGCACTTGAGGCATCATCTCCTGATGCTGGTTCATGGTTTTCTTCACTGTCCTGGGTATTGTTCAGGATTTTCTTCGAGTTATCGGCAGAACTTTCTGTGCTCGCGGGTTCATCTGTTTCATCGATCACACCAAGAGTTTGATCACGAGTCAGCTGTGTTCCTGATCTTGTCATGTGTCGTGCAACTGAAAATGTCAATAGTACAGTGATTAGTACCATGGCAATAATACATAAATTTATACAAAAGAGCACTTTATCATATATTGATCATTGAACCTGAAGTTATTTCCATGTTAGAACTCTGACTATTTGCCAGTTTAGAAGAACATTCTGTGTATTAATCCATAATAGGCCTACTTCCAAAATAGAACCAAAGACAGGAGTGAATCCCTTTACACATCTCAAGCAACTATGACTCCCTTATCTCAAACTTATGACAAAACCAAGAATTACCTAGATTTGGAGAGAGTGGCTCCCCTGATTCTTGCCTCTGCTCCTTCTTCATCTCCTCCTCTTCTTCTACTTCCTCCTCTCCTTCCTTTTTCTCCTCTTGCTTCCCTTTCTCCTCTTCTGTCTCCTCATAAACGAGATCTTCACTCCTTGGACGAGGCAGACCGGCCGTTTTCCTCATCACCCTATTTTCAAATATGTCAATGACATTTTGAAAGGATTGGTAACCACTATAAGCACTAACTTTGTCTCCCAGAAGCTTTATATAATTTCAAAATGGAAAACTACCTTCCAGCAGGAATTCATTTCTCTTTCGTAAGATTTACAAGTAACCTTACTCCCGACAACGATTCTGGCGGCCTGCAAAGTCAAGCCCCACCCTGACAATATGAACAATGTTCACATTTCTAATTGCATTATTGATCGCTGTGTTTAAAGCCTTTGCTTTCAGTTATTGTTGGGTGTTTTAATCTTTGAGCGTTATCAACTGTTAAAAGTCCCACCTAACAGTTATAAACATTTTTTAACAGTTATGTCGTGATCTACTTCTATTGATCTGTCCATGAACTTCAAATGAGTAAAGAAGAGTCCACAACATGGAAGGATTGACAGTAAATGTTGTAAAATCTGGACATTTAAATACTTCATCCGATCAAGGTTAGTCAAGCTTAATGTACAAAATTGCAGTCAGTGTGATTCTTATGCAATTGTTTTCGCAATATCTTCTTTCGCTAGGATGAAGAATCCTTCAGAAATCTGTATCGGCTTTTTCAGCACCTGCAGCAAAAAAATAGTTGCAATATCAAAAGCTAACAGACAGAAGAATCTCAACACATACTGATTGAACTGAGCCATGGTGGTGATGATGTTGAGCATCTGCTTGATGCGGAGGCAGAAGTTGTCCAGGTGGAGCATGATGGTTTCCTCATCAGCCACAGAAACTCCAATGGGGTCATCCCCCTGGAAGGAACCTCCCCTTCTACTCACTGTCCCCCTTGTGCCTTTCGAGGGCGATTGTTTGGATCTGCAAATAAAAATTCTAAAATCAGCCTACGGCCCATATAAATTGCTTTAAACATTTGTTTAATTGACAGTTTCCTTATATTGAGGCTAAAATTATAAATCTATACACATTCAGGTCATTTACTGAAGAAATTTGTGCAATAAAAAGTAATAACTATCATGAAGCAGTGACAACCAGTAGCAAAACCTTCAAGTTAAGAAAAAAAACCGAAGAATGCTCAGAGCTCAGGCTTAACTGCACAACAGAAAGCCAGCATTTACACTCCACCAATTGACAATAATACTTTTGCTTTCTAAAAAACTGATGACGACCATATAACCCACCTTCCTGCGGCACTGGACCCAGGACCGAGGCTGCTGAGAGATGTCCCATTAGACATTTGAGAGGACGACACTCCAAAGGAGTCCCTGACAGAGTGCAACATGTCTCTGTAATGGCTCTGCAAAGTCAAGCAAGCCTTCATCCTGCTCACCAGGGTAGCTTCGTCCAATTCCACAGTCTTGCTTTCTTTCTGGCTTCGACTCTGCATCAAAATTAATCATTGACATTAAAAGTTAAAATCAGGCAAAAACATAAAAGCCAGCAATGCCAAAGAACTGCTTAAAAATTCCGTTGAGTCGCCGACAAGTCGACTATATCATAGGCTATCTATACTGAAATTTTACACACCTTACAATTAACACGGTATTAATTAATTGTAAGGAGCGTAAATTATACTAGAATTCTCATTTGACGTTTGCTGGAATTCGGAACATGATGACAGATTTGGGGAGAGAGATTTATAAGCACATTGTCATGGCATTTTCATGCTCTCAGTTTCATGTCTCAAATGACCAATCACTGGCACGCGAGACATAATAATACTGACATGCTCTGGAGAATAAATCTTAGTTCTATTCAACATGTCAATCGCAAGATTGCCAGATTTTTGTCCCAAACACCCTTGTTGAATGTAAAACCCTTAACTTACCTTTAATCGGGATTCAACTTGGGAAGGCAAAAGTTTCAAATGTTGATCTAAGAACGGATCATTCCAAGTCTCATCATAACGTTCAATTTCCTCTCCAATTACTTGCCATAATAAGTCATCATCATCAATAGACATTGTCATTTCTTGTAGGTATTCTTTGCAGGCAGAAACCAGTTGATTTGTAATCTATGCAAAAAGAAAGAATGTTTACATATTATTAACTCAAAATGACAGAATTCATGTATAAAAGAAATCGATGAAAGTACCTACCCGAGAAGTTTGAATAAAGACTCACGTGAAATTGTGAACTTGATTCGTAATTAGGTTAATTGTATCCGAGACCAATAAAATGCATTGTATAAATATGAATAATATATAAATTCATACTTTTGTGAAAAATGTCCCCAGAAATCCTTGACGGGCATAATATCGAGACACGGAATCCAGTTGTTTAATAGCAGTCAGGATTCCAGGCAAAGCTGTGTTAATCATAGTTGATGGGGTAGCACCAGAGTATAGTTGATCAAGATTTCTTTTCATTGATTCCAAGTACCTCACTTTGTCTCTTGTTTCATTCAAAGCATCAGATATGCTGCAAGATTTTAAGTGAATTATTTGTCAGTATTGGCTCATTGTCACTGAACAGATCTATCTCACAGACTCATTAATAGAACAATGGGTTTACACTAAGAAAGATGAGTATATCATTGTCAGAATTTCAGTAGGCTTACATTATTGTCAATCTTTTTTTACTACAATGCCAAGTGCTAAGAAGTTGCAACACTATTTAAAATTTTGAAAAAAAAAAGTCGGCGGCCTGGCCTATTATATACAAAATCTTGAGAAGGTAAACTCATTTATGTATATAATATATTATAACTCCGAAAAAATTCTGCTGGGTTTTGGAAATAATAATACTTTCTTGAAAAAAAAAAACCTATTGAATTGATTAAGACAATGAGGAAACTTTTCTACATACACCCACAAAAAAATCAACCATAAACAAATATTAAACATATCATACTCCATAGATCTCAATACGGAACACAGTCAGCCAATTCTAATATAAATCTACCAATTAAGACATTCAACCTACCTGGAATCAGCAACCTTCCACTTTTTCAGCAGTCTTGACTTGGCAGTGATCAAGATGTGGATGACTGCCTTGCACTCCTTGGTTTTCAGTTGCTCGGTCAAACTTGTCAGAAGTCTTTGACGTCTTCTCCATTTGTCTAACTCTGCCAGAGGACCATAGTTTGCATCCAGAAGTCTTAAAAAGAAACGGCGTCAAACAGATGACTTCAGCCTAGCAATTGGGTTGCAGTCAAGGAAAGAGCTTAAGAGAAGTGAATACTTTCTGACTATCTGAGAAGTGGGTTTTATGCCCAATCAGCAGACTTTATAAGAACAAAATAGTAAGGGGGCCACCAATTAATCTCGAGGGGGAGGGCCCGGAGGGGGGCTTGGAAGTTTTTTTGATAAATAATTAATTTCTTGCTCAGTTTTGGTGAAATAAAGATATTCAATTTGAGCAGTCTTGAAATAAATAATTTCAGGTGGGGCTATTTCTGAACAGGGTGTTCCTTGAAATTGAAATGAATATTTTATTTGAGAACGTCATGTAACTGAAACAATTAATGTCGCCGTTACAGTGAAATAAATAATTTCCTGCTGAGAAAAACTCCAAGCTCCCCTATGGCCCCGAATTATTAAATGGTGGCCTCTTTAATGTCACTGTAGGTTATGTCTTGTTGTGATGGGTGGTTCTTTTTTCACAAAGAGACATGTGACATCACTGGTATGTGATATATGACACATTCTTCAACATGTACTCATGCCTATAACATGGCAAGTATATCAGGAAATTTCTCAGAGGAATTGATACTTATCTTTATCTTATCAATAAACTTAACCAAACCAATACTGTTTGTCTTCACCAAGAAACAAGTATTTCATTTTACAATGTATATGAATGGGGAACAGTGCTAGCGGTTTTAAATTTCACTCTTCCTTTTCACTTTTTTTGCACACTTTACCTTTCTTCAGAATTTTCGTTCAGTATTGATTCAATGGTAGAGATCCATTCAGCAACCAGTTGTTCATATTCACTGATCACCTGTTGGTCCAAAGCTGCCAGTCTGTGTTGCTTGAAGTCTGACGCTCCAATTATACCATCAGGTTGCTTCAGAACCTATTTTCAGTGAATGAAAATATCATGCAAACATATCAGAAGAGACGTCTGGTAAGAATGAAGATCTTAAGAATAACAATACAATGTGTATACTCCATGCATTGTGCTGAAGAAGTAAAAAAATATTCCACAACTTCGAGGATTAAAAACATCAAAAGTTAAAAATTCTATAATTTTTTTGTCAATGTAGGCCCTACCATCAAAATGAAAAGTGAAACATAGGCTGCGCAGCAGCAAACCTTCAGCGAATAAAACTTTTAGAAGATTACAATAATATCATAAAATTGGTGCGTTTATGAAATTGCGCATCAAAAATTATACGCATCAAAAAGCACTGGTGCATTGCACAGGTGATTTGTTTTGAAAATTGCATTACTGTATATTCAATAGAGGGCAAGTTTTGGCTCCGATATAAAAAAAATTGCTTTAAATATTTTTTCTCAATATTACAAAAACTACAGAAGAGCCATCTGTCAGACCATGAAAAGGCACAACTAGACCATATAAGCCATATGTGTACCAAACTTCATCCATGTATATGGAATAGTGACCGGATGTTGGGCAAGAAACAAAAAATAAATTTTTTAAATTTTTTTAATATTTCAAAAAGTATATAATATTTTCCATCAGACCTTTCAAAAGGCACAAATATACCATATTGACCATATGTGTACCAAACTTTATCCATGTACATGCAATAGTGACCGAGTCTTAGCCCAAAAAACAAAACAAAAAATGTTTTTATATTTTTTCTCATTTTTTCAAAAAGTATAGAATATCTGTCAATGAGACCATCAAAAGGCACAACTAGACAATATAGGCCACATGTGTACCAAATTGCATCCACGCACATGCAATAATGACCGAGCCTTGGCCCGGAAACGAAAAAATTTTTTTTTTATATTCTGTTGATTATTTCAAAAAGTATTCAAGATCTATTCATGAGACCATCAAAAGGCACAACTAGACCATACAGGCTAGATGTGTACCAAATTTCATTCACATACATTCAATAGAGGCCGAGTGCTGGGCCGGAAACGATCTATCCGCCCGCCGCCCGACCGCCCGCCCGCCCGGCGGACGGACAGCATTTTTACCCAAGTGATTACAATACCTTCTTCGAACTTCGTTCGCTGAAGGTAAAAAAAAAAACGATGGCTAGGATAAAATGGACATTGATGGCATTGTGTTCACAGCTTCACACCCTTGCCACCAAGATGGACTTCATCATTCTGTGTGAATTTTATATTGTTCTCTATGAGACGGTATTTCACATGTCACCTAGAAAGGCCCATTAATATCACATACATATCTCATAAATTATTACGTATATCTTACCCAATGTCGCGATGATGCAGATCCATACCCAACTTCAGAGAAACTGGTCATGAATTTGTCCAAACTGTTGACGAACTGTGTTTGGTTTTCGACAGAGCATTCACCCCAATTTTTCTGGGCCTTAAGTAATGGAATGTATATTTCTCCCAACATTGTCCCAAATGTTTCCAAAGCGCTTCCTTTGATTTCTCCGCAAAACACATCCCTCTCCATGTGGGACGGGTCGACCACACTGGTCGCATGCTGACGCAAAAAGTAAAGCACCGCAGTACTGTCACTCAGTTTTACATTAGAAATTGAACTGGCAATGTGCAACTGTCGAGTAGAAATAACTCCAGTTTCGGGTGTTTCACAATAAAAGAACAAGCGATTCAGACCCCCTGGATTTAGGAAATCGTTAATCAAAGTCAAGGTGCTTGATTCACACAAAAAGTCCTCCAGCAAAGTGGGATTGTCATATCCACCAATGTGGAAACTTTCTTGAATCTTCCCAGCGATCCACCAGTGTCGCTCATCCATTCTGACAACTTTCCTGTTCTTAAATAATCTAAACAAACTTTTTATCCTTTTCCAAAAGTTAGCAAGTTGCAAAAGTGTCAACACCTGTAGGCCGCCATGTTGTTTATGCCTAGCAACGCAGGTGCTCGTAAATACGCACTCCAGGGCGCAGCACCAGTCCATTATTTTTCCCGCCACCACGTGGTTCTCCCTGTATCCAGCAAAGGCAACAAAGCTGGAAAATGACAACCTTGACAGACAACTCATGCTTTCCGAAAAAACCGATGCCCAAATTGCTAAAAAAGATGATTCACTAAAGGTGACAGACCTGCTGATGTACAATCTCTTTAGGCGGCATTATTAAAATAGACCTACCCCATAGAAATCTTACTTCATGGTCCACTGCAGGTCCAGTGACTCCAGTCATTAATTGAAATAAATATTTATCAAATATTGCAATGGTCAGTTTATTAAAGATGTGATACAATAGCTGTATTAAAAGTGTAGGATATAAAATCCAATGCTTTGCACGACTTCTTTCCTAAATATATAGGCCTTCTATAACACTGGTCTATACAAATAAGCCTACTGTTCATTAAATGTTTTACACTTGTCAAAACTGGTGATAACATTACTACAGAGCTTTATCTTATTAGTTTTATGAGTGAACTTTGTAATATTTACACCAGGTGAAAATGCAGATAAGGCTGAATGACTCAATGTACCCAGGGGGCCAGTGAGGTTGACCAGACACGGGCTGCTGTAAAAGGTTGTGGGGTATGGTTGGATTCCTAAGACCCTCAGCTATCACCTCCAGGTTCACAACCTCGCCAACCGGCTGCTCAATCCCGGCAATTCAAGATGGCGTCCAAGATGGCCGCCGTTCTTTGAAATCTCTCTATCTCGGTCAATAATGATCTGATGTGAGAGTGTGATAGGTCTATTTTGGGGGTTTTGGGGTCACAGAATTCATTGAAATGCATTTCAACACTCTCCAGGCCACCTAACATCATATATTAGACATATTGGGCATTTTTACTGAGACAATCATCAGTATACGGGACACTGATGTTTCAGTTGCATGTATGAATTAAAATAAAATGTGTCATTTATTCATTCGCTCAAACGTGAGTTCTGTTCAGATGGTCAGTAACAGCATTGGCCCATTAAGTAAATATTTATCTATCAATCTGTTATGCAACAGTCTGACTGATATCATCTGACATTACAAACAACAACGTGTGTTGTATGTAAAGTGGTGTTCAGATTCAGATTCAATAATGATTTTTTATTCACATAAAGCATAAATTGGTAAAGAAATACAAAATTAATGGTACTAATCAATATAGTGATATGTTGCTTTATGTTGGTTGAACCCTTTATGACAATGCCTGTATCACTACCAAGGGGTCAACCAGACAGTTCTATAATTGGATCCTCGGGAGGCAAAGTGAACCAACCCTGAATTTTTTCATTTCCATTATTCCATGGCTTTGGGCATAAAATGGTGTCTTCTACCTGATGGTTAGGTTGTCTATTTCAAAAAATTGTTAATTTCAAAAGTTCCAATCAGGTTGTTATGATTGCAAAATATGTAACTTAAATAGCTTCTGAACCACGAGCATTACAAATTAGGTCAACACCGTTTTTGAATTTCAGGGTTAGTTCACTTTGCCTCCCGGTGATCCAATTATTGTACACTAAAAAAACAAGTAACTCCTACAGCCATCAAGAACTTCATTGATAGCAATCTTTATTTTATAGCAGTAGGTAGACATTGACTGAGAATAATGCATGGAACTGTACTATATATCACTCTAAGACATTTTAAACCAAGTTAGTTTCTATAAATTACCAAATGGTATTTCCACAGCCATGGTTGTTTTTGCATAAACATTTGATTTTTCACTCCATGTGTTACTAAACATTTTGGTAATTCCACTTGTAAACCTTTATATAAGGACTGATATGGAAGACAAACCAAGATAGAAAACCATTCATGGTTTTTGTGAGGGACTTTAAAATAGAGTGTATAAAGAAGTTGTGTGGTTTATGTGCAACATTTGCAATTCATTTCTGCATCTGGATAGACCTACAACATTGTCATGAAGCATCCCTGATGAACAGTTCCTGAACCTTTCATAAAAATGTTTTGAGTGATGGACTATTCCAAGCTTAGTGAGGCCAGACAGCCATTTGTGAATTATCTCCTTACAGACAAAGCAAATCTATTGATGCCATATCCTGGAAAGGTGTTAAATAACAAAAATATGAAGCAATTAGAAACTTGCAAGTAGTGTGCTCACACTTTTTTTGCCACTGTGCACTATTATTTACACCAACAGATACAAGTTTTGCAAATGTTTGACTTTCTACAAAGATTTCTGTCATTTGTCAGTCTTTGCAAATGTGTTGCCATGCTCTAGGATACTGCCTCAGTCTAATTTCTGTCAATGTTCAGCTTTCTCAGTGTACCAGGTGCAGATGAAAGCTATGTTAGATGCTCACTGCAACCAATGTAACACAAACTTGGTTGCCAAAATGTATTACAAACTGTCCCACTACCATGACTGATGAATAGTTTTATGGCTTTAATTGCCAGATTTAATCTGTATAAGATCCTGTATCAATCCTGCAATGAGAATCTGATTTTCAACAAAGAGGTTTGTGTCTCATTGTTGGATTGGCAGTTCATATGCTGAATCATATAGAATTTCTCTCTTATTTCGCTAGCTGGGGTAATGTCAGCTTTGAAATTATTCATACATTGACTGTGTGGTAACTAACACATCATTAGCTACAAAATCTACCTGCACTAACCAATTCTACACTTATTTTAGTTGCTTGACAAGATTTATCATTACCTCTGGACCAATTTCTGTGACAACTTAACGATTGAGTCTTTCTCCAAAGTACCATATCTTTGTAAATGTGTCATAGTATTCCTTGTTATGATGCAGATCAGTTTCTTCCTGGCAGGGGACTTGACTTGGATTCAATCCATCAAGGATTCAGACTGTTGCCAACTTTAGCAAGGCTTTTGACGCCGTGCCACACCTACGACTACTCAAGTCCTTTGGAATCACTGGCAGAAACAAGAGATGGATTGCAGAGTTCCTTAAAGGCAGGCACCAAAAGGTTGTCGTAAACGGTGAGAGCTCAGAAACCAGGGAAGTCACCTCTTGAGTGGCCCAAGGGACAGTTTTGGGACCCCTGTTATTTTTACTGTACATTAACGACATCGAGAAGGGATTATCATCACCCATGAGACTATTTGCGGATGATAGTGCCGTGTACAGAAGAATTGATGGAGAGAGTGATGCACATGCCCTCCAATTGGGCCTCTTCAAGCTCCAGGAATGGGCTGAGAAATGGCAGATGCAATTCAACGTCAAGAAGTGTAAGACAATCACAAGGAAGACTAGAAACCGAGTCAACTTCTCATACCACATGTCAACTCTATCTATCTATCTATCTATCTATCTATCTATCTATCAACAGAATAGAACAAGTCCAGAGACGTGCAGCAAGATTCATACTAAACAACTACGAATACAGCAACTCAGATCAGAGAAACCCTCCACTGGCCAACACTACAACATCGTAGAGCCCTCAATGAACTGAACATCTTCTATAAGACGAGAAACAACCTGATCAAGTGTCCCTTCCCACCGTCGGTCAAGCCATCATCATCCCATCCACATAGATACCTCCATATCCAGTGTCTCCACTCAGCGGCATATCTACACAGCTACTACCCAAGAACAATTCGGCTCTGGAACTCCCTCCCAGTCAAGATCACCAGCTCCCCGAGTCCTGATGCCTTCTCCAATAGTGTCATAAACTACATCAAAGATATGACATGGTGCAGAGTCAACAACATCTGGACACTCACCAACTTACTGCCAAACATGATTTTAATCTGCACCTTCGCAATTTTATTGTACATAGAAGACATGTCCAACGTACCTGGCCGCACTTGCACCACCCGATACGGCTGACAGCTATTTAGGGTTCAAGATTGAAGATTGAAGATAAATTAAAGGTACAGATTTTTGGGGAAATTTTGTGCCGCAAACTGCTTTGAAGGACATTTCATTCCTAAAATTGATTTTTTCTTGATATTGTGAAGATTATACATAATCCTGAAATTGGTATATTTTGCTGCACTTCGGCTTCATGAGTATTATTTCTACTGATAATTAAATTACACAGGTAATTTTCATTATTATGAGACTATTTCAACATTTTATTGAGACTTCAACAGAGATAGTAATCAGCAAAAAGACAAAATTTACTGATGTAGTGGCCTTTTTAACAGAGGTTGTGCCTTGCAATTACAGCTACTTTTTTGCCAATCCTGTGATCCCGATGCTAGTGGCCTAGTCGCAGATGTAAAAATAGCTTATCAACATTTCACATATAAGTAAAAATGACTTTTCATTGAAATGCAGATTTTGATCATTGAGCCTTCCTTTTTGGAAAACTCTTTGACAATCAATCTGTGTTCACTTTGCTCTTCAAGTGAACTACTGCAGCAACTTGTGTGTTCTATAATGTCTGAAAAATGTTGTTTGGTGTGGCTTGACAAAGCATAGTTATCAGGAACATGAAAAAAACCACTTATTATAAAATTACATAAGATCACAGGATGTATTGTTGCAAATGATCATCCTTAAGAAATTAGTTCTTAAACTGTTATTAAACTAAGTCAATATTTCATACCTTTTATTGTCTAGCTCGACAAATCATATGCAATCAAAACATTGCCTTCAAGTGTTCCGATAATTATCTCAATAAAATGACCAATATGCTTTATACATGATGTAAGGTGGCCTGGAGAGTGTTGAAATGCATTTCAATGAATTCTGTGACCCCAAAAACCCCAAAATAGACCTATCACACTCTCACATCAGATCATTATTGACCGAGATGGAGAGATTACAAGGAACGGCGGCCATCTTGGACGCCATCTTGAATTGCCGGGATTGAGCAGCCGGTTGGCAAGGTTGTGAACCTGGAGGTGATAGCTGAGGGTCTTAGGAATCCAACCATACCCCACAACCTTTTACAGCAGCCCCTGTCTGGTGGACTGAAATATTGGGCCCTGGCCCCTGGGTACCCAGGGGGCCAGTGAGGTTGACCAGACACGGGCTGCTGTAAAAGGTTGTGGGGTATGGTTGGATTCCTAAGACCCTCAGCTATCACCTCCAGGTTCACAACCTCGCCAACCGGCTGCTCAATCCCGGCAATTCAAGATGGCGTCCAAGATGGCCGCCGTTCTTTGAAATCTCTCTATCTCGGTCAATAATGATCTGATGTGAGAGTGTGATAGGTCTATTTTGGGGGTTTTGGGGTCACAGAATTCATTGAAATGCATTTCAACACTCTCCAGGCCACCTAACATCATATATTAGACATATTGGGCATTTTTACTGAGACAATCATCAGTATACGGGACACTGATGTTTCAGTTGCATGTATGAATTAAAATAAAATGTGTCATTTATTCATTTGCTGAAAAGTGAGTTCTGTCCAGATGGTCAGTAACAGCATTGGCCCATAAAGTAAATATCTATCTATCAGTCTGTTATGCAACAGTCTGACTGATATCATCTGACATTACAAACAACAACGTGTGTTGTATGTAAAGTGGTGTTCAGATTCAGATTCAATAATGATTTTTTATTCACATAAAGCATAAATTGGTAAAGAAATACAAAATTAATGGTACTAATCAATATAGTGATATGTTGCTTTATGTTGGTTGAACCCTTTATGACAATGCCTGTATCACTACCAAGGGGTCAACCAGACAGTTCTATAATTGGATCCTCGGGAGGCAAAGTGAACCAACCCTGAATTTTTTCATTTCCATTATTCCATGGCTTTGGGCATAAAATGGTGTCTTCTATCTGATGGTTAGGTTGTCTGTTTCTAAAAATTGTTAATTTCAAAAGTTCCAATCAGGTTGTTATGATTGCAAAATATGTAACTTAAATAGCTTCTGAACCACGAGCATTACAAATTAGGTCAACACCGTTTTTGAATTTCAGGGTTGGTTCACTTTGCCTCCCGGGGATCCAATTATTGTACACTAAAAAAACAAGTAACTCCTACAGCCATCAAGAACTTCATTGATAGCAATCTTTATTTTATAGCAGTAGGTAGACATTGACTGAGAATAATGCATGGAACTGTACTATATATCACTCTAAGACATTTTAAACCAAGTTAGTTTCTATAAATTACCAAATGGTATTTCCACAGCCATGGTTGTTTTTGCATAAACATTTGATTTTTCACTCCATGTGTTACTAAACATTTTGGTAATTCCACTTGTAAACCTTTATATAAGGACTGATATGGAAGACAAACCAAGATAGAAAACCATTCATGGTTTTTGTGAGGGACTTTAAAATAGAGTGTATAAAGAAGTTGTGTGGTTTATGTGCAACATTTGCAATTCATTTCTGCATCTGGATAGACCTACAACATTGTCATGAAGCATCCCTGATGAACAGTTCCTGAACCTTTCATAACATGGTGTAATATATGTCAAGAAATAGGCTATTCCAAGCTTAGTGAGGCCAGACAGCCATTTGTGAATTATCTCCTTACAGACAAAGCAAATCTATTGATGCCATATCCTGGAAAGGTGTTAAATAACAAAAATATGAAGCAATTAGAAACTTGTAAGTAGTGTGCTCACACTTTTTTTGCCACTGTGCACTATTATTTACACCAACAGATACAAGTTTTGCAAATGTTTGACTTTCTACAAAGATGTCTGTCATTTGTCAGTCTTTGCAAATGTGTTGCCATGCTCTAGGATACTGCCTCAGTCTAATTTCTGTCAATGTTCAGCTTTCTCAGTGTACCAGGTGCAGATGAAAGCTATGTTAGATGCTCACTGCAACCAATGTAACACAAACTTGGTTGCCAAAATGCATTACAAACTGTCCCACTACCATGACTGATGAATAGTTTTATGGCTTTAATTGCCAGATTTAATCTGTATAAGATCCTGTATCAATCCTGCAATGAGAATCTGATTTTCAACAAAGAGGTTTGTGTCTCATTGTTGGATTGGCAGTTCATATGCTGAATCATATAGAATTTCTCTCTTATTTCGCTAGCTGGGGTAATGTCAGCTTTGAAATTATTCATACATTGACTGTGTGGTAACTAACACATCATTAGCTACAAAATCTACCTGCACTAACCAATTCTACACTTATTTTAGTTGCTTGACAAGATTTATCATTACCTCTGGACCAATTTCTGTGACAACTTAACGATTGAGTCTTTCTCCAAAGTACCATATCTTTGTAAATGTGTCATAGTATTCCTTGTTATGATGCAGATCAGTTTCTTCCTGGCAGGGGACTTGACTTGGATTCAATCCATCAAGGATTCAGACTGTTGCCAACTTTAGCAAGGCTTTTGACGCCGTGCCACACCTACGACTACTCAAGTCCTTTGGAATCACTGGCAGAAACAAGAGATGGATTGCAGAGTTCCTTAAAGGCAGGCACCAAAAGGTTGTCGTAAACGGTGAGAGCTCAGAAACCAGGGAAGTCACCTCTTGAGTGGCCCAAGGGACAGTTTTGGGACCCCTGTTATTTTTACTGTACATTAACGACATCGAGAAGGGATTATCATCACCCATGAGACTATTTGCGGATGATAGTGCCGTGTACAGAAGAATTGATGGAGAGAGTGATGCACATGCCCTCCAATTGGGCCTCTTCAAGCTCCAGGAATGGGCTGAGAAATGGCAGATGCAATTCAACGTCAAGAAGTGTAAGACAATCACAAGGAAGACTAGAAACCGAGTCAACTTCTCATACCACATGTCAACTCTATCTATCTATCTATCTATCTATCTATCTATCTATCAACAGAATAGAACAAGTCCAGAGACGTGCAGCAAGATTCATACTAAACAACTACGAATACAGCAACTCAGATCAGAGAAACCCTCCACTGGCCAACACTACAACATCGTAGAGCCCTCAATGAACTGAACATCTTCTATAAGACGAGAAACAACCTGATCAAGTGTCCCTTCCCACCGTCGGTCAAGCCATCATCATCCCATCCACATAGATACCTCCATATCCAGTGTCTCCACTCAGCGGCATATCTACACAGCTACTACCCAAGAACAATTCGGCTCTGGAACTCCCTCCCAGTCAAGATCACCAGCTCCCCGAGTCCTGATGCCTTCTCCAATAGTGTCATAAACTACCTCAAAGATATGACATGGTGCAGAGTCAACAACATCTGGACACTCACCAACTTACTGCCAAACATGATTTTAATCTGCACCTTCGCAATTTTATTGTACATAGAAGACATGTCCAACGTACCTGGCCGCACTTGCACCACCCGATACGGCTGACAGCTATTTAGGGTTCAAGATTGAAGATTGAAGATAAATTAAAGGTACAGATTTTTGGGGAAATTTTGTGCCGCAAACTGCTTTGAAGGACATTTCATTCCTAAAATTGATTTTTTCTTGATATTGTGAAGATTATACATAATCCTGAAATTGGTATATTTTGCTGCACTTCGGCTTCATGAGTATTATTTCTACTGATAATTAAATTACTCAGGTAATTTTCATTATTATGAGACTATTTCAACATTTTCTAGAGACTTCAATAGAGATAGTAATCAGCAAAAAGACAAAATTTACTGATGTAGTGGCCTTTTTAACAGAGGTTGTGCCTTGCAATTACAGCTACTTTTTTGCCAATCCTGTGATCCCGATGCTAGTGGCCTAGTCGCAGATGTAAAAATAGCTTATCAACATTTCACATATAAGTAAAAATGACTTTTCATTGAAATGCAGATTTTGATCATTGAGCCTTCCTTTTTGGAAAACTCTTTGACAATCAATCTGTGTTCACTTTGCTGTTCAAGTGAATTACTGCAGCAACTTGTGTGTTCTATAATGTCTGAAAAATGTTGTTTGGTGTGGCTTGACAAAGCATAGTTATCAGGAACATGAAAAAAACAACTTATTATAAAATTACATAAGATCACAGGATGTATTGTTGCAAATGATCATCCTTAAGAAATTAGTTCTTAAACTGTTATTAAACTAAGTCAATATTTCATACCTTTTATTGTCTAGCTCGACAAATCATATGCAATCAAAACATTGCCTTCAAGTGTTCCGATAATTATCTCAATAAAATGACCAATATGCTTTATACATGATGTAAGGTGGCCTGGAGAGTGTTGAAATGCATTTCAATGAATTCTGTGACCCCAAAAACCCCAAAATAGACCTATCACACTCTCACATCAGATCATTATTGACCGAGATGGAGAGATTACAAGGAACGGCGGCCATCTTGGACGCCATCTTGAATTGCCGGGATTGAGCAGCCGGTTGGCAAGGTTGTGAACCTGGAGGTGATAGCTGAGGGTCTTAGGAATCCAACCATACCCCACAACCTTTTACAGCAGCCCGTGTCTGGTGGACTGAAATATTGGGCCCTGGCCCCCTGGGTATACGTGTATTCTTTAAAAAGACAGAAGTATTATGTGTAAAAAATGTGATAGTCAAACAACAAGTCATGACATGGCGCATTTTTGTCCCCAAAAGGACAAAAAAAAAACCCCAAAAAACAACATTAATACCTTCTTGTGAACTGCATTCCAGCCAGAAATTCTGGGACCCTCGGACAACCAAGTTCACCTTCGGTTCTTTCAACATGCCCCGTGCCAAGAACGTGAGGGCCCTCAAGACCCTGTGCCTCCGCAACATAGCAGTCAACATGGATGGCCTCTGGGTGCCCTTGGGCAACGGTTGCCCCGAAGTCTCCAACAACCAAGAAAGTCACATCCCGGAGTATTACAGTTCGCCGATGACCTCAGTCCCTGATCAAGCCGGACAATCCGGACAATCCGGTCAATCCGGTCAGCAGCAGTCGGATAAGGATTCTTGCAAAGTTCTATGCCTATGCAAAGACGAAAACGAAGACATAATCTATGGACCTTTCAGTGACCTCAGTGAGTTTAGCAATATACAGTTGTTGCCCGGTGCCAAGTGCAATATCGGTTTTTATGACACGAGATCACGGATAGTGTACGAGGCACATAGAAACTGATATGACACAGGGCGGTGTACAATAACTGTTTTACAAGTAATACTAAAGGAAATATCTATCTGTCCATCTATAAATCTATAATGTTAAAAAAAATTCATATATTTAAAAACATTTTGAAGATTCTGACTCCTTGACAGCCAACCAATTTTGGGGAAATTGGAACATGTTTTAGAGTTTTCTGCAAATTTGCTCTTTTAACCTTCAGCGAAAAAAATTTCAAGAATGTATCAATTGTAGTTGTTTTGCTACTTGGTTAGTGGTCGGGCAGATAGAGATGGTTTTTACCTTCAGCGAATATACTTTCTGATGCTTTCATTGGAAAGTAGACGTTTTCCACAAGATAAGTGTCAACCTTGTTCAAAGAATGTATAACGAGCCTTCAGGAATTTTTATAGTCATATGTCCGAAATATCGCACTCAATGCCAGAACCTTGTTGTATGGTCTAGTTGCCTTGTGATAGCACAGGCAGTCTCCTGGACTGACTGTACAGTCTGTTTGAAATAACAATATATAATATTTATACTGAGTATCAATTGACTAATACAGGAGTGTGCCTGTGGTGATAGTCTGATTAATGGACATTCTATCCTCTTTGAAAAAAGAAAAGAAATTTCATTTTCAGGCCAACACTCGGTCACTGTAGCATGTGCAATTTGTGCATGGATGAAATTTGCTACAGATATGGCGTAAATGGTCTAGTTGTGCCTCTTGATGGTCTCATCGATAGATACTCTATACTTTTTGAAAAAAAAAATCGCTAAAGGTTAGCTGCTATGCTGCTTTTTTTTTTTTGCAGCACAGTTGCTCTCACCCCAACAATTTTGTGCAAATCTTGTCAGCACTGTGTCTGTGGAGGTCGCTCTCTTTCACTTATTTCATTCAAACTTATCATACATTCTCAGCAAGTTTTTAGCTTTCGACCAATCACTTTTTGTGCCTTTCTATGATAGAACAAATACAGAAAGAGCATGGACTAGTGATGGAAAACTTTTGTCGGGGGAGCTCTTGGCTGGTGCCAGTGCGGCAATGTTGCGCCATTCCAAATTTTTAAAAGGGAAACAATTCATGCCACCAGAGTATAATAAATATTTTGGCTAATAGTACCTGGAGGACTGCAAAAATGAAAAGTAATTGTACTTTTACCACTGATGATAGGGGGAGCTGCAGTAGGGAAGAGCTCCCCCAGTTTTCTAATCGAAGGAGCTTAGCTCCCCCCCCCCCATTTCCATCACTGCATGGACTGGCTTTCACAGGTCAAAGGTCATTCATGCCTTTTTCTCCCTCCTTTTTATGTCCGTGCCTGTGTTGGAACCACCCTCTATTGAGGTGGGTTTTGGTCTAATTGATATCTTTTGAATACTTTTGAAATATTGAAGACAAAAACATTAAAAATGTTTTTTTTTGGTTTTTTTCCACTTCAACATCAACACAAAATTTTAAACTGGTGAACATTCAACCACCTTTTAAATTAATCGGATTATTTGTGATAGGCCGACGGATTTGTGATAATATTTATCAGCGCCACGTACATGAGTGATACACCAATTTGAATTTAAGTAGGAATTAATTGCATGGACATAATATGTAATAATATATAATAGTACATAGCACCTTTTCCAGTAAACTGCAAAAGCGCATACGTCGCATAGTGCTACATATATACATCAAGTATCAGTTTTACGCGAGTCCTGGGGGCCAAAGGGAAGTTTTATTCCTAAAAATAATCAACAGGCCTACCAGAAAATTAGATTTCCTCATACAGAGTAACACAGTTCCTCTTTACGTTTATACAGACCTTTACATCATTTTGTTGTACGGACCACACTGAAATAAGTTTTTTTTAACTTCCATGTGCAATCCGAAACGCATTACAACAGTGTACTGCTTATTATTATATATCCCAGAGCAAAAGGGAGTACATTTACAGTGTAGATAAGTACAAAATCAGTATATCCTATATTTGTTGTCAGAGTGCAATAACAAGTACATTGCACAATGACGATTTGCAAGGTTGAGAGTCTTTTTCACACGAAATTTGCATTTGCAGTACAAATGCAGTATTTTCGCAGCATATTAACAGCACAAAAGGAGCACATTTGAAGCGCTCAAATATTCAAATTATGCTTCATTTATACTCTTGATATGCAAATCCATACTCTTCAAAAACTAGAATGGAGTGCATGAGATGCACAAACATAGCTCTGCTACCAGTGCATGACATCGCATTCAAACTCTCCCTTTCTACCTATCCATTTCTGTCGCCCATTTCGACCAACTAATTCTATTCACTCGGTTCCATCCATTTTTATCCACCCATTTACATTCCTTTCTATCTATCCAATTCTGTCGCCCATTTTTACCAACTAATTCTTTGTAATACTTCTATCAATTTTTATTGACCTAACCCATTTCTATTCCTTTCTATCCATTTGTTTAATTTCTAGCTACCAATTCTATTCACTCACTTCTATCCATTTCATGCACCCATATCTAGTCATTTCTTTCCACCCAATTATATTGAATCATTCTCTTGTCTATCCACTCATTCTATTTTCTACACCTTTCTTTCTAGCTATCCTTTTCTCTGGCCATTCCTATCTACCCTATTCTATCCATTTCTATCCTCTAAAGACTTCTAAGTAAGTCTCATTTCTACCCATCCATTCATTATTTTATTTCTATCCTTTTCTAAACACTGTAACCAGCCACTTCCATCCACCCTTTTCTATCCAATAATTTCTATCTACTAATTTCTATGCCTTTTCCGGTCACCAAGTTCTATCTATCCAATTCTATGCATCCCTTCAAAGCCAGTCCTATATCCATGTAACTCTATTCACTCAGTTCTATCCATATCTCTCTATCAAGCTCCATATCCATTTATATCCATTAATTTCTTTATCGATTTGTATCCACCTATTCCTAACCATTTTTGTCCCTCCTATTCTTCCACCGATTTCCTTTCTACCCACCCATGTCCATCTCAATCCACCCATTTCTATCCATTTCTACACATAATTGTTTATCCATCCATTTCCATTCTATCTATCTATCTTTCTATCTATCTATCTACTTATGTATCTATCTATCTATTTATCTATCTATATCTTTCTTTCTACCTATAAGCTTACCTATCTATCTATTTATCTATCTATCTATCCATTTATCTTTTTATCTATCTATTTACCTATCTATTTACCTATCTATCTATTTATTTTTCTATATCTTTTGTGCAACAAGACAGATACCAAAGAAATATTTCAAGACTGCTCAGAATGGCAACAATAAATTTTCCCAAGAACTGGTCATAACTGAAGCAGAGTAATTGATTTGTGAGGCAATGAGTGGATAGGTGTGAACCTTGATTGCATTGCAAAAAAGTCAAGAGCAATCCAATCCCTTTGAAAAGACTGGCCTGTAATACCAATTAAAAACTTGATCGGAGTTTTGTCAATTTTATGACAGATTCAATGGAGAGACCCTAGAATTGTGGGTGTTAATTATTTAATACACACAGCGACACAGCCTGACACAGGTGATGACAATAGCCCTAGCAATGCTAGCATACATGTGACGGCGCGAAAAGTGGAGACACGGGACACGCATCTGGGGAAGCCAGGATCAACAAAAGCTATGCTACTCTCGTAGCAGAGCTAATTCTTCCTATATAGCAGGGAGTATAAAAAGAGCATACTGGCTGCTGTGCATGCTAGCAGGAAGCATTTTTGCAGTACAATCGGAGTACATTTGAAGTACCAAAAATCAACGCTTCATTAATTTTATACGCCACATATGATATCAGCTCCTCAGCAAAATCAATGTAATTAAAAACATACAGTGCCGCCTGTAAGTAAGTGAAACGCATGACATTGTGCCATTGCATCAATGCTAAACATCCTCAGCGAAACTGCTTGTGGAGGCATGAATTCTCATCGGATGAAAGGGAAACAAAGTGGGTCATAAAGGCCGATGTGTGAGGCAAGTGGGATAAAAATAGCAGCCCATTTTCTTCGCTGTAGTCGGAGTTAGGTATGGGTCAAAGTCTTTGATAAGTAAGTGAACCACCCTTCCCTATGTTTTAACATTGGGCCTGCGTTTCACTTACTTATCAAAGACTTTGACCCATACCTAACTCCGACTACAGCAAAGGAAATTGGCTGCTATTTTTATCCCACATGCCTCACATATCGGCCTTTATGACCCAAAATGTTTTCCTCTCATCGGATGAGAATTCTTCCTTCCAGAAGCATTTTGGTTAAGGATGTTTAACATTGATGCAATGGCACAATATCATGCGTTTCACTTACTTACAGGCGGCACTGTAACATGCAAGCACTTTAAGAGATGCTTGTAGATAGACTGCCCATGATAGTATCTACCCCTTTGCCTGTCACCTACACAAGGGTATCTTGCATGTGAGACCTGCACAAGGGTATTTGTCACTTAGACCTACTGGAGGGTATCAGGCCTGTGACCTACTTTTGGTGATTGACCTTAGACCTGCAGAAACTCAGCCTGTTTGTTTTCTTTATTAATTTCTTCATCTCAGAAAGACACCAAAAGTTTATCAATGCAAGATATAATTCTATTGAGACAGTATGCAAAGTTTTAATGACAGAGACCCAAAAAAAGCATGACCAAGGCAGTTGTCATAAGTTTCAGAGCCTTCCTCACACAATCGAGATGCTGCTTGCTTGCTTGCAAGCATGCATCTCTAAAAACTACACATTTAATTACTTAAGCCTAGAGTAAACATAGGTTACTGTAATCAGATGTGGAGCAGTGTGAGAGCTGTATTGCTTTCATACTTTTTTTTTGCTCTGGGATGTCTGTACCCTCTCTTTAATGTGGCTAAATAAATTCTTTGGCTTTGTTGATTTGGCTGAGAATGAAGCTGCAATTTTCTGCGTGGAAGCAGTGTACATTTACCTTTCCAAAATATTTAGGCCTCTATCAATTTGCTAAGGAGTGGCTTTGAATAAAGAGGGATAATATAATATGGGGTTCAACTACCTGGTTTAGAATTTTCGCTACATAATACACTTCCTGTAACGTGAAAATAATGTGGAGTACTTATTTGTAAGTTGTGAATACTGAATATAGATCTAAAAGGCCATTAGAAACTTAGTTTTTCAACATATATAAGCATCAAACTAATGTCGTGTAAATTTTTGACAAATAAAATACTGCGACCATGGTCAAATGGCATAAGGATCTAGCCTGGTTTTTTTTTTTAGAATTAGTGAACTGCAAATATTTACATAATATATCAGCTCTTTGACTTGAATTTATTCGAACAAACCAGTTTCAAAATTGACTTCCTAAACTAAACATCCCCTTTACTGAACCCATGCTTTCTTCCAGCTGGGGATCTTGTGAGGGACCTGATGAAGACAGTCAGAGAGATGGGGCTGATGAAGAAGCACTACCTGGGCATGTTCCTCCTGCCCCAGTTGCAGCAGCTGGACCTCAGCCTCTACGAGACCAACGACCCTGTCCTCAGGGCTATTGGGGATAGATGCAAGGTATTTTAAAGGACACTTTTCCCACTTTCCTTTCCCTTAAGAAATTTCTAATTCGGCATAGATTTTGATTTAATACACTAACCTGTTTCACACTTGATAAAGCCATTAGGGAATTTCTTTTTGCCACAATCAAAACAACTCACAACCTCTAAAAGATTGTGTATCTGCATAATCAATTAAGATAATCATAAGTTACATTGACATAAGCAACTGAGTCAAGTGTTATTTCCAACATATGAAGTTCATTCAGAATGACATAAGAATAAACCTGTTAAAGAGTGTTCATATATTATATAATATTTGCCTTAAACTTCAAGGATTTCATTTCCAAATGGAGCTTAGTGGTTAAGAATATCCCCGAAGGTTTCATTAAGTGCAGACCTTTCCTTTAAATGTAATTCTTTGATAAACATGTACAAATATATTTCCAGAATCTCAAGAAATTATACCTGTGCTGGAATGCAGCTGTTGGAGCTAGTGAGCTGAAATACATCATCTGTGAGGCGACCAAGTTGACTCACCTGAACGTGGCCGGGACAAAGTGTGACGACCATGTCGTGGACGCCATATCGAGACATTGTGTGGAACTCAGAGACCTGGACATTTCTGACTGTAATGTGACAAACAAAGGAGTATTATATCTGTGTGGAGGACATAAACCTGATAACCACAGACTGAAGCATCTGGTTAGACTCAACTTGACTGGCACTAAGGTGGACAATCAAGGAGTGCGCCTTGTCCTCAAGAAAATGAGATCCATCCGTTACCTGGAGCACGAGTGGCTCTGGGATATTTTGTACGACATGCACACACCGTTCGAACCTGAGCCTCCTGTGGAGGACAAACAGAAGCTAGCTCTGATGAAGGTCAACTTTCTGGGGTCCCTGTACACTCCAGTGGTCAATAAGGCTGTTGATGTCTTAAGCGCATTTTGTCCTTACCTTACAGAAGTGTCCATCTTTGGATGCGGCTTCGATGACCAAGCGATGTTCAAACTTGCAAAGCTGAGCAACTTAAAAGTCTTCTGTTTAGATGGCGGTCGGAATATGGTGACCTTCCGTTGGGGTCTCTTGCCGTTCTTGCATGAAAGAGGTGCCACTCTGAAAGAAATGTCCCTCACACAAATCACAAACTTGAACATTGTAGAAGTGAGCACTTATTGTATTAATCTAGAGGTCCTATGCCTAATAGATGTTTCAACGACAGTCGTTAACCAAGTTCAACCGAAGGAATTCCTCAGGGAACTGAAGCAGCTAGAAATCCGTCAACACATGCGGGACCTTTTCGGTGAAGACGTCCTCAAGTTCATTTTGAAAAATTGTCATAACGTTCTGCAGGTCAATCTTTTCAGCATAACGTTCATCAGCAATGCCATTTTGAGTGAGGTTATGAACTCAAATCCCCTGGAAAAACTTGAGAAAATCACATTTGACAGATCCATGGGGTACACAAGTGATATGATCATCAAGCTTATTGGCCATTGCAGATCCCTCCAGTGCTGCCATGTTGCTGACACTGCTGTGAGGGATGCTCTCCTTGAGCATGTCCAATCCAACAACTATGACCTTATGGTTTAACCACAGGGTTTAGCATTATGCTGCACTGTATTTATGAAGTATGCAAGGTGGATTACTAAAGCTTATCCCTCTTTCCCCCAATCACATTACAGTAGTTCAAGAGAATAATTCCCATATTCTTTGTTGTCCAGTTATCCTCTCATGTTTGATTTGAGTATTTGTCTCATGGTATAAGCCCGTTATTCACCATGGGGATCAGGAATATGTGTTTATCACACCTCGGCCTAAAGGCCTCGGGTGATAAATCACATATTCCCTCTCCCGTGGTGAATAACCTTTACTAACTCAGGAGTGTGATATAGCCATTAACTTGTGAAGGCTAAAAGGGAATCCCCTTGATGGACAGATTATTAGCAGTGCGAAGCGCTAGCTCTTACTGAAGAATTTTTGCCAAAACTTATGACCATAACCTTGGGTGCCTCTGCTTACCAATCATATTCAGCTGTATTCAAACTTAGCATACAGCCTCTCCTGAATTTTAAATCATGACGATAAACTTTTGGTGCCCCACTGTTACAATACAAATTAATAAAGAAAACAAATAGGCTTCTTTTCACAGGGTCAAATGTCAGCTGAATTTGCATGCAGCATGTTTACAGTGCGCTTGGCCACATGGCTGCCTTGTGCATTCAGCTGTGACAGTCTGGATCCACTGTGGGTCTACTGCTATATTTTATGGAGGGCAGCTGCCCCCTGCTTGGTAAGCCAATATTATGTTGACATTTCGCGCTGCTTAAAGTGCTTGCACGTTATTTTCATAACTGAAAAAAAAAGCTATGTTATCTCAAAGGAATTGCGCAACCATCTGACTTTATCCTTTCAGCTGACTCAAAATTTCCAAATTTTACGGCGTAACAAAATGTATGGCCTTTTAAATGTCCTACAATATCCTCCAGTTGGCACTTGAGTGATCCACCTTGTTTATTTCATAGATACCAGTTCAATGCGATGCTATCACAAACCTGTGACTTTTAGCTGTTTGCGGATTAGCGGTCTAAACAGTTTAAAAATGAACATTCAACTTTGTCTTGCGATGTCACAGGCTTAATATGTGTTTATGATTTTGTTTGTGTCAGTTTTCGAAGGATGAGTTCAGTTCATTCAGCATATATCATATCTGGTAGCATGGTACGAATAAACAAACTAATTAACCGAGTATGTACCTATAAAGAAGATTAGGAAACCAACAACTTTTAATGACGTGGCAAAGCCTGTTTGCAAATGAAAAAGGGGAAAATTAATTTTTCCAAAGGACCGCCAATCTACAAAGAGCTGTATAACCAACCACATTGCATATTTACACATCTGTGATTTTAACTGCCAAGGGCAGTGATATTAATATTTTGTGACTTGTTGCATAATGTATTATAAAGGCATTGTTCCTAATTATACTGGACTACAGCATATGTGGAACCAACCACCACAACAATGTATGCTCCAGTCTAAAAAAAACTTTCTTTTTTAAGGTTTGCACAATGTTATCATGTTGACTGTTGTTTGTTTTCTTGTTATCGGTTGTATTCACCACTGTTTTATTTAAATAAAGAAGCAATATGAATCAGACATAAAAGTTCTTCTGCCCTTCATTTGAAAGTTGTTAAATACACAAAACAAGGTCCAGGTTTTCCTATTCTAACTGTTTTCTAGTCTCCTTGCTAACTTCCATTCAATGGTTTATCATTCAATTCAACTGTATCTTCTCTCTACAGATGTCGTTTTGCTTCATGCATAATTATTTTGGTCCTGATTTACCCTCTTGCCTGACTCCTTCACCTCTCCATTTTGTTCCTCTTTAAGTATTGGTTAGACACCGATTTGGAGGGATCTAACTAGAATGCATGTTAGGTCCAGACAAAAAGAGGTGTCTGACTTTTATAGACATCACACTTCTTCTATTATTTGTTTTAACTTATAATTCTAGCAAAATCAACAATCTGATTGTTTGTTTGCTGTAGTAAACAATGCTAATCCTTAGCAGGGCGCTTACACGCAATATTGTCGGTTAGATTCTGTTTTTAGAGATGCTTGCTTGCTTGCGCATCTCTATTGTGGGAGGCAGGTTCACAAAACTTATGACAACTGCCTTGATCGTGCTGTTTCACCTGTGTCATTAAACTTTACATACAGCCTAAATAGAATTTTATCTTGCATTGATAAACTTTTGGTGCCAATCTGAGATGGAAAAATTAATAAAGAAAACAAACAGGCTGACTTTCTTCAGGTCAAAGGTCAATCATGGCAATGCAGTCAACTGGGTCATGCTGACCTACTTTTGCTCATAGTTGACAGTTAAAGGGGCATTTTGTGATGGGCAAATAAATGCCAGACTGACACAGTCTCTCTGTGTCGAACAGCTTCAGCTGGAGAGACTGAGGGATTTCCATGACCCAGTTCCATGCATGAGTTATTAATCCTCTTATCTGCTCTGTAAAATCAGACTGTGTTTTTTGACATTGTGGTACAGATAGCTTATAATCAAACAAGCAATGTTATACAGACAGCTTTTAGTAAATCAGTGTGTACTTTCAACACTAATGTTGCCGACACCTGAAACCAAACACAAAATGTTATAAAAAGAATCTTTAAGTATCTGTTTTAACTACCAGCTGAGAATGCTTGCTGTTCTCATAACCTCACTTGCTCAATCTGAATTCTTGCAGAGTTCACTGCTGTCTCTTATGCATGACGTAAAATATGAACTCTGTGTGCAGAGTAGGCAAATGCTGTAAAGCATAGCTCAACTCGGTCTAATCATCTTTCCATCAAATTGAGGAGAATCAGGAAGAGTAGTGTCTGAAAAGGTTAATATAAGCAGCTCTCAATCATCTCTCTGTGGTATGCGGTGGAAATGTATGACATCAGTGAAGGTTTCAAACCACTCTTGTAAGTCCTTGTCAGAATTTAAATAGCTAAGTGAGGAGAAAACCACCCCCTTACAACAGTTTAATGTGCGATGTGGCTTGACTATAGTCTGAGTTCCTGCAATACAGGGTGTCTACAGAAAAAGAGGACAGTCAACACAATTGGATTTGTTTACATTTTATTTTGTACCAAGCATCATTATTTAACAAAACATGATTTGTATATGAACAGTATATTCAGAACAATCAAATTACCCATTATTCGCACCCCTTCATGTGGTAACTTTCTGCAGATGAGACATAAATGATGCAAAAGCATGTTTGATGCTCTCCACAAACATTTTGCCCCTTGCAGACATAGCGGAGGCCTTTAACTTCAATGCGAGGGTTGCGATGACTTGCTGGATTCTGTCTCCCAATTTGCCCATACTGAATAATCCACTGGGTCCAGCTCAGGAGACAAGGGGTGGCGCTCTACCTGGCTCAGGAGGCTTGTTTTGAGGTACTCCTGAGTCTTCTATGCAGTATGAACAGGTGCTACACCTTATAGAAAGATGATTTTGCCAACAAAAGAGTTTCTCGTCTGACACCATGACATTCCAAATTATTTCAGAATGTTATTATAAACATTTGTATTGATTCCGGTACTCTGGTCAATGGTTTATTTGAGAAACTTTTGTGATTTTCTTGTCATCAGATGACCCCATGTTGAAGACCAAGTGTTAGGTCGTGAATTGAATTATAGGCAGCTGGAGCATCAGCAAATGTCCCACTACTCATGCATGAATCATTCCTACTCTGACAAGCACCATAAATGGTGAAAAAATTTTCATCACAAATGAGGAAAACAGGACGACCTTTTTCAGCTTAGAGCAATGCAAGCACTTTTGCATATCATGCTTGCATTTTGCCTTTAGTAGTAATCTAATTTCTCAAATAAACATAGTTGCAATAGACCTGATATGACTGACTATCAAATCCATTCTTATGTTAGACTTATTACCAAATTCTGAACTTATATGAGTATGAAAAAAAAGGAAAGTGACTGTCCTCTTTTTCTGTAGACACCCTGTACTTGTCAGCTCAAGGAGTCGTTGTGTCTGTTGGTTGTTTCTTGTCTTAAAGAGGATGGTTCCATCTCTTTGTTGTGTTGTTTCTGCAGGTTCTCTGACTTTTTGAAGAATTGTCTTGTAAATCGCAAAAGGGGAAAGTCTGCTTGTAGGTTTAAGCACAATATACCGGTGTCGGAACTCTGATTTAGAGACATCCTTGGTTTGGAGACATCCTTGGTTTGTATCAAGGGAGTTGATAATTCAGTTTGATTGTTGTTTGTTAGTTAGTTGTTTTTCCTGTCTTTGTCTCTGTGTTTATTTGTTTTTGAATCAATTTTAAGGCAACCGCCAAGAAGTCATGCTGAATCAAAACAATCAGGGTTCCATAAAAATCGTCAGTGAAATCATGCTGAGTGACCAAATTAAGTACATCTTTTTTTATTGCATGACTGTCTTTTGGCCAACTCCACATCTGTTGTCCAGTTCGCTCCATCAGTTTCTCTGACATTTTTGGAAAGCCAGCCATTGGTGTAAGACATGCAACTGCCGTTGTAAGGTATTTTTTTTACAAACATTGGTCGTTGAATGTCACCAGTTGATGCTTTTCCTTGTAGGTAGCGGTGAAGATATTCTCTGCAAGTGATCTGTTCTGGTACTGGCTTGTCTTTACCTTTGTTAACGGGTTGTCGTTCCTTTTCATTCAGTTCTTTCACTCGTTCTGGTTCCACATCTGGTGGAGGTTCTTCCCTTACTTTCTCTTGACCCTCCCCTTTTCCTTCTTCTTGTGGATCCTTTGTTCCCCATGCTTTTCCATCCTCTTCATCTTCTGCTTCGATGGATTCGTTGTCAGTTGTCGTCCCCTCATCAGCTGAGTCTTCTTGTTCTTCTTCATTGGCTGCTTCAACAGGACGTTCTTCTTCCATTTCTACTTCAGGAGTTGTGGTGCCAGCCTTGGGTTTGGTACTTCATGATCCGCCCGGGGAGTAGACCGTTTTGTGGTGTTTCTTGCCTTTGGCGTTGTTTTTGCCTTAGTACTCTCTGAGTGTCTGTTATTGTCTTCTGTGTTTTCTGCGTGTTTTTGGTGTGTTCTGTTAATGCTGTGTTCATCGAGTTGTAACCTTCGTCTTGGTGTAGCACGATGTTGAGGTTGTGAGTATCCTGCCATGTCCGCATAACTGGGAATTCCTGAGTGCTGGTCCACGATCCTTCTTGCCTACGGAAAAGATATCGCTTGGGTTGCCTTCAATATGAGGATTTCTTTTTCCTTAGTCCACTGTCTACAAGTTTTGCTGTAAGAGGGACGGTCTTCCTTACAGTTGACACAAAGAGGAGGAGATGAGCAAGGTTCTTCTTTTGATTGGATGTGGTCCTGGGATCCACAGTGGCCACACACTTCTTGTAGTCGGCACCACTTGCTCAGATGACCAAAACGCTGACATTTGTAACATCTTCTTGGATTGGGTATATAAGGTCGAACCTTACATTGCTCCCAAATAACTTTAATGCTTTCAGGAAGAGTTGTGTCTGAAAAAGTCAAGATGAGAAGCTCTCGATTATCCCTCTGGGAGATTCTGTGACAATGAATAACATCAGTGAAAGTTCCAAACCATTCCTGTAAATCTTCGTCCGAGTTCAAATAGCTAAGGGAGGAGAAGACCACTCCCTTGGAAGTATTCAAGGTCCGATGTGGCTCGATTATTGCCGGAGTACCTGCAATATCTGTCAGCCCGAGGAGTTTCCGAGTCTGGTCGTTGTTTCTGGTCTTAAATAGGACGGTTCCATCTCTCTGCAAGGTTGTCTCGGCAGGTTCGCCGACTTCTTGAAGTATGGTCTTGTAGACGGCGAAGGGAGAGCCTGGTCGATGGTTTAAACACTATGTATCTGTGTCGGTACTCAGACTTTTATGTTGTCGTTTGTCGATTTAGTAGTTCCGGGTCGATACAGTCATCCGAGGATGACCGCTGCCGTTTTAATCGAGACTGTGAATTTGGAAGAGAGTAAGCGATATGAATTTTGGTGATTCATCCTCCATGCTCCCCACCCACCAAGGAGCCCAACAAGGGGGACTAATATGGGTAGGGCTGCGCCCAGTACCCTAGTCCAGGGGATGCATGGGGGATATACTCAAAGCTGGGTGTGTGTGTGTGTGTGTGTTTGGGCTTTACGTCTCATCAGCACCTTGTTGGGCTATTTAGAGACATACTTGGTTTTTACTAAGTGTCTTTATAGTCATGTTTGATTGGTAGTTAGGTATTCTTTTTTTGTATCATGTTTGTACTAATTGTCTGTATAGTTCTGTTTGATTGGTACTTAGTTATTCCTTTTTTGCGTTATGTTGTCTGTTGTCCGTTGTTTTCTTATCAATTTCATAGCAACAGACAAATGGTCATGTAAGACCAAAATACTGAGGATACCATAGAACTCGTCAGTGAAGGTGCAGTTGGTGACTAAATTGAATATTTCTCTTTTGGTTGTATGTGTATCTTCATGCCAGTCGTGCAACTTCTGTTTTGTTCGTTCAGTCAGCTTCCGAGACACATTGCCAAAGCCAGACATTTGCAGATGCTTCACTGCCGGTTCTAGCCAGTCTCGTACAAACGTCGGTCGGAATTTTTCAATCTTTTCATCTGATGGTTCTTTATCTAGGAAGTAGTAAAGATAATCTTTCATTGTGATTGTTTGGTTGTCTTCGTTTTGTGCCCTGTCTTTTCCTTCATCCACAGGTTTTGTTTCCTTTTTGTCCATTCCATCCTGTTCTTGGTTTCCTGGATCATCTCCTTCCTCTTCCTCTTGTCCTTCTTCGCTTTCTTCTTCCTGTGAGTCCCCTTGATCCTCTTCATGTTCTTCCTCTTCCTCTTGTTCTTCTTCCATGGATTCGTTGCTGGGTGTCGTGTCCCCGCCATCATTTGATCCTTCCTGTTCCTCTTCAGTGTCTGCTTCATTTGGATGTTCTTCTTCCATTGCTGTATCTGGAGGAGTTGTGGTGCCAGCCGGTGTGTTTGATTCTTCAAGGTCCGCCCGGGGAGTAGACTGGTTTGTGGTGTTTGTTGTCTTTAGAGTGGTTTTTTCATTTGTTCTTCCCGAGTGCCTGCCAGTGTCTTCTGGGTTCTCTGTGTGTTGTTGGTGTGATCTGTTGATGCTGTGTTCCTCGAGTTGTAGTCTTCGTCTTGGTGTCGCACGTTGATGAGGATGTCGATATCCTGCTATGTCCGCATAGCTCGGAATTCCTGAGTGCTGGTCCACGATCCTTCTAGCCTCCGGAAAAGATATCGCTTGGGTTGCCTTCAATGTGAGGATTTCTTTTTCCTTAGTCCACTGTCTACAAGTTTTGCTGTAAGAGGGATGATCCTCCTTACAGTTGACGCAAAGAGGAGGGGCTGAGCAAGGTTGTTCCTTTGATTGAACGTGGTCCTCGGATCCGCAGTGTCCACAAATTTCTTGTCGTCGGCACCACTTGCTCAGATGACCGAAACGTTGACATTTATAGCATCTTCTTGGATTGGGGATGTAAGGTCGTACCTTACATTGCTCCCATATAACTTTGACACTCTCTGGAAGAGTCGTGTCTGAAAAAGTCAGGATAAGAAGCTCCCGATTATCCCTCTGTGGGATTCTATGAAAATGAATGACATCAGTAAAAGTTTCAAACCATTCTTGTAAATCGTCGTCTGAGTCTAAATAGCTAAGGGAGGAGAAAACCACTCCCTTGGAAGTATTCAAGGTCTGATGAGGCTCGATTATTGCCTGTGTACCTGCAACATCTTTCAGCCTAAGGAGTTTCCGAGTCTGGTCGTCGTTTCTGGTCTTAAATAGGACGGTTCCATCTCTCTGTAACGTTGTCTCTGCAGGTTCGCCGACTTCTTGAAGTATGGTCTTGTAGATGGCGAAGGGAGATAGCCTGTTAGTTGGTTTGAACACTATGTACCTGTGTCGGTACTCCGACTTTTGTGTTGTCGTTTGTCGATTTAGAAGTTCCGGGTCGATACAGTCATCCGAAGATGACCGCTGCCGTTTTAGTCGAGACTGTGAATTAGGAAGAGAGTATGCCATAGGAATTTGTGATGTTCATCCCCCATGCTCCCCACCCACCAAGGAGCCCAACAAGGGGGACTAATATGGGTAGGGCTGCGCCCAGTACCCTAGTCCAGGGATACATGGGGGATATACTCGTAGAAGGCTTGGTAAGAGATACAGCTGCAATCATATTTAAAACATGGCCAGCATGTAGACTTGGTCAGAACCTTCTTTGATTGACCCATCAGCCATGGCCAAATAGGACCGAAGTCCTAGTGACAACATGACAAGCCTATTGACTGGACCGGGCCAAACCAGCCTCCCGTCTAGGAGAAATCCAGGCCAAAGTAGTGTATTGTATGGGAGGGACCAACTTAGGCCCACCCAACTCAACTACCAGGACCCCTTCATCCTCCGACACGGGTCGCAACCCACGGCAAACAGGTTGCCCCATTTCCGTCGGGGAGACGTGTGCTTGCGCACTGTCTCGTGTTGGCCACAAGAGATAGAGGACTTCACTCTTGTGTTACCACCCACCGCCACGAGGAGGCCCGAGACCTGCGGGGGCACTCAAAGCTGGGTAAGAAATACAGCTGCAATCATATTAAAAACATGGCCAGCATGTAGACGTGGTCAGAACCTTCTTTGATTGACCCATCAGCCATGGCCAAATAGGACCGAAGTCCTAATGACAACATGACAAGCCGATTGACCGGACCGGGCCATTCCAGCCTCCCGTCTAGGAGAAATCCAGGCCAAAGTAGTGTATTGTATGGGAGGGACCAACTTAGTCCCACCAAACTCAACTACCAGCACCCATTCATCCTCCGACACGGGTCGCAACCCACGGCAAACAGGTTGCCCCATTTCCGTCGGGGAGTGAGTGAGTGAGTTGATTTTTATGTCTCATCAGCACCTGAGTGGGCTATTTAGAGACATACTTGGTTTGTATCAAGGTTCTTGATATGTCTGTGAGATGCGACGGGTGCTTTTTTGTTGCTTGTCAATTTTCTCTTGTCTGTGCAAGGAAATCGTTGGTCTGTTGAGCTGTCTCGATTTGTTGTTTTGGATGGTTTCTTGGACTCAGAGGCCAAAGTTTCTTTCTTCTTCGGTTGTAGGTGTGACATTTTTCTCCGTAGATCTCGATCACCACAATTGGCACAAATTGTGAACCGTTTACATGTTGTGCTGATATGGCCATACAATTGGCAATTGAAACAGCGTTTTGGTCGAGGAAAGAGTGGGCAAACTCTGCACTTTTCAAAAGCTTCAGGTACTTTCTCAGGTACATTGTTGTTTTAGAATGTCAGTTTTATGGATTCATAACCATTTTGTTGGGACAAACATTTAAATTTGGTAATATCATGTTTTTGGAACCACTTTGTGAGTTGTGAGTCTGAGCAAGTCTTGCTCTCTTTCGAGAAAATAATGCCTTTACCTGGTTTTTGGAAAGGTTCAATGGAGACTTGTGTATTTGCTATTTCTTTGACAAATGTCAATTTCTCTTTTTGCGTGTCATTCTGTGGTTGAATGAGAAACGTTTCATTGACTTGACGCTTTATTGTATCTGCTACTGTGTTGTCACAAATGTCTGCAACAATTTCGTAGACAGCGATTGCTGATAGGTCCTCTAGTGATTTTTCAATACCATTTATCACGAGGCAATTTTGATCTTTTGACATGTGTGAGGGGCGGTCAGGGTCAATCAAGTCATCCGAGGATGGTCTTGTCCATGGGAATCTTGGTAGTCCAGTCGCAAATTTTTCGATCTCAGCCTGGTTTCCCGCTGAGGGACGCGCACCTTGGTAACCCAGTTGACGTACGATCCGGTTTGGAATCAGGGTAAATGACATAATCATTAATATTCCCCTGTAAGATAGGGAACACACCGTGCATGCGCACTGTCTCATGTTGGCCACTAAGGATAGAGGTCTTCACCATAATGTTACCACCCACCGCCACAAGGAGGCCCGAGACCTGCGGGGGCTTTTCCGTCGGGGAGACGTGTGCTTGCGCACTGTCTCGTGTTGGCCACTAAGGATAGAGGTCTTCACATTAATGTTACCACCCACCGCCACGGGGAGGCCCGAGACCAGCGGGGGTGGCCTAAGTGAGTAATAATCCTATTTTGACTCCTGTTTTGGAGCTGGCTGTTCCAAAACATGGGCTTCCTCCCTCTGGGCTAAATTTCCATGAGCTTCAAACATGATTCAAATGCTATAGCATAATCCTCTATCAGTTCTCTAAAGTAGTTGTGTTGAAGTCTGTGTGCCAAAAGATGAACAGAAAGCTTGATAAATAAATTTATAAAGAAGTTTTAGTTTAGTCATTTCTTGTGCAAGCATGTCAGCAAAATTGGCAGAACATTGGGATCCAGTCTGCATGGGTTGCAAATGATTGTCAGTGTGTAGGCCTACTATAAGGCAAAGTTTTTTGTTGGCTCCATGTATGAGAACTAACAATATATACAGTTGTGCTTGAAAGTTTCTGAACCCCTGGCACTTCTTACCTTATTTGTGCGCATCTCTCTAACAAACACAAGAAAAGCTTATAAATTGGGTTAATAATAAAACTGAACACCATCTCTTATGTGTAAACATATATTCAGAACAAATAATGACATTTAAATATGATTTTATGATGAAAGTCTCCAAAACTGTGTGTTCAAAAGTTTCTGAACCCTTCGGAAATATATACAATCAACAATTTGTATGGCCCCCTTTTGCTGAAATAAATGCTTCCAAACACTTCTTATGGCTAAGGACTATCAATTGGCAGATTTTCTGTGGCATTTTTGACCATTCTTCAAGAGAGCATTTTCTTAACCCCCATAAGCTGGTGGGTCGTCTGAGTGAGTGAGTCAGTTGGTTTTTTACGTCTCATCAGCACCTGAGTGGGCTATTTAGAGACATACTTGGTTTGTGTCAAGGTGCTTGATTTGTTAAGTCTGTGAGATGTGACAGGTGTTTTTTTGTTGCTTGTCATTTTTCTCTTGTCTATGCAAGGAAATCGTTGGTCCGTTGAGCTGTCTCGATTTGTTGTTTTGGATGGTTTCTTGTACTCAGAAGCCGTTTCTTTCTTCTTCGGTTGTTGCAGTGACAGTTTTGTCCGTGGAGCACAAGGGGAGGATGGTTGACTTTGTTGAATCTTTTTACTGGGTGGTGTGCATAAGTCAGACTCAGGATATTTAACAGTTTATCCTGTCTTTGGTCGGCCTGGTGAAGGCGTTGTCCGAAAGAGATCCATGAAAAGGTTCCCATTAAGTTGAATCCTTCTCCGTGGTGACGAATGTAAAACTGGGCTTGGGTAATCTGAGTCTCGGTCAATTTTGTCCATGTCCTGTTCAACTATGCGCTTGGCTTCAGGAAACAAACATCCTGTGTCAATCTGAAATTGTACAATTTCTTTTTCTCTCTTGAAGACTTCACAGTTGTGGCTAAACGCAGGGTGGTCCCCTCTACAATTGACACAATGCAAGGGCCTGAAGCATGGTTTGTCTCTCGTGTGAGTGTGATCTCGATCACCACAATTGGCACAAATTGAGAACGGTTTACATGTTGTGCTGATATGTCCATACAACTGGCAATTGAAACAGCGGGCAAACTCTGCACTTTTCAAAAGCTACAGGTACTTCCTCGGGTACATTGTTGTTTTAGAATGTCAGTTTTATGGATTCATAACCATTTCGTTGGGACAAACATTTGAATTGGGTAATGCCATGTTTTTGGAACCACTTCTGCAGTTGAGAGTCTGTGCATGTCTTGCTCTCTTTCGAGAAGATAATGCCTTTGGTTTAGGCCTCATATCTGTGTGAAACATGAATATAAACTTGGGTATTACAGACATTTTGACACCATTCCCATGTCTCTATCTCTATTAGTTTTCGAGATATGGAATATTCACATATCTCATATTTCAGGAAATATCTGTAAAACGGCCAAAAAACTTAATTATTGGTGTTGATTCCAAATACTCGATTTATGAGTTTTGTTTTATCCATTGAGGATGCATAATGGACTCCTTGTGGGCCATTTCACAAATCAATCATGTCTTTATTTCAATTCCATCCTCTAGTATCCCATCTTTTGCATGTCAAAGTCATTTAAGTATATAAGTAGTCAAGTGCATTTAATTCAGCCTATTTTGAATTACTACAAGAAAGGTTAGTAACTATAATGGAAAGTTAATGTTCAGTGGAAAAGATACGGTTGGTATCAATTAAATATGGTAAATACAGCTATTGTTGAGGGCATTATAATCATGCAACTGCAACTTTTACACTGGCCTGAATTCCACTACTGCTTCTCGTAACTCCTACCATTGGCCACCACAACTTTCTTCTGCCCGTCATCACAAAACAGGACTGTCGTCAGGGAAGTTGTGTGGTGTCTCAGAACTGGGAAGAAGAATTTTCCGCTATTGGAGCCTCTGAAAGGCAAGCACCACACAGTTGAGCAGTGCATGCCAGCAGATGGTTGTGATTAATTGTGGTCATCAACCTGGCAGATTTCAATCAACTGTTTGCTTGAACAATGTTGGATGTCAGAGAAGATCCGAGTTAGTGTCATCCTGCCACGGACAGTGGGGTTCAAGTAACATGGTATACTGTGGAAATTTATCAGGATAAAATCTGAACCAACTCTTGTGCATTTTCTAATTATACTAGATCATAATAATACATTGTAATCCATCCCCCCCCCTCTTTAATTTTCCCCATGGCCTTATGGTTAAGCAAACTTGTTCATTGGCCCTGGTGGTTTCAAATCTAATCCCGGGAACTCACTTCAGTCCGAGCCATGGGACTTAAGGCCTGGTGCAAATTTTTGCGTCGTTTAGGTGAAGCCGGCATTGTATGTGCTATAAAACCACAGAAAATAAATGTGTGGCATCCTTTATCACTTTGTTGTGCAGAAAACTACTGTGTTAATAAACCTTTCAGATTTTAGGACAATCGGAGCATTGGTTCCAGATATCTGATATCTTGAAATTCCAGAAAATGGCCATTTTTGAGTATTTTTGCGTGACATGCATATTTTGAGCAATGTTTAACCCCTCATATAGGAAATAATTTGATCAATTTTGTCAATTGAAAGTATGCTTAGCCGTGGCCATGGGAGTTCTGGTTCTGTGACTATCAATTGCATCTTGATACTCGGTGTACCTGTCAAATAGTGTCTATGGGACTCCAAAGCTGCCAATGAAGCCAAAAATTGGAATTTTAGCAATTTCTGTGCAACAACTATGTGTACCTGTTGGTTCTTTGCATTATGTGTAGTATGAGCCCTCCCAGCTTAGGTTGAGCACCCCTCTACTGCATAATATACCTCATTTCCCTGAACACATGTCATAGATGCTTCCTTACATCATACTTTCTTGCTATGTAGAAGTTGTCCCGACCCTAACACTAAGTTTGATGAGGCATCCAGTCACACACAGAAAGGCTACATGTACCTTTTTACTGCAACATTTTTATTCTTCGGTGATTCAATTGTTTAGGACTAAAATGGATGCTCCTGCATTTTTGGATTTTCAGCCGATGTTGAAAACTGTTGCTTGTCCCAACCCTAACACCTCTGTCCCGACCCTAACACCTTCTGTTTTGCACCTCTATGTGACTTGAAACTTTCTAGCTTTCAACTCATGATTCTTTTTACTGCTTGCCATTGACGAGGGGCTATGACAAACTCCTCGGGTCCTCTGTTTATTTCCGATAGGTACAAAGTGCCAAAAGGGCTCTAGAATTTTTCTAGACCTGCAGGAGTGGGGTAAAAAAAGAGTAACAGTAATATACTTCAAAGTTATAAAATGACATTCTTTAATGAATTAACAAGCTATCAAAAGATTAAAATTAACTAAGGAACAATATTTAAGCCTACCAAGGTGACTTATATGTGCAACTAATCACTGGCTGCTGGGTGAATTGTCTCTTGTAGCTGAATACAGCACCCAGTTCACTGAATTTACCTTGACTTTATACAAAAAAAGTAAATTTAGAAAAACCTTTTCAAACTGACCCGAATTCCACACAAAAAATACAATGAAATGTAAAATTTAATTACGATTACATGTATGATATGTAGGTGGGAATAATGTTCAAATGTCCCAACACTAACACCACTGCCATTTTCCCCATCATTATGTCAATAGGTAGGCTTCTGACACTGAACCTGAACATGATTGATAGATACGAAGCTGTTAAACCTCATACGGTGAACCAATTGTTCTAACTCATGGTTGATGGTACTAACAATACAGTTATTGCTACAGACCTGAGCTGCCATTGCTATGTGTGATCTCTCTGATTCTTTGGTGTTCAGCACTGGAGATCACCTGACTGTGGTGCATGATATTCAATAATTTTCTCTTTACTAGATGTACTATAGTTAGCTGTATCTACTATATGTAGGCCTACTATACATGTAAATAGTGACATTAGCAGAACCTCAAATCAGTCTTGGTTGTGCAAGATTAGTTCTATGGAAAGTGTCCGTGGTAGGCTGTGCTTGTGGTTACAATAAAGCATAGCTGTGCTGTATCTTTCTGTGCAAGTACCTATAAATGGGTGTTCCACTGAGAAAACAGAATGTCTTTATGCAATGTCTCCATTAGCATGTAACATTGCTGATGGAGCTTGGAGATGTGCAACAAAATGAAAGAATATGGTCAAGTAAAAGTAATAGAGGAGTTTGTATAATAAGAATCTGGTAATATGAAAATCTGTTCATGTTGGCTCAGTTGTCCTCTTTGAAGATTCCGGTGGCACCTGCATTATAAGAACCCCCGTTGTAAAAGCGACTTACAATCTATCTTATTTGACCACCTTCCTCCCGCACATCTTTAGTAGAATTTTTAGTGAAATTCTTCACCACACAAGAGGCCATTTTATGACTGCGGGAGGGGCAATCTTATAAAGCAGGGACCACTGTAAACCCTTTATAATATTCTATTTTATGTATATTAATATTATTCTAATATATGATTTAATGAGCTGTTCAACTAAAAGTTTTTTGGTACATGTCCATCAGGTGTCCCGACCCTAACGCCTAAAACTGAAATTTCAATGCCATGTCAGCATGTAATATCTTCAAGACTAATGGCTGTATCTATCAGAAATTTGAACTGTACACTTAGCTCTCTATACAGAGCAATTTATGACCATCTTTATCAGATTGAAATGTGTAAATCTTTGTTTAGAAAATGTTTAATTTTATCTGGTTTTAAAACTGGACGAATCTTAGTGAAAAATGGCAGTCTTGAAAATTTGGAACAATTTAAACAGTTGTGTGTTTCACGAAAATATGCATGCATGTCATACATGGCAAACAGAATCAGAAATTTATTAGGTATGACTTATACGATGCTTATGACAGAACTTCATCAAAACAGATTTAAATTTTAAATTATTGCGTCTTCCACTGAAAAAATCACAATATCTCTGTTGGAAATGGTTACTTAACCCTGATTTTTTGCTTACTTATGCCACAAATATGTGCTTTAAAATGCACCATGATTCCATGCAAAATCAGAACCTTTATTTTTCACCCTCATGTCACGCTCTTATTTGCACCAGGCCTTAAATGGAGGCAGGTTGTATCCAGTATTCTATGCTTGGGCAACTAAAAGACCTTGGGCATCCCTGAATCAATAGGGAATTTGCTAGATTCCCAGACTTCTCATCTCATCATCATGCGATGGTCACCAAAATTGAAAGTGCAGCTCAGTCCGCAAAGATGGAGGTTGAGCTACCCCGGCTGGTCCGGGGTATACAAGCACAACAAAAGTCAGTCACGTTACAATCCATGAATTAATCATGCCGATTTTGGAGCAAGCATCTCACATTTCTTCAAGACATTGATGTTTAACATCATTAATTGAGCAATTATTGCAGTAAAGGGGAGATTGGAGCACATAGTTTGTTTCATATTTTGTACGCTCAGGATGAGAGTTTCATTGGATCAACAACTTTCTGGATGTCAAGTTAAAGCAAAAATTGTTGATTCTCTTCAATGACTGCCAATTCCTTAATTATGAAAATATCCTTCTGATGTGTCTAACTGTTATCTTGAAAATCAGCCTTGAAAAGAATTAACCAACCCCAAGTCGATGTCTGGCAAGGTGCAAGTTATTACCTGAATCTTTTTACCCAGGGGGCCAGTGAGGTTGACCAGACACGGGCTGCTGTAAAAGGTTGTGGGGTATGGTTGGATTCCTAAGACCCTCAGCTATCACCTCCAGGTTCACAACCTCGCCAACCGGCTGCTCAATCCCGGCAATTCAAGATGGCGTCCAAGATGGCCGCCGTTCTTTGAAATCTCTCTATCTCGGTCAATAATGATCTGATGTGAGAGTGTGATAGGTCTATTTTGGGGGTTTTGGGGTCACAGAATTCATTGAAATGCATTTCAACACTCTCCAGGCCACCTAACATCATATATTAGACATATTGGGCATTTTTACTGAGACAATCATCAGTATACGGGACACTGATGTTTCAGTTGCATGTATGAATTAAAATAAAATGTGTCATTTATTCATTTGCTCAAAAGTGAGTTCTGTTCAGATGGTCAGTAACAGCATTGGCCCATAAAGTAAATATCTATCTATCAGTCTGTTATGCAACAGTCTGACTGATATCATCTGACATTACAAACAACAACGTGTGTTGTATGTAAAGTGGTGTTCAGATTCAGATTCAATAATGATTTTTTATTCACATAAAGCATAAATTGGTAAAGAAATACAAAATTAATGGTACTAATCAATATAGTGATATGTTGCTTTATGTTGGTTGAACCCTTTATGACAATGCCTGTATCACTACCAAGGGGTCAACCAGACAGTTCTATAATTGGATCCTCGGGAGGCAAAGTGAACCAACCCTGAATTTTTTCATTTCCATTATTCCATGGCTTTGGGCATAAAATGGTGTCTTCTACCTGATGGTTAGGTTGTCTATTTCAAAAAATTGTTAATTTCAAAAGTTCCAATCAGGTTGTTATGATTGCAAAATATGTAACTTAAATAGCTTCTGAACCACGAGCATTACAAATTAGGTCAACACCGTTTTTGAATTTCAGGGTTAGTTCACTTTGCCTCCCGGTGATCCAATTATTGTACACTAAAAAAACAAGTAACTCCTACAGCCACCAAGAACTTCATTGATAGCAATCTTTATTTTATAGCAGTAGGTAGACATTGACTGAGAATAATGCATGGAACTGTACTATATATCACTCTAAGACATTTTAAACCAAGTTAGTTTCTATAAATTACCAAATGGTATTTCCACAGCCATGGTTGTTTTTGCATAAACATTTGATTTTTCACTCCATGTGTTACTAAACATTTTGGTAATTCCACTTGTAAACCTTTATATAAGGACTGATATGGAAGACAAACCAAGATAGAAAACCATTCATGGTTTTTGTGAGGGACTTTAAAATAGAGTGTATAAAGAAGTTGTGTGGTTTATGTGCAACATTTGCAATTCATTTCTGCATCTGGATAGACCTACAACATTGTCATGAAGCATCCCTGATGAACAGTTCCTGAACCTTTCATAACATGGTGTAATATATGTCAAGAAATAGGCTATTCCAAGCTTAGTGAGGCCAGACAGCCATTTGTGAATTATCTCCTTACAGACAAAGCAAATCTATTGATGCCATATCCTGGAAAGATGTTAAATAACAAAAAATATGAAGCAATTAGAAACTTGTAAGTAGTGTGCTCACACTTTTTTTGCCACTGTGCACTATTATTTACACCAACAGATACAAGTTTTGCAAATGTTTGACTTTCTACAAAGATTTCTGTCATTTGTCAGTCTTTGCAAATGTGTTGCCATGCTCTAGGATACTGCCTCAGTCTAATTTCTGTCAATGTTCAGCTTTCTCAGTGTACCAGGTGCAGATGAAAGCTATGTTAGATGCTCACTGCAACCAATGTAACACAAACTTGGTTGCCAAAATGTATTGCAAACTGTCCCACTACCATGACTGATGAATAGTTTTATGGCTTTAATTGCCAGATTTAATCTGTATAAGATCCTGTATCAATCCTGCAATGAGAATCTGATTTTCAACAAAGAGGTTTGTGTCTCATTGTTGGATTGGCAGTTCATATGCTGAATCATATAGAATTTCTCTCTTATTTCGCTAGCTGGGGTAATGTCAGCTTTGAAATTATTCATACATTGACTGTGTGGTAACTAACACATCATTAGCTACAAAATCTACCTGCACTAACCAATTCTACACTTATTTTAGTTGCTTGACAAGATTTATCATTACCTCTGGACCAATTTCTGTGACAACTTAACGATTGAGTCTTTCTCCAAAGTACCATATCTTTGTAAATGTGTCATAGTATTCCTTGTTATGATGCAGATCAGTTTCTTCCTGGCAGGGGACTTGACTTGGATTCAATCCATCAAGGATTCAGACTGTTGCCAACTTTAGCAAGGCTTTTGACGCCGTGCCACACCTACGACTACTCAAGTCCTTTGGAATCACTGGCAGAAACAAGAGATGGATTGCAGAGTTCCTTAAAGGCAGGCACCAAAAGGTTGTCGTAAACGGTGAGAGCTCAGAAACCAGGGAAGTCACCTCTTGAGTGGCCCAAGGGACAGTTTTGGGACCCCTGTTATTTTTACTGTACATTAACGACATCGAGAAGGGATTATCATCACCCATGAGACTATTTGCGGATGATAGTGCCGTGTACAGAAGAATTGATGGAGAGAGTGATGCACATGCCCTCCAATTGGGCCTCTTCAAGCTCCAGGAATGGGCTGAGAAATGGCAGATGCAATTCAACGTCAAGAAGTGTAAGACAATCACAAGGAAGACTAGAAACCGAGTCAACTTCTCATACCACATGTCAACTCTATCTATCTATCTATCTATCTATCTATCTATCTATCAACAGAATAGAACAAGTCCAGAGACGTGCAGCAAGATTCATACTAAACAACTACGAATACAGCAACTCAGATCAGAGAAACCCTCCACTGGCCAACACTACAACATCGTAGAGCCCTCAATGAACTGAACATCTTCTATAAGACGAGAAACAACCTGATCAAGTGTCCCTTCCCACCGTCGGTCAAGCCATCATCATCCCATCCACATAGATACCTCCATATCCAGTGTCTCCACTCAGCGGCATATCTACACAGCTACTACCCAAGAACAATTCGGCTCTGGAACTCCCTCCCAGTCAAGATCACCAGCTCCCCGAGTCCTGATGCCTTCTCCAATAGTGTCATAAACTACATCAAAGATATGACATGGTGCAGAGTCAACAACATCTGGACACTCACCAACTTACTGCCAAACATGATTTTAATCTGCACCTTCGCAATTTTATTGTACATAGAAGACATGTCCAACGTACCTGGCCGCACTTGCACCACCCGATACGGCTGACAGCTATTTAGGGTTCAAGATTGAAGATTGAAGATAAATTAAAGGTACAGATTTTTGGGGAAATTTTGTGCCGCAAACTGCTTTGAAGGACATTTCATTCCTAAAATTGATTTTTTCTTGATATTGTGAAGATTATACATAATCCTGAAATTGGTATATTTTGCTGCACTTCGGCTTCATGAGTATTATTTCTACTGATAATTAAATTACTCAGGTAATTTTCATTATTATGAGACTATTTCAACATTTTCTAGAGACTTCAATAGAGATAGTAATCAGCAAAAAGACAAAATTTACTGATGTAATGGCCTTTTTAACAGAGGTTGTGCCTTGCAATTACAGCTACTTTTTTGCCAATCCTGTGATCCCGATGCTAGTGGCCTAGTCGCAGATGTAAAAATAGCTTATCAACATTTCACATATAAGTAAAAATGACTTTTCATTGAAATGCAGATTTTGATCATTGAGCCTTCCTTTTTGGAAAACTCTTTGACAATCAATCTGTGTTCACTTTGCTCTTCAAGTGAACTACTGCAGCAACTTGTGTGTTCTATAATGTCTGAAAAATGTTGTTTGGTGTGGCTTGACAAAGCATAGTTATCAGGAACATGAAAAAAACAACTTATTATAAAATTACATAAGATCACAGGATGTATTGTTGCAAATGATCATCCTTAAGAAATTAGTTCTTAAACTGTTATTAAACTAAGTCAATATTTCATGCCTTTTATTGTCTAGCTCGACAAATCATATGCAATCAAAACATTGCCTTCAAGTGTTCCGATAATTATCTCAATAAAATGACCAATATGCTTTATACATGATGTTAGGTGGCCTGGAGAGTGTTGAAATGCATTTCAATGAATTCTGTGACCCCAAAAACCCCAAAATAGACCTATCACACTCTCACATCAGATCATTATTGACCGAGATGGAGAGATTACAAGGAACGGCGGCCATCTTGGACGCCATCTTGAATTGCCGGGATTGAGCAGCCGGTTGGCAAGGTTGTGAACCTGGAGGTGATAGCTGAGGGTCTTAGGAATCCAACCATACCCCACAACCTTTTACAGCAGCCCGTGTCTGGTGGACTGAAATATTGGGCCCTGGCCCCCTGGGTATACGTGTATTCTTTAAAAAGACAGAAGTATTATGTGTAAAAAATGTGATAGTCAAACAACAAGTCATGACATGGCGCATTTTTGTCCCCAAAAGGACAAAAAAAAAACCCCAAAAAACAACATTAATACCTTCTTGTGAACTGCATTCCAGCCAGAAATTCTGGGACCCTCGGACAACCAAGTTCACCTTCGGTTCTTTCAACATGCCCCGTGCCAAGAACGTGAGGGCCCTCAAGACCCTGTGCCTCCGCAACATAGCAGTCAACATGGATGGCCTCTGGGTGCCCTTGGGCAACGGTTGCCCCGAAGTCTCCAACAACCAAGAAAGTCACATCCCGGAGTATTACAGTTCGCCGATGACCTCAGTCCCTGATCAAGCCGGACAATCCGGACAATCCGGTCAATCCGGTCAGCAGCAGTCGGATAAGGATTCTTGCAAAGTTCTATGCCTATGCAAAGACGAAAACGAAGACATAATCTATGGACCTTTCAGTGACCTCAGTGAGTTTAGCAATATACAGTTGTTGCCCGGTGCCAAGTGCAATATCGGTTTTTATGACACGAGATCACGGATAGTGTACGAGGCACATAGAAACTGATATGACACAGGGCGGTGTACAATAACTGTTTTACAAGTAATACTAAAGGAAATATCTATCTGTCCATCTATAAATCTATAATGTTAAAAAAAATTCATATATTTAAAAACATTTTGAAGATTCTGACTCCTTGACAGCCAACCAATTTTGGGGAAATTGGAACATGTTTTAGAGTTTTCTGCAAATTTGCTCTTTTAACCTTCAGCGAAAAAAATTTCAAGAATGTATCAATTGTAGTTGTTTTGCTACTTGGTTAGTGGTCGGGCAGATAGAGATGGTTTTTACCTTCAGCGAATATACTTTCTGATGCTTTCATTGGAAAGTAGACGTTTTCCACAAGATAAGTGTCAACCTTGTTCAAAGAATGTATAACGAGCCTTCAGGAATTTTTATAGTCATATGTCCGAAATATCGCACTCAATGCCAGAACCTTGTTGTATGGTCTAGTTGCCTTGTGATAGCACAGGCAGTCTCCTGGACTGACTGTACAGTCTGTTTGAAATATACTGAGTATCAATTGACTAATACAGGAGTGTGCCTGTGGTGATAGTCTGATTAATGGACATTCTATCCTCTTTGAAAAAAGAAAAGAAATTTCATTTTCAGGCCAACACTCGGTCACTGTAGCATGTGCAATTTGTGCATGGATGAAATTTGCTACAGATATGGCGTAAATGGTCTAGTTGTGCCTCTTGATGGTCTCATCGATAGATACTCTATACTTTTTGAAAAAAAAAATCGCTAAAGGTTAGCTGCTATGCTGCTTTTTTTTTTTTGCAGCACAGTTGCTCTTACCCCAACAATTTTGTGCAAATCTTGTCAGCACTGTGTCTGTGGAGGTCGCTCTCTTTCACTTATTTCATTCAAACTTATCATACATTCTCAGCAAGTTTTTAGCTTTCGACCAATCACTTTTTGTGCCTTTCTATGATAGAACAAATACAGAAAGAGCATGGACTAGTGATGGAAAACTTTTGTCGGGGGAGCTCTTGGCTGGTGCCAGTGCGGCAATGTTGCGCCATTCCAAATTTTTAAAAGGGAAACAATTCATGCCACCAGAGTATAATAAATATTTTGGCTAATAGTACCTGGAGGACTGCAAAAATGAAAAGTAATTGTACTTTTACCACTGATGATAGGGGGAGCTGCAGTAGGGAAGAGCTCCCCCAGTTTTCTAATCGAAGGAGCTTAGCTCCCCCCCCCCCATTTCCATCACTGCATGGACTGGCTTTCACAGGTCAAAGGTCATTCATGCCTTTTTCTCCCTCCTTTTTATGTCCGTGCCTGTGTTGGAACCACCCTCTATTGAGGTGGGTTTTGGTCTAATTGATATCTTTTGAATACTTTTGAAATATTGAAGACAAAAACATTAAAAATGTTTTTTTTTGGTTTTTTTCCACTTCAACATCAACACAAAATTTTAAACTGGTGAACATTCAACCACCTTTTAAATTAATCGGATTATTTGTGATAGGCCGACGGATTTGTGATAATATTTATCAGCGCCACGTACATGAGTGATACACCAATTTGAATTTAAGTAGGAATTAATTGCATGGACATAATATGTAATAATATATAATAGTACATAGCACCTTTTCCAGTAAACTGCAAAAGCGCATACGTCGCATAGTGCTACATATATACATCAAGTATCAGTTTTACGCGAGTCCTGGGGGCCAAAGGGAAGTTTTATTCCTAAAAATAATCAACAGGCCTACCAGAAAATTAGATTTCCTCATACAGAGTAACACAGTTCCTCTTTACGTTTATACAGACCTTTACATCATTTTGTTGTACGGACCACACTGAAATAAGTTTTTTTTAACTTCCATGTGCAATCCGAAACGCATTACAACAGTGTACTGCTTATTATTATATATCCCAGAGCAAAAGGGAGTACATTTACAGTGTAGATAAGTACAAAATCAGTATATCCTATATTTGTTGTCAGAGTGCAATAACAAGTACATTGCACAATGACGATTTGCAAGGTTGAGAGTCTTTTTCACACGAAATTTGCATTTGCAGTACAAATGCAGTATTTTCGCAGCATATTAACAGCACAAAAGGAGCACATTTGAAGCGCTCAAATCATTCAAATTATGCTTCATTTATACTCTCGATATGCAAATCCATACTCTTCAAAAACTAGAATGGAGTGCATGAGATGCACAAACATAGCTCTGCTACCAGTGCATGACATCGCATTCAAACTCTCCCTTTCTACCTATCCATTTCTGTCGCCCATTTCGACCAACTAATTCTATTCACTCGGTTCCATCCATTTTTATCCACCCATTTACATTCCTTTCTATCTATCCAATTCTGTCGCCCATTTTTACCAACTAATTCTTTGTAATACTTCTATCAATTTTTATTGACCTAACCCATTTCTATTCCTTTCTATCCATTTGTTTAATTTCTAGCTACCAATTCTATTCACTCACTTCTATCCATTTCATGCACCCATATCTAGTCATTTCTTTCCACCCAATTATATTGAATCATTCTCTTGTCTATCCACTCATTCTATTTTCTACACCTTTCTTTCTAGCTATCCTTTTCTCTGGCCATTCCTATCTACCCTATTCTATCCATTTCTATCCTCTAAAGACTTCTAAGTAAGTCTCATTTCTACCCATCCATTCATTATTTTATTTCTATCCTTTTCTAAACACTGTAACCAGCCACTTCCATCCACCCTTTTCTATCCAATAATTTCTATCTACTAATTTCTATGCCTTTTCCGGTCACCAAGTTCTATCTATCCAATTCTATGCATCCCTTCAAAGCCAGTCCTATATCCATGTAACTCTATTCACTCAGTTCTATCCATATCTCTCTATCAAGCTCCATATCCATTTATATCCATTAATTTCTTTATCGATTTGTATCCACCTATTCCTAACCATTTTTGTCCCTCCTATTCTTCCACCGATTTCCTTTCTACCCACCCATGTCCATCTCAATCCACCCATTTCTATCCATTTCTACACATAATTGTTTATCCATCCATTTCCATTCTATCTATCTATCTTTCTATCTATCTATCTACTTATGTATCTATCTATCTATTTATCTATCTATATCTTTCTTTCTACCTATAAGCTTACCTATCTATCTATTTATCTATCTATCTATCCATTTATCTTTTTATCTATCTATTTACCTATCTATTTACCTATCTATCTATTTATTTTTCTATATCTTTTGTGCAACAAGACAGATACCAAAGAAATATTTCAAGACTGCTCAGAATGGCAACAATAAATTTTCCCAAGAACTGGTCATAACTGAAGCAGAGTAATTGATTTGTGAGGCAATGAGTGGATAGGTGTGAACCTTGATTGCATTGCAAAAAAGTCAAGAGCAATCCAATCCCTTTGAAAAGACTGGCCTGTAATACCAATTAAAAACTTGATCGGAGTTTTGTCAATTTTATGACAGATTCAATGGAGAGACCCTAGAATTGTGGGTGTTAATTATTTAATACACACAGCGACACAGCCTGACACAGGTGATGACAATAGCCCTAGCAATGCTAGCATACATGTGACGGCGCGAAAAGTGGAGACACGGGACACGCATCTGGGGAAGCCAGGATCAACAAAAGCTATGCTACTCTCGTAGCAGAGCTAATTCTTCCTATATAGCAGGGAGTATAAAAAGAGCATACTGGCTGCTGTGCATGCTAGCAGGAAGCATTTTTGCAGTACAATCGGAGTACATTTGAAGTACCAAAAATCAACGCTTCATTAATTTTATACGCCACATATGATATCAGCTCCTCAGCAAAATCAATGTAATTAAAAACATACAGTGCCGCCTGTAAGTAAGTGAAACGCATGACATTGTGCCATTGCATCAATGCTAAACATCCTCAGCGAAACTGCTTGTGGAGGCATGAATTCTCATCGGATGAAAGGGAAACAAAGTGGGTCATAAAGGCCGATGTGTGAGGCAAGTGGGATAAAAATAGCAGCCCATTTTCTTCGCTGTAGTCGGAGTTAGGTATGGGTCAAAGTCTTTGATAAGTAAGTGAACCACCCTTCCCTATGTTTTAACATTGGGCCTGCGTTTCACTTACTTATCAAAGACTTTGACCCATACCTAACTCCGACTACAGCAAAGGAAATTGGCTGCTATTTTTATCCCACATGCCTCACATATCGGCCTTTATGACCCAAAATGTTTTCCTCTCATCGGATGAGAATTCTTCCTTCCAGAAGCATTTTGGTTAAGGATGTTTAACATTGATGCAATGGCACAATATCATGCGTTTCACTTACTTACAGGCGGCACTGTAACATGCAAGCACTTTAATAAGAGATGCTTGTAGATAGACTGCCCATGATAGTATCTACCCCTTTGCCTGTCACCTACACAAGGGTATCTTGCATGTGAGACCTGCACAAGGGTATTTGTCACTTAGACCTACTGGAGGGTATCAGGCCTGTGACCTACTTTTGGTGATTGACCTTAGACCTGCAGAAACTCAGCCTGTTTGTTTTCTTTATTAATTTCTTCATCTCAGAAAGAAACCAAAAGTTTCTCAACGCAAGATAAAATTCTATTGAGACTGTATGCAAAGTTTTAATGACAGAGGCAAAAAAGCATGACCAAGGCAGTTGTCATAAGTTTCAGAGCCTTCCTCACACAATCGAGATGCTGCTTGCTTGCAAGCAAGCAAGCATCTCTAAAAACTACACATTTAATTACTTAAGCCTAGAGTAAACATAGGTTACTGTAATCAGATGTGGAGCAGTGTGAGAGCTGTATTGCTTTCATACTTTTTTTTTGCTCTGGGATGTCTGTACCCTCTCTTTAATGTGGCTAAATAAATTCTTTGGCTTTGTTGATTTGGCTGAGAATGAAGCTGCAATTTTCTGCGTGGAAGCAGTGTACATTTACCTTTCCAAAATATTTAGGCCTCTATCAATTTGCTAAGGAGTGGCTTTGAATAAAGAGGGATAATATAATATGGGGTTCAACTACCTGGTTTAGAATTTTCGCTACATAATACACTTCCTGTAACGTGAAAATAATGTGGAGTACTTATTTGTAAGTTGTGAATACTGAATATAGATCTAAAAGGCCATTAGAAACTTAGTTTTTCAACATATATAAGCATCAAACTAATGTCGTGTAAATTTTTGACAAATAAAATACTGCGACCATGGTCAAATGGCATAAGGATCTAGCCTGGTTTTTTTTTTTAGAATTAGTGAACTGCAAATATTTACATAATATATCAGCTCTTTGACTTGAATTTATTCGAACAAACCAGTTTCAAAATTGACTTCCTAAACTAAACATCCCCTTTACTGAACCCATGCTTTCTTCCAGCTGGGGATCTTGTGAGGGACCTGATGAAGACAGTCAGAGAGATGGGGCTGATGAAGAAGCACTACCTGGGCATGTTCCTCCTGCCCCAGTTGCAGCAGCTGGACCTCAGCCTCTACGAGACCAACGACCCTGTCCTCAGGGCTATTGGGGATAGATGCAAGGTATTTTAAAGGACACTTTTCCCACTTTCCTTTCCCTTAAGAAATTTCTAATTCGGCATAGATTTTGATTTAATACACTAACCTGTTTCACACTTGATAAAGCCATTAGGGAATTTCTTTTTGCCACAATCAAAACAACTCACAAGGTACATAAAACCTTCTAAAAAAATTGTGTATCTGCATAATCAATTAAGATAATCATAAGTTACATTGACATAAGCAACTGAGTCAAGTGTTATTTCCAACATATGAAGTTCATTCAGAATGACATAAGAATAAACCTGTTAAAGAGTGTTCATATATTATATAATATTTGCCTTAAACTTCAAGGATTTCATTTCCAAATGGAGCTTAGTGGTTAAGAATATCCCCGAAGGTTTCATTAAGTGCAGACCTTTCCTTTAAATGTAATTCTTTGATAAACATGTACAAATATATTTCCAGAATCTCAAGAAATTATACCTGTGCTGGAATGCAGCTGTTGGAGCTAGTGAGCTGAAATACATCATCTGTGAGGCGACCAAGTTGACTCACCTGAACGTGGCCGGGACAAAGTGTGACGACCATGTCGTGGACGCCATATCGAGACATTGTGTGGAACTCAGAGACCTGGACATTTCTGACTGTAATGTGACAAACAAAGGAGTATTATATCTGTGTGGAGGACATAAACCTGACAACCACAGACTGAAGCATCTGGTTAGACTCAACTTGACTGGCACTAAGGTGGACAATCAAGGAGTGCGCCTTGTCCTAAAGAAAATGAGATCCATCCGTTACCTGGAGCACGAGTGGCTCTGGGATATTTTGTACGACATGCACACACCGTTCGAACCTGAGCCTCCTGTGGAGGACAAACAGAAGCTAGCTCTGATGAAGGTCAACTTTCTGGGGTCCCTGTACACTCCAGTGGTCAATAAGGCTGTTGATGTCTTAAGCGCATTTTGTCCTTACCTTACAGAAGTGTCCATCTTTGGATGCGGCTTCGATGACCAAGCGATGTTCAAACTTGCAAAGCTGAGCAACTTAAAAGTCTTCTGTTTAGATGGCGGTCGGAATATGGTGACCTTCCGTTGGGGTCTCTTGCCCTTCTTGCATGAAAGAGGTGCCACTCTGAAAGAAATGTCCCTCACACAAATCACAAACTTGAACATTGTAGAAGTGAGCACTTATTGTATTAATCTAGAGGTCCTATGCCTAATAGATGTTTCAACGACAGTCGTTAACCAAGTTCAACCGAAGGAATTCCTCAGGGAACTGAAGCAGCTAGAAATCCGTCAACACATGCGGGACCTTTTCGGTGAAGACGTCCTCAAGTTCATTTTGAAAAATTGTCATAACGTTCTGCAGGTCAATCTTTTCAGCATAACGTTCATCAGCAATGCCATTTTGAGTGAGGTTATGAACTCAAATCCCCTGGAAAAACTTGAGAAAATCACATTTGACAGATCCATGGGGTACACAAGTGATATGATCATCAAGCTTATTGGCCATTGCAGATCCCTCCAGTGCTGCCATGTTGCTGACACTGCTGTGAGGGATGCTCTCCTTGAGCATGTCCAATCCAACAACTATGACCTTATGGTTTAACCACAGGGTTTAGCATTATGCTGCACTGTATTTATGAAGTATGCAAGGTGGATTACTAAAGCTTATCCCTCTTTCCCCCAATCACATTACAGTAGTTCAAGAGAATAATTCCCATATTCTTTGTTGTCCAGTTATCCTCTCATGTTTGATTTGAGTATTTGTCTCATGGTATAAGCCCGTTATTCACCATGGGGATCAGGAATATGTGTTTATCACACCTCGGCCTAAAGGCCTCGGGTGATAAATCACATATTCCCTCTCCCGTGGTGAATAACCTTTACTAACTCAGGAGTGTGATATAGCCATTAACTTGTGAAGGCTAAAAGGGAATCCCCTTGATGGACAGATTATTAGCAGTGCGAAGCGCTAGCTCTTACTGAAGAATTTTTGCCAAAACTTATGACCATAACCTTGGGTGCCTCTGCTTACCAATCATATTCAGCTGTATTCAAACTTAGCATACAGCCTCTCCTGAATTTTAAATCATGACGATAAACTTTTGGTGCCCCACTGTTACAATACAAATTAATAAAGAAAACAAATAGGCTTCTTTTCACAGGGTCAAATGTCAGCTGAATTTGCATGCAGCATGTTTACAGTGCGCTTGGCCACATGGCTGCCTTGTGCATTTAGCTGTGACAGTCTGGATCCACTGTGGGTCTACTGCTATATTTTATGGAGGGCAGCTGCCCCCTGCTTGGTAAGCCAATATTATGTTGACATTTCGCGCTGCTTAAAGTGCTTGCACGTTATTTTCATAACTGAAAAAAAAAGCTATGTTATCTCAAAGGAATTGCGCAACCATCTGACTTTATCCTTTCAGCTGACTCAAAATTTCGAAATTTTACAGTGTAACAAAATGTATGGCCTTTTAAATGTCCTACAATATCCTCCAGTTGGCACTTGAGTGATCCACCTTGTTTATTTCATAGATACCAGTTCAATGCGATGCTATCACAAACCTGTGACTTTTAGCTGTTTGCGGATTAGCGGTCTAAACAGTTTAAAAATGAACATTCAACTTTGTCTTGCGATGTCACAGGCTTAATATGTGTTTATGATTTTGTTTGTGTCAGTTTTCGAAGGATGAGTTCAGTTCATTCAGCATATATCATATCTGGTAGCATGGTACGAATAAACAAACTAATTAACCGAGTATGTACCTATAAAGAAGATTAGGAAACCAACAACTTTTAATGACGTGGCAAAGCCTGTTTGCAAATGAAAAAGGGGAAAATTAATTTTTCCAAAGGACCGCCAATCTACAAAGAGCTGTATAACCAACCACATTGCATATTTACACATCTGTGATTTTAACTGCCAAGGGCAGTGATATTAATATTTTGTGACTTGTTGCATAATGTATTATAAAGGCATTGTTCCTAATTATACTGGACTACAGCATATGTGGAACCAACCACCACAACAATGTATGCTCCAGTCTAAAAAAAACTTTCTTTTTTAAGGTTTGCACAATGTTATCATGTTGACTGTTGTTTGTTTTCTTGTTATCGGTTGTATTCACCACTGTTTTATTTAAATAAAGAAGCAATATGAATCAGACATAAAAGTTCTTCTGCCCTTCATTTGAAAGTTGTTAAATACACAAAACAAGGTCCAGGTTTTCCTATTCTAACTGTTTTCTAGTCTCCTTGCTAACTTCCATTCAATGGTTTATCATTCAATTCAACTGTATCTTCTCTCTACAGATGTCGTTTTGCTTCATGCATAATTATTTTGGTCCTGATTTACCCTCTTGCCTGACTCCTTCACCTCTCCATTTTGTTCCTCTTTAAGTATTGGTTAGACACCGATTTGGAGGGATCTAACTAGAATGCATGTTAGGTCCAGACAAAAAGAGGTGTCTGACTTTTATAGACATCACACTTCTTCTATTATTTGTTTTAACTTATAATTCTAGCAAAATCAACAATCTGATTGTTTGTTTGCTGTAGTAAACAATGCTAATCCTTAGCAGGGCGCTTACACGCAATATTGTCGGTTAGATTCTGTTTTTAGAGATGCTTGCTTGCTTGCGCATCTCTATTGTGGGAGGCAGGTTTACAAAACTTATGACAACTGCCTTGATCGTGCTGTTTCACCTGTGTCATTAAACTTTACATACAGCCTAAATAGAATTTTATCTTGCATTGATAAACTTTTGGTGCCAATCCGAGATGGAAAAAATTAATAAAGAAAACAAACAGGCTGACTTTCTTCAGGTCAAAGGTCAATCATGGCAATGCAGTCAACTGGGTCATGCTGACCTACTTTTGCTCATAGTTGACAGTTAAAGGGGCATTTTGTGATGGGCAAATAAATGCCAGACTGACACAGTCTCTCTGTGTCGAACAGCTTCAGCTGGAGAGACTGAGGGATTTCCATGACCCAGTTCCATGCATGAGTTATTAATCCTCTTATCTGCTCTGTAAAATCAGACTGTGTTTTTTGACATTGTGGTACAGATAGCTTATAATCAAACAAGCAATGTTATACAGACAGCTTTTAGTAAATCAGTGTGTACTTTTAACACTTATGTTGCCGACACCTTAAACCAAACGCACAATGTTATAAAAAGAATCTTTAAGTATCTGTTTTAACTACCAGCTGAGAATGCTTGCTATTCTCACAAGCACTTGCTCAATCTGAATTCTTGCAGAGTTCACTGCTGTCTCTTATGCATGACGTAAAATATGAACTCTGTGTGCAGAGTAGGCAAATGCTGTAAAGCATAGCTCAACTCGGTCTAATCATCTTTCCATCAAATTGAGGAGAATCAGGAAGAGTAGTGTCTGAAAAGGTTAATATAAGCAGCTCTCAATCATCTCTCTGTGGTATGCGGTGGAAATGTATGACATCAGTGAAGGTTTCAAACCACTCTTGTAAGTCCTTGTCAGAATTTAAATAGCTAAGTGAGGAGAAAACCACCCCCTTACAACAGTTTAATGTGCGATGTGGCTTGACTATAGTCTGAGTTCCTGCAATACAGGGTGTCTACAGAAAAAGAGGACAGTCAACACAATTGGATTTGTTTACATTTTATTTTGTACCAAGCATCATTATTCAACAAAACATGATTTGTATATGAACAGTATATTCAGAACAGTCAAATTACCCATTATTCGCACCCCTTCATGTGGTAACTTTCTGCAGATGAGACATAAATGATGCAAAAGCATGTTTGATGCTCTCCACAAACATTTTGCCCCTTGCAGACATAGCGGAGGCCTTTAACTTCAATGCGAGGGTTGCGATGACTTGCTGGATTCTGTCTCCCAATTTGCCCATACTGAATAATCCACTGGGTCCAGCTCAGGAGACAAGGGGTGGCGCTCTACCTGGCTCAGGAGGCTTGTTTTGAGGTACTCCTGAGTCTTCTATGCAGTATGAACAGGTGCTACACCTTATAGAAAGATGATTTTGCCAACAAAAGAGTTTCTCGTCTGACACCATGACATTCCAAATTATTTCAGAATGTTATTATAAACATTTGTATTGATTCCGGTACTCTGGTCAATGGTTTATTTGAGAAACTTTTGTGATTTTCTTGTCATCAGATGACCCCATGTTGAAGACCAAGTGTTAGGTCCTGAATTGAATTATAGGCAGCTGGAGCATCAGCAAATGTCCCACTACTCATGCATGAATCATTCCTACTCTGACAAGCACCATAAATGGTGAAAAAATTTTCATCACAAATGAGGAAAACAGGACGACCTTTTTCAGCTTAGAGCAATGCAAGCACTTTTGCATATCATGCTTGCATTTTGCCTTTAGTAGTAATCTAATTTCTCAAATAAACATAGTTGCAATAGACCTGATATGACTGACTATCAAATCCATTCTTATGTTAGACTTATTACCAAATTCTGAACTTATATGAGTATGAAAAAAAAGGAAAGTGACTGTCCTCTTTTTCTGTAGACACCCTGTACTTGTCAGCTCAAGGAGTCGTTGTGTCTGTTGGTTGTTTCTTGTCTTAAAGAGGATGGTTCCATCTCTTTGTTGTGTTGTTTCTGCAGGTTCTCTGACTTTTTGAAGAATTGTCTTGTAAATCGCAAAAGGGGAAAGTCTGCTTGTAGGTTTAAGCACAATATACCGGTGTCGGAACTCTGATTTAGAGACATCCTTGGTTTGGAGACATCCTTGGTTTGTATCAAGGGAGTTGATAATTCAGTTTGATTGTTGTTTGTTAGTTATTTGTTTTTCCTGTCTTTGTCTCTGTGTTTATTTGTTTTTGAATCAATTTTAAGGCAACCGCCAAGAAGTCATGCTGAATCAAAACAATCAGGGTTCCATAAAAATCGTCAGTGAAATCATGCTGAGTGACCAAATCAAGTACATCTTTTTTTATTGCATGACTGTCTTTTGGCCAACTCCACATCTGTTGTCCAGTTCGCTCCATCAGTTTCTCTGACATTTTTGGAAAGCCAGCCATTGGTGTAAGACATGCAATTGCCGTTGTAAGGTATTTTTTTTACAAACATTGGTCGTTGAATGTCACCAGTTGATGCTTTTCCTTGTAGGTAGCGGTGAAGATATTCTCTGCAAGTGATCTGTTCTGGTACTGGCTTGTCTTTACCTTTGTTAACGGGTTGTCGTTCCTTTTCATTCAGTTCTTTCACTCGTTCTGGTTCCACATCTGGTGGAGGTTCTTCCCTTACTTTCTCTTGACCCTCCCCTTTTCCTTCTTCTTGTGGATCCTTTGTTCCCCATGCTTTTCCATCCTCTTCATCTTCTGCTTCGATGGATTCGTTGTCAGTTGTCGTCCCCTCATCAGCTGAGTCTTCTTGTTCTTCTTCATTGGCTGCTTCAACAGGACGTTCTTCTTCCATTTCTACTTCAGGAGTTGTGGTGCCAGCCTTGGGTTTGGTACTTCATGATCCGCCCGGGGAGTAGACCGTTTTGTGGTGTTTCTTGCCTTTGGCGTTGTTTTTGCCTTAGTACTCTCTGAGTGTCTGTTATTGTCTTCTGTGTTTTCTGCGTGTTTTTGGTGTGTTCTGTTAATGCTGTGTTCATCGAGTTGTAACCTTCGTCTTGGTGTAGCACGATGTTGAGGTTGTGAGTATCCTGCCATGTCCGCATAACTGGGAATTCCTGAGTGCTGGTCCACGATCCTTCTTGCCTACGGAAAAGATATCGCTTGGGTTGCCTTCAATATGAGGATTTCTTTTTCCTTAGTCCACTGTCTACAAGTTTTGCTGTAAGAGGGACGGTCTTCCTTACAGTTGACACAAAGAGGAGGAGATGAGCAAGGTTCTTCTTTTGATTGGATGTGGTCCTGGGATCCACAGTGGCCACACACTTCTTGTAGTCGGCACCACTTGCTCAGATGACCAAAACGCTGACATTTGTAACATCTTCTTGGATTGGGTATATAAGGTCGAACCTTACATTGCTCCCAAATAACTTTAATGCTTTCAGGAAGAGTTGTGTCTGAAAAAGTCAAGATGAGAAGCTCTCGATTATCCCTCTGGGAGATTCTGTGACAATGAATAACATCAGTGAAAGTTCCAAACCATTCCTGTTAATCTTCGTCCGAGTTCAAATAGCTAAGGGAGGAGAAGACCACTCCCTTGGAAGTATTCAAGGTCCGATGTGGCTCGATTATTGCCGGAGTACCTGCAATATCTGTCAGCCCGAGGAGTTTCCGAGTCTGGTCGTTGTTTCTGGTCTTAAATAGGACGGTTCCATCTCTCTGCAAGGTTGTCTCGGCAGGTTCGCCGACTTCTTGAAGTATGGTCTTGTAGACGGCGAAGGGAGAGCCTGGTCGATGGTTTAAACACTATGTATCTGTGTCGGTACTCAGACTTTTATGTTGTCGTTTGTCGATTTAGTAGTTCCGGGTCGATACAGTCATCCGAGGATGACCGCTGCCGTTTTAATCGAGACTGTGAATTTGGAAGAGAGTAAGCGATATGAATTTTGGTGATTCATCCTCCATGCTCCCCACCCACCAAGGAGCCCAACAAGGGGGACTAATATGGGTAGGGCTGAGCCCAGTACCCTAGTCCAGGGGATGCATGGGGGATATACTCAAAGCTGGGTGTGTGTGTGTGTGTGTGTTTGGGCTTTACGTCTCATCAGCACCTTGTTGGGCTATTTAGAGACATACTTGGTTTTTACTAAGTGTCTTTATAGTCATGTTTGATTGGTAGTTAGGTATTCTTTTTTTGTATCATGTTTGTACTAATTGTCTGTATAGTTCTGTTTGATTGGTACTTAGTTATTCCTTTTTTGCGTTATGTTGTCTGTTGTCCGTTGTTTTCTTATCAATTTCATAGCAACAGACAAATGGTCATGTAAGACCAAAATACTGAGGATACCATAGAACTCGTCAGTGAAGGTGCAGTTGGTGACTAAATTGAATATTTCTCTTTTGGTTGTATGTGTATCTTCATGCCAGTCGTGCAACTTCTGTTTTGTTCGTTCAGTCAGCTTCCGAGACACATTGCCAAAGCCAGACATTTGCAGATGCTTCACTGCCGGTTCTAGCCAGTCTCGTACAAACGTCGGTCGGAATTTTTCAATCTTTTCATCTGATGGTTCTTTATCTAGGAAGTAGTAAAGATAATCTTTCATTGTGATTGTTTGGTTGTCTTCGTTTTGTGCCCTGTCTTTTCCTTCATCCACAGGTTTTGTTTCCTTTTTGTCCATTCCATCCTGTTCTTGGTTTCCTGGATCATCTCCTTCCTCTTCCTCTTGTCCTTCTTCGCTTTCTTCTTCCTGTGAGTCCCCTTGATCCTCTTCATGTTCTTCCTCTTCCTCTTGTTCTTCTTCCATGGATTCGTTGCTGGGTGTCGTGTCCCCGCCATCATTTGATCCTTCCTGTTCCTCTTCAGTGTCTGCTTCATTTGGATGTTCTTCTTCCATTGCTGTATCTGGAGGAGTTGTGGTGCCAGCCGGTGTGTTTGATTCTTCAAGGTCCGCCCGGGGAGTAGACTGGTTTGTGGTGTTTGTTGTCTTTAGAGTGGTTTTTTCATTTGTTCTTCCCGAGTGCCTGCCAGTGTCTTCTGGGTTCTCTGTGTGTTGTTGGTGTGATCTGTTGATGCTGTGTTCCTCGAGTTGTAGTCTTCGTCTTGGTGTCGCACGTTGATGAGGATGTCGATATCCTGCTATGTCCGCATAGCTCGGAATTCCTGAGTGCTGGTCCACGATCCTTCTAGCCTCCGGAAAAGATATCGCTTGGGTTGCCTTCAATGTGAGGATTTCTTTTTCCTTAGTCCACTGTCTACAAGTTTTGCTGTAAGAGGGATGATCCTCCTTACAGTTGACGCAAAGAGGAGGGGCTGAGCAAGGTTGTTCCTTTGATTGAACGTGGTCCTCGGATCCGCAGTGTCCACAAATTTCTTGTCGTCGGCACCACTTGCTCAGATGACCGAAACGTTGACATTTATAGCATCTTCTTGGATTGGGGATGTAAGGTCGTACCTTACATTGCTCCCATATAACTTTGACACTCTCTGGAAGAGTCGTGTCTGAAAAAGTCAGGATAAGAAGCTCCCGATTATCCCTCTGTGGGATTCTATGAAAATGAATGACATCAGTAAAAGTTTCAAACCATTCTTGTAAATCGTCGTCTGAGTCTAAATAGCTAAGGGAGGAGAAAACCACTCCCTTGGAAGTATTCAAGGTCTGATGAGGCTCGATTATTGCCTGTGTACCTGCAACATCTTTCAGCCTAAGGAGTTTCCGAGTCTGGTCGTCGTTTCTGGTCTTAAATAGGACGGTTCCATCTCTCTGTAACGTTGTCTCTGCAGGTTCGCCGACTTCTTGAAGTATGGTCTTGTAGATGGCGAAGGGAGATAGCCTGTTAGTTGGTTTGAACACTATGTACCTGTGTCGGTACTCCGACTTTTGTGTTGTCGTTTGTCGATTTAGAAGTTCCGGGTCGATACAGTCATCCGAAGATGACCGCTGCCGTTTTAGTCGAGACTGTGAATTAGGAAGAGAGTATGCCATAGGAATTTGTGATGTTCATCCCCCATGCTCCCCACCCACCAAGGAGCCCAACAAGGGGGACTAATATGGGTAGGGCTGCGCCCAGTACCCTAGTCCAGGGATACATGGGGGATATACTCGTAGAAGGCTTGGTAAGAGATACAGCTGCAATCATATTTAAAACATGGCCAGCATGTAGACTTGGTCAGAACCTTCTTTGATTGACCCATCAGCCATGGCCAAATAGGACCGAAGTCCTAGTGACAACATGACAAGCCTATTGACTGGACCGGGCCAAACCAGCCTCCCGTCTAGGAGAAATCCAGGCCAAAGTAGTGTATTGTATGGGAGGGACCAACTTAGGCCCACCCAACTCAACTACCAGGACCCCTTCATCCTCCGACACGGGTCGCAACCCACGGCAAACAGGTTGCCCCATTTCCGTCGGGGAGACGTGTGCTTGCGCACTGTCTCGTGTTGGCCACAAGAGATAGAGGACTTCACTCTTGTGTTACCACCCACCGCCACGAGGAGGCCCGAGACCTGCGGGGGCACTCAAAGCTGGGTAAGAAATACAGCTGCAATCATATTAAAAACATGGCCAGCATGTAGACGTGGTCAGAACCTTCTTTGATTGACCCATCAGCCATGGCCAAATAGGACCGAAGTCCTAATGACAACATGACAAGCCGATTGACCGGACCGGGCCATTCCAGCCTCCCGTCTAGGAGAAATCCAGGCCAAAGTAGTGTATTGTATGGGAGGGACCAACTTAGTCCCACCAAACTCAACTACCAGCACCCATTCATCCTCCGACACGGGTCGCAACCCACGGCAAACAGGTTGCCCCATTTCCGTCGGGGAGTGAGTGAGTGAGTTGATTTTTATGTCTCATCAGCACCTGAGTGGGCTATTTAGAGACATACTTGGTTTGTATCAAGGTTCTTGATATGTCTGTGAGATGCGACGGGTGCTTTTTTGTTGCTTGTCAATTTTCTCTTGTCTGTGCAAGGAAATCGTTGGTCTGTTGAGCTGTCTCGATTTGTTGTTTTGGATGGTTTCTTGGACTCAGAGGCCAAAGTTTCTTTCTTCTTCGGTTGTAGGTGTGACATTTTTCTCCGTAGATCTCGATCACCACAATTGGCACAAATTGTGAACCGTTTACATGTTGTGCTGATATGGCCATACAATTGGCAATTGAAACAGCGTTTTGGTCGAGGAAAGAGTGGGCAAACTCTGCACTTTTCAAAAGCTTCAGGTACTTTCTCAGGTACATTGTTGTTTTAGAATGTCAGTTTTATGGATTCATAACCATTTTGTTGGGACAAACATTTAAATTTGGTAATATCATGTTTTTGGAACCACTTTGTGAGTTGTGAGTCTGAGCAAGTCTTGCTCTCTTTCGAGAAAATAATGCCTTTACCTGGTTTTTGGAAAGGTTCAATGGAGACTTGTGTATTTGCTATTTCTTTGACAAATGTCAATTTCTCTTTTTGCGTGTCATTCTGTGGTTGAATGAGAAACGTTTCATTGACTTGACGCTTTATTGTATCTGCTACTGTGTTGTCACAAATGTCTGCAACAATTTCGTAGACAGCGATTGCTGATAGGTCCTCTAGTGATTTTTCAATACCATTTATCACGAGGCAATTTTGATCTTTTGACATGTGTGAGGGGCGGTCAGGGTCAATCAAGTCATCCGAGGATGGTCTTGTCCATGGGAATCTTGGTAGTCCAGTCGCAAATTTTTCGATCTCAGCCTGGTTTCCCGCTGAGGGACGCGCACCTTGGTAACCCAGTTGACGTACGATCCGGTTTGGAATCAGGGTAAATGACATAATCATTAATATTCCCCTGTAAGGTAGGGAACACACCGTGCATGCGCACTGTCTCATGTTGGCCACTAAGGATAGAGGTCTTCACCATAATGTTACCACCCACCGCCACAAGGAGGCCCGAGACCTGCGGGGGCTTTTCCGTCGGGGAGACGTGTGCTTGCGCACTGTCTCGTGTTGGCCACTAAGGATAGAGGTCTTCACATTAATGTTACCACCCACCGCCACGGGGAGGCCCGAGACCAGCGGGGGTGGCCTAAGTGAGTAATAATCCTATTTTGACTCCTGTTTTGGAGCTGGCTGTTCCAAAACATGGGCTTCCTCCCTCTGGGCTAAATTTCCATGAGCTTCAAACATGATTTAAAGTCTTCAAATGCTATAGCATAATCCTCTATCAGTTCTCTAAAGTAGTTGTGTTGAAGTCTGTGTGCCAAAAGATGAACAGAAAGCTTGATAAATAAATTTATAAAGAAGTTTTAGTTTAGTCATTTCTTGTGCAAGCATGTCAGCAAAATTGGCAGAACATTGGGATCCAGTCTGCATGGGTTGCAAATGATTGTCAGTGTGTAGGCCTACTATAAGGCAAAGTTTTTTGTTGGCTCCATGTATGAGAACTAACAATATATACAGTTGTGCTTGAAAGTTTCTGAACCCCTGGCACTTCTTACCTTATTTGTGCGCATCTCTCTAACAAACACAAGAAAAGCTTATAAATTGGGTTAATAATAAAACTGAACACCATCTCTTATGTGTAAACATATATTCAGAACAAATAATGACATTTAAATATGATTTTATGATGAAAGTCTCCAAAACTGTGTGTTCAAAAGTTTCTGAACCCTTCGGAAATATATACAATCAACAATTTGTATGGCCCCCTTTTGCTGAAATAAATGCTTCCAAACACTTCTTATGGCTAAGGACTATCAATTGGCAGATTTTCTGTGGCATTTTTGACCATTCTTCAAGAGAGCATTTTCTTAACCCCCATAAGCTGGTGGGTCGTCTGAGTGAGTGAGTCAGTTGGTTTTTTACGTCTCATCAGCACCTGAGTGGGCTATTTAGAGACATACTTGGTTTGTGTCAAGGTGCTTGATTTGTTAAGTCTGTGAGATGTGACAGGTGTTTTTTTGTTGCTTGTCATTTTTCTCTTGTCTATGCAAGGAAATCGTTGGTCCGTTGAGCTGTCTCGATTTGTTGTTTTGGATGGTTTCTTGTACTCAGAAGCCGTTTCTTTCTTCTTCGGTTGTTGCAGTGACAGTTTTGTCCGTGGAGCACAAGGGGAGGATGGTTGACTTTGTTGAATCTTTTTACTGGGTGGTGTGCATAAGTCAGACTCAGGATATTTAACAGTTTATCCTGTCTTTGGTCGGTCTGGTGAAGGCGTTGTCCGAAAGAGATCCATGAAAAGGTTCCCATTAAGTTGAATCCTTCTCCGTGGTGACGAATGTAAAACTGGGCTTGGGTAATCTGAGTCTCGGTCAATTTTGTCCATGTCCTGTTCAACTATGCGCTTGGCTTCAGGAAACAAACATCCTGTGTCAATCTGAAATTGTACAATTTCTTTTTCTCTCTTGAAGACTTCACAGTTGTGGCTAAACGCAGGGTGGTCCCCTCTACAATTGACACAATGCAAGGGCCTGAAGCATGGTTTGTCTCTCGTGTGAGTGTGATCTCGATCACCACAATTGGCACAAATTGAGAACGGTTTACATGTTGTGCTGATATGTCCATACAACTGGCAATTGAAACAGCGGGCAAACTCTGCACTTTTCAAAAGCTACAGGTACTTTCTCGGGTACATTGTTGTTTTAGAATGTCAGTTTTATGGATTCATAACCATTTCGTTGGGACAAACGTTTGAATTGGGTAATGCCATGTTTTTGGAACCACTTCTGCAGTTGAGAGTCTGTGCATGTCTTGCTCTCTTTCGAGAAGATAATGCCTTTGGTTTAGGCCTCATATCTGTGTGAAACATGAATATAAACTTGGGTATTACAGACATTTTGACACCATTCCCATGTCTCTATCTCTATTAGTTTTCGAGATATGGAATATTCACATATCTCATATTTCAGGAAATATCTGTAAAACGGCCAAAAAACTTAATTATTGGTGTTGATTCCAAATACTCGATTTATGAGTTTTGTTTTATCCATTGAGGATGCATAATGGACTCCTTGTGGGCCATTTCACAAATCAATCATGTCTTTATTTCAATTCCATCCTCTAGTATCCCATCTTTTGCATGTCAAAGTCATTTAAGTATATAAGTAGTCAAGTGCATTTAATTCAGCCTATTTTGAATTACTACAAGAAAGGTTAGTAACTATAATGGAAAGTTAATGTTCAGTGGAAAAGATACGGTTGGTATCTATTAAATATGGTAAATACAGCTATTGTTGAGGGCATTATAATCATGCAACTGCAACTTTTACACTGGCCTGAATTCCACTACTGCTTCTCGTAACTCCTACCATTGGCCACCACAACTTTCTTCTGCCCGTCATCACAAAACAGGACTGTCGTCAGGGAAGTTGTGTGGTGTCTCAGAACTGGGAAGAAGAATTTTCCGCTATTGGAGCCTCTGAAAGGCAAGCACCACACAGTTGAGAAGTGCATGCCAGCAGATGGTTGTGATTAATTGTGGTCATCAACCTGGCAGATTTCAATCAACTGTTTGCTTGAACAATGTTGGATGTCAGAGAAGATCCGAGTTAGTGTCATCCTGCCACGGACAGTGGGGTTCAAGTAACATGGTATACTGTGGAAATTTATCAGGATAAAATCTGAACCAACTCTTGTGCATTTTCTAATTATACTAGATCATAATAATACATTGTAATCCATCCCCCCCCCTCTTTAATTTTCCCCATGGCCTTATGGTTAAGCAAACTTGTTCATTGGCCCTGGTGGTTTCAAATCTAATCCCGGGAACTCACTTCAGTCCGAGCCATGGGACTTAAGGCCTGGTGCAAATTTTTGCGTCGTTTAGGTGAAGCCGGCATTGTATGTGCTATAAAACCACAGAAAATAAATGTGTGGCATCCTTTATCACTTTGTTGTGCAGAAAACTACTGTGTTAATAAACCTTTCAGATTTTAGGACAATCGGAGCATTGGTTCCAGATATCTGATATCTTGAAATTCCAGAAAATGGCCATTTTTGAGTATTTTTGCGTGACATGCATATTTTGAGCAATGTTTAACCCCTCATATAGGAAATAATTTGATCAATTTTGTCAATTGAAAGTATGCTTAGCCGTGACCATGGGAGTTCTGGTTCTGTGACTATCAATTGCATCTTGATACTCGGTGTACCTGTCAAATAGTGTCTATGGGACTCCAAAGCTGCCAATGAAGCCAAAAATTGGAATTTTAGCAATTTCTGTGCAACAACTATGTGTACCTGTTGGTTCTTTGCATTATGTGTAGTATGAGCCCTCCCAGCTTAGGTTGAGCACCCCTCTACTGCATAATATACCTCATTTCCCTGAACACATGTCATAGATGCTTCCTTACATCATACTTTCTTGCTCTGTAGAAGTTGTCCCGACCCTAACACTAAGTTTGATGAGGCATCCAGTCACACACAGAAAGGCTACATGTACCTTTTTACTGCAACATTTTTATTCTTCGGTGATTCAATTGTTTAGGACTAAAATGGATGCTCCTGCATTTTTGGATTTTCAGCCGATGTTGAAAACTGTTGCTTGTCCCAACCCTAACACCTCTGTCCCGACCCTAACACCTTCTGTTTTGCACCTCTATGTGACTTGAAACTTTCTTGCTTTCAACTCATGATTCTTTTTACTGCTTGCCATTGACGAGGGGCTATGACAAACTCCTCGGGTCCTCTGTTTATTTCCGATAGGTACAAAGTGCCAAAAGGGCTCTAGAATTTTTCTAGACCTGCAGGAGTGGGGTAAAAAAAGAGTAACAGTAATATACTTCAAAGTTATAAAATAACATTCTTTAATGAATTAACAAGCTATCAAAAGATTAAAATTAACTAAGGAACAATATTTAAGCCTACCAAGGTGACTTAAATGTGCAACTAGTCACTGGCTGCTGGGTGAATTGTCTCTTGTAGCTGAATACAGCACCCAGTTCACTGAATTTACCTTGACTTTATACAAAAAAAGTAAATTTAGAAAAACCTTTTCAAACTGACCCGAATTCCACACAAAAAATACAATGAAATGTAAAATTTAATTACGATTACATGTATTATATGTAGGTGGGAATAATGTTCAAATGTCCCAACACTAACACCACTGCCATTTTCCCCATCATTATGTCAATAGGTAGGCTTCTGACACTGAACCTGAACATGATTGATAGATACGAAGCTGTTAAACCTCATACGGTGAACCAATTGTTCTAACTCATGGTTGATGGTACTAACGATACAGTTATTGCTACAGACCTGAGCTGCCATTGCTATGTGTGATCTCTCTGATTCTTTGGTGTTCAGCACTGGAGATCACCTGACTGTGGTGCATGATATTCAATAATTTTCTCTTTACTAGATGTACTATAGTTAGCTGTATCTACTATATGTAGGCCTACTATACATGTAAATAGTGACATTAGCAGAACCTCAAATCAGTCTTGGTTGTGCAAGATTAGTTCTATGGAAAGTGTCCGTGGTAGGCTGTGCTTGTTGTTACAATAAAGAATAGCTGTGCTGTATCTTTCTGTGCAAGTACCTATAAATGGGTGTTCCACTGAGAAAACAGAATGTCTTTATGCAATGTCTCCATTAGCATGTAACATTGCTGATGGAGCTTGGAGATGTGCAACAAAATGAAAGAATATGGTCAAGTAAAAGTAATAGAGGAGTTTGTATAATAAGAATCTGGTAATATGAAAATCTGTTCATGTTGGCTCAGTTGTCCTCTTTGAAGATTCCGGTGGCACCTGCATTATAAGAACCCCCGTTGTAAAACCGACTTACAATCTATCTTATTTGACCACCTTCCTCCCGCACATCTTTAGTAGAATTTTTAGTGAAATTCTTCACCACACAAGAGGCCATTTTATGACTGCGGGAGGGGCAATCTTATAAAGCAGGGACCACTGTAAACCCTTTATAATATTCTATTTTATGTATATTAATATTATTCTAATATATGATTTAATGAGCTGTTCAACTAAAAGTTTTTTGGTACATGTCCATCAGGTGTCCCGACCCTAACGCCTAAAACTGAAGTTTCAATGCCATGTCAGCATGTAATATCTTCAAGACTAATGGCTGTATCTATCAGAAATTTGAACTGTACACTTAGCTCTCTATACAGAGCAATTTATGACCATCTTTATCAGATTGAAATGTGTAAATCTTTGTTTAGAAAATGTTTAATTTTATCTGGTTTTAAAACTGGACGAATCTTAGTGAAAAATGGCAGTCTTGAAAATTTGGAACAATTTAAACAGTTGTGTGTTTCACGAAAATATGCATGCATGTCATACATGGCAAACAGAATCAGAAATTTATTAGGTATGACTTATACGATGCTTATGACAGAACTTCATCAAAACAGATTTAAATTTTAAATTATTGCGTCTTCCACTGAAAAAATCACAATATCTCTGTTGGAAATGGTTACTTAACCCTGATTTTTTGCTTACTTATGCCACAAATATGTGCTTTAAAATGCACCATGATTCCATGCAAAATCAGAACCTTTATTTTTCACCCTCATGTCACGCTCTTATTTGCACCAGGCCTTAAATGGAGGCAGGTTGTATCCAGTATTCTATGCTTGGGCAACTAAAAGACCTTGGGCATCCCTGAATCAATAGGGAATTTGCTAGATTCCCAGACTTCTCATCTCATCATCATGCGACGGTCACCAAAATTGAAAGTGCAGCTCAGTCCGCAAAGATGGAGGTTGAGCTACCCCGGCTGGTCCGGGGTATACAAGCACAACAAAAGTCAGTCACGTTACAATCCATGAATTAATCATGCCGATTTTGGAGCAAGCATCTCACATTTCTTCAAGACATTGATGTTTAACATCATTAATTGAGCAATTATTGCAGTAAAGGGGAGATTGGAGCACATAGTTTGTTTCATATTTTGTACGCTCAGGATGAGAGTTTCATTGGATCAACAACTTTCTGGATGTCAAGTTAAAGCAAAAATTGTTGATTCCCTTCCATGACTGTCAATTCCTTAATTATGAAAATATCCTTCTGATGTGTCTAACTGTTATCTTGAAAATCAGCCTTGAAAAGAATTAACCAACCCCAAGTCGATGTCTGGCAAGGTGCAAGTTATTACCTGAATCTTTTTACCCAGGGGGCCAGTGAGGTTGACCAGACACGGGCTGCTGTAAAAGGTTGTGGGGTATGGTTGGATTCCTAAGACCCTCAGCTATCACCTCCAGGTTCACAACCTCGCCAACCGGCTGCTCAATCCCGGCAATTCAAGATGGCGTCCAAGATGGCCGCCGTTCTTTGAAATCTCTCTATCTCGGTCAATAATGATCTGATGTGAGAGTGTGATAGGTCTATTTTGGGGGTTTTGGGGTCACAGAATTCATTGAAATGCATTTCAACACTCTCCAGGCCACCTAACATCATATATTAGACATATTGGGCATTTTTACTGAGACAATCATCAGTATACGGGACACTGATGTTTCAGTTGCATGTATGAATTAAAATAAAATGTGTCATTTATTCATTTGCTGAAAAGTGAGTTCTGTTCAGATGGTCAGTAACAGCATTGGCCCATAAAGTAAATATCTATCTATCAGTCTGTTATGCAACAGTCTGACTGATATCATCTGACATTACAAACAACAACGTGTGTTGTATGTAAAGTGGTGTTCAGATTCAGATTCAATAATGATTTTTTATTCACATAAAGCATAAATTGGTAAAGAAATACAAAATTAATGGTACTAATCAATATAGTGATATGTTGCTTTATGTTGGTTGAACCCTTTATGACAATGCCTGTATCACTACCAAGGGGTCAACCAGACAGTTCTATAATTGGATCCTCGGGAGGCAAAGTGAACCAACCCTGAATTTTTTCATTTCCATTATTCCATGGCTTTGGGCATAAAATGGTGTCTTCTACCTGATGGTTAGGTTGTCTATTTCAAAAAATTGTTAATTTCAAAAGTTCCAATCAGGTTGTTATGATTGTAAAATATGTAACTTAAATAGCTTCTGAACCATGAGCATTACAAATTAGGTCAACACCGTTTTTGAATTTCAGGGTTGGTTCACTTTGCCTCCCGGGGATCCAATTATTGTACACTAAAAAAACAAGTAACTCCTACAGCCATCAAGAACTTCATTGATAGCAATCTTTATTTTATAGCAGTAGGTAGACATTGACTGAGAATAATGCATGGAACTGTACTATATATCACTCTAAGACATTTTAAACCAAGTTAGTTTCTATAAATTACCAAATGGTATTTCCACAGCCATGGTTGTTTTTGCATAAACATTTGATTTTTCACTCCATGTGTTACTAAACATTTTGGTAATTCCACTTGTAAACCTTTATATAAGGACTGATATGGAAGACAAACCAAGATAGAAAACCATTCATGGTTTTTGTGAGGGACTTTAAAATAGAGTGTATAAAGAAGTTGTGTGGTTTATGTGCAACATTTGCAATTCATTTCTGCATCTGGATAGACCTACAACATTGTCATGAAGCATCCCTGATGAACAGTTCCTGAACCTTTCATAAATATATGTCAAGAAATAGGCTATTCCAAGCTTAGTGAGGCCAGACAGCCATTTGTGAATTATCTCCTTACAGACAAAACAAATCTATTTATGCCATATCCTGGAAAGGTGTTAAATAACAAAAATTTGAAGCATTCAGAAACTTGAAAGTAGTGTGCTCACACTTTTTTTGCCACTGTGCACTATTATTTACACCAACAGATACAAGTTTTGCAAATGTTTGACTTTCTACAAAGATGTCTGTCATTTGTCAGTCTTTGCAAATGTGTTGCCATGCTCTAGGATACTGCCTCAGTCTAATTTCTGTCAATGTTCAGCTTTCTCAGTGTACCAGGTGCAGATGAAAGCTATGTTAGATGCTCACTGCAACCAATGTAACACAAACTTTGTTGCCAAAATGCATTACAAACTGTCCCACTACCATGACTGATGAATAGTTTTATGGCTTTAATTGCCAGATTTAATCTGTATAAGATCCTGTATCAATCCTGCAATGAGAATCTGATTTTCAACAAAGAGGTTTGTGTCTCATTGTTGGATTGGCAGTTCATATGCTGAATCATATAGAATTTCTCTCTTATTTGGCTGGCTGGGGTAATGTCAGCTTTGAAATTATTCATACATTGACTGTGTGGTAACTAACACATCATTAGCTACAAAATCTACCTGCACTAACCAATTCTACACTTATTTTAGTTGCTTGACAAGATTTATCATTACCTCTGGACCAATTTCTGTGACAACTTAACGATTGAGTCTTTCTCCAAAGTACCATATCTTTGTAAATGTGTCATAGTATTCCTTGTTATGATGCAGATCAGTTTCTTCCTGGTAGGGGACTTGACTTGGATTCAATCCATCAAGGATTCAGACTGTTGCCAACTTTAGCAAGGCTTTTGACGCCGTGCCACACCTACGACTACTCAAGTCCTTTGGAATCACTGGCAGAAACAAGAGATGGATTGCAGAGTTCCTTAAAGGCAGGCACCAAAAGGTTGTCGTAAACGGTGAGAGCTCAGAAACCAGGGAAGTCACCTCTTGAGTGGCCCAAGGGACAGTTTTGGGACCCCTGTTATTTTTACTGTACATTAACGACATCGAGAAGGGATTATCATCACCCATGAGACTATTTGCGGATGATAGTGCCGTGTACAGAAGAATTGATGGAGAGAGTGATGCACATGCCCTCCAATTGGGCCTCTTCAAGCTCCAGGAATGGGCTGAGAAATGGCAGATGCAATTCAACGTCAAGAAGTGTAAGACAATCACAAGGAAGACTAGAAACCGAGTCAACTTCTCATACCACATGTCAACTCTATCTATCTATCTATCTATCTATCTATCTATCTATCAACAGAATAGAACAAGTCCAGAGACGTGCAGCAAGATTCATACTAAACAACTACGAATACAGCAACTCAGATCAGAGAAACCCTCCACTGGCCAACACTACAACATCGTAGAGCCCTCAATGAACTGAACATCTTCTATAAGACGAGAAACAACCTGATCAAGTGTCCCTTCCCACCGTCGGTCAAGCCATCATCATCCCATCCACATAGATACCTCCATATCCAGTGTCTCCACTCAGCGGCATATCTACACAGCTACTACCCAAGAACAATTCGGCTCTGGAACTCCCCCCAGTCAAGATCACCAGCTCCCCGAGTCCTGATGCCTTCTCCAATAGTGTCATAAACTACCTCAAAGATATGACATGGTGCAGAGTCAACAACATCTGGACACTCACCAACTTACTGCCAAACATGATTTTAATCTGCACCTTCGCAATTTTATTGTACATAGAAGACATGTCCAACGTACCTGGCCGCACTTGCACCACCCGATACGGCTGACAGCTATTTAGGGTTCAAGATTGAAGATTGAAGATAAATTAAAGGTACAGATTTTTGGGGAAATTTTGTGCCGCAAACTGCTTTGAAGGACATTTCATTCCTAAAATTGATTTTTTCTTGATATTGTGAAGATTATACATAATCCTGAAATTGGTATATTTTGCTGCACTTCGGCTTCATGAGTATTATTTCTACTGATAATTGAATTACTCAGGTATTTTTCATATTATGAGACTATTTCAACATTTTCTCGAGACTTCAATAGAGATAGTAATCAGCAAAAAGACAAAATTTACTGATGTAATGGCCTTTTTAACAGAGGTTGTGCCTTGCAATTACAGCTACTTTTTTGCCAATCCTGTGATCCCGATGCTAGTGGCCTAGTCGCAGATGTAAAAATAGCTTATCAACATTTCACATATAAGTAAAAATGACTTTTCATTGAAATGCAGATTTTGATCATTGAGCCTTCCTTTTTGGAAAACTCTTTGACAATCAATCTGTGTTCACTTTGCTCTTCAAGTGAACTACTGCAGCAACTTGTGTGTTCTATAATGTCTGAAAAATGTTGTTTGGTGTGGCTTGACAAAGCATAGTTATCAGGAACATGAAAAAAACCACTTATTATAAAATTACATAAGATCACAGGATGTATTGTTGCAAATGATCATCCTTAAGAAATTAGTTCTTAAACTGTTATTAAACTAAGTCAATATTTCATACCTTTTATTGTCTAGCTCGACAAATCATATGCAATCAAAACATTGCCTTCAAGTGTTCCGATAATTATCTCAATAAAATGACCAATATGCTTTATACATGATGTTAGGTGGCCTGGAGAGTGTTGAAATGCATTTCAATGAATTCTGTGACCCCAAAAACCCCAAAATAGACCTATCACACTCTCACATCAGATCATTATTGACCGAGATGGAGAGATTACAAGGAACGGCGGCCATCTTGGACGCCATCTTGAATTGCCGGGATTGAGCAGCCGGTTGGCAAGGTTGTGAACCTGGAGGTGATAGCTGAGGGTCTTAGGAATCCAACCATACCCCACAACCTTTTACAGCAGCCCGTGTCTGGTGGACTGAAATATTGGGCCCTGGCCCCCTGGGTATTTCGACAAAACCCCCAAAAATAAAGATACAATGAAATATGATATCCCGAGTGTATTCTGTGATTCTGAATACCAATCTGACTGAACCAGTTACTCCTTGGGGAACATTGTCACTCAGAATGAGAGAAAAATATTGAAGACTTTCCTCGGTTACCTTACAGACGTGCTTTAAGTCAGTGTTAGGGTAATTGTTGAAAAAAAAAAAGGATAAAATCCTCTGATGATCATAACTCAATCATCCTCAGAATTTTGATTTATAGCTTAGGTTGAACCCGAGTCATGTCTTTATCACAGGGATCAACTTTGTCCTTTGAGAAGGGTTTCCATTACAGATCTTTCCAGATCCCAAGAGCTAGATGTCACTGGGTTTGTTAAGCTGACTGGTGCTGTGGCCGACACAACAACCGAATGCACCAGTTGCAGTGATCAAATTATATAGCCGTATTGACTGAATAGAAGCTTGTTTAGTTTCCCTTTTAAGTTGATTCCTTGTACTCTAAAAACTAATTTAGCAGGTGAGTGGTGAGTGCCCCATCCACCAGACAACAGCACCTCAATGCAACTCTTGTCTGTTGACCAATCTGGAGAGTCTCATTCATGCACTTGTTGAATATGCAACAAAATTGGCAGCAACCTGAACATAGAACAGTTTCACTTTTCAATACAAATGTTTTCGCTTCATAAATTCATAACTTTCCTTATGAAAACTTCACAAATCTAGAATCGAGGGTGTAACCCTTATTCGAAAAAGTGTATGTCCTTCAATTTTCTATGGATAGATTTATTCCGGGGATCTACTTAGTCTGGGGATCCACCTACCCCTTGCAGTCTCTTCTAGAGAATTGTAGTTATTTGAAATAGGCTGCATTGCATACACATGAGGTATCATATCCTTGAGAGGCATGATAACAACCAGACCCAATTTTGGGTCTTTGTTGGATAAAATAATTCACTATTTTCAGCGAACAATGCATTTTCAAGGTATGTCTTCAACATGCAGTATGTGGGATGCGGGGGTATAGAATTGAGGTAAAGACATGGTAAATGTGTAAAATGGACCACTGTCTTTCCCCTTGATTCCTCAATGGATAAAACAACAAAATCATACATTAAGCATTTGCAATCAAGGTCAATAATTAAGTTTTTTGGCCGTTTTACAGATATTTCCTGAAATACGAGATATGTTGATTGATTGATAAATTTATTTCAAACTAAGTTCAGGAAGCCAGAAAAGCACAATCGCTTATCGAACTGGCACCTTAAAATACAGACATGGATAGAATAATACATTACACATACAAGGCACATTTTACCATCAGGATCACGCAATAATCAAGGCAGTTTACACTTTTGTACATATCTTATACTCTTAAATATACACATATACATATTTACGCTGTCAACTTTATACATTATTTCTTTTCAGTATAATCCATATTTTAAGTAGCACAACCAGTAAAATTGTAAAGCATGTTAAACAAAAGTAACAAAATATGAGGAGATAAATAAATCAAGTAATAACAGTATATATTATAAGAATAATAACATGTAAATTCCTGAGCAAGGCGGAAGGCATAGGCCTACTTTTTTTTATGTGAATATTCCATATCTCGAAAACTAATAGAGATAGACATGGGAATGGTGTCAAAATGTCTGTAATACCCAAGTTTATATTCATGTTTCATACAGATATGAGGCCTAAACCTAATAGTTTCCATGTTATTTGCAGAAAACATGATTTTTATTGCCGCCATCATGGATTTATGCAAATTAGGTCATGTTCCTATTTATGGGTAAACTTCAGGAAAGTTGCTCTAGAATATGACAATCAATTTGGTACCAGAATCATTACTATTGCAATTTGTGGTGGGTCCATCAGTAGAATGACTGGACTAGCTGGTGGGTCGTCTGACGTCGACAACTGGTCAAATCTGGCCCAGGCATATCTAACGGGTTCTGATTTGGAAACTGTCCAAGTCATTCCATAACCCTAAATTGGAGGGATTTTAACCATTTTTAAGTGGATTTGCTTGTATACTTTGGGTAATTTTTTTGCTGGAAAACTCACTTGCGGCCAAGTTTCAGGCTTATAAGTGAAAGCTTTACATTTTCTAAACGCATATCTTGATATTTCACAGAATGCATTATGCTATCAGCAATAGTTCATTTTCCTGTCCCACTTATAGCAAAGCAAGTAAACACCATGATGGAGCCACCATTATCTTTCACAGTTGGGAGTGTTCTGGGATAACCAGAATTTTTTCTAAGTAATTTTATTTTCTAAACCTAACACAAGGTGGCTTTAAATCAACTAAAATCAACTCATCTTCCACCTAGTGTCCTTTTTTAATAACTTCAACCAACAACACTTTTGAATGTGTTTCACAATTTTTAAAATATTGCCTTTTATTAGAATTTCCTGCATATTTCAATCTGTGCATAGCAACTAACAAGTGAACACTGAAAACTGAATTCTCTATCTGCAAGCATTTTAACTGAAAATCTGGAAATTCTGGAAATATTAATCTTTTCTGAAGGCTTTTACTGTGCGAGTACATTTTCAATTATCTTTATAAATACCTTTATTAATTCATACCATTGCTGTGATGAGAACTTAGATACATTTTTTAAATAATATGAGAAATTATTCAAACTTTTCTGCTACAATTATTTTGTCATTTTCATACATTTTGATGAGTTTGAACTTTATCTAAATTTGTGAGTTTACTAAATTTGATCATTGATCTGAACTTTGGTTCTTTTGTAAATTCTTAGTTTAATACTTTTGCCTACTTTGATGTATCAATATGTGGTATTATTATTATGTAGTTTAGATATCTTATTAGTTTACAATTTCTCTGCAGGATATTTTACTGCTAGTTACCCCTGTAAATCTGGTGCTGGTCCAAGGCCTAAGAGGGCACAAATTGTAAGTTGTATAAAACTGTGTGTTATATTACAATGTATTTTTACTTTGATTATTTGAACTTATATGTGTTCCCTTTTCTGACACTGATGTTTTTCTTTTTGTAGGGAACTTCGTTTATGTTTTGACGCATGACAATAAATGGACATTCAATTCATACAAGTGTCGATTGTCATATTCCTTGGGTCCCAGTACAGTTCCAATTTCGTGATGTCTGGAGGAGCTCCAATTTCGTGATGTCTGGAGGAGTTTTCAATATCATGATGTCTGGAGGAGTTCCTATTTCGTGAAGCTGGGAGGAATTTCATCTTCGTGTGGAGTCAGCGATTTCAATTCGGGAGGCATTGAGTTTGTTGCGAAGCCTACTGCGGTTCCAACACTTGAAGTTCTTCAATGACTGTTCAATTTGACGTTTTGCACTGATCTGAAGGTACTGTTTTATGATGGCTACTCCAGCAGAACAAATTCAGAAGCTTAAGTCTGCTCGTTCTACAGCCAAAAGCAAAGTAACTTCTTCGTCAAAAAAGCTTCAAAATGAAATTTTGGCCGAAAGTAACTTCTTCCAGTTGGATAATACGCTTTCCATTCTTGAGAGAAATATGTCATGCTTTGAAGATGCACATGCTGATTATTGTGCATTTATTGACTGTAATGAAGCGCTTGACAATCACAAAACTGTAAATGGCATGGACTTAGAGGCGTATTATGATGATGTTGAGAAGATGTATAATGATGCCAAAGCTGCTTACATGAAGCTGAAGACTGCTCAAGAGACTGAGCAGAAGGAACAGTGTAATCAACAGTTCGCAATGGATGTTAAAAGTCGTTTGAGCATGATCAACAGCATTTGCAGTGACGTCCAATCTTTGTTTAACAATAACTCTTATGATCTTCACACAGTCACTTGTTACAAAAATGATGTTGCATCGTTGATTGATGAACTCTCGGGCATGTTGTCCAATATATGCAAGTTTGATAACAAGGTCGTTGATGTCGATGAAATTAATGATGCTGTATGTAAAGGTGCTGACATCAAACGTAAATGTGAAATTGCACTTTGCACTTTGAGAGCTAGCCAACCGCAGCATAAATCATCCTTGGAATCTCCTGAGAGTGGTTCTTTTGTGCCACCAGTTTCTGAACAAGGTGCTTCAATGTATAATGCGGAGCGAACTGATTTGAAAACTACAGTGACCTTGTCTTCAAGCTTAGACACGCCTGCCAGTGGGTTGCAGGCCGGTACTACTCCTGTCACAGCAACTGCCACACGTACTTTCCATGAAAATAACCCGTTGAGCTCTACCTCTCATGATGTCGCATCGTCTGTAACATTGTCTGCTTCTACCCCATCATTTCGCCCCTCGACGTATCCTTATTCCAGGCAGGCAACTGAACGATCCTTCGGAAGAGGCGTCCGGCTTGAAAGAATCTCCCTTCCAAAGTTCAACGGAACCAGGTCTGAATGGCCTGAATTCAAGGCGGTATGGCGTGAATTGGCTGAATCCAGTATTGAGAGTCCGTCCGCTTTGGCTTTCGAGTTGAAGCGCAGCTTGGTAAAAGATGCTCGGAAACACGTCAAAAATGTCTATATCACGAAGCCAGGTGCGTACGACTTGATGTGGCAGAGACTTTCTGAAATTTACGATGACTCTACTGCCTGTGTTCAATCAGCATTGGACTCTCCTGGTAAACTGAAACATGTAAATGATGATGATTACCGAGGTGTTGTTAAATTTGTTGACTGTGTTGAATGTGTCCATGCTCAGTTAGAGGAGCTGGGTCAATTGAATGTTGTGTCAATGCTGGACGTTGACAAAATTTCCGAACTGTTGCGAACAAACATTAGACTTTTGTGGATACATTTGTACAGTAATTTGAGTGTTGGTGAAAAACTGCACCCCTTTGATGCCTTATGAAATTTTTGTCAGGAGAGAGGACTGCCTTTGCAAGACTGGCTGAAAGTGGCAGAAAGGTTGACACATCTAGAAGTGGCTCTCATCATGGTGAAGTAACAAAGAGTAACAAATGTTCCTGTGTGATTCATCCTGAAACGAAGCACAAGACTGCTGAATGTCGTGACTTCATAAAACTTTCTCTTGATGATAAATATGATGCCTTGAGAAAGGTGCATGCTTGCTTTAAATGTTTCGAGTTACACAGGCGCGATAAATGCACAGTGCAGCCCTTGAACATTCCGTTCCGCCCCTTTATGCCATACAGCAAGCCTTGGTTGTTGACAGCGGAAGATGGGCCTCCATCTTCTTTGATAATGGATCAAGCAGTACCTTCATAACGCATCAAGCAGCAGACAGGTTAAATGCTAAAGTGGTAGGAAGGTACACATTAGATGTTACGACCATGGGAAATGTGTGCAAAGAATATAAAACAAAACTGTATGAATTGTCACTTCGCACTGAAACGGGAAGAGTTGTAACAATACTTGCGTTTGGTATGGAAAGGATAACTGGTCCTGTTGTGAAGTTGGATTTGAAATGTTTGAAACAATTGTTTCCTGAGTTTGATGTTTCAATGTTACAGCGTAGATCATTGCATGTTGACATTTTGCTAGGCTGTGATTACTTTGGTTTACATCCTAAACAAGAGATTGCATCAGCTGGCAGTCACCTTAGCATCATGAAGGGCGAATTGGGGGTTTGTCTCCAGGGTAGTCACCCAAAAGTGTCTGATGAGATTTGCTTTGATTCAAACTTTACTAAGACAATCCATGGTTTTCGAGTTTGTGGAAACAGCAACTTCATACATTGTCACCCAGCATTTGACAGACCATCCTGTAGTACTCCCACGTTGCCGGCAGTCTGCAACTTGGCCAAGATGGAGGATCCGAATGTGCTGAACTTCATTGTTGGTGAAGAGATATCTACTGAAGTGGTGCCTAGATGTGGAAGCTGTAAGTGCTCGAAATGCCCAACGGTTGGTCACACCTATTCATTCAGAGAGGAACAGGAGTTGCAGATGATAAGGAGCAATCTTAAGTACGATGCTGAGGAAAGTCACTGGATGACAAGCTACCCCTGGTTGGTTGACCCTTCACAGTTGCCAAACAACTATTCCACAGCTCTTGCTACTCTCCGTTCTACTGAATCAACGCTCTCAAAAGATCCTGCATGGCAACAATTGTACAGTGAACAGATGCAAGACATAGTAAATCGGGGAGTTGCTCGCAAACTTACTGAGACTGAAATAGAGTCATGGACTGGACCGGTTTTCTACATCAGTCATCTTGCTGTTCACAATCCTCACTCACGTTCAACACCTGTTCGTATTGTTTTCAACTCCAGCCAAGCTCATCAGGGAGTGTCCTTGAATTCTGTCCTAGCCAAAGGACCAGACAGTTACCTGAACAATCTCCTGGGTCTCCTCCTCAGATGGCGGGAAGAAGCAGTTGCAGCTATTGGAGACATCAAGAAGATGTTCCATTCTGTTTACCTTGAGCCTATGGAGCAACACTGTCACAGATTTTTGTGGAGGAATCTTGAGGGGACCAGGAAGCCCGATGTATATGTGATGATGAGAGTCAACATGGGAGACAGGCCGGCCCCTGCGATCTGCTCCGAAGCACTCTACAAGACAGCCGACCTGTTCTATGATGACAGCCCTGAAGCAGCAGCTGTAATCAAGACATACACATACGTTGATGATATTGTTGATTCCTTTTGAGATCGAGAGAAGTGTCTTGGTGTCGTTAAAGAGGTTGAGTCAATGTTAGACAAGGGAGGTTTCAAAGTTAAATGTTGGCAATTAAGTGGCGACTGTCAATCCATGTCGGGTACTGCAGAAAGCTCTTCTGTATTGTTGCTCAAAGGTACAGATCATACTTGTCGCGTGTTGGGTGTTGGTTGGGTTCCTGTTGATGATAAGTTGGTCTATGAAGTTTCTCTAAACTTTTCACCGAAGAGGAGAGGAAGCAGGACTGGTCCAAACTTGCTTTCTTCTGAAGTTCCTGATTCATTGCCGGTTGTGTTGACACATGATGATCTTCGATCCTTTGGGAATCCTTAGCCCTTTCACTCTTCAAGCCAAGATATACCTTCGGGAGACCTGGGCGAGAAGGTTGGGATGGGATGATCCCCTGCCAGCGGAATTGAAGGAGCAATGGAATAAACTGTTCACCCGATTGTTTCAAGTTGAGCGACTGAAGTATGACAGACATTTACATCCTCCGAATACTCTTGGAGAACCCTGGCTGATTCTACTCTCCAATGGTAGTGATGTTGCTTATGGCTTTGCTGCCTACATCCGGTGGAAATTGTCTGATGGCGGAACATGGTGTTGTCTGATAATGGCTAAAAGCAGAATTGCACCTATGAACAAACTTACAACACCTCAAATGGAGTTGAATGGTGCTGTGCTCTCTAAGAGAGGTCGCCAGGCCATCGAGAAGGAAATGAGGTTCAGGTTTGAACATGTTCTTCACATTGTGGATTCTGAAACCATTCTCAACATGATTAACAAAGTGAGCACACGCTTCAAGCTGTATGAAGGAGTGCGTCTGGGCGAAATTCAAGGAGCCAGCAAAGGCGACATGTCACATTGGGCCTGGATAAGTGGAAGTAAGAATATAGCTGATGTTCTTACCAGAGGATGTCCTCCAACAGGTCTGGGTCCTGAATCAGAGTGGTGGAATGGACCTGCATTCATGTACGAGGATCTGTCAGATTGGGGATTGAAGTACGGCCTACAGTGTGATGATGCTTTACCTGGAGAAAAACGAGTGAAGACGCATGCAACTGCAGTGGACTCCAATGCTGGGAGGGGTTTATCTCATTTGGTGGATTACTCAAGATTCAGCAAAATTGAGAAACTTACTTGGCTTGTTGCTCGTCTCCTTGGCATTATTAGAAGTAAGACTTTCAGTGGTGGTTCTGTGATGAAAGCTTCAGCCTACTACAAAGAAGCTGAACATCTCCTAATCTGTGATGCCCAGTTGAATCGTACTTCCTTCAAGAAGCTGAACCCTGTGCAGGACAATCTTGGGCTATGGGTGCTAGGTGGTCGGTTCAAAAACAACAACCCAATGACTCCTGAGAATGAGCCACAAGTATTGCTTCCAGGAGATCACCCTGTTACTACTCTGTTCATGGAGGAAGCTCATCGAAAAGGAGGGCACAGAGGTCGTGATGGAACCTTGGCTCGGTTCAGGAGGCAATTTTGGACTTGTCGTGGAAGTAAACTTGCATGGAATAGTCCAGGAGCTTACGGGGATAATTGTGCATATTTGTCTACAAGCATGAAATTTGGCACAAATGTTGCTGAGGGTATATAGATTCAAATTTTTGAGGGCGCCGGAGCGGGCGCTCATCTTGGTTGCCATAGCAACAAATTCAAAATGGCCGCCGCTCGATATCTAATTTTGAGTATAACTCAGTAACAAAAGGTCATAGGATTGCAAATAATAGCTCTAAATATATGTTTTTCATGCCAGGGATTCTGATTCTGCCATTATTTTTAATGTCAAACACATACTTTGGTCTATAGAGCCAAAATTGCCTCTACATTGGGGTTATAGAGCTAATTTTATCTAAATTCACCACAAATCTTCAGCTTAAACTATTCCAAATTGTTCATAGTAGCAATTCATCAAGTTTTGACAACAAAAATAAACACCAGCTTTATGTAATAGAAATACATCAACATATCATCTGTACGATGATACCAAAGTAACCAAACAAATGTTGCAGAAATGGGTGTTGCTAATGCAGCTGCCTTGCGCACACTTAAAGGTTCTTTTGCGCATGCAGTTCCCTCCACGAAACCTTTCAAATCCACAGCGCCACATGTTGCATGACAATAATACGAGGGGCGTTCAGAAAGTTCGAGGCTTTTTTTCAGATGGATACTTATTTTTAATCTAGAACTATGAATTTTTCAGAGGATAAAATTCAGCATATTTGGAATGGATTTCCAAAATTTTGGACAATTTGGACATTTTTAAGTCATTCTATGGTTGCCATGGAAACTGAAAGTTCAGCTTCTTGGGGCAGGTAACACTGAAACCAAGAATGCCAAGAAATTGTTACTGTGAGAGACTTCTCTCTATCACTTGTATTAGTGAGATTGACAATATTTGACACAAGAAATATGGTATTAGCTTCTAAATATGTTTTCAAGCACACCAAATGTGTGTATTCTTACACTGAACCCATGTAGGAAAGCACTCCTGCATGCCAGATTTGGCGAGGGAAATTAAGGAGGCAAATGTGTGTTTCCCTGACTACATAAGGACTTGTGAAAGCATGGATTCAATAGTATGAACAAGAGACCAAAATGGACAGCATTATCCATCCTAGCTATTCCTGCGACATGCTGCTTTACATAAGTCCTGGTTTTCCCTTACTTTAGTCCATGGGGGCTATAGTTTCAGGCACTGGAGGAGAAAAGGCTTTGGATGACTGAAATTCTTTCACAGAACTTTGTTTGGAGGACTTCAAGGAACATTTACTTCAATTGGTCAGGTGTATGAATCTATGCTTTCGGTGAGCTTGGGAGTATTTTTTAAAGCTAATATAATATTTCTTGTTTCAAATAGTGTCAATCTCACAAGTGCAAGTGATAGAGAGAGGTCTCTCACAGCCAAAATTCATTGGCTTTAGTGGTTTCAGTATTATCTGCCCCTAGAAGCTGAACTTTCAGTTTCCATGGCAACCACAGAATGACTTAAAAATGTCCAAATTGTCCAAAATTTTGGAAATCCATTCCAAATATGCTGAATTTTATCCTGTGAAAAATTCATAGTTCTAGATTGAAAATAAGTATCCATATTAAAAAAAGCCTCGAACTTTCTGAACGCCCCTCGTATATATATGGTATACCAAAAGAAACCTGTTACTGTTTCAAGTATTGACCAGTATGACATCTATGATGTACTTTTCCTCTCCTGTTTGCCATCCCCTTCCATTGAAATTTTGGATTTCCTAAAGATACAATGGCGATTGATTTGAAGAAAGACTTGTTTGCAGTTACAACCTTTATCGGTGCTCAAGCACAAATAATTCTTGGGTATATATCTGAGGCAGTCTGAGATCAGACTGCCTCGTCCCAAAAGCACCACATCATAACTCTCATTTGGAATGCTCCTAACAGATGGAAGTCCAATGGGAAAAATAAAAATATTGTACAAGCGTAGCGAGCAGTCTGATACATAGCGAGCAGTCTGATACATTTCAGCATGGATTGCAGTCCTATGAGGGGGGAGGGGAAAATAAAAAGCCAAATGAATAAGTGAAATAATGTGATGTTGCCAAGTTGACTGTCGGAAACTGATGTGTTCAGTTTCAAAGGGTGAGATTGGGGATTATTTTCATCAGTGTAATAATTGAATGGTTAAAAGACAACCAGACTATGTTCATTGCATCTTAATGATTAATGTAAACAGGTGTGACAAATTAATGACCCTTTCCTTTATTTTCCTTTACTTTAATTTTTAATCTTAATGAGCTGTCTCAGAGAAAATCATGCAAAATCCAGAGATCTTGATTGATGACCGACTCGGAATTGGCTAAAATTTTCCACACATCAAGGTTTGGGTCTTTAAACATGTAGTTCATGGTCAAAAGTCCAAATTTCATTTTTTAAGGTTGTGCCACAGCATCTTGAAAAAAAGATGTTTTTCACTTAAAATTGACTAAAAATTCACTCTGAGGGCCCATGAAATTGCATGTTTTTAAAGCCTCATTAAATCTGATAAACTGCAAATATAGTCATGTAAGTTTAAAAAGTTTGTAATTTGAAAACTTAAAAATGCAAAAAATTCTTTAAATAAATTTTGACATCATTCATCTGTTTTTGGCAGCTTGCCAAAAATTTGTCTTCGATGGATTTTTGAAAATTGTGAAAAACACCCTATGTTTAAGGGGGCTGTTCTCAATGCGCGACGCCTTTAGAAACCTGATTTAAAAAAAATAGGAATGCAGAACACTTGAATTTTACTAAATGGGTGTCCGTTCCGTGGGATATTTTGTTGTAAAGTTGCAATAGGTGGCGCTAATTTTCGAATTTTTCATTAAAATGTGAAAAACTACGAAGTTCAACAGCATCTACTTAAAAGCCAGATATGAACATTTTTGGTTTAAACCACATTTTTTGGGTGAGAGAATTGCAATATGTCATTTTCTATGACACTTCAACCCAATCCAAGATGGCAGTTGAGCTGGAATTCAAAATGGCCGCCAAAAAGTAAATTGTATGCAACTTTGCTCCAAATTGGGATAGAGCGGCCCTATTTTGGCTTCAAAGATGGGTTTAGGGACCTGAGAAAGTCAGTTATGATATCAATTTTCATTTAACATCCAGGCGATCCAAGTTGGCATCCAAAATGGAATTCAAAATGGCTGCCGAAAGGTAAATATTACCTCTTTTCACTCATAAATGGGATTGATCGCCACTGTTTAGGCCCAAACATGGGTTTTTGGGGTCTGAGAATTCCATTATGATATCCAGTATAGTCCATTTACATTTTCCTACCAAGATGGTGTCCAAGCTGCAATTCAAAATGGCCGCCTAAGGTGTATTTCACCTATTTTTGCTCCTAATTGGGATTGATCACCACTATTCTGGCCCAAACATGGGTTTTGGGGGTATTAGAATTCAATTATGACATCCAGTATAGTCCATTTACATTTTCCTACCAAGACAGTGTCCAAGCTGCAATTCAAAATGGCCACCAAAGGTGCATTTCACCTATTTTTGCTCCTAATTGGGAATGATCTCCACAGTTTGGGCCCAAACATGAGTTTTTGGGGTATTAGAATTCCATTATGATATCCAGTATAGTCAATTTACATTTTCCTACCAAGACAGTGTCCAAGCTGCAATTCAAAATGGCCGCCAAAGGTGTATTTCACCTATTTTAGTTCCTAATTGGGATTGATCACCACCATTCTGGCCCAAACGTGGGTTTCAGGGGTCTTAGAATTCAATTATAATATCCGGTATAGTCCATTCACATTTTCCTAACAAAACAGTGTCCAGGCTGTAATTCAAAATGGCCGCCAAAGGGGTATTTCACCAATTTTAGCTCCTAATTGAGGATTGATCGCCACAGTTTGGGCCCAAACATGGGTTTTGGGGTCTCTGAGAATTTGATTATGATATCCATTTTCATTTCCTTTAATCCAAGTTCAAATCTGGAATTCAAAATGGCCACCACAGGTATACTTCGCATATTTTTGCTCATAATTTGAATGGAACTGCCCTATGAGGGTCCAAACATGGGTTTTTGGGGTCTGAGAATTCAATTATGATATTCGTATTCGTGTCCGAGGTCGTCTCGTGTCTTTTGTCATGATGCAGCTTTGTCAATTGTAAACAATGAAAGTATAAAAGTTGTTATGGTCCCTAAAACATTAAACATGCAAAATGACAACTCATAGTATTACTTGCCAGTGGTTACACTGATACCCTACCAAGAATTTCATGTCCCTCCTCTTGAATATAAGATTGTAATTGGCCAAAATCATCTCAGAATGCATGCAGCCTTTGAAATTCAACATACATTTGTTTTGTAAAAACCGGATAGTGGTATTTTGCAAAAACCGGATGGTGGTGGTAGTTTTGGGGATATATTTTACCAATTTCGGTCGAAATATGGGTTTTTGGGGTCTGAGAAGTTGAATTATGTTATCAATTTTCATTTTCTTCCATCCGATCCAAGATGGTGTCCTGTGTCCAAGCTGAAACCAAAATTGTTCTCCTATTTTTGCTCCTAATTGGGATAGATCTGCGCTGTTCAGGTCCAAACATGGGGGTCTGAGAAGTCAATTATGCAGTCCATTTTTTCTTTGACTACTCCCAATCACCCCAATCTAAGTTATCATCCACAACGGAATTCAAATGTGAAAAAGCTGCTGCAGAATAATATTTATGTCTATCAGTTTGCTCCTAAATGAGATGTAGTTGCATTATTTTGCGTGCCTAACATGGATTTTTTTGGTCTTACTATTTAATTTTGACAATCGTGCTCTTTTCCCTATAACCTGATCCAGGATAGTGCTAAGGTAGAATTCAGAATTGCCACTTATACATTGTAGTAAATTTGACTACTTGGGATGTAATTTATCTTGCTTCCGGAAGTTTGAGTTATGGGAATTCAATTTGTGACCATTTCTGGCACCTGTATAGCATGCCTAATTAGTTAATCAGTTTGTACTTTTGGTTGTAAAATTGTAACATTCCAGGCCCTGTCCAAAAACCATGTTGGACTTTGGTTTCAGTAAAGTTGGAACTGAATGCTCTGTTTGACTCCAAAATAGGAGCTCTAGCCCTATTAATGGTAAATATAGTTTTCTTTAGCTTTTTTGGGATCTACCTAAAAAAAAAAGTCAGCACAGATCTGCCAAATTTGGATTGGGTTGACACAATATTGAATTCACTGATGCTAAATTCTACTTTTATATTTAGAAAGGTAGGCTCTTTCCAAATATAGATAAAACTCCATTTTCAGCTACCACTTTGGGAATTCTAAGTTGGACAATACTTCATATTTGGTCATTTGGACCCTTAAGTACAGAAAAATTCATCAATATATCTCAATTAGGAGCAAAGGTAGACTTCACTTTTTGGCAATAATTTTCAATTACGTCATGGATGCCGTCTTGTATTGGATGGAAGTAAGAGGTAAAATAAAAATTGATATCTTGTTTCATCTCTAATTCCCGCAAAATGCAAGTTGATGCCTTAAAAGTGCAGTTCTGTCTCATTAAGAAGGTAAACTACATAGAAATTACTTTTTGGCACCCATAATTCAAATTTTTTAAAACAATTTTGGATCAGGTAGTGATTAAATGTTAATTTATATCAAAATTGAATTCTTAGAATCTAAAAATGCATCTTTGCACCAAAAACAATTCAGCTGTATCCCTACTAAGATTCAAGACTAATTTTTTTGAAGATTCAAGATTCAAGACTAAAGCAAAGGAAATTAGAATTTACATTTTGATGACCATTTTGAATTCCAGCTTAGAAGGAATGCTTGGTCGGTTGAGATTAAAATTAAAAATAGCATGCAATGCATGTGCCGTGTCCATGGGCCTTAATTTGATCAATTTGTTCCTCTGCTTGGTAGGTGGCAGGGCAGTCTGCAGTTTGTTTATGTCCACTCCTCCCTCTTCGGAGTCCAGGGAAAACCAAACTACTACTACTACTACCTACCATCCCACCATCCGGTTTTTGCAAAACGCTACTATCCGGTTTTTGCAAAACAAATGTGTTTTGGATGTCAAAGGCTGCATGAAATCTGAGATGATTTTGGCCAATTACAATCTTATATTCAAGAGGAGGGACATGAAATTCCAGGTAGGGTATCATTATTTATGACTAGTGTAACCACTGGAAAGTAATACTTTGAGTTGTCATTTTGCCTGTGAAATGTTTTATGGACCATAGAACTTTCACGCTTTCATTGTTTACACTTGACGAAGCTGCATCATGACAAAAGGCAAAAATAAGCGAAGTATACCTGTGGTGGCCATTTTGAATTCCAGATTTGAATGTCAACTTGGATTAAATGAAATGAAAATGGATATCATAATCAAATTCTCAGAGACCCCAAAAACCAATGTTTGGCCCAAACAGTGGCGATCAGTCCCGAAAAGGAGCGAAAATTGGTGAAATACACCTTTGATACACCTTTGGTGGCCATTTTGAATTGTAGCTTGTGTTGTGTTCTCAAGCTTACTAGTCCAGCATCCAACCCACTGTACTAAAGAGACGGTCTCACTAGCTAGAGAGTTAGAGCTGGGGTAATGCTTGAACACCTGGAGATCTTACTGGGGGTGCATGCAAGGTGAGAGTGAGCTATTTATAGACACACAGACATATCCAGTACTGCAGAGCCACCCTTGGTGGAACACACAACTACATGATATGCCCCTTGTTAAGTAAGATTCACTTGTAGCCCATGTGTTAGGCTAATGGCTGAGACATGTATAAGTGAATCTTGGATGGGCTGCCCCTTGCGGGACTCGAACCCATGAACTCCCGGTTCGCCACCATGTTGTGTTCTCAAGCTTACTAGTCCAGCATCCAACCCACTGTACTAAAGAGACGGTCTCCCTAGCTAGAGAGTTAGAGCTGGGGTAATGCTTGAACACCTGGAGATCTTACTGGGGGTGCATGCAAGGTGAGAGTGAGCTATTTATAGACACACAGACATATCCAGTACTGCAGAGCCACCCTTGGTGGAACACACAACTACATGATACTTGGACACTGTCTTGGTAGGAAAATGTACATGGACTATACTGGATATCATAATGGAATTCTAACACCCCAAAAACTCATGTTTGGGCCCAAACAGTGGCAATCAATCCAAATTAGGAGCAAAAATAGGTGAAATACACCTTTGGCGGCCATTTTGAATTGCAGCTTGGACACTGTGTTGTTAGGAAAATGTAAATGGACTATACTGGATATCATAATTGAATTCTAAGACCCCCGAAACCCATGTTTGGGCCAAAATAGTGGTGATCAATCCCAATTAGGAGCAAAAATAGGTGAAATGCACCTTAGGCGGCCATTTTGAATTGCAGCTTGGACACCATCTTGGTAGGAGAATGTAAATGGACTAAACTGGATATCATAATGGCATTCTCAGACCCCAAAAACCCATGTTTGGGCCTAAACAGTGGCGATCAATCCCATTTATGAGTGAAAAGAGGTAATATTTATCTTTCGGCAGCCATTTTGAATTCCATTTTGGATTCGACTTGGATCGGCTGGATGTAAAGTGAAAATTGATATCATAACTGACTTTCTCAGGTCCCTAAACTCAACTTTGAAGCCAAAATAGTGCCGCTCTATCCCAATTTGGAGCAAAGTTGCATACAATTTACTTTTTGGCGGCCATTTTGAATTCCAGCTCAACTGCCATCTTGGATTGGGTTGAAGTGTCATAGAAAATGACATATTGCAATTCTCTCACCCAAAAAATGTGGTTTAAACCAAAAATGTTCATATCTGGCTTTCAAGTAGATGCTGTTGAACTTCGTAGTTTTTCACATTTTAATGAAAAATTCGAAAATTAGCGCCACCTATTGCAACTTTACAACAAAATATCCCACGGAACGGACACCCATTTAGTAAAATTCAAGTGTTCTGCATTCCTATTTTTTTTAAATCAGGTTTCTAAAGGCGTCGCGCATTGAGAACAGCCCCCTTAAACATAGGGTGTTTTTCACAATTTTCAAAAATCCATCGAAGACAAATTTTTGGCAAGCTGCCAAAAACAGATGAATGATGTCAAAATTTATTTAAAGAATTTTTTGCATTTCTAAGGTTCCAAATGACAAACTTTTTAAACTTACATGACTATATTTGCAGTTTATCAGATTTAATGAGGCTTTAAAAACATGCAATTTCATGGGCGCTCGGAGTGAATTTTTAGTCAATTTTAAGTGAAAAACATCTTTTTTTCAAGATGCTGTGGCACAACCTTAAAAAATGATATTTGGACTTTTGACCATCACTTGCATGTTTGAAGACCTGAACCTTGATGTGTGGAAAGTTTCAGCCAATTCCGAGTCGGTCATCAATCACGCTCTGCATGATTTTCTCTGAGACAGCTCATTAAATGCTTTTTACAATTTACATGCCATTAATTTTGTCATTTGTATGGTGTATCACTGTCTGATTTAATGGTTCATGGACAATTGCATAGTATTCTTCCTCTGATACATTGGTCTATTTGCTTTCCCAAAACAGACCGACGGTGGAGGTTTGTTATTTAGAGGAAGGGACTGACAGGTACAGTCTGTATCCAAGGGATACTACCAAGAGATTTTCGTTTCTACTTGTGAACAGACTCATGTTTCATTGACTTTTGCCAACCTACATCCCACCAATCTTGAAATTATATGCATGCAATGTCAAGACAATATTCACTTGCGGAGGATTAGTTTTCAAAAGGACCAAGGTATCAGTAATTCTCCTACAAGTAAGGTGACCAAGAATGCTGCTATTCCAATACCATAGGAAAAGGAAATTATCATACTGTTGATAAGCATGGAAGAAGGACAATACTAGACAGATATGGTAAGTGCAGCCCTCTAACTCCCATTCTGGGCTCACAAAGGTTTATTGATGAGATGCGAGAGAGAGTCCTCAGCATGTTACACATTTACCCCACCATTGCCATTCCTCTGGCAGGCTCAGTTAGACACCAGTTTCATATGTACCAGTTTTAGTACAAAATTTACTAACTCAAATTTAAGTCAGGCAAAGGTCAAATGCAAATCCAACAGCATTTACCACCATTCAACTGTTTAACATTTCACACAATGGCTACTGTGTTACTCTCGCAATCTGCATGTAGATAACAAGGAGTAGCTTCAATGTTCATTATTGAGCTGGAACATGCAATTTTAGTTATTCTTGGCAAGACATTGGTGGTCCATTTCAAGTGACTTGAATACTTTAAAAAGGACAATCATCAATTTATCGAAAAAACACTCTATGCCTTTCACCAATTATCAGTCCTGAGGTTGTTCGGATGCTGTTCACTGTAGTTCTTACCTAGGACAACTTCCCTTAGGACAGCTTTATGATGTTTGTTCGTCAATGTACTGGTAGGACTCTCCAAACCTACATTTTAGATGAACAAACACAGGCATGGTGGGAATCGCAGCCAATATTTCAGGCAATAAACAAAAAGAGGTACACATTTTCCTGATGACTATAGAAGTAAAGAGTTTTTCTTTTATTCAACAGGCAAGATCTTGGTGACACACTACTAGGCAGCACTAATTTCAAAATTGTCTTGTCAAAACAAATCTTCTTGGATCTTTCAAATCCCACCAGCTATCACTTTTATGCACAAAAACCCTCTTCCCTTATCTAAGTTATCTTCTACAATCTACATGTAGCAAGTAATAAAACAGCTAGCCTACCACTCTACCTGTGTGTGAACTTTGGATGGTGAAACAGTGGTAGGCCTACAACAGTCCCTGTGTTAAAGGACTGCTTCATCTGCATGAGTCAGGCGGTCTCTTGTGTACTTGAATTCTCTTGGAACTGGCAAAAACATATGTGACATCCCAGCAAATTAAACTTGCGCCGAACTCGGCCAAGCTAAATGTTTGGTCACTTGGTATTGTACTTCATGCTTCATTTGGGTAAGACATGATTTTCCTTTGGTATTGCCTGTTGGAAAAACAGTTTCCTTGGTCAGATTAGGAGAATTGACCTCCGGGTACTAATACCATGGTCTTTGTTAAGAATGATCCTTCACAATTCTGTATTGTTTTGACATACCATATTAACAATTTAATGAGTTCCCTGTGATTGAATGGTTTCGAGTGCTTGATAGTGCATGCACAGGTTTCAAGAGCTTAGGTTTGAGCCCCAACCCTTGAACTCAATTTATTCCAAGCCCATGAGATACTAGATGGAGTGTTCTATTCTGGGGCTACTCAATGACCCTGGACACCACTGGTTTTATGGCATGACTCCTAGTCTTCTCATCACTCATCATGCATATAGCGATCACCAAAAGCAATGTTCTCTTGAGCAATGTTCTCTTGTCCCCCACCCATGGGTGATGCACTGTGGCTGCCCTGAGCAGTGCCATGTTGGAAGGCTCTCCGCAAAGTCCATGTGCCACATGTCGGATCATAATAAGAAACCCTGACTGACAGCAGTCTACTGTAGAGGCAGGCGAACCATCAAAGTTGCGGACTGAAGATATTCACATCGAATTGGGTATAGAATTAGCATCTGGGGCACTAGTGCAGTTGCCTTTCAGGTCAACGCTCAGCAGAACTCCGCAGAGCTGTGCTGGGCTGCCAAGAAACCAAGTCAAATCAATTTCAAGATGTGACTGAAGAATATCTTGGCAGTGTGATATTATCCCTCAGATGTATACCCAAGAAGCATCTACATGTATTGCTGAGCACAAATAAAGGTTGTATTACCGTTGTGACTGAAAAAAAAGTCTTTGTTCGAATCAATCGCCATTGTATCTTTAAAAAATTCAGGATTTCATACCATGGGGATGGCAGACACAAGTGGATAAGTACATCATAGATTTCATACGGGCCAGCACACAAAGACAGCAACAGGTTTCTTTTGATATACTACACAACTTATTGGCTAGCATCATGTAGTGCTGTGACATTTGAAAGATTTAGTGGCGGGAACTGCGTGCGCAAGAGAAAACGAGTGCATAGATCTAGGCAGCAGCATTTACAATACCCTTGTCTGCCACATTCATTTGGCTACTTTGGTATCAATGTACATATTATATATATATAATTGATAATTTTGTTCTTATTAGAGTGAACTGTTATCAGGAAATTGAAAATATGTTGATAGTTTCGATAAACTAGGCTCTATAACTCCAATGTACAGGTAATTTTGGCTCTATAGACCAAAATATGTGATTGACATTAAAAATAATGGCAGAATCAGAATCCCTGGCATGAAAAACATATAATAAGAGCTATTATTTGCAATCCTATGACCTTTTGTTGCTGAGTTATACTCAAAATTAGATATCGAGTGGCGGCCATTTTGAATTTGTTGCTATGGCAACCAAGACGAGCGCCTACTCCGGCGCCCTCAAAAATTTGAATCTATATACCCTCAGCAACATTTGTGCCAAATTTCATGCTTGTAGACAAACCTGCACAATCCACCCCTTATTTCCCCATAAGCTCCTGGACTAGAAGGTGAAGGACAATTGTCAACTGTGTCGTCTACGGGATGCCAGGTTGCTTCAACAAGAGATGGGATTGCTTCCAGATGCCAGACTGAAACCAATGCCCCCATTCAGTATGGTTATGCTTGACTTGTTTAGCCCCTACCAGATCAACTTCCGGCAAAGGATATGGAGTACTATTTGTTGATATGACAATGGGTGCTGTTCATTGTGAAGGAGTCTTTGGTTATGATACTTGTTCTTTCCTCCTTGCTTTTAGCAGATTCGTATCCATTAGAGGTTGGCCTTCTACGGTGTTCAGTGACCCGGGTTCGCAGCTTGTTGGCGCAGACCGAGAACTAAGGCAAGCTTGGTCACAAATGGATCGCTCTTTGTTGGTTAGAAATGGTGCTGAAAATGGTTTGAAATGGGTGTTTGGACCTCCAGATAGTCCTTGGTACCAGGGTTTGGTCGAATCTCTTATCAAGACTACAAAGCGAGCTATTCACTTCTCAGTCCACAATCAAAGGTTAACATCTTCTGAGTTTTTGACAGTGTGTTCGGAAATTGCAAATCTTGTCAATGAGAGGCCTATAGGTTCTTTGCCTTCTTCTGATTCTGAAATAAGTTGCATCACTCCGAAGTCTTTTGCTGGGAAGGTCTTTAGCTAAGAATCCTAGTGGTTGGCAGGATTTAATTCCCTCTCATGAAGAACGGTTTCATGTTGTTCAGACCATTGTTTCTGAATTCTGGAAGAGGTGGCTTGAGTTGTGCGCCCCTGGTCTGACAATTCGTAAAAAGTGGCACACATCCTGTAGGAATCTCCAACCTTGTGACATTGTAATTGTAAAGAATGTGTTAAGAGGTGATTACAGGCTTGGTCTTGTTAAACAAGTGTTTCCTGATAAGGATGGAAAGGTGCGACGAGTCTCATTGTCGTACAAGAATTTCAAGGTTGGAGAAAAGGTGCACCAGTACAGTGGTTCAAATGATACGGTTGTGATGCGCAGTGTGCATCGACTTGCATTGCTGGTGCCAAATGATTTGTAATTTTGTAATTCACATTGTGCTTTAATATGTATGTTTCGAAATTACACCTGTATGTACTGTATTGAATTTTTGTATGTTGTAACTTGTAAATAATACAAACTGTTCTGTCTTATGTTTTCAATCTCATCACAGCAACCCTCATCCTCCCGATGTTCTGGGATAACCAGAATTTTTTCTAAGTAATTTTATTTTCTAAACCTAACACAAGGTGGCTTTAAATCAACTAGTGTCCTTTTTTAATAACTTCAACCAACAACACTTTTGAATGTGTTTCACACTTTAATATTGCCTTTTATTAGAATTTCCTGCATATTTCAATCTGTGCATAGCAACTAACAAGTGAACACTGAAAACTGAATTCTCTATCTGCAAGCATTTTAACTGAAAATCTGGAAATTCTGGAAATATTAATCTTTTCTGAAGGCTTTTACTGTGCGAGTACATTTTCAATTATCTTTATAAATACCTTTATTAATTCATACTATTGCTGTGATGAGAACTTAGATACATTTTGTAAATAATATGAGAAATTATTCAAACTTTTCTGCTACAATTATTTTGTCATTTTCATACATTTTGATGAGTTTGAACTTTATCTAAATTTGTGAGTTTACTAAATTTGATCATTGATCTGAACTTTGGTTCTTTTGTAAATTCTTAGTTTCAATATGTGGTATTATTATTATGTAGTTTAGATATCTTATTAGTTTACAATTTCTCTGCAGGATATTTTACTGCTAGTTACCCCTGTAAATCTGGTGCTGGTCCAAGGCCTAAGAGGGCACAAATTGTAAGTTGTATAAAACTGTGTGTTATATTACAATGTATTTTTACTTTGATTATTTGAACTTATATGTGTTCCCTTTTCTGACACTGATGTTTTTCTTTTTGTAGGGAACTTCGTTTATGTTTTGACGCATGACAATAAATGGTCATTCAATTCATACAAGTGTCGATTGTCATATTCCTTGGGTCCCAGTACAGGGAGGATGTTATGTTTCTTGAAAGTAGCACCTTCCGGATGTTCGACATAGCGGTTTTGATTATGGCCAAAAAGCACAAAGAAACCAGACTGTACTTCACTAAAAACCATCTTGATGAATTGTATGATTATTGGAACCATGTCCAGTGGAAACACTACTTCAAAATCAAACTTTTTGGCCACAGTCAAAAATGCTAAATCTGGCGTCCTGCGGGTGCAAATTGCGAGGAACATAACATCCTCCCCACTGTGAAAGATAATGGTGGCTCCATCATGGTATTTACTTGTTTTGCTATAAATGGGACAGGAAAATGAACTATTGTTGATAGCATAATGAATTCTGTGGAATATCAAGATATACACTTACAAAACATAAAGCTTTCATTTATAAGCCTGAAACTTGGCCTCGAGTGGGTATTCCAGCAGAACAATTATCAAAGGTATACAATTAAATCCACAGGCAAATACAGATAATAGAAGGCCATGACTCGACCACTATTGCATACCTATAATATATGCCATTTGGTAAAAACACCAATTTTATGCTGTAATTGTAATCTTCTAAAGGTGTTATTCGCTGAAGGTTTGCTGCTGCGCAGCCCATGTTTTGTCTTTTCATCGATTTTACTGGTCTAAACACCTAATGTTATGCCTGTTATGCATTTATGCTCCTCAAGTCTACTTTCTAGTCTCAAAAAGTTAATTTGCAAAGGAATAAACATGGCCAAATCTTTCAAAGACTCAATCGCTCATAACGGTAATGAAGCACTCCCTTCAACCGAATTTGAAAGATTTTTACTGCAATTTCACCTTAGACTTTCAAGGACTGTTGGAACCCTAAGAAACCGAATTAACGAATGAAAACACACATTCTAGCCACCAAGCAGGACATCCTTTTAAGCTTTTCCAATATATCAAGAACTTTCAAATTCTTCAAAGACTCTTCGAAAATAAGTTTTTTTTAAATTAACCACTTGATTCAAAACTACACCCATTCACCTCTTTGATGAAAATCACAGGCTACAGGACAGAAGTTCGTACAAGTAACCGTTTAATAAAATATAAGTTGCTTTAGCAAAAGAGAACACACCACAGTTCTCTAGATAAAAAATTGTTTTTTTATTCTTTGACACAACTAGATCTAATAACTGCATCATATCTTACAAAGGAAAGTCATTGCAAAGAAAACTATGAACATATAGTGAAGCACCTTTTCTGTACAAATTTACATTTCGTTAAGAATGCGGCACTTGCCATTAAAATAAAATATAGATACATATATATATATATATAACGAATATTTACAAGATATACACCGTTTTCCTTCGTAAGACTAATGCAGCTTGATCACATCATATAAATTATCAATAATTTTTACACAACTTAATACAACTCAAGGACACATAAGTCTTCAAGTATAAAAGCTAACTGCTGAATAGATGTTAAAAATAGATTAGTTTAATAACTACCAGAATTTTTGATCCACAGTACATACAACATTTTTCTCTTTGAGACAACTTTGCAAATATTTATACACAAGCAGTGAATTCCTTCTGCTTATGCAGTGAAAGTAACTTGTTTTGTAAGAGCAGTGCAAGCCGATAAAACAATTCTTGGTTTTGGAACCCCGCCCCTCCCGATCATCAGGCCTCACCGCTCAAACTTCAATAAAATATTTCACATTTTACTAATGTTTGAACAACAACTTTATAAACAAATTCTTGGATGTATAACTAACAATAACATGAATTGCCGACAATTCAAATAATAAATTTCTTTTAACAAGTGTATATATTGAATTACATCTCAGGCTTCTGTTAAGAAATGTCTGTCAACTGAGAGCTTTTTATTATATACACTTTTGATATAGAACTGAAGTGGTAAGTATAATTCTTCTGGCTGTGTAAAAATAGCAAAGATGAAAATGATAACTTAGGTTATTCCATAGAAGATGAAAACTGGTGTACACAATATACATAAAAAACACGACAATGATACAATGAAACATGTACACAAAATGGTTTATGAAAATAGTCTTAATGTTATTCATCAGTCCGTACTGCAGCGAGTGTGTCTCACTGAGCACTATCAACATGGCAGGTTGTACTCTTGCAATATTTACAAGAAGGCTGTGTCGAGTATCAGAGAAAACAATGAGGTGGCATAGAGGAAGCGAGTGAGGATGTGGGGCGGGTGACCTCATGACCAGTCTGGGTCACTGCCCCCATCACTTTCGCTGTCCCCTCCTTCACTGTCACTGTGCCTCCTCTTCTTCTTCTTCTTCTTGTGTTTGTGGGGTTTACTGTGGTGCTTAGACTTGTGTTTGTTAGTGCTGCCTGGGGGTCGACCGCGTTTGCGGTCCGAGCTGTGTAGACCATGGTGAGAATGGTGACGACTGTGACTATGATGATGGCGGTGATGAGAAGACTGGTGGTTGCGAACCGGGGTGGACACCTGCGCAAACAACAGAAATCAGTGAATCAAATAATATTTATGCATAAAATTCATTTCTTCATTGATTCACGATAACGTAAGCAAATGAAGTTTCTGCTGGAATACACTCCTAACAACCTGTCAGAGAACAGCATGGGCTTAAATTGTTCCTTTACACTGTCCGTAACTATATAACCCATAAGAATGGAATTTCCACCAGAGGCTTCAGCTTACACCCAATGCACAGCCTGCTCTTCACCTGGTGGAAACTTCAATACCAGCCTATTCTTTATGAAAAAATTTCAACAAGATGAACAAAGTTAAAATGTCTTAGAGGCAGGACGTCATGTATATATATATTTTTTTGTTATGGACACTCTGATAAGATGTGAAATTAAACATAAGCACAAAACTTCATTATATTCGAAAATTATTACACAATACCAGGAAATCTCACGGACAGATATAAGTGAGTCTACCTTTGGAGTGGCCACTGCATTCTCTCCTGAGTTCTGAGGGGTGGCATTTGGTATGGGGTTGCCGTCCGCATCGAGCTGAGGTTCGTGTCCTGAGGAATTCAAGTCAGCGCCAGGAGCGGGTGCCTGACCACCGGGGTTTTGTGCTGCTGCTGCACCTGGCGCAGTCCGGCTGCTGTCCAGGTCTTCGTCATCTTGGTCATCAGGATCAATGCTCAACATCAGGTCCTTGAACTGTGAGTTATTAGAAGAATACAGATATTATCAAACCATGAAATAGCATCACATCAGACACTCGAGGAGCACACATGGCGAGTTAACATAAGAATTGCTCTATAGCCTATACAACTTTCTGTGACACTTAAAATATCCATATTATCATTTTCACAAACTTTATACGAAAGACAGAATGATCGTGTTTGAAATAAATAAATAACAGCAGTGAAATAATGGCATAGAAGAACAAAGTCACATACTAATAGGTTAGGTATAGGGTTTCAATAATCTTATGAAAAAGAGTTTACAATCAAAAGTAAAAACTGTGTCCTTCACAATACTACAATGAACAGAGGTCACACACACTTGGAATATTAAAAGGACAAATTGTGTCCTTCAAAATGCTGCAATAATTCCATCAGTCACATCACACACATGTGTAGCAACAGATATTCATAGAAGAAGCAACGAAATAGACTTACTTCAAGATATGCTTCCACAAGGAGCCTCTTTCCTTCATCATCTATATTCTCCGTAATTGGTCCACCCTTGATAATGTCCAACACCTGTTTGGGGTTGAAACGAACACCATTCCTCCGATTCAAGCCCTTTTCAAAGACTTTAGCCGAGTCTGTCGGTGAGTATCTGTGAATTTTGCTGCAAAGAAGAGTACATCATTGCTCAGACAATTTCTTAAGCACAGTATTCAGACAGTAGCTCATAGGAGTCATACATTCCCTGTTGAATAACCAGAATAAGTCTGTCCTACACAAGGACTAGAGATCGCCGTTATTAGACTCAAGGATTGCAACTATTTTTCCATTGATCACTGTGTCAGGTATATTCAATTCAGACTTTCAGAGAATATCTAAATTTGCAATTCTAAAATATCTAGCCCTTATAGGGCTTATCTACCACTTGACAGCCATTTGAATATTAGCTGTTATGCATGAAATAAACATGCAGCAGATTTGTAATTTTTCTTCATGAGCAATAGGCCTTGCCGAAGTGGCTAACATGCAGCAGATTTGTAGTTTTTCTTCATGAGCAATAGGCCTTGCCGAAGTGGCTGTCACTTTAAGTGCAATCATTGATAGCCATCACTGATTGCCATCACTGATTGGTAAGAAGCGCCAAGCCAAAATATGAAGTTTCTGTGCACGACATTGTTGTGTGCACGATATTTTGTGTGGATGCACTAAAAGGTGAACAACATTTTTCTGCAGACAAGATAAATACAGAGATCGTCCCGTATAAATACGGCGATCAATAATTTTTTATCTGTAGCACTCTAAATGGAACTTTGCTCTAGACTAACATGTCTGTCTTGAAATTGAGAGGGTATCGAAGGTTGGTGCCTTAAAACCACTTTAGCATTGATTCTGGGTTCTGAGCCTCACAACTTTTAGTAGACACCATAGTTTTAAACAACCTCTTCTAAGAGCTCTAGTCTACTCTACAGTATATACTATGTAAAAGACCAGACAAGATATAATATTTTTCTATCCTTCCGCTTCTTCGACTTTTTATGTCATGTACTATTCTATGCATCAATCTCTGCATGCACAGTTACTGTAGATTTGGAAAGCACACAACAAACCCTCATCCTCAGCATATCAATAGTAAAGACGGCAAAAAAAACAAATCATGTACTCACGCATCAGTGAATCCGTACATTTCCTTCAGATGCTGCTTGAGCACCAGAAGTAATACACATCCCTGTGACGCCATGTAAAGATCCTGCAATTGCTGCACGTCCTGCGACTTCTCTGCAATTACAAGGACATCACATTACAACACTGACCAGACCACACAGCAAATGTTGATTACAAGGAAATTATAAACTGCATCATTATGATTCAAATTAATTTTCTTTCAAACTCTACATATAATAGGGTTAAACAGGCTTTAGGCAAAACTTATCATGCCAAATTACCAATGTTACGAAATGTAATCTACATTAGACAACCACAAAGACAAGAAATTACAGAACCACAGTATCAATATATATATGCCTACTAATCAATCAATTAACTATTGATCAGTTTTCTTGAAGTAAGAGCAACGTGTTCACTGCTCATTCATGTGTTAGTTTTATGTGAACAAAAACTAATTTAAAGAATTAAGCTGATAAATCCAATCTTTCTTCATCTGAGTCGCCCGATAGCAAGAAACTCAAGTAAATGCTTTCCGCCTTACTTTAGTGTCAAAACTCAAATGAAATTTTAGTTATAAAGGGAGAATCAATTAGATTTGTTCTAGGTCGAACCACAACCGAGTAATATTAGTAACTCCATTAAAACTTGAGTTAGTACGCAAATTGTCGCAAGCAAGTTAAAAGAAGACCACCGCAAATCTACCGGTCTTTACTCACTCAATTCATCCTCAGCTTCAAATCGCCTAGTTACAGCATCTAGAAGAGCAAAGTACATAACACATACAGACTAGGCCACGGCTAAAGGCAACCCCTGCATTGAGCCTTGCTGCTAGTCTTCAAACTGAACCTCACATCACAATAATGAATGAAAAGCCCAGATGAAGAAAACAACAAAACACATCAACTGGTGGAAATAATTACGAGAACTTTACAAACGAGACAAATTCACAAATTATTCATAAATCAAATTAGGTAATTGGTCTCACTGTGTCGGCAAATAAAACTTTTACTAAATATAAATTGATGAATAGGGTACACGTTTCACTTGAACTGAGACAAACGGGCAATTACAGGTAATCAAACAAATACAATTGTGACATATGACAAAAGACAATAATATAATAAAGTAGGGAATAAAGATGCCAAGCTATATCATGCCACGTTTGAAACAATGAATACAGCCGAATGAGCAGGAAAATGTTGACGTAACTGGGATGTAACTGGATTACATAGCAAACAATTAAGAACTGGTCAGAAGTAAGAAATATTACGTACCGACAAGAACATCAATTTCTTCATCTTCATCATCATCAAATTTCTTTCCCTCCTGAGCTTGTTGTTCTCGACCCGGATAGAAATACTGCAATGACACAATTAGATCTTATATAATAAACTAAAGTAAAGGATCGCTTTAAATAAGAGTCCTCACAGAGCTCCGTTCATAGATATACTATGTCTATTCACCAAATTTTGTAAAATTATCAATATGAAATCATCCAATTCATTTGCGTATCTTATCTAGATTGAGTCTTGAGACTCTTAGCAATACCTTTACTGCTTCCAGGGCAGGCTGGGATCACAATCGAAAGACTGTCAAGTGTTCAAGATATTAATCTCCACCTAAGTATTCATATTGCCCATCAAATTTCTGTTGAAAATATTCCAACGTCCGATGAAATAATGCATGTTGTTGAAACTCACAAGCAGTAATTACAACCATAGATAATGAAGGAAACCCACCTCTTGGAATGACTGAAGAAGATTTGAGCCAGATACAGACACCAGGATGTCAATTTGATGGATGATGTACAGAGGCTCTTCTTGCTGCACATAGGGGAAGTACGCTAGATTGTCTGCCATGTACACCAATTCGGCCAATGGCACTTTCTGAAATGACAAGAGGATCATCGTTACGACTCATTCAGGAGGATCAAAACTTGCACATGGACACATTTAATACAAGGCTATCACTTCAAGAGGTTCAAAGAAGATTGCACCAGATATGTTTTTAATACAAATATCTTAATGATCCGCAATTCATCAGTGTCTCTGTATCAAACACACTTTCTAATGCTTAGAAGCCACCATTTGTAAAGATATCCAAAGCAAACAGACATCAAATGAACTTCAAATGGCATTAGTAAAACATACTTTCAGCCAAGAACAACAAACATTGTCTGCAGAATAATTATAGCAAAAAGAAACTCACTGCTGTGTCATCAAACATGTTGAGCACTCCTCCCAGAAGGGCTCTCCGGTGGTTTCGATTTGATCTGATTAATGAGTACAAGTAGTTATTGAGACTCAGGAGATTGGTTTCTTCTTCACGGTAGCCTCGCACAGGTTCACCAGAATTCTGTATCAGCGTGTGAAGTTTATATGAGAATTTCAGTCCCTGCATTGCTTTCATTTGAATGAATCCCGAATATTTCTTGTCTATCTCCTGAAGCTGTTGGTCGGCTTTTATCCTTGCCTGGCTATCACAGTCAGTTCCCATGCAGATCAGATAGGGTACACACTGAAAAGATGTCAATTGATATTAGGATGACAAATAACAACTTCAGACGTACAAGACAAATAGGCTGAAGCAGGGCCAGTCCTAGCTCAACTGAGGTTTTAGCCAAACTCTTAGCCATATCCCAAAAATTTTAGCCAAATTTTGATATTTATAGCCAGTTACCACATTGGTGGAGACTTTCGATCATTTCAAACAAATTAGCTGCAGTTTGAACAATAAATGGAGTTATGGCCCTAGAAAAAAACCATAAATCCTATGCTACTAATATTAAACAACAGCAAAAATACAACAACACAGAAAAGAAGAAATATTTACATGTGAAATCGCTGTCATGATTTATGTTCAATACTAATATTAATATTACATATATATACACAATTTAAGTGAAACAAAAATTCAAAATAACAAGAAATTTGCTAAATACTGTAGTAAAATTCCCAACAAGTTTTTATAATTTATTCTCCTACTATTAATTGGATAATGGGATGGGTCAACAGACTATAGGCTCAACTCAATTGGCTGATTTGGTCAATGGTTAATTGCACTTCAAAAATTTACACCTTGATCAAAGGAGAACTTAATTACTGTAATCACACAAGAGCCTATTCTTCTAAGTGCTATCAGGTCAGTGTCATCAATTCTGTCATCAATCAGCTTCTATCTTCTCTCCAATTAGACTACAGCATGTGCTTTACACACCAGGGGCGCTCTGATGCGACCTAGGATACTGCAGGCCATAAGAAGAAGAAGAAGAGGGTTGCATTGCGGGCAAAAATCCACCATTTTCACGATCTTTTAACTTCTCAATGAATGGACATTAAATAAAGATGGTTTTCTTTGACTTGACCAACAGTTTATAACAATCAAGATGCAGACTGACTGCAGGGCGATTAGGAGAGTCATTTTGGTGAGCTGCCAGCCTTGGGTGAGCTGTCAGAAGCTTGTGAAAACCTGAACTTTCACTCGGCCTTTTTGGCACTATGTTTTCGCCAAAATTTTCGCCAGATATATATTTTTTTCGCCACTATAGCCTGTAATTCGTCATTGGCGAATTGGCGAACGGGTAGGACGGGCCCTGCTGAAGACTGGAGTTAGGCCGAGTAAAATAAGGGAAGTTTACGACAGCTCACACATGTAAGCTCCCACCTGATCAGTCAAAACTAGGTCACATGACCAACAATATAAGCTAATTGAATGCTGCCTTCAATTGTGAACAGTAACCAGCCTTAATCAGATAGCGACGTTACCCTCAGAACCAGTCAACATTTGCATAATACATCAGTGTGCTACTCACCTGAACTGGATGGACTAATCCCTGCTTTAGAACGAGAATGATGACAGCGAGGCCTGCCATCCTCACAGATGGATGTGCATGGAAGAAAGCTTCAAGGGTTTGCTTCAGGTAAACTTGGATGACGGTACTGGCCATGCTGTAACAAAAAAGTTATGTCATGAAATCAACTGCAGCAACAGTGTCTACTTCTAACTATAAATATTCAAATCAGGAATATAAATACCAATCAAACTTACCCAGACTGGACATCTCCCATCTCCTTCAAATCTTCCTTCTCTTGATTTTTCTTCCCTGTAAAAGAGAACACAACCGTCAGAAAACGTGATAAAAGATCAGAGGCAAAAGCAAAGGTTGTGCTTATATGAAGTATAAGAGACCTCAAATTAGTTAAAAATTTAACGTCTGGATTTAAGTTTTGACGGCCGGCTCTGGAAACATACACAACCAACACGCGACCCAAATAGTTAAGAAAATTGTTTACATGGCATTTCGATCAAAATCAAAAGGCATCAGCTTTAATATCATAAAATATGTCAGGACCTCATTCATGAATTCCAAACATGCATAACCAACATTATCTTCTGCTACCTAACCAGCATAATCTGGACACACGCCAGTTTCCAAAATGAAATCACTACTCACACTCGGCATCAGCCAGCATCATCTTCAACTCCTCCTCAACCAGGTAAGTTTGCAAATTGCGTAGCACCTGCACCCGCATCTTCAGGGCAACCGTGTTGTCCGTCAGAAGAACGTAGTACAAGTCGCGTAATGACTGATGCAACATGTACTCAAAATGCCTCACACAGAAGAACCCTGAAAATTTAATGAACTTGTACATTCCATTCAATTTGAGACAATGACGACTGAACATTGTAGTAAAACTGCAGAAAATAGATTTGATTTTACATACCTAAGCCTACTAAAGCCTTGAGCTGAACCTCCTCATCTTGGTGAGCAGTGAAGTGCATCATCACATCAAATACCCGATCCTTGACGGAAACCTGCCAAAAAGACATTTTTTGCAAATTTAATTTTGAAAGAAAATTGAAAAGTGATAGATAAACCTTTCTATTTCTAGTTTAGTTTCGCAGTAAAGTAAATCTCTGCTAGACACATCTATTATGGTTATCAAATACCTAATGTCTTCAGGAAATGTGTAATAAATCATCATTTTTGACCTCTGCAAATCATCATTTCCTTACCTTCTTCTCCCCAAACTCCTCAGCATCGAAGTCAAAATGCTTGCATAACAACCCAACAGTGAACAAGGAGCGAAGGAGGGTGGGCTTATTGCTGACGTGTGCTGGATTTTGTTTCTGTTCCTTCATATCTTTGGCAAGAACCCCTGGAGAAAGAAAGGAAAAGTTACTGACACCATTTATATTGATTTCACTTTATACTGCCACATCATAGGACACGCCAAAAACAACCTCCACTTGATCCCTGAAAGGAATTTTCACACAATTAACTGGCCAATGGGAGCCACGAAATTTTTATATCCCATAGTCCCAAAATAGCAAAGAGACATCACAGATGTAATCATTTGCTTGCCAGTCCTTAGCAGCATCACCATTTAGGATTTTCTTATAATTTGAAGGTTGATATGGAAGCTCTTCCCATCTAGTTGATGACATTGCCAATTATTTTTCAGGATCATAACAGCAAACTCATAGTAAAAGGGTATCACCAAGGAAATCCAACAAACTCACAGTAAAAGGGTATCACCAAGGAAATCCAACACGGTATATCAACTAAAACCTATCAACATAATTTTTCAATATCCATAGAGAGTACTTCAAATACAATAGACTAAGAGTAAATAAACAGACATCAATTACACCAAAGCTAAAGCAACTTACCAAAAAATTTCATTAAACAGTCTCGTACGAGGATGTAGTTGCGTGTGACTTTGTTGACAACAGCTCCGAGACAGCTGACGCAGCTTTGTAAGACAGCTGGCCCACGTTTCAAAATGTGCTTCATCATGTCCTCCTCGAGTTGGGCGAGGAAGCTTTCACCAGGATGCTCCATTAACGGTACAGATAACTCCAGTATTCGTGATACATTGTGTATCACTTGAATGTCAGTTTGACTGTTACACCTGATGTTCAGGTACGGTTGGATAGTCAGTGCATGTTCAGTTAGTAATTCCGGTTTAACTTTACAGAACAAGTACAACGTTGATAAACACGATATCAAACGAGGTGTGCTGCTTTGGGAAGTTTCTTCCAGTCTTAGTACATTTTCTACTAAACAGTCCACAATTTGAACACAAGCCTTTAAAACAGGTTTCTGGTTAGTATCCTCTTCCTTTTTCAGAAGCTGAAAGGACAAGAAGCCGGGGTGAAATATCTGCAAGACTGAATTTTCAACATGAGTTTCTTGAATTATCAAAGGTACTTACAGTTTCAAGCAACTGCTCCAACCACTCAAAGCCGTAGTCTTGGCATGCTGCAACTACATCCGTGATGTTCATCACTTTCTTGATGAGTTTCTGAGTTTCTTTGGCTTTCTCAGGAGTCAACCACATAGCTTGAAAAGTTTCACTGACCAGTTTCTGAAAACAAAAACAATTTGTATCAGAAATTTGTATTAGAAAGTTTTACAACATTAGTCAACAACATTCATGCAAAGACGTCAAAGCTTTAGACACCCTGTGTTTATTTCACGAAATGTAATTTCCCAAAAAAAATTTGACTAAGAGGGAAATGCATTGGCTAATGGTCTGCCCATTATAATTTATGACCATTTAGCAGATACTCTAAGATGTAGTTCACTGAATATACTCTTACCTTAATTCCTTCTTCATCGTTTACCCGTCTTATCATTTTTACACACACTTCTGGGATCTTTGGGAAATCTGGCTGCTCTACACAGATGTCTCGGAAAATTCGGATCACTCGCTTCCGGACACTGATACCCGTATCCTGAAAGAATGACAAATACAGCAATAGGTTAAAACTTGACATAAAGGGCCGACAAATATCGAAAGACCACAACAAATCCAGACGAAACTGTGTCTGAGTATCTGCATGACCAAAATAAAAGGCAAATAGATTTCAATGATTTAGACAATATTAGTGACATTCAATAGCACTTACCAATATTCTCTCAGAGAGCATGTCATAATACTGAGGTGTGAGTTCAGGACGGATGATCAAAAACTTGCCAACCAATTCCACAGCTGCCTCTCTCACAGAAGTTGAATGGTCAAGCAATCTTCCATGCACCCCTTTCTGCATGTCGTTCTGGTAAAGAAAAGCAAATCAATCAAGATATTAGTTTCCCAATTGGTCTAAAGATCCCACTGAATCAAGAGTCCAAAATGAAGTCCTAAATAATGGATAAAAATTTTACTATTAAAAGGAAACTACTTACCCTTGCCAAAATGCCAGGGTCAGCCTCCACTACTGCTGAAAGACATTTCATGGCCTTGGTTCTGACAGCTACTGCTGTTTCACATAGCACCTTGAGGATCTGCAATGGACAAATTTTAACAAGTATATTACAATTTGAAAGTGATTTAGAAGCTAATACATTGTCTACCATAATGTCTGTAGTTCACATTATTAAAGTACCCTCGCATAGGCAAAATTGCCCTTGTTTTAAAATTTTACTGTCCAATACATACTTTTTCAAAATTACTTGGAAGGTCCCAGAGAAAACCTCTAATAAACAAGAACTATGTTTATTTACCTGTGTTAAGTAAATGTCAAAGCTCTGTGAAAACGGTCTGTTGGAGGCAAGGTATCTCGTTACCAACAAGGCCCGGTCGTAATCCAGCTTGCTTGGTGATGGCCTGTAAAAGAAAAAGAAAATATCGTTGAAAATGCTATCAGACACCCACATACCCTAGAAATGATTTGAATGACAAGGTCAGATCTGAATGTGATCTAGAAATATGACTTACTTGAACTTAGCAAAGGCACCCAAGCCCTTGACATTGATCTGTCCCAACAAGAAACCTTTCCGCAATTCATTCTCTTGCAACAAATTATTGTTTCTCTCGAAGCTTTCTAATTCCTCCTCCTCCTTATTTTTCAACTTTTTTTGCTGTTTGTTGAGTTTTTCTGACTCCATGCTGCAATCTCGGTACCACTGGGCCACGTAGAACTGTCTTGAAAACTGAAACAGAGAAGCGCAATCATTAACTCAATACAGAGGCAGCTGAAATGAATGTCATCATCATTATGATCATCATTACATTTACCACAGTCTCTTAATAGTCATGCAAAGTTTCAACACTTACCACAAGTGCAGGGTCATTCTGTGCATTGTAGACCAAATACTCCAGCAAGGCCTTCTGGAGACTTTGAGTTTTTCTCTTGTCATTCTGAACAAAATAATAAATTTCCACATTACAAATACTCTCCTACATTTTTTTCATCAGTAAACATTAACAAGTACTACAAACATAGAATGATTCGAATATATTATGCAATAGCTTACCTCCTGAGATTCTTTTTCTTTATCTTCCTCCTCTTCTTCTTCTTCCTCCTCTGCTTCCCCTCTCTTTCTCCTCTTCTTTTTCTTCTCTTTCTCCTTTTCTTCTTTCTCTTTCTCCTTCTGTTTCTCTTTCTCTTCTGAGTCACTATCATCCCCTTGAAACTGGAACAGATGATGAAATTTTGCTCAGTGAGATATTTGGACAAATAAGTCTGAGGCAGGTGAGTCAGTGAGTGAGTTAGTGTTTCACGCCCAATCAGCACCGGTGTGGGCTACTTAGAGGCAAAGTCTAAGGCAGGTACAGACAAACAGTACAATGGAACTACTGAAAGTAGTGTTGTAGTCGAGGCCGATACCGAGGCATGAGCCTCTGAGACCAAGGCCATCCAAAGATGGCCTCGAGGCCAGTCTCGAGACCTCAATCACTGGCCAAAGGTACCGGAGACAGTGTCTAAGGCCGAGGATTGGGCATCCGAGACCAAGGCCGAGGCCATCAAAATGCCTCAAGGGCGGCCTTGAGACCACAAACACAGACTAATAGCATGTACATAACATTCTGAAAAGCATGCGATTCCTACAATACTATTACAATTGATAAATATCAGTATTACCAGATTTAGTTTCAGCAGTTACGTTCATATTCTAACGCAACAACAGTTAGCTCTAACATGGGTATTAAGAGTGAACATGAGACGAAAATTTGAACTTACCACATGACTAATAATATCATCTATAGTTTCCTCATTCAAACGGCTCGTCACAGCATCCTTCCTCAGTCTTGCAGCTACGATTCCCAAGTAATCCAGAGAAGCAACACGTAACGACATGTCAACAGATTTGTTACTGAACTGCTGCACCTGTAGACGGAATAAGAGGCAGCATTAGATATATAAACAACTACAAAACAAATTCCTCATTTCTTCATTATCAATTCATTGTCAAATTATGACAAGAAGATAGCGTGAGTGCGTGAGTTAGTGTTTTACGCCCCATCAGCACCAGTGTGGGCTATTTAGAGGCAACAACACCCCACAGAAGATAATGTGTGTACGTATGTTATAACAATCAAACTTACCAGTAGTCTGCCCAGCAGACTTAGGAGCAACTCCGCAGCAGGCCATTCAGGTTTATTGACTGTAGCCAGGAGATCATAGACAAAATTTTCAAACAATGGACGATAATCTTCTTCACCCTTCATGGCACACCTGAAAACATTTTTTATGAAATCAAAACTCTCTCAAAGTCTTTTCCATTATGAAGAGTAATTCTTAATATTTAGTAGCACTTTGGGAACAAATGATTATTATCTGCATAGTTAATCAAATATGTATAGACTTACTTTCTCAAGAAGACAGCAAGGAAATTGTGAGCAGTCCGCATGGCATTTTCGTAAGACGTAATGATTACTACTTCTTTGTCCATCTGAAATTGACAAATTTGCAATTAGCGACACAGACAAAGTTTGACCAAATGGAAGTATCATATATATATGCAAAATGTTTTTTCTCGTTGTATGAATTTAATATGATTACTTCAAGCAGAGCAGCTTATTATCTGACAAATTCTTTAATGAATGAATTGCTTCAATAATTAAAACGATTATATCTAACCATTTCCTGATTCTTGCGCTTCTTCTCCCTCTCAATCTCCTTCTCCGTCTCAGGGGGTGGCCCTGGGTCCTCCTCCTCTTCCTTCATGGGCAGTTTCACCACACACTGGATCAGTTGCAATGCCAATGCCGTCACCATCTGGATCTGGTCTTCTGAGTTCAGCCTGAAAATTAACAAGATGGTGTCATTAACTGCTCAGAGTGAGAGTGAATGTGTTTTAGGCCCCATCAGCAGCAGTGTGGGCTATTTAGAGGCAACATTAACTACTTGGAACAATTTAGTTTCTCTAAGTGAAACTTGCAATGATCATACCGGTAATATTTGTGATTCATCAAAAAGGCATACTGATGCTTGCAATAAAAGACCAGAAAGTACTGTGCACACATAAATGACTTCAAGGGCAAAATGTTTCAGATCACTGAAAGCCAGGATACATTCTGGGTTCAGAAATGTTTAGTAAGAGTCTGTCACATCCTATTCTATAGATAGCTACATCGGAAAATAAAAATTGCCATAATCACCTGTAGCTTCTGAGATTCTTTTTGCTGGAGGGCAATCTAGCTAACGAGGACAAAACATCTTCAAGAATCAATTGCCTATGTTTCTCATATCTTGAAAATATCTGAAATAAAACAAATAACATGATATCACCAAACCAGACTCATCAATGAAGGTAATACCAACAGAAAGGACTTATCGACTGTATATTTCACAAAAGGGACACTTACATTTGTAACCAATTTCAAAGTGTTCAGTTGCAACTCGCTGATATTTTCAACAAAGAAAGGGGCAACTGCCAGAGTAGAAGCTTGGAGGATTATTGTGTCCGTCAGTTCTTGGATATCAATCAGCTCAGCGAGGACTCCGACCAATTCCGTAAGCTTGTTATACATGTTGATTGTGGATTTGTGTTTGGCACCTCCCGCTCTTGCTCTCTTCATTTTTAGACTTCCTCCATCTGGAAATGAAAAGTAGTAAGTTCAGATATGTTATGCAAATGATAACCTACTTAAAACTACAAATTCACACCATAACAACATCGGCTATGCAATATACTTACGGGCTTTCTTAGGATCTACTCTGTAGACCGGATCAAACTCGGGGAAGATGGTATTCTGAATATGAACTTTCATCATCATGACTAGTCTTTCGATGACATCTTCCAAGTAAACCTGCTTCGGCATATTCGGAGATGTCATAATATACAAGGCTGTCAAGGAGGCATCCATTGCACATAGGACTTTCTCCATTGCTATGTCTCGCCAAACTGCCTCATCTCGATTATCATCCTGAAACAAGGAATTACAGTGAAAAGTCAATCAAAGAAGAGTGACAAGATCCACAACATAAATATAATTCACACCTTGATACGGCTATGATGCAGCCTCAAATGAATTCTACTTACATCACTTGAATGAGGGATCACTCTTGATCCATCCTTGATATTTAATTGCAAGATTGCCATAAGTTTCACCAGCTTCTCATACGGGACCTGGAACCACAAATTATTGAGTAAATTCACAGGAATGACAAACGAGTTATCAGATACACAAACTTCTGACTAATTATTAATAGACTATACAATCTATACCTGATTCATGCAGCCCATTGACTTCAACTTTGCAGCTTCATTGCAGAGATCAATTAATGTCGACCGACCAACTACGGCATCGTCGTGGTGCGCACCATCTTCTTCATCATCTGTGAAATCATCCAGCACATTTTAAATCAAACAATGCCAATTGTATAAATCTTGAGAAATCTAGTCTATATTTCAGAAGTGAATGCAATAGATATTACAGGGGAGTGTACATACCAGCATTAAGTACACTGAGATCAATATCCTCAGCATTCTCCAGGACAATATCAATTGCAGAACTGAATCGCTTGAAAGTGGCAGTGTCCATCAACTCTTCAGCAGACAGTGGCGTGTCATTCACCCTCTTCTTGCTTCGGTCTTTCTTTCGCTTTTGAACTACAGGAAAAACAGACGATACCTCATCAAGAAAACTCACTACATAATGCGACACAAAATTTTAAAGAAAGTTTATGTACTGTAAATGTCTCATTACTCATTAGGCGTGCACTGTGCTGAGGCAGGCTCAATGGCTCATACTCATAGTGCGCAACTAATTTATTCATTACATATACAGTTATCTTTGGTAGGCTCCAGCTGAGGCATATTTTCAGATGGGCTTTTGGATGTCACTGTTTTTAATGGCAAATACATGTTTTGCTGATACTACACCAGTACAAGGTCTTGGCTGAAGTCTCAAGATGTCACATGTCGCATGTTTAGTTTGTGGATTTTATATCAATTTCACTTTTGGATAGAAGGGGTGCTGTATAACTAGATGATGCCCCCTTAATAGGACATTACACATTAGGAAAGATGTTTTCCTATCTGGACGTACCTTCAGGAGACGGGGACCTTCTTCGATTATCGTCATCTCCATCTGACTCGTCCATTGCAACAATACGCCTCCGTTTTCGCACTCTGTCTGACATGTTGGTTGCAAAATCTCCATAAATTTCTTGCAGATTTTCATCATTACCAGGTGCCCAATCATCTTCATCGCCACGGTGACGCTTACCTAGATGAGACAAGTTGGATGTTGAAGTTCTGACAAATTATCAAATTTCGTATAATGAAGATACTTCTTTCAATCATTATTCCAAAACAGTGCATACCTCTGCCATCTTTTGACCTTGAGATCTTCAATGTTAAGGCTGACCCCGAACTGACATTATATCTCCTCCTCTTTTCTCTCAGTTTTGCATCAATTTCTGACTGGGGTATAGACTCTAATCTTGTCACTGCAAAAACAAATCATAAATCAATCACACAAAATTGCTATAACTTAAAAGATTACATCCCGCAATGAGCGCATCTCTTAATCTATTAATACATTCAACATGACAGAAGATTATACGTAATATAAAAAATACTCTACGTACACTGAATTCGGGGTTGCAGCATTCCCTGAAAAAGAAACATTGACATAATTACAAACAAGTCGTACTTCATCATATATAAGACTCCATCTACCAAACTTAAAAGTTAACACCCTTGATTCATTAACCGAAAAACCCAGATTTTTAATTTTTTAACTTAGCAATCCAGACCCGGGACTTAAATACCACTCAAGATAACCAACGAAACATGTCTCATAAATTACCAAACTACTTTACAATTGTTTCTGTGCTGTGGAAGCACGCAGCACCAGCTTATTATTCAATAACCTTTCTTCTTAAAAATAAATGAATTTTCCTGTTGGAAATCTGAAATCAGCATTCGGAATGTCCAAACAATAACAATTGCATGACACACAGAGCATTAAGTACAACAAATTAACAGAAAGGCTAAACAAATAAATACTAATCATATTAGTAGGTATTCAAAAATAGGCTGTGTTAGATGAAAAATGGAAGTGCAAGAAAAACTACAACTAACATTGACACAATCACAACTACGAAACGAATAATGATTTTATTATTATCAAAACTATCAAGTGGAGAGCAAGATTTAAATGTGTAACCATTGATTAATTAGCTTGCATCCGTTTATAAAAGCATTGACAATCTGATTCAGATTGCAGATACCATACAAAACTTGAGAAAATAAAGCAAAGCAGTCTAATCAACTAAGCACAGGACTACCATTGTACAAATACAAACATGACAATACAACAAAGCTACAATTTATGCTAAGGTCCTATTCAGTTTTACCTCAGACGACTTAGAACGAGAGGACCGAGGTTGGGCAACCTCCTCTTTCACTGACCGACGAGTAGCCAAATTAATGTCCTGAGCAAAAATGTTATGGCAAATTTTAGAAATTGAAACATAGGTGTCATTAAGTGACCAAGACAACATTTTTAAAGAGTAAATAAATCTTGATGGTAAAGTTCATTAATCTTCTTGAATTTCACAAATACCAGTCAATCAGAGAATTCTGGGTCCGTGAAGGGACTGGAACAATGTTCTACATTGAAATTGAAATGAAGGCTGGTGAAGTAAACCTTCACCTTTTGCATGTTCATTACACTGGTGGTGAGGTTTCTGATATGACCAATTTTTAAGAATATATATGTTAGATCAAGAATGGAATATTTTTTTTTTTATTTTCATAAAACATTTTCGGAAGTTTTTTCCTGACCTATTGTGTCTGCTTTCTTTGGAAGCATGTAATAATGTTCCGTAAAAATTAATATATTTATTTTCTTGGCTATAGTGGGACTACAAATGTAAGGAGGGTTCAATACTTCAATACATACATTGTTGGTCCAGATAACTAGATTGGTCATGTAACTAAACAGAGTTCAATATTACGAGGGTTATGATAACTTGCAACATACAAGGACGTACAAGTTTAGTTCTGGCCATGCTAACAGATCACTCATAGACTACCTAGAAATCAGTATTAATTTTCTATTATAGAAATAGTGGAAAGTTTCATTTACCTCATCAGTCATTGGCTTAATTACGACTACAGGTTCAGCTTTCAATGACTTGTTTAAAGCATCAACCCTTCGATTATCATCAAAGTCCTTCTTTATCGATTCATTCAAGTAGGGAGCTGCAGTTGCCTGCGCTGGAGAGGAGGCTGAAATAGGAAATGCATGACTTTAACAATGGAGCAGTATGGCAAAATTGAAGCAAATACAGTGCTTGACCATCTATTGATGCCAATACACAAACAATGAACGTAGACGCAATGAGTTAAAATTTGCCCATGAATAGAGTTATTCAACTGACCTGTAGAAGGCTTGTTATTGTGCATCCGTCCTTTAGACGTGGAGTTCCCTGGCATACCACCATTGACTGTTGGTACATCTGCAAAAGAAATTTCAAAGCATTAAATTACAGAATTCATGTATATATTGAAATATAAGATAAAACATGAATGGAATTAATAACTTAATCTATGTAAGGACAGACATACCTCCACTGCCTCCTGCAGCAAACTGAAGGAACTGTTGCTGGAAGTTACTTGTGCTCGCTTTCTGTCCAGACTGGCCTGGAGGATTGTGATTGTAGGGACTATGTGCATAAGCACCAAATGGACTACCACCTATCTGGTTAGGTGGGTATCTGAAAACATAGGAAATTCACATCACATTAATATACACCAATTTCATTCGTCTTTTGTATACTCATTCAGGATGAATCTGCAGAATGTCAAAATTCAAAGACAACACTTACCTGGCAGGGCTTCCAGGTGGGCATGGTGATATCTGACCCGCCTGGTACGGACTAGGATGTTGATTGTGTTGGTTGTACGGCTGCTGCACAACCCCATCTACTTTGGGAGTGTTATGACCTGTAAGGGAACAAGAGATCAAATTGTTTCAACAGGCACGAAGAAAATTTAACATTAAGGGGAGGTATGGGTGAGAAGGGCACTTTTCTGCAATTTTAAGTTTAATGAACAAAGTTTGGTATAAAAAGTTAGGTTTTAGTTAAATTAGATGATTTCAGGTGATTTTGAATTGTTATGATGAATGGTTGCCATGGTAACCAGTTTAAAAGGCGAAAAAAGGCTGATTTTTACTGCTCACAGGATGTGAAATTTCTGAAGTTACAGACATGATAGAAAAATTTTGAAAAAATTTACAAATGAAGACAGGCAAGACGCAGGGAATTACAGAGCGGATTTTTGATATTTCTTTTCATAGTGTCAGAAATTAGGGTAAAGTAGTCCAAAGTCATTTTTATTGAAAAATTTCTCGTTTCTATCACTACGATGTCATATAATTTTGCAACGAAAAAAATTTTTAAAAATCTGGTCTGTAATCTCCAAGACAATTTTTCGAGGATTCCGATGATGTATCCCACAGGTTCCTACGACAAATGGTTGTCAAGATTTTTCACATCCCGTACAGGGTAAAAGTTGATTTTCACATGTTGCGGAAAATGGCAAAAACGTGACGTTAACGTCATTTCAGGCAATTGACCACTAGATAAAATATTTGTGGCTATTTCTCCAAATCTAATGAAGCTACAGGAACAAAATTTTGCAACGACTTAGTTATCATTGTTATGTTTCACCACAGTAAATTCCATGTTGCCATGGTAACTACTTTTTTGTGTGGACATCTTTGAAGTGACACAACGCCACTATTTACTCACGAAAATTTGGCGATGACTTGGTATTTGACATGGCTTTAAGTGATGACAGAGACAATATAACAAAACAACCCAAGTCAGGGTCACTGAGTAACAATATCACTCGCTGTTGTGTGAATTAATATCACTCGAGCCCGCAGGGCGAGAGTGATATTAATTCACACAACAGCGAGTGATATTGTACGAAGTGCCCTGACGCGTGGTTGTTTTGTTTTTATCACCTGGCTTTACCTCAAATTTTCAGTTATAAAGAGGGACTATTTTCTGCCATTACAAAAATGTGACGTCACCATGGAGCAACAATGGACATGACGTCACAATCCCATTATTCTGGCCCTTGTCTGGTTTGTGACATCATCAGGCAGCTGAAATGCTGGTGATGTCATAACCATTGTTAAAAAATATCACCCTTGAAGGGTGGTATATTTTACAATATCATAGGCCCTGATATTTTGACTGTAAACAGTGATATTCACAGCCAACCAGGTGATAAATTTTAATATAATTGAAGCTTGGACTGGCTGCCTGGGTTGGTGTTGGTCAAAGATGTGCCATAAACTGAATATGTGAAGCTTACATATTTTTGGGGAATTTCTCACCCATACCTCCCCTTAACTTTGTGTTTAAACATAATCATAATATCTAAATTGTCACCGACCTTTGAAAACATCTGGGTCTGCAGCAAGTACCGCTTTCAGAAGTTCAGGTAATTCCCCCTCAATCGAGTCTCCAGCCATATTGTCCCTAAGTTCACTGTCAAGTAAAAGAAAGTCATTTCACAGGTGTCAACTACGAATAGGTGTAGCTTGTTCTTTGAGGATTACCGAAGCCCAAGACTGGATGTCCAAGACTCAATATACATGTAAAATCTCAATATTACCTTTCAAGTAATTAATATACTTACATATGATCTGTGCTCGTATGGCTGAGAGCCTGTACAAGTTGATGGACCACATTGTCATCTGGATGACCGAGGATTCGCTTGGCCTCGGCAGCAATATCCGGATGATACAGAAGACTTTTGTTATTGACTGTGTGAGGGAGGGGAGTCGGTAAAGGTAATTCAGGCAACACTGGAAAAGAAACAACCAAGTATAGCAGACTGAGAGAATGAGAAATGATAAAATATTGCGTCAAAGGCAATCATTTAAGAGTCTCTTTGCAGAAAGGGAGTCAAATAAACCAAACAAATACAAGAAATATGCCAATGAAGAAAAAGAGACTATTACTTACAATTTGTCACACTGGTAATTCCAGCCAGCGTCGTTATTGGAACACTTGGAATCTCACCATTCATGGTGACTGAAGTGTTCTGCAAATAAAGAAAAGAACATGAAGTGTGGACTATATTCAGAGTATCACACATCATATGCACATGAATCAAGCTTTCTGTTGTCCTAAAGATGAAAATCATGAAACCCTCAGAGGACTAAGAGGAGTCTTGACTGTCCACCACGCTGTTATTCCTGGTTCAACATCATCCTCAACACGTCTGCATCAGAAAGTAGAGACCCTTTGCAAGTATAGGCCAACCAACTATCTATTAAACCATCAAACATCATTTCAGACGGTATCAAAAATTGTTACACATTCTCTCAGAGTTTCACACAGTGACAGAAATGATAGAACACCCTTTACACAATTTAAACTTGCCAAACATCTTTATGTGGGATCGTGAATCCAGTTAATAACAAGAGTCCAGTGATTCAAAGCCTGGGCTTGTGTATGTCACAAAGCTAAAGTGGGTGATGAAAAAGCATGCACCAAATTCAACACCACTACAACTTGATTGAACCACACCGAGTAGGCTAACACACAATTTTTGTGTCAAAAAGAATAATGCAAATGTGTATTTGCATCTGCATTAACCATTGAACAATCTAGATTAGCGTTGTGCTGGTTACCGTAATTTCGGTTCGGTTTCGCCACTGCAACCGAAACTCGAACCAAAATTCAATTTAACAACCGAGTGTTTCGGTTAACATATAACATCCAATTTTATTAAGAAAACGGCGAAATAATTAGCAAAATGTCGAACTGTTCATTCTCTATGTTACTGCATTGAATTTGCGGACCGAAAAACGATTTTGCAGACTGGGCGCTGAACAGCGGATCGCAAAATCGTGTTGTACACATTGCGGACCACGTGCTTTTTTGTGGATTCGTCTACAACCGCAACCGCAACCTCGGTTCTAGAGTCGGAAACAACCGAAAACCGAACTGAAGGAAAAATATCAGAACCGCCCAACACTAATCTAGATATGCACTTCTCATCATCTGACAACATGCTCATATTGGGGGAGTTATTACTCGAATTTTGATCATCAATGACAATTCATGAATATTGAATACCATTTCATAATAATTTATATCCTGCAATTGCGAGTGAACACCATGAAAAAACCATTGAGTTCACACCATTGAGTTCATCCTAGTGAACTCAATGAAATAAATTATCTGACGTTGTTATGCAAAAAATGGGCAGCGATTGTTTATGGCATGACGTCACAATGGGCAGCTGGTGACGTCACAACAAACTGCTGCTCCTAACTTGGGAGAATTAGAAGTTATCAGACTAAAATTTGATTAAAACCACTGATAAAGTCATTGCGGGATATAAATAAAACCCCATGACAGTGTAGTTCACAGCCATGAACATCATTCATGTCAGGTCTGCCTTCTGAATAACACTCGTCCTTCGGACTCGTGTTAATTCAGAGCAGACCTGACACTCATGATGTTCATAGCTGTGAACTACACTGTCATGGGGTTTTATTATAGCATTTTAGCAATGATAGATTCATGGGATCCAAAGCCTGGGTGTCCGCAGTAAAAATTTTTAGGGCATAATTTGCTAGCTCTCAAGAAACATATAATGAGATAAGGTAACATTATGCACCCCTTCTGTTTTGAATTCAAAGTCAGCGCCAATCAGGTGGCAAAAAACAATATTCAGGACAGAAATCAGTGAAATGGCTTTTCCCTAGGGATGCACCAACACTACTTTTTGACCTCAGATACAGATCCGAGAAAAGCATTTTAAATTCTAATCCGGGCACAAATCTGATGATATCAACCCCAATCCAATATCCAGTGACTATCCACTTCCATTTCAGTGCAAAATCCAAATTGTGTGGTCAACAAAAAACCTGGATTTTGGTTCTCACCATTTCACTGTGTTTCAAAATGTCTGATGTGCACCTTTGCTTTCAAATACAGATACCACGTATTGGATCACTGCATTGTTAGGATGCACCGATCCGATCTTCTGGATAGAAATCGGGCTGATTTTGACCTAAATTGGCGTATCGGAACATCGGAAAAGTCCCGATTTTCCACCGATCCGATCTGAGAATGTTTGACTCACATTTATTAAGTTATTCCATCTTTTTCTGCAGCAAAATCGACGTTTTTGTACCAAGCTTTGCCATTTTTTTCCCAGGCTAGTGGTAGTAGTAGTGTTGTTCTCCCTCGGCTACGAATTTGATTTCTTGTCTGGAGAGTTCTGTTCCACCATCCTGCACAGTGGCTGCTGGAGGATGGGAGAGCTCAGGGATTTGCCTTTTTCACCTGAATGAGGCAGTCTGCTAGTGTCTGGGACTATCTGCTAGTTTCTGATGATGTGCACTACATTATTCTATTGATGATTTTTTTTTGTGATTCCTGAGTTAGGTCACAAAAAATATTTTTGTTGCTTGATTAAAGATTTAACAACAATGTGGATTAGTATGCAGTTAATTTTTGAAAGCTGAACATTATCATTCTTTACGTCCAGTATTGGATCGGTATCGGCAGATACCAAAAATGTTGGCATCGGTATAAATTATTGGTAGACTGGTTTTTGGCTCAAAAACAGAGTAAACCCGAGTTCTTCAAGGTCCAATGGGAGTTTTTGTTTGTGGCCCTCCCTGGAGTAACAGACGGTTCTTCAATTGTTCTTGAAAGAAGCACTGTCAAACTTTTCACAAACTTCTTTTTTAAAGTAAAATTTAATTTGGTTTCAAACATGGAAGCATCAAACGAAAGTCTTGAATACAATGAGTGAACCATCAAAACAAACACATATCATCATGTTTCAGTTAATTGAAATTTAACTTTTCACATCAGAAATTCTATAATTTTCAGTCTTTTATAACATTTTTTTGTTAAAAATGCCCAACACTACTTGTCCATAGACAATACTGTACATGATGCAGTGGCAAATTGTCATCAATTCACAGTTGGGAAGTTCAATTGCAATTAACTGAAGCTTCTGTCTTGGTTCAGAGATTACAATCGAGGTTTCCCTTTTACTAATCAACACTTGCTTCAATTGGATTGGACTTCACTTGTTATAACTCCATCTGATGTCTTTTGTTCTACACTGATAACTGAGCTTCTCCACCCATATGGCTCCAGGGAGGGTCTGGCTCAGAAGCACCACAAAATTTTAAGAAATAGGAATGAACCGACAGCCTATCGAAAGTAACATCTCTACTGAAAATTACAGAACAAAAGATATCATAGCTATAGGACCAATATGCATCATAACATCATTATAAAAGTTAGTTTTGCCTTAAAAGTGTTGGTATTGAAGGTGAAAAACCTCACAAATGTCACAAAAGGTATTTCACTGTCTTCAGCTAACTTGTCACTGGAGGGTGCCAGCAAATCACTGAAAGGAGGCCTGTGGGCTGTATCATTCATATCTGTGTATCGTATTACTATCAGATTTAGGCAGACAATAAAATTAGGCAATACATAAAATGACAGCTGAGATCATTGACAAATCACTGTGATGTCAGCAACTCAGCTGACATCACAGTGATTTGTCAAGTGGCCAACATCTTCAAAGAAGAGGATAAAATGAAAAATGTTGTTGGCTTTCATTTTCAAAATGACAATCAATGATCATCATTAAAATTTCATGTCAAATAAATGACAGGCATGGATGACAATATTTGAATCTGACAGATCATGTACAAGACTGATTGGACTCTTATTCAGTATTTCGAAACTGTCAACACTGCCACCCCATCAACTGGGCGTCACAGAAGTCACAGACGCAATAATCAATCAATCCACCTGCTTCCTTGCTGCTAACACAGGTGACAAGCGTCAGCAATTGTTGACAAGGGCGATATTTGCCACACACAGAAAATGGCTGAAATTTGGAAATTTTGTATTGTGATCTTAATCAACAAGAAATCAGGAAGGAAATTGCTCATACATAACTGAAGGTTATCCAGGCGGCCAAACAGCTGAATAAATCTTAGGGCATAGGCGAGGGCAAATTAAGACAATTAACAGCGAACATTGATCGGGCATTCTTAACAATCATTCCTTTTCGCAGATCGAGGTCATGGTCGACCATTTTGCGCACCAAAACGACATTGTTAAACAGTGTTCATGCGCCAAGAATTTATCCCAGACTATCCCTCCAGACGCACGTACCTTTCATGTTTTTGATCAATGAGAACAGACTTAAAAGCTATTTTGACACAATATCGTCACATTTAGCATCAGCAATTTAACAATAACCCCGGTGCGGCTTTTAACCAATCCATGCCTACTCCAAAAACAGACGACATCGCTCACCATTCTCGGCTTTTTCATCGCCAACATCACCCCATCATTGTCGGTTTTTGAAATTAAGGGTACATTGTAACTCCAATATCACGAGGTCATACACTTGAGGTGGTTCAGGTAATCCAAAATATGCAAAAAATTACGATGAACAGGGGGCATCAATAATAACAACGCGCCAAAATAAGTAATGACTGTTTACTCACGCCAGCTGACTGTCCGCCTGACATCGGGTCGTTCATGTTGCATTTAAACTGCTCTTGGTCACGAACATTTTCATTAAAATGGGTTCATATTGTCCAAAATCGCCATAATTCCGTGAAATTGCCACTCGGCAGACATACGGTTTTGGTTCCGATGAAAATGTAAATTAGTGCGCAAGAATCTGAGCACGGGAAGCTATCATGAAAGTAGTGCATCATCCGGGCATTCCGCTTCTGAAGATGGCGACGAAAAGACGTGTATTCGTGGTTGGAGTTGGTATGACCAAGGTTTGTCATGTTTTACTTGGTTCCTTTGACTAAAAGGTGCTGGAACAAGAAGCTCATCCAAACACCAATTATTTTGGAGCAGGGGAATTCACTGTCAGTAGCTGTAATCCTCGCTTTATCCAATTATCAATTATAATTTGCTCAGACAGTGGCCAAGCTTTGCAAGTGTTTTGACAGCTGACACTGACACTGTCAGTCACACTTGACAGATCTCATTTGAAAATGTAATGTATACAAGTTACGCAGACTCATAGAATTGGGCCAACAGAGCCTCATCGGTTTGTCTAAGTAGATTATTGAAGCCAAGACCCATTTTGTGCAATAATTGGTAAAATGCTTCAGCTTTATTCTTTAATCAGTGTTAATTGCAATTAATTGTTAGTTGCAATCAACACTGATCAAGCCTTCAAGGCTGCTCCAGTCTAGGGCCAAGCAGATTATTGCCCCATCAGCCCCCCCCCCCAGTGATTTTGGGTATCCCAAGAAGGGTGATTACTCAACTTAAAACTTTGTTTAAAAGTTAGTCGGTTTCATTTAACAATAGGCCTAGCTATCTAGAAAAATAAACCTACCTATGTGTAGCTTAGCTCTGTTGTAATATGAATATCGCATTTTCAGGACGTTTTTGTGCCGTTTTTGTCCGATATTTGCCAATTTATGGATATAGCAGTCAATTTTCGCAAAATGTTGACATTTGTAATGCTGCCAATCTGACACACAATGGGCTGTGACGTCACAAAAGTGCACTGTAGTGCCACCTAAGACTTAGTTTTAGTCAAATTACTATTCGCAGAACCTCCTATCTCATTGTGTTGATTTTTATGGAGTGTACAAACAATGCTAAATTTCTGTCTCAATGCTTGACGTGACAAACTGTAATGAGACTGGGTTAACTACACCTTAGGCTTAGTCGTATGTCTTTCAAAAAACAGTGATAAGCAATGATGTTCTTATATTATGATATTTGACCTCCCTTTGTTTGTGAAACCGAGTTGATGCCATAAAATAGTTACAATTCCAGTGCTTTTCCTAGCCATTAGCCACATTAGCGATTAGCATTGACTAATGCATCCACCATGTGGCTAATGAAAATTGCTAATTTTGAATGGAAATTAGCCACACATCCATGCATTTCACTGAAAATTAGCCTTTGTGGCTAATTGAATTTTGGACCTAGGAAAAGCACTGAATCCTAGTGTAATGCATCTTTTCTATACTGGACCACATTAATATGTTGATTGTACATTAAAAGTGGACTATTTCTTTGAAAAATGTATTATCATATTTGAAGTCTATTATATATATGGTGTGTTGTAAAAGAAGATTCCCCAGGGGACTATAAATCTTGGTCAATTGAAAAAAGTGGTGTGCAGGCATCCTCCGTTTTCTCACATTTATCAGTCTGACAAGTTCTCACTGCAAGGCAGAATAGCACACTTGAGGATCTGAAGACAGAAGCCACACAGGGGGTGTGTGAGGGCTGACAAGGGGGGGGGGACTAGCAGACTGCCATTTAAGCCATACTACATATATATGTACCATTTTAAGGGGACTAGCATAATACAGGTCTGTTAAATGTGGGGGGGGGAAATGTGAAATAAAAATTTGGAACATAAAACCCATCCTAAAACCTTCTAGTGGGTGAGAAAAGGTTTCTTGCAAGTTTTTGTGGATGGGCAATAGTGTTGTAGTGATCGACGAAAATATCGCCGATAATCATCGCCACTATCAAAATCGATTTTGTTTTTTTGGACCAATTCAAAATCGATTTTTGTCTTTTCCTATCTTTATGAAGACTATTTGTTCCACAGACAGCTATCACCCATCATTTTAAAGCTCCTGGAGAGATCTATTTAACACAGGAAGAATTATATCTGTAACACTTGTGTTATATCTGTACCATTTGTGTTATAGTGCAATAATTGTCAAGATTGAGGTAATTTCTTGGTAAGAAAAATAATCGATTTAGAATCGATTTTCAAATCGGAAGGGTCATCCGATAATCGATTTTTAAAATCAGACCGATTCCCATCACTAATGGGCAACTTGTACTTTGGCTGGGAAAGACGGAGGGGTCCATGAATTAATAGTAGGATTTCCTGACCAAACAGTAATTTAGGCCCAGACATTCTTAAACAATGGTTTCGTGGTTGATTGCAGTCATGCAATGGCTGATTTGCACTGAACTGTCAATTCTTAGGTGTCATTAATTCTTAATTGCAATTAAATTTTTCAGATCTTTTTCAAGTTGCCTTTTGTCTCTCATGTCATTTATGTAGCCCGGCAGTAGGATAGGCTATAGGGCCTATATTATGATACTTTGTGTAACCTGACCATGAGGTATAATATTCCAGCTCCCAAAACCTGACTGCAAGGTTGGAATTTCAAAACTAATGCGGCACATCCCCATCAAAAATGTTAGAGGGCTGCCAGTTTTGTAAATTCAATGAGTAATATCAGTTACACCCTGCTCGTTTCGAGGGTACGGGAATATACACCACGAAGGACTCCATACACCACGAAGCCGAAGGCTGAGTGGTGTATGGAGGCCTGAGTGGTGTATATTCCCGTACCCTCGAAAAACGAGCAGGGTGTAACGGTTTTATCCTCAGATTTCCTGTTTTATTGATGCCCATAAATTGTCTTGAAAACTGAGTCTGAAATGTCTTCCAGTAGTAACAAAGCAACAGTGTTGTGACGTCATCACTAGTGCTGCCACCTGGATGATGTCACAATGGCTCCAACAATGGCATTGTGACGACATGACTATTGTTGCTACATGGATGACATCATAACAATCCTATGGTTGCAATTATGACATCATTGTTTTTCCTGTACACCCTGTCTGATGAGCCCAGAAGGGGTGTACGGTCTCATACACCTCAGCTCTCAACCAATCAGAATCAAGGATTAGCGCTGGACTGAGGATAATGAACTGTGCTTGCAATCTGTGGGTAAGGGCTGTCTACAAGTGGACTGCTCTTGCATTGCCACAGATCAGAACATATGCTGTCTTGTGTTGCCACCTAGTGACTAGTGTGCTATTCCGCGAGCTCCTGCGAGCGGTCCACCAACTTTCAACCACAGGAAGACACACAATTTTGTCTGGAAGACACTGGGGCTGTTTCTGAGTGTGTTGATGGCCTTGTCTACTTCCTTAGAGAATGTGATTGCCGAGTCTGACTCTGGTATACATCGATGTTGAATAGAAATTTTGTGAATGTTGTTCCAGCTAGGACTTGATTCGGGCACACAATTTTCTAAAATGAGGGCACTTTTTTTTAAATGAGGGCACTTTAAAAAAAAAAAAATGTATTTTTTTTCCAAAAATGTTGAAGAAAAAAATTTTTTTTTTCAATTTTTTTTTTTTTGGGCATGGCGGACGGGGGTCGGGCATGGCGCGGCGCCATGCTCAAATGGCCTAGCTGGAACACTGCTGGGGTAAGGGTGTTTCAGGAGCGCCCAATATTTTCTTATCCAGCTTGAACTTGGTTCGGTATTGCAGTTCGTATCTAGTGAAAGTCACTTATAAAATATTGGCTCATTCTATAAATATTTACCTTTACCAGAATGGCCTTGACATTTATAGTGTAATTCCCCATTTGCAAGCTTGCAAATCCTCAAGATATAACAAAAAATAAGAAGAAATCAATATTTTTTTCTCAATCCATAGTTTCTGAGTAGGTTTTTATAATAGTGGACTGTGCATGGGGCGCATGGGGGCACAATGGGATAATGATCGCATGAGGCGCAAAGTGTATCAGGAGGCACAGTAAGCACATGGGGCATATGGAACACAAGGGGGCACAAGGGGTGCAAGAGGCACATGGGGCACAGAGGAAACATTTGCACGCAGGATTGCAGGGAACACAAAGGGCACAGGGTCGAAACTCGAAAGTTGCACAGAGGGGAAGAGCACAATGACCATCACAGGCTCAAGGGGGGGTATAGAAGGGCACAATGGGCATAGCAGGCACAAGGGAGCACATGTAGGCACAATGGGCATACAGGTACATTGGACACAGGGCAAAAAGGGGTACATGAAAAAAATGGGGCCTATATTGGGGACTCCGAATGGCATATAGGAAAAATGATATAGGGCATAATTATGAGGACATATTAAGGCATAATGGGCATAAGGTGTAGAAGGGGCACATGAGTGTACTTGGGCACATGGTGAACAAGGGAGCAGGGGCACATCTGGCACGAAAACTTTTTTGTTATCTCAACATGACAGTCCACTGTGCAAGGGAGCACACTGGGCACGTTGGGAACATGAGCATAAGGGGCACAATAGGCATAGGGGACATTTCAGGGTATATGGGGACACAGGGGGCAAATGGAGGGACTTGGCTGTAGATACAGGGGGCATATTGGGCATATGGGGCACAATGGCCACAGGGGGCACCTGTTACACGGGGGCACATGGGGCACAGGAAGCAATTTGAGGATATGAAGGCAATTTGGGCACATTGGCAACAGGCAGGCATATGGGGGCACAGGGAGCATATCTCAATATAACAGTCGACTGTTATATTGAGGTTACAAAATAGTTATTTTGTTATCTCAAAATAACACTCGTTGCTAATTCGTTATCTCAATATAACAGTCGTCTGTTGAAATAACAAATAAGCAGATAAGTCCCTTGTGCCTCCAGCACCCCTTGTGCCCTGGATGCCCACTGTGCCCCTTGTACATCCATGACACACCAACTGCATATATGTGCCCCTATGCCCATTGTGCCAGATGTGCCCCTGTGTTCTTGTACAACAATGTGCCATTGTCACCCATGTGCCCCTTCTGCACCCATGAACCCCATGTGCGCCTTATGCCCATTGTGCCTTAATGTGTCCACATATGCTCTATGTGCCCTTTTGCCATTTGCCCCATATGCCCCTCTGCGCCCCCTTGCCCAATGTGTCTTCATAGTGCCTCTTTGCCCCTTGTATTTCCATGTGCACTGTTTGCTCATTGTGCCTTGATGTGGCTCCGTATTCCCTATGTACTCTATGTCATTTTGCCCATATATGCCCCCCTATGCCCAATGTGCCTTTATATCTTCAAACTGCTCCTTGTGCCCCTTGTTCACCCATGCACTCCCTGTGCAATAGGTGCCCCCTACCCCATTGTACCCAATATGCTCAATGTGCCCCTGTTTCCCTTTTGCATCCACATGCCCCTGTCCTTGTACACCCATGTGACCCCTCTATGCAACATGTGCCCCCGTGCCCATTGTGCCCCTGTGACCTTAATTCTCCTGTGTGACCCTGCATCTCTTGTAACCACATGTGCCCCCCAAGGCCATTGTGCCCCCCAATATGCCCCATTGTGGCCATTGCACCCTTTTTCTTGCATGTGCCCCCTTTTGCCCTGTGCTCAATGTACCTGTATGTCCATTGTGCCTCCGTGTCCTCCCTTGTGCCCTTCTATACCCCCATCAGCGCTAGATGATCATTGTGCTCTTTCTCTCTGTGCCACTGTTGACCCTGCGCCCATTGTGCCCCCTGCAATCCTGTGTGCAAATGTGTCCTCTGTGCCCCATGTGCCTCTTGCACTCCTTTTGCCCCCTTGTGTATACCTTGTGTGCTCACTGTGCTTCCCCATACCCTTTGCACCCCATGCTCTCATTATCCCGTTGTGGCCCCATGCACAGTCCACTGTTATTGAGATAACAAATTAGCTAATTCGTTATTACGATATAATAGTGTAATGTTATATTGACATGACGCAATAATTATTTCTTTATCGTGATATGTTACAGTTTTCGCTAATTCGTTATCACAATATAACAGTCTACTGTTATACTGAGATAGCGATATAACAGTTCTTGCTAATTCATTATCTCAATATAACAGTCACTGTTATATGTCATTATCTCAATATAATTATTTCGTTATCACAATATAACAGTGACTGTTATATTGAGATAATTATTATTTTGTTATCTCGATATAACAGTGACTGTTATTGTATTGAGATAACAATTTTAACATTTCCAATTTTTTTTTTCCATGTCCCTTCCTGGCCTTGGTAAATTTGTGAAAAATTCTTGAAAAAAAAATATTTTTTTTAAATGTGGGTAAAAAAATTTATATTTTTTTCTTTTGCTAAAGTACATTTTGGACAATAAAACAGACTGGTCACATTAGAATACTTTACAAACACCAGCCAGTCTATAGTTGGAGTTTAGGCTCGCACAATGGCTAATCACTTGTGCTGGTACGCCCCTGACCTGGGCCTATGTTTGACAGCTGTTTAAATCAATGGACTCATTGATGTGTTCTTTTCCTGTCCTAATTATCCTCCCATGTGCATAAATACAGGGCATAAAGCCCCAATCATCCATCCCCAAGTAGAGCAATACTGCAGCACATTTTATGAAAACTGATCATTTCACATCGCTGCATGGGGTGCTTCAGTTCAATGGCTGGTGCCATTATAATGCATAGGCTCTTGTATGCTCTTGTATGCTCCTCCATTTCCATATGCCATGTATATCGAATATTCTAATAGCATTGACTGATTATTGTAATTGCATATGTGAAATGAAAAATAAATATCCTATCCTATCCTATCCTATAATAAAGGTATCAAACTGCCTGGGAAAAAAAGTGTAAAAACGTTTTTTTTTTTTTCCAGTTTGAAAAACCTGGTCGCCGAGATGACTTCGATTACCCTGACATGGCAGCTGAAGCAGGTAAGTGGAATGCAACCTAACATAACATAAACCAAGCTGACCAGTTGAATATGTTCTTGAGCACAGTATTTCTCTTTGCTCGGAAATGACTTGCTGCTGCTTTGATTAACCTTCTCCATTGTTTGCAGCCAAGAAGGCACTTCAGGATGCCGGAATCAACTACAATGAAGTCCAGCAAGTATGCGTTGGCTATGTCTATGGTAAGTTTGATTGCAAAATTGATTTTATCTATGTGATCTACATTAGTGTCATTAGGCCGGACATATTTGATTTTTAGTTTCTTGTGATCGACCAAACCAACAGAATTTCTGCCTGCGGAAAATTTTTAGCTTACCCACAACTTTTTGTCATCTTAACATAAACAATTGATTGAGATATTTTTTTGACTGACCTAAGAAGTGCTTTGAAATGATCCGAGAAGCTAAAGGTCAATTGTGCCTGTCCTTATGCCGTTATGACTTTTGAGATTCCCTCTGGACCAAGTTTTATGCTTTGGTTTTCAGGTGACACCACTTGTGGACAGAGGGCCGTTTACCAGCTAGGTATGACTGGTATCCCTGTTTACAATGTGAGTTTAAAACAAATTTCTTAATTTTCTGTTGCAATTTTGTCAATAAAAATAGTTATATGGTGAGGTCATGTGAAATTCAGATGTGACTCTGTTCTTTATTCCAGGTGAACAATGCTTGTTCCACAGGATCAACTGCATTGTACATGGCAAGGCAATTTGTGCAGGGAGGTAAGGCAGAAATTTGATGTTTTGGATATTTATGTATAAATGTATGAACTTGATACCTGCAAGTCAGAGCACAAAATTACTGTTGATAATGATATGTGAGTTAGATTTAATGACCTATCCTCTATTTCAGGCATATCAGAATGTGTGATGGCTCTTGGCTTTGAGAAGATGGAGAGAGGTTCCTTGTCTATGAAGGTTCGTAGGCCTATAATTTAAAATTTTAACATCTACAATACAAATAAATTTTAATTAATAAAAGTTTCATGACTCTTCATTGCATAGTAGTTAGAATGTGTGTGCAATTGAATTGCAGTATGAAGACAGAACCAATCCCATGGACAAGCACGTTGAGACAATGATGAATGCCAGAGGTATTGGCCAGGGCCCCTTCACTGCCCAAATGTTTGGCAATGCTGGAAAAGAACACATGGAAAAGTATGGTAAGTTGGTTTGACTCTCAGTTTATGGTTCTTACTAGTTGTCTAACACTTTACTGAGTTATATTACACATTCAATTAGTGGATTGTGATGATATTGGTGGATATTGATTCATTTCACGTTCTACTTTGTAGGAACCAAACCAGAGCACTTTGCCAAGATTGCTTACAAGAACCACCTGCATTCTGTGAACAACCCTTACTCCCAGTTCAGAGACAAGTACACCCTGGAACAAATCATGAAGTCTCCCAAGATATACGACCCACTCACCAAACTGCAATGCTGGTAAGAATGCCATAAAAAAAAATTTACAAGGGTTACCACTCTACTTTTCAAGCTGACTGACAACAGTCTGCTATACAAGCAGGTGAGCGAGCGAGGCTGCAGACTGACGAAATTCAAGTCGAATTGGGTATCGAATTGGCTTCTAGGTCACTGGGACTGTTGCCCCTAAAGTTAGGCTAAAGTCCGCGCTGCTGCCTTTCAGGTCCGCGCTCAGCAGGACTGAGCTGGGCTGCTTCAAGAATGCATGTAAGCAAGGACGTGAAATAGAGCCCCTCCAATGAAATGATGTAGCCTGCTCGCTCACGCTCGCAACTGAAGCAGGCTGCTGTAGCTTTTCAAGATGATCAATTTTCTTTCTGGAGGATTATTCTTTGCTCGAATAGGATCAAAATTGCTCTGTAGGACCTCGATGTTATACACAAAGATGGTGTTGTGCATGGTTCCCATCCATCAAATACACCTGAATTATGTCATTTTATACAAAATCCACTTGGATATAAATGTTGAAGAGTGACAGGGGGGGATCCAGAAAATTCCGGTGGGGGGTCTATCGGGCTATCACGTCGTGGAACGCATAATTCGCGATATAACGCGACTGCGCGCGGATAAAATTAACATGCAAAAATATATAAATTTTGGTCTGGTGGGGGGGGATGCATCCCCCCCATCCCCCCCCCCCCGCGTCCGTCCCTGAAGAGTGATCAATAAATTAATGAATTTATTATTTTCATTGCAGCCCTACCTCTGATGGTGGAGCATGTGCTATCATTGCAAGCGAAGATTTCGTAAAACGTCATAATCTCCAAGGCCAGGCAGTTGAAATTATCGGTCAGTCCATGGCCACTGACATGCCTTCCACCTTCTCTGAAAACAGCTGCATGAAAATTGTAAGTACCCTATTTTTGCTATGTTTAATTTTAGGTATATATTTAATGGGTATGGGATGTGAAATTAGCGGTGAATGTCTTTGATTCAATCTATCCTGTGCGGATATATTTGCTATCGAATTAATGAAAGTTTTTATCTTTGTAACAGGTTGGGTACGATATGACGGCAGCAGCCTCTTCAGAAGCCTTGCGTCAAGCTGGGGTGTCTATCAATGACGTGCAAGTGATTGAGCTCCACGATTGCTTTTCAGCAAACGAGTTAATCACCTATGAAGGTCTTGGACTTTGCCCGCCTGGTAGGAATTCCTTATTAATTTTCTTCTTAAATACGAGTATATTAATGGCATAATATATGTATGTAAAGTAATGGAAATTGAAAAATATTTAGGGACTTGAATCAAATTAATGATGAATGTTTTATTTTGAACAGGAAAAGCTGGTGAATTCATTGACCGTGGCGATAATACCTATGGAGGAAAATATGTGATCAACCCAAGTGGAGGACTCATTTCCAAGGGCCATCCTCTTGGTGCTACTGGTAAATTTATTTTCTAACATGCATTTTTGCAAAATTCAATAAAAAAATATATATATGTAAATTAAGAAAATTCTTTGAAGAATAAAATTTTGCAAATAACTTTCAAGTATGCTAGATTCTGTTTGATGGAGAATCTGAAACTGTTTATTTGCTACAAGTAACTTTGCTTTATAATGGCCTGTCTGGGAGGCATACTTTAAAAGAAAAACACTGCTAATACAGACCAAAACTAATGAGACTGAATAATCTCATCAACTTGTAAGTTTGAGCGAGCTACTATTCATATAATGGTCTTGTTTATGTAAAACGTAAAATATTTGACTGGTAGTTCCTTGATAGCGGCTCTTGGGAGCCTCAGGGGGGGTCTCCAATGTTCTTATTTTGTATGATGAAACAAATCATCTGAATGTGAATCATATTAATTTTTTTTTGCATGAATTGTAAGAACTGATTTGGTTTTTGTTCAACAGGGCTGGCTCAGTGCTCTGAATTATGCTGGCAATTGAGAGGGTTGGCCGACAAGAGACAGGTCCCAGGTGCAAAGGTAGCTCTCCAGCACAACCTTGGGTTAGGAGGGGCTGCGGTTGTTACTGTCTACAGACATGGATTTCCCGAATATGCTCCTAGGTAAAAATTGGCTTTCAGTACCTGTACGAAAAATGCTACATGGAACTAAAATAGGAATCAAACTTGGAATTATACTTTATAGCAATGTCACAATTTATGCTTGGGACAAAGTGTGTGATCACTTCAGATGTCCTGTTGCTTTGAAAACCAAGAAGTAAATCATAAATATTCACTATAAATTGATAGATAACTGTCTCTTAAATATTGATAACATAAATATTTAAACTTTATCTGATTGAACATTGATGTGATAGCAAAAGATAGCGATAAGTAGATAAACTGAAAGGTAAAGATTATGCAAGATATTGAAGATACTATGACAGATAGTTGTTGGTCAATGTTCAACGTGCATTCATTTGCTGACCATTTTGCAAAGTTCTTTTTAGCTAGAAGTTGCAACTAACCCGTACCACCATGTCTCTCATCTGCTCATCCCATCTCTCTTGCAGAAACAGACACATCCAATTATCTGCCACAAGTGCTTCTGCAGCGTCCGACTTCAAGGTGTCATCAGTATTCAATCAAATCAGCAGCGTTCTGGAAAGCGTAAGCATTCATTAAAATAGCTCGATTTTCACTTATTATTATAAATTTTGAATTAAAAAATTCAAGGTCAAGCATTACAAGGATGGACAGTTTGATTGCATGTGATAGTACATGGCATGTAAAAGTTATCTTTCTAAGTCTCTATTAATTTGTAACCATTTTCATTGTTGCTATTTTGTAGTAAATAGGCTTGTGATATTAGGGCCTAAGGGTATAATATAGAACAATGTCGTCACAGATTTACTTTCATATACTTAATCAAGCATGTTCATTTATACTATAATTTCTATAACAAACCTACTGAAATTCATTATTGGATCCGTTACATAATTTTGTAAAACAAAGATTATTTTTTGATAGAAGTAATTTAACTTTTCAGGATGGTGCAAATTATGTGAAGAAGGTCAAGGGCATCTTCCGATTTGAGGTGAAGAAGGGCAAGGATATTGGAGTCTGGGTCGTGGATGTCAAAAACGGCAATGGATCAGTGAAATTCGGAGATGCAGGTGAGCATGGATTGTCTGTTATAGTATTCAGTGTACATGTGATTGATCATGAATACAGAGGTATATACAGCCCCCTCCACAAGATGGAAACCATTGCCATTTTTTTCTTCCAAGGGATAAATTTCATCAGGCTAGCAAATGAGGGACTTAGCAGTCCTAGCATCAGTGCTGCTTGATTGACATCAAGGAAAGTTTTATCACTGATAAACATAATTCTTTAATATTAAATTTGATTTAATGTTCAATCTATTTATTTAAGAAAAAATTATTCTATCATTTAAACTGCGACCCTGCCCAGGAGGTTCTGAAATAGCAGATTACGACATATGAAGCAATTACATATTTGTGAATTTATTTTCCAGCCAAAGGTGATGTGACGATAACAGTGGCAGATGATGACCTGGTTAACTTGATGACTGGCAAGCTCAACCCTCAACAGGTAATTGGATATTTTAGTTTAGCTGGCTGCTTGTCGGTCACATCCTCCCATGCAGGTACCCTGCCTACACAGCAACCCTCAGCCACTATTCCAGGCTTTGACCCAGTTGGCCTTATCAGCTAACGGGATTCAAAAACCCTAAGGGTATAATTTATGTGACCTTCCAAGTTGAGGACAAGGAATCTTTATAGGGAGGCCATTTTGAATCCTTAAACGTGCTAGTCACAAAAATAGCAACCCCTTAATGGATAACAGATTGGCTATTTTGGGTATTAGAGAACAGATTGTGCGATGAACTCCCATCAGAAAGTAGTTTGCACCATTTTGGAAACCACAGAAATTTTATATGGTAGTAATGACCAGAAGCTCATGAATATGCAATTTTTACCCAGAATAGTCACTTGTGCAGCCTGTGTGGGCAGGGGTTGTCTTGGCAGGGTGGTCGGTCAGTAAAATGCTAATTAAATCTAAATATTGTGAAAACTATAAATGAAATGATATGTAATGTTAATAATTTTGTATGATTATGTGTTGTAAAATTATTTTTCAATAAAAAAACTTCAACTTGAAATGTCACACAAAGAAATACTATTTTTGACCTAACTGGCTGATAAATTTGATAACTTGAGCCAATCAACATCCAGTTGGCTAACTGAAGCCTGTACTAAATTATTACTATAAATTGTAATTCAGCATCTTAATTAAGAATAACTTAGTTCTCACTTTTTTGTAATCTGGTCATTTTCAAATTACAGGCATTCTTCCAAGGCAAGTTGAAAATCAAGGGAAACATGGGCCTGGCCTTGAAATTGAAGGAACTGCAAATTACTGGCAAATCTAAACTTTAATTGAAGACTGACAGACTTTTTACTGCAACCCTTATGTTATCTGTGACTTTTCAATTTCACAAATTTGATTATGAATTTGCCAATTGAATATATATATATATATATATGTTAAGTTTGTTAACCTCTGCGTCCCAGACTGGTGGCCTGTAATCATTCCTTTAGGTTTACTAAATTTGTAGACCCAATTAATATCTTTATGCCATGTTGTCTCAATTTGTTTTTTATCAATTTGATTGACATATTTTATTGTTAACCATGGATGCATGATCAATGTATTCTAACTGTTCTTATTATGAAATGTACAGTACATTTTAGCCAGGATGTGCAATTTGTGGTGCTCGAATTTCTGGACCTTGTGTAATATTTTAAGAATTTTGGTAATTTTTTTTGTGACCATTAAAGCATCTGTGATCTTCTTTATAATTGTTCATTTTGCTATCTAGCTGTCAAGGCTAAATAATTTTCTAATAAACTGATAAAACATATTACTTTGTGAGTTGTTGGTTTACTTAATATAATAATTCGATGATATGTTTCTTATTAGCTAAGTGTCATAGACATATTTCAATGTTTTGAATTCTGTTTTGAAAAAATATATTTTATATATTTGTGAATGGATGCAGGGCTTTGGAGTCTAGGAGGTTTTCAGGTGGAGTAAATACTTCAAGAGTCTAAAATTAATCTGACTCCTTAAAATTATTGGAATAATTTACCAAAATACATTATCAAACAATGTGAACTATATTGAATTTTCAAAAACCCAATGCGGCGAAACTTTCAAATAATAAGGAAACCTAAAATTTAATTTTTGTATTGCTTTGTTCACTTGCTACATTACCCTGAAGTCCTGGTTGGATACTTCAGACTTTGATTGTTAAAGTGCAGGTTGATAGTTGTACAAGTTTCTCTCAGAAATTGTGTTCAATTGATTTACACCTTTTGTATGGTGATGGGAGAAGCCATAGGACAAAGAATACAGGGGAGAGACTTCAGAAGAGGCATGCTAAATGCCATGCATGGAGGAAGATAGATTTGGGGTTAAAGTGGGGGTAGTAGATTTCTTGAACAATGACGCATAAGGATGCATCATGGAAGTAGTATAGGAAAGTAGTCATGCAGCGAAGAGGCTAGATCGAGAAACATATGTTGGGGGGGGGGGGGATGAGATGCAGGGGACCGCAAAGGAGCAAGTAGGCACAACCAGGCTGGGAGTCGGGAGGCAGATTTGAATTGAGGGCCCCTCAATTCAAATCTCAATGAGGGGTTGCTGAAAGAAGATGCTTGGAGGAAAGAGACAGGGAGGAGCCCCCACTCTCCTAAGTCTTACCTCCTATTTACCTTCCATGCCCCCATCAATTCCCGAGAGACCACGCTGCACCTACCTGGTCTCCTCTCTCCTTGCCCCCCCCCCCCCCCAACTTCCCGGTTTCACTGCTAGTCGCCTTCACCCTCCTTTGAGCCCTGCTTGGTCTGGTCCTTCCCTCCATGCATTGTCCCTGCTCTATGATTGCACTTGGTCTATTTGTTACTACATGGCACTTTTAATTAATTTCAGCCCTTGTATAGGCCGATATGTAGCAGATTTTATTTGTCTTTGTAATGGTAATTGGAATTTTGCAAAGCCACCAAACAATTCTAAAACTCCAAAAGCAATATGCCAGGACTGGAATACAACTTCTCCAATAGAACAGACATATATGGAAATCTCCAGTCCAAGAAATATTATCAGCCTAATCCATATCAAGTATGAATACAAACCTTCATGCCATATGCGACATCAAGGAAGAACTCGGTGTCAATACCTATACAAGCTCCTGCCTCCGCATGACAAACAACCCGAAGCTAGCAAGAGAGGTACTCTAGCCGGAAGAGAACCTCGAAGTTCCTGCAAGTTTCATTGCAGTTTTGCTCTAATGTGGTAGCTACAACGTAGTACAAAGTGTACCATTGGCTTCAGCAGACAGGTGCCTAACCACTGGACCATCCAGACTGCCTCAAGAGTGGTGCACAGATTAAGTCTGTATTCACCAACTGTCATAAGATGCAATTCAATGTCTATGCTTATTATATTCTACACAAGATTCTAGAGACAATTAAATGTCTAACATGTCTTGAACTCCTCATCTATCATCCCTTGTGGCAAAAACTTGCCTTTGAGGGCTGCACTACCCTATCTCCAAACGTCAAATTTCAAAACACTTGGAAAACAAGAATTAAAATGGAAAAACATTGCTTTTAATTAGCACACAAATTACATTACATTTAATAACTTAACTGTGGAATAGTAAACATTTGCCACAGGAATATATACAACGTTCCTGTATATACACACAGTACTCCTCACCTGTCACATATTGTCGGCGTTTATCCAAACAAATGTACATCAAACATACCTCTCATAAAATAAATCAGTTGAAACTATAGACCCCGCACCAAATAAAAGTCAAACCACAGCCACCAGCGCGTGGAGCATGGGGCTACAGTTCTTTAATGTGTGTACACAAACTTACAAAAATCTGTGATATGTATAAAATATTAGGGAAAATGTTAAGCACGCAACTTTGCACACAAATACGTACACAATAGTGAAAACTAATCATACGTAATGCATACATTGACTACATATATTTAGAGTACTAATTAAAAGTGACCCAAAGAGAACAATTGACAAACTATCTGACAACATAGTGTTTTGTTGTTTTCTTAAAACTGAATTTAAAATAGTTGAAGCCACTCAAGTATGCCCTTTTAATAATTAATATACATAAATTTGTGTATACAGCTTACCTGTTTAAAGTGGCAAAAATGCAAAATTGAGATATGACAGAAATATTTCATATTCAATTAGTTACAAGTAGTGACTACTGAATAAAATAAGTTACGGAGAAAGTCAAATAAACAATGACAGGTAAGAGCTATAAATGACTTTAAAACAAGAAGTTCTGAGATGCACGCTTAAGTTTCTTCTGGCACATTATTTGGCAGGTTCATTGTAGGACAAGACAGCTGAAGTAAGGAACTGAAATGCAACCTACAATGTTAACTCAGGGAGTCAGGGTTATTTAACATGGATAATTAAGCAACAGTTGTCATTTGCAGATTGTCAGTGGATGATAGATCGTACTTGGAAGTTGCATTTTAGCTCAATACCTCAGAAGACGTACACACGATGCATTTGATATATCATACTCCTATTCTAAAGCAGCTTATCCCAATTCCATACCTCAATTTATTTTCCATGTCATATATTTCAACGTTAAAAAAAATTGAAAATGGATATTGAGAAAAGCTCCCTTACATTACACAATTTAAAAGCCCTACATAATTAAACGAAGCGGAGATTATTGTGGCACATACTACGAAATTCAACAACCACCAAGTAGTTATTAAGAACACACAGATCCCTGATGAAGCTGTGGAAAACCTTCAGGAATACACATATATAATATAGCATGTATGTGTATGGTTACTGTAAATGTGACTCTAAACAGATAAATATGCAATTTCTTACTTATTAAAGTTTTCTTATTCTATTCAGTATAACATGCATTGCTTGTACTGCCTCAACTCCTATATATATAGATGGATGAAAGGTTAGTTATAAACTCTTTAGTAAAAGGTTGTGTAATGAATTTCTACAATGGCTGGTGATACATAACAGTGTGCATCACTTTCGAAAAGTTTTATCAACCTACAAAAGCTGCCTTCATCCGTTTTATCATCTCAATCGGGGATTAAATGCTGAGCTATATGTTCATAAATAATTTCCACAATATAATTGCATGTGACATACAAAATAACACTTACTAGTGATGTTGCTTTGTGGGCAAACCTCTTTTAAACTAACATGTATTTCAAGAAAGTGGAAACCTAAGTATGTACTCAAATCATACAGTGCCATTTCAATATAATAAATATATTACACAGTAACTCATGTTAAAACTGGCTTTGGATTTTTTTTCTGTGTGACCTTTGGCATGAATACAATTTTTTTTCACTATGCCCATAAGTATGTGATTGGCCTGCAGACTGCTGTTCATCACATTAAAACACGTTTCTTTCTATGGTTGAAATACCACAAGACAACCCCTGAAATAACGGATCAGAAATTGGCCTCACAAGCGCAGTAATAAACAGCCCACCACTTTATTAAAATCACAAGGTTTTATTTTTTGTGAATTCAATTTAGTTTTTCATGTATTCTTAAGATAAAGAACCTGCAATAAAAACAACAAAGAGCTAGCCCAGCTAAGCTCATATATATAATATATCATAACAACTTCCTTCCATTAGACAGGCCTATAGTTACTAGCATTCTAACCTGAGAATATTACTTAAATCTTCCTAAAATATTCAGGTTTCAACAGTTTCCCTAATTGTAATTAAATAAGGTTTTATATGTCTAAACATATTCTTCCTTCCTCCCACAATTAATTCTAAAACTCCAAAAATGTTAACATCCATAGAGATATATTAGTAACACTATATTATTGTAATCCTGCATCACTCTGTTAAAACTAATGTGAGGAACATCTGTTATAAGTACGACCTCTCAAAATAAGAAAAGCTTTCACCTTTTGACCTTATTGACTACATTACACCTCTTGTTCTTAACACGAAAACATATCATACATCATCCCTTCACATATATTTAATATAAAATCTGTCGTTAACAGTACATTAACCTGTTAATTTTTCTGCTAAATATTGTATTTCATATATCAACCCAATTATGAACAGCTTTGTATCAAATCCTTTAAAGTAATCCAATTAAAATTGTGATCGACACAAATCAACTTTTTTGCAAAATGCTACAATTATGACAACAGTGACATATATATCATCAGTTAATTGTCTATAACACATTTTCAAAATATCAGTGTCATCTCGGCACTAGAGTTACCCAGGTTAGTCATAGGAACATCTAGAGCCACCAGGGGAAGGTCAAGATTGTAGGGGTCGTTACCAAGGCAACGGAGACTACCAAGAATATGGATGAAGGACAGCTCGAGGTCATGTCATAAGTCAGGGAACCTGTAGGGGTCTTCAGTGTAGTCATTGGGAATTATGAATCGAGAGTCTGAGATATTATCTTCCCAGTGAAATTGTTGGAATGTAATCTTGGCTGTGACTGTGGGGAATACAGGAATTTCTGAAAAAGTAAAGTCAAGATGTTTGTTAATTCAGCGATCAATACTTCAGTAAATTACTAAAGTCAAAGAGACTAATATCATATTCTCAAGTCCCTTATTATAATATGTCAGTGCTTTTCCTACTTGTAATCAAAATGCCATTAGCCACGGTGTAAAATTATAGAGTAAAATGCATACATTTGTGGCTAATTTGCAGCCCAATTATGCAATTTCCATCAGACACTTAGAGGGTGCATTAGCAAATGGGAGGACGGCTAATGACTAACAAAAGCACCATACAATTTATCTAATACTTACAAAAATAAATCACAAAATACAGATAGACATGCACAGCTTGGTATCTTACCAATTTTGACAGGAAATCCTGGAGGTAATTTAGTTTGCATGAAATCTCGAAGTTTACTGAATTGTTTGAAAGGAGCAATAACTTCAAGGACATCCAGTAACCTGCAATAAGTTACATAGAAATAATTTGATGCTAACTTGCCTCAAACAGTCAATGGCTATTTTAACACAAAACATCGCCTGCAGTATTGTGTACACACGTATAATAAATATGGATTCTAAAAAATATTTCTCCAATAATATCAAGAATCTTTAAGATACTTACTCCTTCACAGTCATTGGAAAGTCATCACTCTGAAACACATAGAATCATTTTTCAATATTTCATTTCAAATAAAATATGAATTGTCACACTATGTCACCTAAAAATTATGAAACAGTCCGTCATATCTGCTGTCTTGTATATAGACTCTTATTTTAGTCAAGTTTATGAATGAGCATCTACGATCCCATACAGACCAAGACGGTTGGATGACTGGGGCTTTACATCCTATATTTATGCACTTTGGAGGCTAATTTGGACGGAAGGAAGACACAGCAATGGGTGAAGGATGATTGATTGAAACTGCCTTCCACATAAGCCCAGGTGATTCGGAATGGATGGATAGATGATTGGGGCTCTACGTCCTGTATTTTTGCACTTGGTAGGCTAATCAGGATAGGAGGAGGACACGGCAATGAGGTGAAAGATGATTGAAACAGCCGTCCAATATAGGCTCAGGTGACCTGGCAAGAGCTGAATTCGAACCTTGGACCCAGCAATTGGCAGCCCAGCACGCTACCACTAGACCAACCCTCCCCCTCCCCCCAGGTGATTCGGGCAGAGCTGGATTTGAACCCTGGACCCAGCACGCTACCTCAAAGCTAATCCCCACCCTAAATGCACGCTAAGACAAATGAAACTATAAGGGCCTGATAGAGATCTGTTAATGTCAAATCATTGAATTACAGATGCAAAGATCAGCCACTAAAAGATATCTTTCACTTTTCTCAACAAAAAGCACACAAGGATATACTACAACCTCCACCACTGCTACTTCCTAAAAACACCACTACAAATGGACATAATAATAGAGCAATTATATTTACCATAGCAATGGTTGCCTTGAATGTCTTGTGGCTCTCTTTCTGCACTGGATTCCGACCAAGGTGAGGGGATTTTCCGGGCTCCAACGCACTGTACTCTTCCCAATTGGTCTTCTCTTTAACCACAGGGGGCGCCAGAGACTGCCGTCGTTGAGCCTTGAAAATTACAACACAAATGACTTTTATTTTCAAGCAAAGCTACATAATGACAAACAATTCTATAACTTTAAGGAAAACCTACAAAATGCTTACCTCACAGTTTTCTAACAAGTTGCCTTTGGTGAGGTTTTCCATCAAAGCCTTATTTTTTTGCAAGTCTTCTTCTGACAAGTGTTCCCGCCTGTTGATGAAAACATGTTTCATTTAAAGAACTCAAATGTATGTACTAAGGCCATCATAACTACAAGCCTAAAACCAAATCAAAATTCATTTTTTAAATTATCCATTTTTCTCGGGACACATTAACTTTAGATCATTGTCTTGCAAAAGACACAACAGCCTTAGAAAACGAGAAAATGCAATTTCAAAACACAAAACACTTTCAGCCCCCACGATTATTTTCAAACAGGTACTGCATCAATTCAGTTGCAGGTGACTCTTTTATCTTTAACTCTCAGCATTTTAAGTCAACCAAGGTGTTCCTGGTAGAAATATAGAAACAACAATTGGTCAATTTTGCAAACTGAACTTCAAATGGCAGCGACTACTTGGCCAACCGTAGGAGCCATAGTATACACTTGATAAAGTGCAACTAATTTCAAAATCAAATGTGATGTCACTTACCTCTTCCGAGATTCTAGAGTCAAACCATGAATGGTATAAAAGTTTGAATGGAAGGCACCGACCATCTCCTGCAAGATCAGAAAGGAGGGATATAAATTCAGTACGAACAACAACATCAACCGTCTCCAGGACCTGATAAATCAACCAACAAGAATCCGAAGATTCAATAGCAGTGCTTAGAACTTACGGATTTATCTTCTTTGAAGAGCCAACCAGATTGGGCCCTAGAAAATGTGATATTCTTTGTTGACATTTGAGCAGCAACGATGTCACTCGACATGAGGATATCCACCTCGTCTTCTATCTCTGCTTCAGTTTCCTGCAAATGTAAGTGAAAGATGTTACATGATATTTTTCGAAACAACAGCAAAATATGGGGAATGAAAAAAAGAGTAGTGCTAACAGTTTTAGTATCCAAATACAAGTAAGGAACTCTATATATATTACACATTTTAATCCAAAAGTTAATTGGAAGACTAGATAACTCAGTGAGTCAGGAAGAGACACTAAATTAGGTATCACTTATTTTTACTATTTTCAATGAAAAAATAAAATCATCTAATATCCTCTCTTTGGGGCAGTTAAACTCATCAGTGTTCATGGCTGGGAAATAAATTGGACAATCGTAATTAGTTAGGCATAATTACATGAGCAAATACTTTACCTCATATCTGATCTTCTGATAGACTTTGAGTTTGTTGTCAAGCACTGTCAGTGACTGGGCAGGTTTGGCTCCTCCATTGAAGATGAAGCTGATGTCTCCCCTCTCCCATTTCATGTCATTGAAGTCGACTAGTGTGGTGTCCATTCTGAGGAAGATACGGGACAAAATAATAGGTTTAAACAAATACGAGAATATGTGATTGGTAAATGCAGTTAGCCAATATGATTGGTGAATCGATGATTGGCTTTACATCCTGCATTTATCCACTTTAAGTTATCTGAATCTAAGGTCAAAATAAAGTCAAATACATACCGTATACATGATCCCTTCTTCTGGATCTTGCACAAATCTGACGGCAAAATCCTCGAAACCAATGGGACTGGAAATGCAATACCACAAAATACAGAACAACAACCTCAACAGGCATAGGTTATATTAACATCAAACAAGATTCTCAGTATAAGTGACAATCAATATAGATAGATAGATAGATAGATAGGTAAGCCCAGTTCTGGGCACTCACAAGGGTTGATTGATGAGATGGGAGAGAGAGCGGGAGTCCTCAACATGTTACACATTTACCCCACGTGAGGGATCTTTTACTTGCCCAGCAAAGACCTTCAGCGGAGCAGGTGGGAACCTTAACCACTTGGCCACCCAGCTGCTCCTCAATACTCGACAAGTTCAAGCTAGAGAAGTTTAAACTTACCCCAGCTATGGAAGTCCCATTTCAAATCCATAGAAAAGTCACCAAGTTCCTGAAGAGCTTTGATAAGATCAGGTCTTCGTTGCTCGAGCAATTCTCTGGACTGTTGCTTCAACTTTCTTAATAAGGACGTTACTGGAAACAAAACAAAGTTACATTACAAGAGATAAATTTGACGAGTAATAATCACTTGAACTAGAGCCAAAGACTGATTTGCTATCATCATGACCATCACAATATCGGATAAAATTAATAGCCTCCTCAAATGCTAGCTCGTGTCATGTGTTTAACGCCTCTGCAGCACCTTATTGGGCTAGATCGATGCCAGCATGTGTCAGAGTAGTGTGAAGCATCCCAAACCAAGGCACCTTGGCCACTGAATTAGCCTTTGTCCATGACTACTAAGAACTATGAAGTACTGGCAATTGCAAAGCATTTTACTTACTTGTCTGTCTATCACCATAGCTAATGGCCTCGGCCAATGGACTCCATCCTTCGGAGTTCTTCACCTTCACAGGTGCTCCATGAGCTAACAGCAAGTGCACACATTCTGAAAACACACCAAGAAGAAATTTAAATTTAAGCATTTATAAACTTATTTCACAAAATATCAAATACACAATATCAATATGACAAAAATAATCACCTTTGTGCCCTAAAATCACAGCAAGATGTAACGGAGTGTTACCTGGAAGAAATAAAGAATACAGTAAAATGTATACATTCATTTTCAAAGAAAGATACATTTATTTTTCAGGACATTTAATAAGACTCATCACTGAAAAATATAACACTGACAAATGGATGGATGATTGGAGCCTTACATCCTGTATTTATGCAATTGGGTGGCTCATTAGGACAGGAGGACAACACGGCAATGGGGTGAAGGATCTATGACACCGACAAATTTTTGTTTTTTCCAGACCAAGAACGGTGTAGTACGGGCGAGTCAATGATGTCCCGTACATATATTGTGTATAAAACTTCTCCCTTACTCATTAAAATATGATTGGCACTAACAGCCTTTAAAAAGGTAGTACTCAGCCAAGAGATGGTTATTCAAGATTGTTCAATGTAATTTAAAGGTAGTGCATCTGCCTAACCAAAGCAGGCCTGATGATCTTTCTATCCAATGTACTTATGCCAAAATTTAAGCAGTATATTATGTAGTGTCAGCCTTGCATAGTGCATAAAAATCTTCAGCTCATATTGCATGTTGGCAAGGTCAAAGAGGGAACAATAGAAATTTGAACCGAGAAAAACACTCTCCCGATCAGCAGTGCCAAATACTCTACACAATATGAGAGATGATTAAAATCTCCTAACCATTGAGCCAATAATGATTATAAATCTCCCTGCACAAAGCTAACTGTTATGCATATGAAATTATAAATATTGTCTATAAATACAATCAATGTACAAAATGATTAAAAATTCTAGTCCAAATGTTTCATATAATGTGAGTAAACTTCAGTGACTTGCAAGCTACAGCTGTGAATTTTATTCATCAATATCCTTATCCAGAACTTCATGATTTACTGTATCATTTACCTGTGGTACAGAGTCATGCACTCCCAGTCTCCCACGCAAAACCTAATGCAATCATTACCCATACATTCTGGGAATGGTCATTATGTACACACATAATTTTATAAACAAGGCTATACTGCTTTACTGTCAATGTAGTAGCTATTAATGCCAGTGAGGGGATGACCAATAGATGCTTTCCTCAACATGAAATTAAATTATTCATTTCTTTATTTCATGGTAACGGTGACTGCCATCATTTATTTTTGGGGTGCGATTCCTAAAAATGTTCATTTCTAAATCAAACCGAACCATCTTAAGAAATAATCCCACCAGGGCTACCCCAAAGAATTTATTTATTGAGCTAATACTGAGCAAGAAATTATTCAATTAAAAAAATCTCCAAGCCCTCTCTTGATATCTAATGGTGGCCCCCTAACCACATCTGATAAGATTCCAGGAGTGAAGCTAATTAACATGCGTCATTCCAGTCAATATAATGAGCTTATGAAATGATCATTTTAAAGAGTAGAGACTAGAGTTGGCCAAACTTACACACCTTTCTTTAACCAGGTGTGTTTGTTTGTCATTTATTCATAAACGTAGAATGCTGGCTTTTTGGCAGTTGCTTATCATTGAACTGTTCTTATCTAATTTGTGACCTGCAAGTCATCACATTTATTAGATTATGTTGATGACTTCATTGACTTGTCATAATATTGCTATTGGCAGAGTGATAGTTGAGATATATCTAAGCAAAGCAGGTCATTTACATCAGCAATCTGGCGCTTCATACAGATAGTTAGATAGACTTTACAGATACAGCCTATGCAACACGGTACATCAACATGATCAATTAGAACATTTCAATTTATTCGCAAGGTTTAGGTTTTTTTACATCCTCTGACAAGTAAAAATTCCAAAAATTTTGATTTTATAATTACACCAAATATTTTCATTTATACTTATTCAACTTTTGGTTGTTATGTAGTATGTACATTAACCTCCATTCTTCTTATCTATTCGACTTAAAATACATCAACCAGATACCAACCAGGCGACAGATCACTTGCAATTGTTGTCCCATAAGCAAATAGCAAATTTATAGTCGCCTAGTTGGATGTGTTTTTCCAACTTGTGTCATCCATAGGCCATAGCGCCTAGTTGGAAGCCCTGTGATAAGTTAATTGTGTCACCCAGTTGGCAGTGCTTGCCCAATTTTGTGTCACCTAGTTGGTACTGACCGTTTTTGCTTACATTGTTAGTCACATCAACCACAAACACTAGTCTTAGCCAATTTCACAGCAACCAGCCTTGAAGAGAAATTTCTCCACATATATGCTTTTGATGGTAATTTATCACACTTTCGCAATGTCTAGGTGAGGTTTTTTGCCGATTTTAGGCAATTTCGCACATCTTTCGTCTATCCTCAAGCCATTTCACTTGTGACATAATCACAGAAAGTACAAGAACACGACATCATTAAAATTGACTACAGCGCCACCATCGCCAAGCTCAAAGTTAGCGAGCAAGGAGATGAAGACCGTAGTTGGGCGTTTGTCGCCTAGTTGACCACACACCCTTCTGTTCTGTCGGTGAAGTGGATGTAAACAGCGACAAAAGTAAGACACTAACTGTTAGATATTATGCAAAATTTGCAAATACTTCCTAATCCTACTGTTGTCTGCTTGTACCTAGTCTGTACAACAGTTCAACAATAAACCCAGTACACAAATAGCACTGGGTCAAGTCTGAAATGTTTTTGGATGGTGAAATCAATTATTTCATTTCATTGTTGTTATTGAATGGGCCTAGGTTTTGAAGGAAATGCATTGATCAGTTGTCGATTAGATGACATCACAAATGACTGACCAAGGCGCACAGGGCTGCCACAGGCAATGAGAAAGTGAGTCAAAAATTCTATAGATTTGACACACGTCAACAAATCGGGGATTTCACATTGAACAGTTGAATCACACTGAACACTGCTGAAATACATGAACAGTTACACACAGCTTGTCAGGCCCTGGAAAGAGAAAATTTGCAGTGGATTAGGTTCTTTACCATGGGTGTCTTTTTTGGTCACGTCTTCAGTTCTAAGTAGCTGGGAAACCCTTCGTATATCACCTAAATACACACTTCTGTGCAGTGGAAATACGTCCCCGGCCATGTTTTCATTTCTTCTCTTCGCGAAGTCCGCGAGACGCAGGGCGAGATCAAGCTAAAAATAGCATGCGTGGGAGATCAGTGACGTCAGCAGCAAGTTCCCGCCACAGCCACACAGTGACTCTGGCGTGCTGCAGTCCCCTGCATTTCTGGGATCAGAAGCAGAGCTCGGACTAAATGTGTGCCAACTAAATTTAGGTTTAAAACTTTGAAATATAGCAATTTTTCCAGTGAGATGAAATAAATTACAAGCAGCCTGAGGTCCACCAGGTTGGATAGATCTCCATGCCAGGGGCGGGCCTTCCTCAGTAACGGATCCAGGGGGGGGGGGGCGTTAGGAATTCAACCCCCCCCCCCACTTGGGTCTGTAGATTAAAAAATATATATATAAATCCAGATACTTTTAGTACATTCCATTTGTAAACCCCCGGTCCGATTTTCTGGATCCGCCCCTGTGCCAGACCCCAAGCTCCTGAGAGGGCTTGTATAGACCCCGGAGTCGGTCGGATAAGTTAAAAAAGTCAAGTTTAATTCACTTTCAACTCTGTCGGTCACATTTGGAACTAGTCACTAGTGTTTTTTTTTTTTGCCGAAGTCAGTTGGATTGGTAAACCAAATCTGACTGAGAAAGCATATGTATACATCCGGGAATGAAAACCCTTTAATTTAATTTCGAGAGTGGATAAGAGTTTGACCTGTTGTCATTATTGTTTCCAAATTTTTTAAAAATAATTTTAATTTTGAAAATGAGAACCTATTTGCTTGTGAATCTAGCGTTTCGCCTTTTTAAAAAAATAGTGACTTGTGAAGTTTAATTTAGTCAGTTGTAATTTATTCAATTATTCAGTTGAATTCCTGTTTTTTTCTGTCATGATTTCATTTCCAACAGACTCCTGGGTCTAAGCTTGCACCATGTGCACTGCTGAATGGGGCACAATTCTGCTGGAGGATACAACACTAACAGTAATTGCAACAACCAACTTGGTGACAAACCTGCTCTCAGCCAATAGAGCTTCACATTCAAGATGGGGGTATACAACTTCATTCAAATTCGAGAATCTGAGCCCCAGCTGCATGCCCCTGTGCTACATTTAGACATACCGTAATCAGTGTTCGAAATAAGGGGGGGGGGTCAAGGAGCTTTTGACCCCCCAAATGCTATAAGGACCCCCTCAAATACACTTTTTAGAGGGACTCAGGGGGGGTCCTTAAAAAAAACCCTCAAATACTAAATGTACATGATTTAATCCAGAAATGGGGTTTTCAAAAGTAATTTTCAGGGATAATACATGCTTGAAACACTCAGAATTCATTTTATACATGTAGTCGTTTCTGAAACCCCTCAGCTTTCAATAGGGGCCTTTGGCAGTCCGCGGACCTGCAGCGGCCCACAGATCTCCGGCCGCAAAAGCTTCGACCATTCGGGTCTTGCCAGTAACAGACCCCCCCAAATGATATGGGCTATTTCGACCACTGACCGTAATCTATTTGAGTCCTGCACACGTTGGAACTAGCTAGGTTGTTAGAATCTGGGCCTTACAAATAGATTAACAATTAAACAATTTTGATTGTATAATAAAGGTTCTCTTTATTATTATGTACAGCATAACATAACAATTAAATATCATGAACTATTTCAAACTATTTCCGGTGACTTCGATTTTTAATATTCGCTTCATTGTAGTAATGTGCTCCAATCTTTCTTACTTTCTGCTGTCTGTACATTTTACGTTTCTGCAAATAAAATTTTTGAAAAAATGATATTAGACAATGTAATAACAATTAACAATATCATAATTATGACAATGAAAAGTGTGCTTTTTATATCAAATAATTAATTAATTCTAAAATTATTTAGTACATGACGAGACTGTGAGAACATTAAACACAGCGCCAGCATAATCATATATCCGAATTATGGACTGTTGAAATGAGGTTGCGTAATTTTTTTTTCTAATTTATATGACTATTTACCAAACATTGAAGATTAAAATTATTCTGAAATTTTCCATAATCTATAAATGTTTTGCACAATATATTAACGTCTTAAAATTGTGCTGAAATATCTTCAGCTATCCAACCTGTTTTCCTGTGAGTTTTTCGTCTTCTTCTTCTGGTTCTTCCTCCCTGTATTTTCGTTTCTTATTCGCCTTCTTTGCACTGCTAGGTGTCAATCTGTCACTCGGACTATCTTTGTTGATTCCTTTGCCTTTTGGCGCCACTTCAACTGTAGCTACTGAAGGGCTTTCTTTCACAGTGTACACTGTGAAACCTGTAATCAAACAGTGACAACCCTGACTTCAAAAATAATTAATAAAAGTTACTTTGAGTTAGACCCGTGAAACTGAGAGACAGACAGGCCATTGTCAGCATCAACATTGTATATCACTCAGATTATTGGCGTGACAAATTATTGACATTCTATCCATTAAACTCAATCTTATTGACTGGTAGAAGCATGACCATTAAAGTCCTTTGTATCATAGCACATACAATTGTCAAACTTCTCAGTAAATTGTTATTAAATTGTTTTGCAATATAGTCCAGGAGATTTTTGAAAAACAAGAACCCAGGGGTTGCAAAACTGAATGATGCCGATATGTGGTATAACAAGCCATCTAAGTGTACTCAGGTTTTGACAGCCATTTTCACATATTCAGAAAATCATAGTCCTCGGAATTTCAAACATAGGACCAATCTTTCTGTGCAATCATGTGTTGGAATGTGAAAAAAGGTACACAAGAGGTTACAGATTTATTATTGCCCGAAAAAGGAATCTGGAGATACATCTTTACTCTGAACATGACTATGTCCCTTTGTTATCAGAGACATACCGTTACGGTTTTCTCAATTTTTCTTCTGATGGCATGATGGCCAGTAATTTGGTATTTAAACAAGATCTGATGCAGCTAGAAGCAGCTCTTTTTTGTTGTTGAACATGGTAACGTCTATACTCAACTCCTTTGAAGTTACAGCTTCCCAGCTTTATCCTAACATTTCCCAAGTTCTTTTCCGTCAACTGCACCTAACATTACCTATATATATATGCGTACTTCTTTAAATGACATAGGCACAGTCATGGGACTGTGGCAAAACAAAGAATCAGTGAGATTATTTTATTTTGAGCCCTTTATTTTAAACTACAACTGTTTAAAAATTGATGTACGCACATATTTCAGAATCCATCTACGTTCTCTTAACTTAAAGTTTGATAACTGCCAAAATTGATACATGCTATATCTGAAATTAATTGTGCAGTGGTACTTTGAAGTGTTACAAGAAAAAGTATTTTAGCCAAATGGGCAGGTCCCATAGATTAAGTTTGCAAAATTAAAACTACCACGTCAAGTTCATGCAACTACATTCCTAGTGGCTCCATCTATAATCCAAAGTTGGTACTACCAGCTGTTTATCAGTTTATAAATAGACTTCTGGATCCGGATCTGGATAATTACTCAGGGTCGTCACTTGGATATTTCGCTGAGGGTTGATCGCCCTGTGATAAATGAAATGACAAGGCTGAGAGTCAGGAACATACCCTATTAATTCAGGGATGTCCAGGGTCTTTCAGTTGCCCCAGCATAGAACACTGGATACAACCTGTTAACATCCCGTGGGCTCGGACAAGGTCAGGGGCTACTTATGCATAGAGGCTCATAGAGAGGCTGACCCTGCCCCATGCAGGCACAGCACTTCCCCATAGGAGCCCCACGCTCTAACAACTGAGCTATCCTCCTCCTCTTAGTCTAGTTCATGCAACAGTTATTGCAACTACAGTTCTAGTGGCTCCATATATAATCCAAGGTTGGTACTACCAGTGACCCAATGGAATAGTGAATTACCTGGCTATTGACAGTATTGTAATGATCTAAGACACCTAAAGACTTGATTTTACTGACTGTAAAATGTATATTTAAGAAAGACTTCAATTGCAATGATTTTAGACTGTTCAAGCAAATTCAGGACTCTGAAATGCTGAGTCAAATATACAGACTTAACAGTTTTTAACAAGCAATGAAATTGATTCCATTTTATTTTATTTATTAGTTTATGCAGTGATTTACCTTTTACATTTTTAATTATGTATTTTTTAACATTTACGGACATACATGTATGTAAAAACCATGCTTTTTAGAAAATGCATTAATAAATGATATAATAGTATGTATATTTCCACATGAGTACTACTAGATAGTATTTATTCAAATGTTATATTTTGCTTACAAAAATATCAGATGAATGTTGTATTTCAACATTTTTATATTCTCAAAATATTAATGATGGAAGAAATTGATATATGTATAGGCCTAGACTGGAAATATATGGTAAAAGTGAAGGTAATCATTACTAATCAATACAGACTTGATGGCATTTTATTTATTTCAAACCTCTGTCAGCTTTGACAGCTTGGCAATGAAAATATTTGCTATTAGTTCTACAATTATTAGCAATTCCTTCAACAGACATCAAAGCATGAGCTAGTTTGCATCTCTGCCCACAGGTGGCCTGGTGGCTAGTTTGCAGCTCTGCCAAAAGGTGGCTGATCACTGAGGCATGGGTTGCATTCCTGGCAAAGTCCCAATATTTACATATGGTGGGTTGCCAGTTCTAGACTGGCTAGTGAAGAGGCAAGTCCATGCTGGAATGCATCAGGACAAATATCATCAAAAACACCATCAAATGCACTCCAATCTAATTTTTGCTTCCAAATTTTTTTGCACATTGACTACATACATCAAACTAGCAACTAAGAAGCCCAAACTCCTTGCCTATCTTGAGATTTTGCGTATAATTTGCCACTGGTGAGAACCAGCCAACAGTACCAGAATAACTGAATGAGCCTGTGGCTCATTCAGTTAAAAAGGGGGTAACCCAAAACAAATTGCAATAGTAATGTGTCATATACCAAATGAAAGCTGAGAACCTCCTCTATAACATATCCAAAGTATACCAAAATCTAATTAGTGGAACATGGTTTTCTATAGGGGTAACTATTGGTGATTATACTTGCCGCAAATCTCCGTTTTTAATATAACAATTTTGACTTAGAAGCAAGGAAACAATACAAATCCCATTGTAGTCCATCTAAATAGCTGCCACAACTGACAGACCTTAAAGTAAATGAATATAATGAGGTTCTTGAGCACAGTCCTCCTGCTTTAGGACCATTTAGGCCTCACAGAAGCTAAGAAAACGATAGCAAAGGTACGCAGTTTGGTTTATCTTCTGCAATATTCAATGAAAAACAATAAATTTGTCATATTTGGATTCCTCATATAGGTAGCTATCATTGAATACCATCATTTAGTACTTTCCATCATTTTCTCAAGTTTTTGCAAAATGCCAAGAACAGCCTGTACAGGATCTGGTGATATAAATATCTGAAGTTTTGTAACACATGGGAGCATGATTAGCCGGGTCATTAATGTCACATTATCTTAAATCTAATTATCTCAGGAACTATTCAAGCTACATTCACAAATGACACATCTATTTGTATGTTTTTGGACATGCAGGATCTGTAAATGACATTAATTTCTTCTTTTAGTTTATAAATATCACCTTTTAATGGCCAAATAACTTCAAAGAATCGCATTCATTACACATTTCACAATTTTTCAGTTCATTCCACATCAGCCTGTTAACCAGTAACTCAGTTTGATGATCTTATTTGACAAGTACTGAATACAAGCTTTCAAACGAGGCATAATAGGTCTGTATGAGATGATTATTTGATGAGCTTTGCTATTTTAAAGAATTATATTTGTGATTCTGTGACCTTTCAGCAGCACAGTGAGGCCGAACTGCCGGTCAGGTTGCAAGAGGAGGTTTCCATACACCCTCTGGAATGGTTAATGTCACCCAGATTTTTAATGCAATAGATTGTCAGCAAAGATATTCCAGATGTTTCCACTGCCAATTATCATTCCATGGGGTTTTTGTGGAGGCCATTTTGGATTAAAATCTAAAATTGTACAAGTACACTGTTAGTGTTATTGTCAATTTCCGTGTTAAAGCAGCCATTACTCTATTATACTTATGCCAGTGGATAAAATGATATGCATGAAAAACATCTCAAACCAAAAGCTGTCAAAGTTCTATAAATGTGTAATAAATGTCTTTTTCATTGTAATACTGTAAACCCTGTCAGAGCTAAATAAATGTTACCATCAGTGTCAAAAATCTCCTCGAAAACACAAGATCCTCCCATTTATTTTCAAATCTACAGTGTACCAATCCTAATCACTAGATGACTGATTCCTAACCTATCAAACGGATAGCCATTGATGTAAGCTGTAATTTGGCACCTTGGTTTCCTTGTCACAACAATTGCCTACTCTCCATAAGCAAAATAAATGTTGCTCTCTGGGTCAAAAATCCATTCGGAAACACAAAATCCTCCCTTGTTTTTCGTTTCTGCAGATCCTAATCAGTAGATTACTTATTCCAACACCATCCAAATGGATGTGGATGGATAACTCTTGATGTCAGCTTTCATTTGGCATCTTGGTTTCCTTGTTATTTCTATTACAAACCCTCTAAAAGCAAAATGAATGTTGCTGTCCCGGTCGAACATCTTCTCGGAAACAGAAAATCCTCCCATCGATTTGCATTTCAACCTGTCCTAATCACCAGATAACTCATTTCTTACCAATCAAATGGATGTTGATGGAAAGCACTTTTTGTCAGCTTTCATTTGGCACCTTGGTTTTCTTGTTACCAGAACTGTCAACCCTGCCAAAGCTAAATTAATGTTTTGTCAGGGATGAAAATCTCCTCTGAAACACAAAATCCTACCTTGTATCTAAATTTCAACCTATCCTAATTTCCAGACAACTCATGCCTAACTGACCAAATGGACATGGATGGATATCCCGTTATGTCAGCTTTCATTTGGATCATTTGTTTTCTCAGTTACTTCAACTTTCAAATCTACCAAAGCTAAATAAAAGTTGTCATCAGTGTCAAGAATCTCCTTAGAAACACAAAATCCTCCCATTTATTTTCAGTTCCACCTATCCTAATCACGAGATGACTCATTCCTGAACAACCAAACGGATGAGGATCGAAAGGCCTTGCAAGCTAAAATCAAGGGCTATGTGTTTGGTTGGTTAGGAATGAGTTCTATGGTAATTAGGACCTGTGGAAGTGAAAATAAATTGGAGGGTTTTGTGTTTCCAAGAAGATTTTAACCCGGACAGCAACTTTATTTTGCTTTTAGAGAGTTAACAGTTGTAGTAACAAGGAAACCAAAGTGTCAAACTAAAGCTGACATCACGGGCTATCCATCCTAATCCACTTCATTGGTCAGGAATATCTGGTAATTAGGATAGGCGGAAATGAAAATACATGGAAATAATGGAATGATTTTGTGTTTCCATGGAGATTTTTGACCCAGACAGCAACATATATTTTGCTTTTGGAGGGTTCACAGTTGTAGTAACAAGGTAATCAAGGTGCCTAATGAAAGCTGACATCAAGGACTATAATTCCACTTGCATTTAATTGGTTAGGAATAAGGGTTATTAGGATAGGTAGAATTGAAAATACTAGGGAGGATTCTGTGTTTACGAGGAGATTTTCGACCTAGACAGCATCATTTATTTTACTTTTTAGGGAAAACGCAATTGTATTAATAAGGAAACAAGCTGCCCAATGAAACATAAATTTGCAACCAAACTAAGATGCTCAAGATTGCACCTTGAGAACATCAACTAAAATCATAATATAGTATGTTTGCGTTAATTTGTTTCAATCATGTCTGTTGGTCCATCCTGGACCACCATGTTTCATGTAAAATTGTTTTGATATTGTGAATATTGTGAAAACAAACAAACACAAATTACCAATAAAAATTGAAAGTAATTTAATTTATTGAATAGATAATGGCAGTGATAGGAGTCTAACAGTTACTCTGAATCATAATTGTAAACCTCTGCAGATCCACTTAAAATCTATCAACCATCCAGATTTTAGGATGTGTATCATACAAGTGACATATAATTAACAATTTTTTCCCCTTCTCCAAAAGGAATAGCAGGAATTTATACCTCAAGCTATATGCCTCTGAAACTAGCTATATCTGATGCTCTTAAATTTTAGCATCACATATACCACAAATACTAGCTGGACCCCAGGCAATTTTATATTGCCACAATTTATATTTTTATCATTTTGCAGTGACAAACTAACCAAACAGTCAAGACATTTTAATGAAAAATTGAGGAAACATAGCAATGTGGGAATGGATCTGAAAGCTCTCTTTGTGAGGAATTCAAATATGTCATGCATGGAATAATGAGCAAAATAAGCAAAACTGCGCATATGTGATATAATTTACCCTCAGCCAGACCAAAATGGACCCTTAGTACACTGAATATGCTCAGAAACTTCATGATAATACTTGAATTTGATGTTTATCAATCAGAGCAGTAATACAAACAGTCATACTGGAGTCTTGTATTGTTTTAATCCTTCTGAGTCAAAATCATTATGTTACCAACTAAGATTCTGGACGGGTATGACACAAATTACTTCACCCCTCTGGGAAACCATGTTCCACCAAGTAGATTTTGGTAGATTTTGGATATGTTACAGAGGAGGTTCTCAGCTTTCATTTGGTGTATGACACATTACTATTGCAATTTGTTTTGGGTCATTTCATAAATCTCCTGGACTAATACCAGTATGTATTACTATGTTATAGCAAAATAAACGACAACAAATTATAATATCACAAAAATATCTCACCTGATGCAGATGACTTTGAAGGGGAATCTTGATTGCTCTTCGAGCTGACTGTGAACGTACCACTGGATGACTTGAATTTACTTCCTTTTTTTTGACTTGATTTTCTACCAGGTGTGATTTCTACTGATTTTTTGGCAGCTTTCTTCGCCACTTGGTTCTTTACATTTTTGTTCTTCTTCACAGACAGTTGTGAAACTTTCTTAATAGCTGGTGCTAAGTTCTTTGGAAGTCTTTTCAGCAGAGTTTTCTCAATAACTGCATCAGCTTCTTTTTCTAATTCTTCCTCAACATCGCTTGAATTAGCTGAATCGGAGTTATTTAAATCAACAGTCTTTCCAGCAGTATGTGTTTCAGAACTATCCTCTTCTTCTTCTTCCTCTTCTTCTTCCTCTTCTTCTTCCTCTTCTTCTTCCTCTTCTTCTTCCTCTTCCTCCTCAATACTGTCATCAAACGGCTGCTCATCTTCATCAAGCGGTTGCACATCTTCTCCTTCAAATGTCGGCTCAACCCTAATCTGGCTGAAATCTTGCTTCACTCGAATATTTTTCAACTTCTTTGCCATCTCATCCTCCGCCTCAGCAGCAACAATTCCTTCAGGAGCAACAATGTCAGATGGGGCAACTTCAGATTGCTCATTAACTGCGGCCTGATCCGCCTGAATATTTTCACCAGTCTTCTCTGCATTTGTCTTGGCACCCGCTGCCTTTGCCTCTTCCTTGGCTTTAAGCGCCTTTTCTTCATCCTGAAAGAACAAAGACAAGTGTGTGTTATTTTCAGTGTCCAACCAGAGGCATATATATATGTATTACCGATGGAGACCCATGTGTGTTAATACCGTAATACGCAGGGTCTCTCACATGATTGTATTGCAATTGAAATTGCCAGTAGAGGGCCACAGCTATTAGTATATAGGCTGTAGTACACAGTCACAGATTAATTATTTTCAAGCATTTATGATAAGTTCATTCCAAAAAGCAAGCATAAACATTTTATTTCTATATATTCAGTATTATTCACATTCCAATAAGAGATTATAATCAGCAAAATAATGGAAGTTTATTCAAGCTGTCTTATTCGAATAACTGCATCATTTGGCAAAAAGCAATTCAGTATGAGGCTTACCTGTGAAACAGGAGGTTTGACAAAGTAAGGAATCTTCCCTCGCTGCCAGTCATTCAAGATCATTTTGGCAACAGTGCTGAGATCTGGTTCACCTCCCTGTAAAACATCATCAACAAATGAAATCTAACAAACAACTCTGCAATTATCATCTTTGTAAGTTAAGTTAATCGAATCAATGACCCCTCATCTGAATTCAGGCCCATAAAAATTCCAATTACCTTTAATAACTTTCCAGATCTCATAGCAAATTGCTCGAGGAAATTCTCAGCACTTGTCCAAGATTTTATTTTGTAGGTCTTGACGATGTAGTCTTCTTTAACTCTGTTCAGAACTTCTTGGATGTGGTCTTCTGGGGTCCTCACATATTCTACACGAACCTGAAAATCAGTGTCAGAAGAATAATAATTTAAAATTCAATTCAATATGTTGTCAAAAGTACATATTTAAGTATATTTAATTTCCTACAAGCATGTCTCGATGCTACTATTGTATAGTCTCAATGCAACTGATCTGAATCTTAGTCAGTTTATATGACCAGCTGCTGTGCCTAAATAAGGCAGACAAAATGATGAGATGACAAGGTAGAATTTGTAGAAGAGTTGGCTACAAGTTACTCTCTATTCTGAAGTGAAGACAGTGGTCCTTCACCTGCTTCAGCGTGAGCATAGACTCTAACTAGAAGGAGCAGTTGATTTAACATCTATCCGACAGCCATCTAAGGGGAATGAGTCATAAAGAGTGCCGGGCTGGGATTTGAACTTGTAACCTTCAGCAGAGCTGGCCAAGTTACTTAAGACTGAAGCCCATTGATTTAACCAACGATAAGCCACCTGGCTGCAATAATGCCTCTGTTCAGCAAAATTACTTTTCAATTCAAAAATATTGAAACAAGATAACTTACCACTCCCTTCAGTATAATCTCAGTCTCAGAATCTCCGGTGGGATAGACAACTCCAGGGCAGTCAATGAGAAATATCCTCCTCATCAGAGTAACATACTGCCACACCTGAAGGAGAAACATTACAGTCATTAGAGTGCAAAACATAAATTTCTGGCCAAGAACTATAGTGCAGTCTGAATATCAGCTGTGATCATAAGACAAATGAGCCTTACACAGCATCAGTAGCTTTATCAGAGATGCAGACCTACTTGATACACATACAGCAATTTTGGATAAGCTCGGCCCTAAAGAGATCTTTTCAAACATTGAAACTTGATAAACTGAAGTGCAATATTTCATTAAGTATCTAATAATGGTAGGCTAGCCTACTAGCCAACTTAAAGCCGTATTAGGCCTACAAGAACATAGAAAACTGACTTAGCACTGACCTTTGTTTCTCCTGCAATGGGTGCCACTTTGCAGACCTTCTTTGAGCGAAGGGAATTGATGATTGAACTCTTCCCTGTGTTTGGATACCCGATGAAACCAACACTGATCTGCTTCTTGTCATTGTGCAACTGTAAACAACAAGATATGCAAATAGTGAATTTGATTTTAGAATAAGTATGATCTATACAGATGGAAACAGCTAATGAGGTAGGAGAGTGACTGAGTGAGTCCGCAAGATAAGTTAATATTGAACAACAATTTATAAAACACCCACCTTGCCAAACTGACGCAACAAGTTGATCAACGCCCCTTTGCCAAATGGATTGGTGAGAGAAGCGTGGAAAGCCAAGGTGGGGTATTCACTGGACAGAATAGCCACCCATTTTTGCTGAAAGAAAAGAAAGAGCAACATAAGTACTCAATGCTATCTTGAAACAAATTCCAATATCAAAATGGCATCTGTAGCTTTTAAACAGACTGGAAGGTGACAAAGATAATATAAATATTGGATATACTTACTGTGACCCACGTGGGTACAAGATCACACTTGTTCAACACAAATATGAGATGCTTGTGGGACTTCTCTTTCTTCATATATTCCTCAATTCTCTTTGACCTGGTGCCCATGGGATCTCGGGCATCAAGAACTTGAAGAACAACATCAGATGAATCTATGACCTGAAACACAACCAATGGAAGTGCAAGACACTGAACATTCGCAGAACAACGACAGACATACATTAAGGATACGCAGAGCAGATTTAACAAGTATCTATCTCCTTAATTTTTGTCTAAGGATAGAACTTCCAGGAGGTGAGACACAGCACTACAAAGAGTCTCAACCTTAATCTATTATATTAAAATGATAGCGTACGGGATTTATCTCAAGTTATACTGAATGCCTAATCTTCTAATTCACCCTGTGTCTTCCTGGCCACACTAAGGCAGAACTCTCCCCTTTTTGATATTAATTACATTTTTTGCGCAGCAGACAATACACTACAACCATCAGCTGCACAAAAATGAAACGCCCAATTTTAGGTGCTCATTTCTAAATGTCAGCCAATCGCTATAGTCCTACTCCACTTGATTTAAGTCAACATAGGCACTATTAAAGTACCTATCTATCTATCTATCTGTATATCTACCTATCTATCTATATATCTGTATATGTCTATGTTATTATGGTCCACCTTCCCTCCAATCTACCAACAACTTACTTGTATGATTAAAACATTGTACCCAGTGCATCAAAGTCTCACAAATGCCTACCAAACCCAAGGCTTGTGCAGAAATTGCATACCTTATACAACTCATTCCAAATTCGCTTGGACTGCCCGGCCTTCATGTAGTAGTCTTGAGCCTCAGGTCGGAACCACGGATCCTCTGTGACCAAGTCAGTGTCTTTCTCAGCTTTGTAACTTTCCTCATTGGCTTCTGCTCTTTGTAACATGGCCTGGGAGAACGAAAAGGCTAACTATTGATAGTGAATCTGATACTGGCATCAAATAATAATTATAATGCACAAGCACACTGGTATTAAATATGCAGTGAAATTAAAACCAATGCAATTAAAAGATCAGATTTTCATCAGTTTCATCATAGTGATACTCCCTTCTCACCTCTCAGCTATGTCTGCATCAAAGCAAACAATCAGATAACAAAATAAATTATTATGTTTTGTTTGAAGTCAACTGTTCTACAGCTAACAAAACACAAACAGGTTTCCTTTTCGCTTGTGTATTTGCAATGGAATCTGGGAGATGTACGTAATATACTGTTTGGCATGTTTGCACAATCACTGAACGTATCTGACCAGTCATATCAAAAGGTAATTCAGTTGGTACATACCTCCATATCAGGAACAGCAATTTTTGGACGCTTCCTTTGTGATTTTGGTCCAAATGTCAAGTTGAAACTCTCTGTGTCAAGGATGTGAACTCTTTGATTCTGGAATATTGGTAAAGAAACTGGTAAGCAAGGGATTGACATTATATAATATACTTAGTTTTAGTAAATTATACAAAACAGCATAATTTCAAAATTTCTTACAACACCCTTCAAGTAATTGAGTTACTAAACCTGTCAATAATACTACAATTCATAAAGAAATTGGTAAATTCATCAGAATTCTCAAAGCAACTATCACAATCTAACACACACCTTGGCAGTCTGGTTCAGCAGGGAGATTGGCAATCGAGTCTGACGCATGACAACCTGGTACGGATCCTTCAACACTTTGCCCATCTCATCTTGGAACGTCTGAAGGGCATTCTGAGTGATCACCCTTGTGTTTCCTGAATGCAGATATTTATTATTAGAGGTAAAGAATGAGGCATTTTGATTGTTCTAAGTGAATTTACAACTAATGGTAAGCAAAATATTCACAAACTCTGAGAAGCAAACAGCTGTCTTATCTCTAATCGATCCAACGTCACTACTCAATTGAAATGAGCCTATAGTTTGTCACGTCAAGCAGAGGACAGACGTTTGGCCAGATATCTCAGCAACCACAAGCCCCACAGTAGAAGTAAACATACCTATGTATAGCTTGGCTCTGTTGTAATATGAATATCACATTTTTGTGATGTTTTGGTGCCTTTTTTGTCCGATATTTGCAGATTTATGAAAATGGCAGTCCAATTTCGCAAAATGTTGACATTTGTGATGACACCAATCTAACAAACAATGGGCCATGACATCACAAAAGTGCACCACAGGGCCACCCCAGACTTAGTTCTACTCAAGTTTGTATCAGCAGATCAACCTGTCATTCCGTTGATTTTTGTGGACTGTACAAAAGATGCTATATTTCTGTCTCAATGCTTGACGTGACAAACTGTATGTGATCAGAGTCATCTCAATTTAAAGCAAAGCTTCCCATGATCATCTTGATGGCTTGGAGCAGTGTGGAGTAGGAGTGAAAATTTCATTTTGCCATTGAGACTTTGAACCAAAACATACTAGCTGCTTAAATACTGTGCAAAGGACCATTGTTATAATACCTATTTTAAACAAGGGAGATTTTTTCCACAGAAAAGGTTTAATGCATTCGGAATATATCTTACCAAACCATTTCCTGTTGGGAGCAACTCTGGCAACTGTTCCTGAAGCGAGTTTGGACTGAAAAGGTGCGGCACGAACAATCTTTCCTGTACGATCTCTGAAAAAAGTTCACAATAACCCAAATTTAATATTATATACATACAAGCAAAAAAAAATCGGTGTTAAATCACACAGGCTGAATTAGTCCTGATGGAAGACTACAATTAACTTTCTTTTTTATCATAATTTGAAAGAGAATTTAGGCCAAAGAACTTTTGTTATTTTTGCATGTTTTTTTTCTGCTTCTTTTTTGACAATATTATTAGCTTCATTTCTAATATATACTTGTTTGCTCTAAACCTAATGCAATTTCTCTCCTGCATACCTTTTCGGCTTGAAGTTTCTGTACATCTGAAGACGCTTGATGGTTGCTCGGTCCCTCATGTTGTTACCCCCAGCCCCAACTTTGCGATCTGAATAAGACAAGCGGGAGTAATCAATTGGTGCACATTCATATAGAAGATATCAACTTCAGATACACAGAAAAAGATATCTATTTTCGCTGAGAATCAATTTGCGGTTGTTGAATTAAAATTACTGCATACTCATCCACATGTATGAGACGGTGTACGGTCAACTAGGCGACAAACCAACTAGGCGACACCCATCAGTACCAACTAGGTGACAAGAAATTTGGAAATTTTATACCAGTGCAAACTAGGTGACAAGAAGTTCCAACTAGGTGACACAAATTTACACAGCACTTCCAACTAGGTGACACAAGTTCACAAAACACTTCTGTCACCTGGTTGGTATGTCCAATAAAATACGTGTCACCTGGATGGTATCTGGGGGGTATCTGCTGTCTCCTAGTTGTCCAAAAAGTGCAGCCTAGTTGGTAGTGGTATGTCACCTAGTTGGTTGTCGCCTAGTTGGTAGTGTTGTAGCCTAGTTGTATGTCACCTAGTTGACTGGCAATCGTATGAGACGTATCCCTTTCTTATAACCCAAAATACTGCCCAACCATTGAAAAGGGTTGTGATTACATTGATTTTTTATGAAAAAATCAAAAGATTTAAAACTGATTTAAATCAAATAAATTATGATTTTTATTTTAAACCTCCTTTTTTTAAAGGAGCTGCTAATTAATTTTGGTGACTATAGTATGATAATGAGATGACTGGGAGTCTATGACACTAACAGAATAAGTTTATCTCTGTATGGATCTGTCGCCCAGTTGACTGTCGCCCAGTTGACTGTCGCCCAGTCGACTGTCGCCCAGTTGACTGGCAAAGTATGCGACAGATCAGCTTATCCAATTGTGGAAACACAATTTGGGATTTTGTCTACCAGGTATAAGCTCAAGCTCTGTCGACCACTTGAAAAGAAGGCAATGGACCAAAGTTCAGGCCGATTCAAGTGTGAATGGCATTCCTGCAAGACTGAAGATGAACAGCGAAGACTGAAGTGTCACTGTCACTGGTGTACGGTCAACTAGGCGACAAACCAACTAGGCGACACCTGTCAGTTGTAATTGTAAATACTCTCAGTCATGCACTGCAATGCAGGCACGAAATTCATGGCGAGCCTTCCACAATGATACAGCCCAGGGCAGCCATAGAACGGCGCCCATGCAGAGACTAGAGGAACATTGCCCAAGGTTCACAAAACGAATACAAGTCAAGTCGTAGACACGCCAAGTCGTAGACACACCAAGTCGTAGACACATTTTAAAGCTATCCCCCAAGTCGTAGACACATCAGTTTTACTTTAAAAGGTCATCACCCATTCGTAGACACACAATAACATTAACTAACCAAGTCGTAGACACCACAATCATCCAACCCGTAGACAACATTATTTTTAGGTCTACCAACCCGTAAAAAGCACATTTAATTAATTTCCAAGATTCAATTCAAGTTATAAAACTTCAGGCAGCTTGCTTCAAAGTGACATTTGAAATGCAATTTTTAAAAGTTAATAGCTCCTGATGGCAATTAGCACCTGGATGATTGCTTTTTTGGAACCTTGACATATAGCATTTGTACTTGAACATTTTTCTCAATTGCAATTCAGATAACTTCAAAAAGTGGTATACGTCTTTTTTGGCCTAAACAATACATTTCAGATACAATTGCTTAGTAATATTTCCAGTCCTTTGAAAAAGCCTATATTGCACCATAAAATATATTAGACACATTTCTAACAAAATTACATGAAAACGGATGTCAAATCAATACCACAGGCCTGATTTTAAGGCACTCCAAATCTGGCAAAATTGTACTGAAATACACAAATTTCTTAGATTAAATTTTTAAGAAAAGTGCACTTTTAACCCAGTCATTACAGCGAAACACTTTGATATAGAATTAGAGTGGACTGTGGCACTGTTAAAATGGCACTTCGTGTGTCATCATGCTGATGATTTGTCATGATCACACCCAATACTTTCAATGTTAATTTGATTGAAGGAGGCTTATCCCACTTGTGGGTGACAGCCAAATGTAAGTATTATGCATCTGATTTTCACTCTAAAAGATGTTATGAGAAGTCAAATGGCTTTCTCGTGATCATGACTAATCAAACAACCCCTATGTTTCCCATGTTGAAAGTAGAGAAGATGACACTTCATCGGCTATCATGAGTCATTAAGTGCCATTTTCACAGTACCACAGTCCACTCTTACTCTATATCAAAGTGTTTCGCTGTAAGGTGATGAAAAACACTTTGGTTGGTCAATATCAAGGCTGGTGTCTTTGAACAAACGGGGGGAGTCAAAACGTAAAGATTGATACCTAACAAAGTAATAAATGCATATAGGTGGTCAATTATACAAATGAAATTAGTGTCTACCAGTTTGTAAGCAGCAAAAATAGTGTGTCTACGAATTGGTAAGCAGCAAAAATGGTGTGTCTACGACTTGGTAATAATATACTGGCCAAAAAGTCTGTGTCTACAAATTGGCCATCCCTATAAATTTGTTGTCTACCAGTTGTTAGTCCCATGTGTCTACCAGTTGGTTGTCTACTAGTTGGTTGTCTACTAGTTGGTTGTCTACTAGTTGGTTGTCTACTAGTTGGTTGTCTACCAGTTGGTGTGTCTACGAGCTGGTGTGTCTACGAAGTGTCTTGATACCCAATAAAATATGTGTCACCTGGATGGTATCTGGGGGGGGGGGGGGGGGGGTATCTGCTGTTACCTAGCCTAGTTGTCCAACAAGTGTAGCCTAGTTGGTAGTGGTATGTCACCTAGTTGGTTGTCGCCTAGTTGGTAGTGTTGAAGCTAGTTGTCTGTCGCCTAGTTGACTGGCAATCCTGGCATAATCCTGAATTGAGCCCCGCAGGGGCTTATTCCAGGACTAGTGTATAAAGCGACTGTTGATTGAATCTCTTTCAGTTGCAAATGTTCCATATTCATTCAATACACATGATACAGCTCATTCCGTTTCCAACAAAGCATGCATTTTGCTCCAAAAAATCTGTATATAGTAGTCCTGAAATAAGCCCCTCCCAATGGCAAATTAGCATTGGAAATGGCCAAAAAGGGGCCTATTCCAGGACTACTATAAAGGGAATTTTACTTTCAAAATGGACTTTAAACACGAAAAAAAAAGTTGGCTTAGAAAATGTTCTTCCAAGAATGTTCATTTTATGAAATGCAGCTCATTCCGTTCTTAAAGGCACCTTATATTTGGAGAAAAAGAACCTTTTGCTAACCCTCTCTCTCTATATAGTAGTCCTGAAATAAGCCCCTCCCAATGGCAAATTAGCATTGGAAATGGCCAAAAAGGGGCCTATTCCAGGACTACTATAAAGGGAATTTTACTTTCAAAATGGACTTTAAACACAAAAAAAAAAGTTGGCTCAGAATATATTCTTCCAAGAATGTTCATTTTATGAAATGCATCTCATTCCGTTATTAAAGGCACCTTATATTTGGAGAAAAAGTACCTTTTGCTAACATTCTCTCTCTATATAGTAGTCCTGAAATAAGCCCCTCCCAATGGCAAATTAGCATTGGAAATGTCCTAAAAGGGGCCTATTCCAGGACTACTATAAAGGGAATTTTACTTTCAAAATGGGCTTTAAACACGAAAAAAAAAAAGTTGGCTCAGAATATATTCTTCCAAGAATGCTCATTTTATGAAATGCAGCTCATTCCGTTCTTAAAGGCACCTTATATTTGGAGAAAAAGAACCTTTTGCTAACCCTCTCTCTCTATATAGTAGTCCTGAAATAAGCCCCTCCCAATGGCAAATTAGCATTGGAAATGTCCAAAAAGGGGCCTATTCCAGGACTACTATAAAGGGAATTTTCCTTTCAAAATGGACTTTAAACACGAAAAAAAGTTGGCTCAGAATATATTCTTCCAAGAATGTTCATTCTTCCAAGAATGTTCATTTTGTGAAATGCAGCTCATTCCGTTATTAAAGGCACCTTATATTTCGAGAAAAAGCACTTTTTGCTAACCCTCTCTCTCTATATAGTAGTCCTGAAATAAGCCCCGCTCAATGGCAAATTAGCATTGGAAATGGCCAAAAAGGGGCCTATTTCAGGACTACTATATAGGAGCGTCCCATACTGTATTGGCCAGTTCCAATAACTTTTTTTAAAATTTTACTTATAATTTCAATCTTAACTTGTTTTGGGGGGAAACTTCCCCCTAGTGTCTTAAAGAGGGCGATATATTTGATGGGGTGAGAGTTAAAAATGGGGTACAGATTTTTTGGGGGTACGTAACTAAAGGTTAGTGACGTCACAGATATTGCATTGTGACATCATCAGTGTGACATCATAGGGTGCTATGACATCATCAGAATGACATCATAGGGATTTATGACATCATCAGAATGACATCATAGGGCTTTATGACATCACTGGTACTTTCATTTTAATGACGGAATGAGCTGCATCAGTTAATTAATAAAGAATTTAGGCCAGAATGAATATTTTTGCATTCATGAAACCTCTCTACAAATAGGCCCCGCCCAATGGCAAATTAGCATTGGAATTGTACAAAACGGGGCTTATTTCAGGACTATATATATATACTCCTGAAATAAGCCCCGCTCAATGGCAAATTAGCATTGGAAATGGCCAAAACGGGGCCTATTTCAGGACTACTATATAGGAGCGTCCCATACTATATTGGCCAGTTCCAATAATTTTTTTTTAAATTTTACTTATAATTTCAATCTTAACTTGTTTTGGGGGGAAACTCCCCCCTAGTGTCTTAAAGAGGGCGATATATTTGATGGGGTGAGAGTTAAAAATGGGGTATAGATTTTTTGGGGGTACGTAACTAAAGGTTAGTGACGTCACAGATATTGCATTGTGACATCATCAGTATGACATCATAGGGTACTATGACATCATCAGTATGACATCATAAGGTATTATGACATCATTGATAACAGTCTATGGTAACGGGGCCAGTCTCTGGTGACGGGGCCAGTCTCAGGTGACGGGGCCAATCTCCAGTGATCGACCAGTCTCTGGGGATGGGGCCAGTCTCTGGTGATGGGGCCAGTCTCTGGTGACGGGGCCAGTCTCCACTGATGGGCCAGTTCCCAGTGATTGGGCCAGTCTCCAGTGATGGACCAGTCTCCAGTGATGGACCAGTCTCTGGTGATGGGGCCAGTCTCCACTGATTGGGCCAGTCTCCAGTGATGGACCAGTCTCTGGTGATGGGGCCAGTCTCTGGTGATGGGGCCAGTCTCCAGTGATGGGCCAATTTCCAGTGATGGGGCCAGTCTCTAGTGATGGACCAGTCTCTGGTGATGGGGCCAGTCTCTGGTGACGGGGCCAGTCTCTGGTGACGGGGCCAGTCTCCAGTGATGGGCCAGTTCCCAGTGATTGGGCCAGTCTCCAGTGATGGACCAGTCTCTGGTGATGGGGCCAGTCTCTGGTGATGGGGCCAGTCTCCAGTGATGGGCCAATTTCCAGTGATGGGGCCAGTCTCCAGTGATGGACCAGTCTCTGGTAATGGGGCCAGTCTCTGGTGATGGGGCCAGTCTCTGGTGACGGGGCCAGTCTCCACTGATGGGCCAGTTCCCAGTGATTGGGCCAGTCTCCAGTGATGGACCAGTCTCTGGTGATGGGGCCAGTCTCTGGTGATGGGGCCAGTCTCTGGTGAGGGGGCCAGTCTCCACTGATGGGCCAGTTCCCAGTGATTGGGCCAGTCTCCAGTGATGGACCAGTCTCTGGTGATGGGGCCAGTCTCCACTGATGGGCCAGTTCCCAGTGATTGGGCCAGTCTCCAGTGATGGACCAGTCTCTGGTGATGGGGCCAGTCTCCAGTGATGGGCCAATTTCCAGTGATGGGGCCAGTCTCCAGTGATGGGCCAGTTCCCAGTGATGGGGTCAGTCTCTGGTGATGGACCAGTATAATAACATCATCTATAACTATGGATTTAATTACGGAATGAGCTGCATCAGTTAAAACTGAATTTAGCTAGAATGAATCTCAATTAGCATTTAATTGTTCCATTCTTAAAAGCCCTCCAGAGATAGCCTCCTCTCAACAGCTGAATGTCTTTAAGTTGAGCAATGGCAGTATGTTTGAATGTAAACAGTAGTTTTGGTTGCTCAATAAGTTCTATAAAAGCTGTATTGAAAAATGCCATAGACTTAATTACATAGTTAAATTTATTTAGAGATAGTGACATCAATTCAATTTAAGCATGCACTTAAGTCAGAAATAGAGAATATTTCCTAAAAGCAATTTTTAATACAGTTCATTAACTTCATTTATTAATTGTACTTCTACATCAGAGTGATCAGACTGACACTTCAATACCAATTAGACCTTGAGGGTTGACAGTTCAATACCAATTATCAGCTGATCACACATTGGCACTTCCAACATCAATCAAACATTGAAAGCAATCAGGCGTTGAAACAACATAATTAGGAAGAGGTACCTGACAACCTAAATGACAATTGAATAACTCAGCTTTACCAATTCTAATCTTGATTGAAATTTTCGGCCGTAATTGCATGGTTTTTCTGCGGCGGCGATTGTATGTAATCCCGAATTAGGCCCCGTTTTGCCATTCTACAATGCTAAAGCTCCATAGGGCGGGGCCTATTTCGGGACTACCATATATACTCCTGAAATAGGCCCCGCTCTATGGAGAAATAGCATTGGCCTATCATTGGAGAGGGGCTTATTTAGGGAGTAGTATAGCCCCTAAATAAGCCCCGCCGGGGCTTATTTCAGGATTATGCCGCAATCCTGTCACTGTGTCAGTCATATCATTGATAGGTGGTCAATAACAGGCTCTTCAGCGATTTACCAGCTATAATTGGAGAAAAGCTTACCTGGGTTCATGCTGTGACTGGCCTTATTCACATGGTCGCGTTTTTTGACCGTTGTCTTGGCCATTTTGCTGATATTGTCCTTCTTTAAAGAAGGAGACCAACAAAAACGTGGTTTTCTTCACCGGAAGTAAACAATGCAATATACGCCAGGTGGAAAATCGTCAATTAAAAAAAAAAGCACCAGATGACAGCCGCGTCTAGTATAAATCCACACTGGTGGCAGCACTAGTACTTTATGCTCATAATATGTAAATGGCACAGCCACGAAGCCATGAAGTTCGCGCAGCACTTAAAAGTTTTTGCAGGACTTAAAGTGTTACCACTACATTTCATTTTATTTGATGACTAGTACAGTGTAACAAGAATTCAGTGTAGCATGAGCCAGCATGAAAGCTTCTGCTTCTGCCAGATACTTGATGCAGTCAACTGGTTGACTATTATATCAAGGCGACAAGTCTGCTAAGAAAGTAGAGATAGACAAAAAGTAGAATAAAGATAGGATAGAGAGTGCAATGTATTCACAGTGCTGGATAAAAACAGAGTGCTATAAGGTGGTTATATTGTATTGAATTTTGATAATTTATTTTTAAAGATATCGAGAGTTGGAGATGTTACAATGGATGATGGTAAATTGTTCCACTCTCTTACTCACTGTGCACTAACGAGGGGGGTACCCTCACCATCAGGGTGGCCATTACAACTCTCACTTCGTGATTTCAAAGTGAAATTGCAGAAAATTTAGGGGGGTTCAGGCCTTCAAATTGTGAAGGCAGTTTAAATGGCTCATGGAATGAATCATTGCCAAGTTCCAGACTCTAACTTGTAGGATGAAGTAAGACATTTATGAAATTAGAAAACACTCGAGGTGAGGGTACCACAAAAACAGAAAATTGGCAAGGTGAGGGTACCAGCATTTTGGCGAGGGTACCAACGTAAATGGCGAGGGTACCAACGTAAAATGGCGAGGGTACCAACGTAAAATGGCGAGGGTACCAACCCGGAAGTGGCGAGGGTACTGCAAGATTAGGGCGAGGGTCACTTCCGGTTGGCGAGGGTAACCTCCAATTGGCGAGGGTAATGTAATATGATATATTGCCTGAGCAATCACAGCAAGATGTTTAGGTAGAAAGGGCAATGAATCTGCTCCATTGCTGCAATAGATAACAACATGTATTGACACATGATTGCACTTCTGTAGTAACTACCGATCTGGAACTCCAATCAAGAACAATTGCAATAAAAGATAATCTTAAGATAAATTAACTCCTTATGGGATAACATAACAACTTGTCAGTTTTGACCTTTTCTTATTGGATTTTAATATATTGCAAGGAATTTTTCAGTGATTTGAGCAAATAACTGTATCATTCATGGTAGTGATTTTCTCAAATCACTACTGTTTTTTGTTTGGACTGTGTCAGAAAAGGCAAAAACATGGAATAGAACATTTTTTCAAATATCATTACTTAAGCCTTGAGTACCATCACAGACTCAGCATTACTTTTATATTATTATAAGTAATAATTAGCTGAAACTGAGAACTTTTAAAAAGCGTGTCATCAAATTAAGACGTAAAATTGCACAGATGCGAACTTGTGATATCTTCAATGAGGTAGGAATATTGCCTTGATTGTGCATTTAGTTCGAGGATAAACCTATACCTGAGTTCATATTTCAGCACAGACAAAGTCCTTTACATTAGTCAACTGATATGCACCATAGTATACAGTACAATACTTACACAGACTATGCAAGTTGTTAGAATTATATGGTGAACGCATGTGCTTTGAGATAGTGAAGAAATTAAAAATCACAAGGAATGTAGGTATATAAAATTGTGATCCAGCCTAAAACACTGATGAATGGGATTCTCTATGTGTGGTGCATTCGAAGTACGATCTGCCGTACTGCTGAAGTCAAAAGCAAGGTATGATATCTTTCACAGTGTATAGTGACGTATTCAACCATTCTTGAGTCTGTGCTTTTGACTTCAACTATAATAAATATTGGTAAATTTAGAAGAAAAATAAACAGACTGATGAACTGACACAGACAGTGACACATTACAGCAGTCTCAACTGGCATTTCATTGTAGAGTATCTTTTCCAACTCCCCATACAGCAAAATGTTTTGTCTTATCTGATTGGTATATGAACAGCAGAACATCACTCAACATTGAAGCAACCTCAGATATATATATAAAGTCAGTGCTGACACAATAAATATGACAGTGTATAAATTGTCCACAGTTACGCATGATGTGAATTATTGCAGTCTTGGCACAAGATGAAACATCTTACACAGGTATTTGAGACTTGAGAGCTACCAGTTATTGAATTCTTTAAGTGCAGCTATATTGTCTAACACATGTAGATAGACAAGTAGATAGATAAGTAGATAGACATATACTTGTCTATCTATCTATCTATCTATCTATCTATCTATCTATCTATCTATCTATCTATCTATCTATCTATCTATCTATCTGTCTATCTATCTATCTATCTATCTATCTATCTATCTATCTATCTGTCTATCTATCTGTCTATCTATCTGTCTATCTATCTGTCTATCTATCTATCTAGACTTTAGGTCTTTTCCTAGACATGTCAAAGGCATTTGATGGCATTGAACATTCTACATTCTTGAAGATATTGGAATTTTATGGTATTAGTTACACGCTGAGTGTCAGGGGACCAATGATCAAATTGAGTGACACAAAGGAGCTTACAAGAAAACAGAACAACTCAATTAGGATGCCATTTAAGGTGGAGATCTTAATTTGATCAATTTTTTAAAAGAGCACAGATTTTAAGAATTAAGGATCAAGTTAACCTTGCGTTATCGAAAATTTCATTTAGATATTCTCAGGACAAACTACCAACACATATTACAAATTTGTTCAACTTGAGTAGCCACGAATACCTGACAAGAAACAGATATAGTTCGAGGACATCCCACCACACTACCTTCCAGTACAGTCGAAGTTTCCAGGGACAAGCTGGATATATCTATACCAGGTGGCTTGAAAAAAACAAAAAACTAGGTAGAGGTCTTCATAAAAGGTGTAACTAAAATGACTGACCTATGTCATATCCCAAATCGACTGGTCTGCTGAACCTCCATATTTGTGGAAGGAACTGCTGCATAAAAGAACCATTTTCATTACAGTGACGTTGGGTGGTACCCTCACCATGACAATAACTGAAAATGGTGTTACCCTCGAGAGGTCTTTTTGGTTACCCTCGCCTTGATGATACATTTAAAATGCAAAATCTGAAAATTCTGTGACGAATCACACATGGAAGGCAAGGCCTGGGGCTAGTTTAACATTTATACTGCACCCTTGACCAAAATGGGCTTTGGAGATGCTGTAATAACCCCAGAATCATAGAAAATGAATTTGAATCGAGAGTTGTAATGGCTGCCATCATGGTGAGGGTACCCCCCTCGTTAGTGCACAGTGTTACTGTTCTTGGAAAAAAGGAATTTAGATGGTAGCTGGCAGTGGAGTCGGGAATCGTTATAGTATGGTTTGACCTGTAGCGCGTATTATGACGATGGGATGGAGGTTGGAGATGTTTTGGTAGTTTTACGTTTACCAGACCATTTATCATTTTATAAAGCATTGACAATCTGTTGGTGCGTCGACGGGTGCTTAGGGAGGGCCAAGTGAGATGGTTTATCATGGCAGATACTGGGGTTGTATCTGGGCCTCGTCGATGTTTGGACAGCACCCATCGGGCAGCCCTTCTTTGCACAGCATCTATTTTGGTGATATTTTTTGCTGTGTAGGGGTCCCATACTCACAAGAGTGAGATAGGCATTACTTTTGATACGTGGGGAGGGGATTTTTAAGTTGCGCCTTAGGAATGATAGGCAGCCATTAGCTTTGTTGGTGATGGTATCAATATGATGGTTCCATCTTAGATCATTTGTGATGGATACCCCTAAATATTTTGTTTTATCTACGATATTGAGTTTGTGGCCGTGAAGGTAGTAGTCGCGATTTATGACATTGCGGCAGTTTCGCGTTATACGTATTACCTCACACTTTTCAGGATGAAACTCCATCTGCCATTTTTCCTCCCACTTGCCCAGTTTGTCCAGATCGTCCTGCAGAGTTTGTGCATCCCGATCTTCTTTGATGGCAATATAGCAGATGGTGTCGTCTGCGAAGAGACGGATGGTAGAGCTGGTCTCCGAGGCTATATCATTGATATAGTAGAGAAAAAGGCATGGGCCTAGCACAGATCCTTGGGGAACGCCCGACAAGACATCCGCTGAATATGACCTTTGACCATCCAGAACCACTCTTTGAGTCCTCCCAGACAGGAATGACTGAATCCACCTGTTTAGCCTCCCATTGATGCCATACTTTGCAAGTTTGGTCAGGAGTCTACGGTGGCCGACCTTATCGAAGGCCTTTGAAAAGTCCATGTAAAAATAAGTCCATGTAAAAAAAAGCCAGTTATATATTATTGAAAGACAGATAGCTATACAGACACAGTGACGTAGCTAGCTAGGAAATTTTCCAGGGGGGGGCATAGAAATATATACAATAGATATACCCATTGAGGGACATTTTTAGGGGGAATGGAGCCCCCCTCTGACCCCCACTATATATAGGCCCTATGTGAAAATGAAGAGGTTGATTCCCAGTGATGGCACTGGAAATATTGACAGGGAAATGATAAAAATTAGCAGTTTGTCTGAAAGCATGTGCTTTGATTGAAAAGGTAGAGAATATACCTGAGCAGGGAAAAGATGTGAATGGATTTCAGGAAGTATTGGTGATGAAAAAGAGTTAGTGATATTTTGGCACATTGCCAAATGCTACACAACAGTCATGTGCACTGAGTCCTCTGCTGTAAGATTGTGCGTGAACATGAACCTGGCCAAAGTGAAAAATGCATTGGTGATTGGATTGTGCTACAGATTAGACTTGAGATAGCGTGTAGGAGCTTGGATAATAGTTGAGACATGTACATACATTTAGGGCTTGGAATGAGCTGTAAAATGAGGGTAAGGTGACGGAGATACGAAGAGTAGAAGTGGGTCAGCCAGTGTGCAGGCATGGGCAGCAGCTGACACTGGAGTGTGTGGATGGTTTTGGCGGGAAGAGAGACGGTGGTGCCAGCCTCTGGCGTGAGCAGTCAGTGAACTACGACAGAGATTCATGCGCCCCTGGTGGGGAAAAACAGCAGAGGCAGAAAACGTAAATGAAGGAGCTGTTTCACTGTTATTTGCTGTTATCAGAAGGACAGGATAGATCAATAAGGATAGGTGGATAGTTTAGATGAGTGGCATTGCTCGGGGAGGAGTTTTTAGCTGTTGAAGGTGTGAGCATGGCACCTATGAGTTTTGTATCTTCCCGGCAGGGATATTTATTGGTTTATTTTTACAATAGAATCAGCGTGCATTTTACTCTTCCGAGTAGTGTATTTTTTCAATGAAGACAAAATTATAATATATCCTGGAGGTTTCCTCGTAGAAATTATCTATTTCACACGGCAGCGGAGGCAGTTAAAATTTATTTCAAACAGGCAATGCCCCGAATATTCATTCCAATTTTCCAAAATTAAGCAACACCTTGTTAAGAAGCACCGCCACCAGAAATTATTTATTTCAAGATTGACTGTCCAAAGGAATTATTATTTTTTCACCAAAACTGAGCAAGAAATTATATATTTAAAAAAAAACTCCAAGCACCCCCCTTGAGATTAAATAGTGGCCCCCTAATTGGAAGGCATGCAGACGATGCAGTTGATTTTACCAAACTATATTATAAAAGCCATTAAAGACTCAAGAGGTGAAAATTTACTTATTAAGCCATGTGACTGAACTCCTTTAGAAATTGATGCACCCATAGAGGCCAGCAGGCAAGTTAACAAATACAGTTTTTTTAGGTTATAAAAATGACGGATAAAATTGCACTCTCTATTGAGAAGAAAGAAGCCAATAATCTTTAAAACATGTCAGGTAATCTATCTTATCCAGACTGAGATGACTGCTCTCGACTGTTGATGTTGAGACCATCACTGCACAGATTTTTGAAACCTCTCTTGTGCATTTTTCGCTTTGCGAATATTAATTAGGAAATTGGCTTAGAGGCAAACCATTAGATCTCCGGAGAGTTAGGGGGGGGGGCTCTGAATTAAATTTATATAATATTATGGTAAAGTTATTAATTTCTTTCATTTTCTTGCTAAGTTTTGATGAAATAAATAAATTCTAAGCCTTAGAATTTATTTCCTTATAGGTAGTCTTGAAATAAATAATTCCTGGTGGGGGGAGGCCTTGGCCTACTCTGCTGATTTAGTGGTGCTATGTCTTAAAAGGGTGTTGTTTGATATAGATCTATATAAATTAAGAATATTTTGGTACCTCGCATACTCAAAATAGATAACTGTTGCCATAAGGAGAAGACCATAAGATTTTTAGCAGGGGGGGGCAGGTTTGGAATTTTCCGAACTATTTCGTGATGACGACGATAGTATTATTACAAGGTGCTACCTCATATTGTTTTCGTGCTCATGATCTTTGAGTCACTTGAAAATGCCCCAAATTTTTGTCAAGTTTTCTGGACTCCCCTCACCATTCCAAAGGTGGCGAACTGAAGGTAATTGTCGGATATGTAAACTAGCATTACATGTGGGTAAATTATATTTCATTCTTGCTTTGCAGAATATGCTACAGGCCTCATAAATACTGTAATTTAGGACTTTTAAAAATTGGTGCCAATCTAGCCTGTGACAGGACAGGTATTGGGTCATACCAGTCCTGTACTCCGCCAATACAGGTGTTAACCAGTCCATTCAGGCCCACAATCCTGTACAGGCTTGTATGCACCAATTTCTACAACCGGATCTTCCTGGATAGGAAAGTCCCTGATATCCTGAAGGAGGCCTACAAAATTCCAATTCCCAAGCCAAAGAAGGACAGCAAAATTATGGATAACTACAGGGGCATTACAATTACTTCCATCTTCTGTAAACTCCTGGAATTAATTATAGAAGAGCCTGGAATTGCAGATATTGACTCAGAGCTCACCGGTCTACAGTGTGGGTTCACAAAGGGAAGATCTCCAGCAATGGCCAACCTTATTCTGACGGAGGCAATTGCAGAGGCTCGGGAGAGGAAAGAAGATCTACATGTAATTTCCTTTGATGCCGAGAAAGCTTTTGACGTGGTATCACATGGGATCCTGAAGCTCAAGCTCTTCCAGACTCCACTTAGGAAAAACCTTTGGAGAGTCACTGATGACCTATACGTAAGCCCCAAGGAAGCAGTCAGTTGGGATGGGTTGGACAGCCGACTCTATGATCAAGCAGGGAGTGAGACAAGGAGGAATATTATCACCATCACTTTACAAGAAATGCATCAATGACCGACTTGTGAGCCTTGAAAAGAGCCATCTAGGGACATTCATTGGGTCAATATACATAGGCGCGCCCACTTGCGCGGACGATGTCCTTCTACTATCTTCAGATACATTTCAAGCCCAGGCAATGGTAGACGTGACCTACGACTACACCAAATAACACCGAAATCAACTTCTTCCCACAAAGTCTCTTACAACGCATATTGTGAAGAGCAATGCGACCGATTGAACAGAGAAACGTCTTTCTCTCGGCGAGAATCATTTAAACTCAGAAGAAGGCTTCACACACCTGGGGTTGGACTGGGAAGCTGGGAAGACAACACCAAGCATGAACATGAGGATCGAGGCAGCAAGAAGAACTGCGTATGCTATGCTGGGTGTCGGACTCCATGGAAAAGATGGACTTGACCCTTCAGCCTCTGTCAAGATCATTGCTACTTATGTCACCCCCAGACTACTCCATGGCCTGGAGGCCTCTGTTCCTTCGAAAAGTCATTACTGACAACTAGACACTTACTATCGTACTCTCCTGAGACAAGTCCAGGGACTTGCATTGCACTAGACCTGTGGCGCTCCGACACCTGCGACACTAATACCTCAGTAATGAACTAATACCCAGGCATTCAAAGTTCTCTACATGGGCATTAGTTCAAATAATACGTCATATGAAACTAGGTTTTGACCAATCAGGACACAGGGATCGCAGGGCAGGTGTGATAATAATATCTAGCCAACCCCTATCACAGCTGTACACATACAGCCTGTATGCTTAACTTTTCCAGGACTTATCTGAATATTTCTTGTCTGATCTTTTATTGACTGGTAATTTCTTGTCTGATCTGTCTGATTATTGCTTGTCTGACCTTCCCTTGTCTGAATATTTCTTACCTGATCTTTGTTGAACTGATTATTGCTAGTCTAACCTTGTCTAATTATTTCTTATCTGAACCTCAATTGTCTGACAACTGGTTGTCCGATTATTTCTTGTCTGATACTTCATTGTCTAATTATAATGCTTGTCAGATCTTTCCTTGTCTGATTATTGCTTGTCTGATTATTTCTTGCCTGATTTTCCTTGTCTGATCTTTCTTTGATTATTGCTTGTCACTTTTTTTTTGTCTATTTATCCTTGTCTGATGATTGCTTCTCTGATATATCAATGTATTTCTTGTCTTATTTTCCTTGTCTGATTATTGCTTGTCTGATCCTTATTTTACTATCTTTCCTTGTCTAATTATTGCTTGTTTGATATCATTGTCTGATCATTTCCTGTCTGATATTTGCTTGTCTGATTGTCAGTTGTCTGATCATTCTTTTTTTGGTTATTGCTCGGCAGATATTTTTTGTCTGACCTGTTCTTGTTCATGATGTCTGCCAATCCTTGATAAGCTGTGAAAGCCTGGAATTTGGTTTCTCAATTTCCTGGCCTTGAAACAAGTATTTTGCGCTAAAGGCCTGGAAAAGCCTGGAATTAATTTCCCATGGAAATAAAAATAGTCCACAGTTAAGTATTTGGCAATTTCTAGCGACGATTGGTCAAAATACAAACATTTTGTTCAGAAAAGGTGTGTGTATTGACAGTATTGCGCAGTGGCGTAGCCAGAAATCCATGAGTGGGGGGGGGGGCAAGGGGGGGGGGGGCAGGGTTCTTTATGGACGACTTAGCAATATTGACGTCTTATCTTTTGTGACTGATAAACAAAATGACCATACATCTCGTACTTACACTAAAATCAGTTTTGACCTATCAGTATCAAAAAATAATGAAACAGATCCTATGGTTCCGATATAAAAGGTATGACAATGACACCTCATCAATTACCATGTCACAAAGAGTATCTTTTGCAGCGAAATGGTCCTATAATAACTCCTCTTGCTTTTTTTTTTTTTTCCATCATTGTCGGGAGAACCTAAAAGGCGTGACGGAGGCGCGTGACGGGACGTGACGGGCGGGACGAACTGAATGGCGTGACAATCAACACGGGACAGCTACTGCTGGGCTTAAATGATTACAGATACACAACCATTTGACATACAAAAATGACAGACCACTTTTTAGAAAGCCTAGCTCACTCTCAAGTTAGTTAGCTGCACAATGGATTGCTATCTCTTGGCCACATGTGATATTTTGACAGAGAAACGTTTTTTTCTGAGCTCACTATTTTTTTTCAAAGTTTTGGCTATTCCAGTGAGATGGCTTCTCGGAAACCAAATTCCAGGCTTCCCTGTGAATCAATTAGACCTAAAAGAAATCCTGAAGTACAACAACTTTCCAATAGGCTATCTTGTCGAAGAAAACTGTTTCCTTGTGCAAAAAAATAATTCTTATTCAATCATAAACTGTATCATCTATTAAATGTGAGGTGTGAATGGCCAATTATTTTAACCTATGAGATGATTATAAACTACAAAAAATTAGATTTCTTAAATAAAATTAAAAGAAAAGAAAACAAAAGAGAAACTCTAAGGTCCAATTTTATCATGACAGTTACCAAGCACTTATACCTGTCATGATGTAATAGATTTAACATACATGTGCTAAATCATGAAATATACTAAGTCTTCCCTTGATGTGTTAAAGCATAATAGCACCAATCATGATTTAGTTAATAGATAATTCAACTAATTTTCCCTGACTTGCAACTAAAAAGTGGAGTTTAAATGTCAGCCACCTTTAGTCCAGAAATTTCCACCAAAATATATATGTTTTTTATTGCCTTTCTAAGTCTTTGGAATGCCTAGGAATTAAATAGAATTTATAAGTTGCATTAGATAACATTCTGACCAGATGATTTTCCAAGTTTTATCAATGATACATTTGAGGAAACTGTTCAAATTTGATGCTAAAAGAATTCATTTTTGTAAGTCTGTTTGATGTAACTTTATGATAAATAGTCATATTTTCTTGTGATAAAGACTGAAGACAGAGAAATAAAGCTAAATAAGTCCACTCATAGAACTGGAAATTGTCTACGATTTCTAAATTGGGGTCTGCCGTTTCTGTGAACCTAATAGTTATGTCACAGTGACCATTTCCAACTCCTGGAGTGCTGTCCCGTTTGCTTGTCACGCCATTTAGTTCGTTCCGCCCGTCACGCCCCGTCCCGCCCCGTCCCGCGTCCTGGTCACGCCTTTTAGGTACCCCCATAATTGTCTTTGCAAGTTTTCAGTATATTCGTGCTCAGAATGTCCTCTTTCTGATTTATAGGTCTAAATCGAAAATTTATGAAAGTCCCTTTCATGGAAATCTACCTTACTCCTCAAATAGGCCTAAAAGGTAGTAGCAATTTGTGCAAATGGCACAAATACCAAATATGCAGGAAAATTCCATGCACACATTAAAAATTAGGCAGCTTGTACAAATTACTCTGATTTATCAGATCTGTTTAACTAGAAAAAATTCAAAGGAGCATTATTTCTTTAACTGAGCAATGGCGACGGAAAGATTTCCTCAAAACACCCTGATTTTACGTGTCTCATGGAATCTCAAGATGCACAGGAAACACTAAGAATCAGGCAAAAAGGCAAAACAATTCGGGCAGATTAAATAAACATAATTAACAATCAATAGTTAGTTTCAAAGAGATTTCTTTTGGAATGTTATTAAATCTTGATCCTGAAATTTGAACAAATGTCGCTCACACCCTGAAAGGTTGGCGCGCAGTACATATTTTGCTAGATATATTCAAATAAGGAAATCGAAAATTATCAAATGCCTCAGAACTTTTCAAAGGGCAATTGTCATTCTAGAGAAAATTGAGTATAAGTTAGCGCCAGCGAAGGCAATAACTTTAGACGGATGTATTTCAGTGACTGTTGATGCTCCAGTAATTTTTAAAAAATTTTTTAATATGAAATGGGGGGGCCAGTGGGGGGCCCCCAGGCCCCCCCCATAGCTCCACCACTGAAGAAATGATTCATTTATCTTATGCACAAGGCATATTTCTTTTTTAGGAGCATTTGCCAAAAGTCTGAATTTTGTAATGCGAGTTATATATACATTTAGTTGGACTAGTCTTTTCCCCAAACTTACCCCAGAAACTATTTAATGCCAATTTGGCAACAGTTTCTGGTATAGGGGCCAACTAGATGATAGTTGGGGGGGGGGGGGTATGGATTTTACCCCGGGACAATCTTTTCATGTCAAGTGGCAAACAAACTTTTTTCAAGGATCATCTGGCTGGCGCCTGCATGAGTAATATTCTCTTACAATTAACAATTGTATAGAATGCCCGTTGGATAATTGGATATTACATAATAAAATTTAAGTTGGGGAAAAGGTGAATAAAAGAAATAATTGTTCTTGGATTTGTATTGTGGTAAGGCATCATTACAAAACAATTGTATTCCCTCTACTGCTTGATAGAGCCGGATATATCCACCTTCATGTTCTTCTGTTTTTACCCAATCAGGATAATTTATTCCAAAGTATTTACATATTCAGCAGACAAGTTTGGAGACTTCTCCTCCCAATTGTAAATTCTAAAAGTTTTGCCGCACCCTCCATCTCCAAAAAAGTGGCAATTATTCTAGTAGGTTTAAGTTGGTTAGACTGCCTCAGAACTTCTGCAACTTCAATTTCGCTGACAAATGTCTATGTTGCTTGTTGTTGCTTGTAGTTGCTTTTGGCAACAATGCGATTTTTTGTTGAATCAACACTCAGTGTAACACATGGCTACAAACTTGTCAATCTCGCTTAAAGCCGAATAATTGTGCATACAAATACACACACAAGTGCACTGAAATGTTCCGTGTGAGGTCACATCCCTATTCTTGCCTTGTTATTCAATATGACTCATAAGTAGACTTAAAGTAGTTATTGAGGTCATATCCTATACTATCTAATCAGGTGCCCGGCTGGCTGGCAGACTGTCAGCTAGGATGCTCCAAGCTGGAAAAGTAGTCAGCTGAGATCCAATTTTTGGCGTCCAACAGATGAAATTCGCAGTCAGGTAATGAGAGAGTAGTTGAAGTGGCTGGCTGGGAAAAAAACAATTTATATCAGCTGGCTGGGAGATGATGAATGAGGCTTGGGCTGGCTAGCAACCCAGCTTGCAGCATAACAGGTATTTCCTCCCAGTTGCATCACAAAATGAATCTAAGTGTCACAGAAGATGTGCAAGGAGCTTACACTGATATGGGCATTATAAAAACACACTGTCATGATGTGCCCCTGATCAGGAAAAGTCACAGAATGAGTCTCAGCACTCACCTCTGAGGTCACAAGTTACCCAATGAAAATTGACAGTTCATTTCAATGTGAAGGGTAAGGCTTGTTGTGACATGAGTGATGTCCACAAGCAGCTGAATGTAAACACTTGTAATTCTCTGCCTGTAACAGGATATGTATCATACATGTAGTTAGTTCTTCAACAGTTATAGTGGCTCTGGTAATAGCATATGCTTGCACGTGTGTCTAAAAATAGCTCAATGCCTACACCCTGACCAGACCTCCAGTTGTTCCTGCAGCACCCGAAGTCCCCAACCCAAACCCTCTACCCTCACACCAGAGGGACTGCTCTCTTTGGCTGATCGTATTTGTGTTTTGGTCCAACATTGATAATGAGAACAATATATTCAAGTAAAATAAAATATTGCACCTTCTTTTATTGATTAAAAACAGCATATCAAAAGTACCAATGGTTCCTTATAGCTGTTTGCAGATTGGCGGTCCAAACAGTTTCACAATTAACTTTCAACTTGGTCATGTGATGTCAGTGGCTTTAAAATGATTTGTTTGTGTCAGTTACGGTTAATCAGATGATTCAGTGCCTATCATATCTAGCATCACTGGTGACAATAAAGAAACTAATTAAATGACTTGAGGTACTTAATCAAATAAGAAGATTAGGAGACCAACAGAAAACTGACAATGTTGTGGCAAAGCCAGTTTGCAAATTGAAAATAAGAAAATTAATTTTTCTAGTGGACCGCCAATCTGCAAAGAGCTCTAAACAATGTAGGAAGACATAAAAAAGAGGTTAAAATGAACACATTTGTTATTCACATGCATGCAAGGCAATGTTATATGTTACATTAAACATTAATGTATGTATACTTTAGATATGTACATAATTAAGTAATTAGGACATACATTTAGTGAAATACAGGTAATATTACTAAGCTTAGCACATGCATTGTTAAGTGAATTTGGTATGCTACTTTACTTTGCAGCAAAGCTGAATGCCTCATAAATATTTTTACACAAAGGCTTATTATCTATCTCATAATTGCATACAACTAGACAATCATGTTAATCTCAATTACCAAATATATACACAAACTTGAAAGACAGTCCAAATTACACCAGTTAGGTTTTATTGCTTTTATTTCTTGGAATCCATGAAATACCAACACCCAATATGACTATGGACACCACAACCAGCAGCGACATTTGTTGGTAAATGAAATTTGTAGATGTTGACAGGAGATATTTGGTTCCCGAGGCTGAAAATATACACACAAACATTATGAATTAGTACCACTCATAATCAATCTCTTGTACAATATGTATACATTTTCGCAAATATACACATGTCTAATAGATTTGCAGTAAGTTAGGCAGGAAGAAAAGGGGTAAAGGTATCAAAGATCATGTACATAGGCCTATATAATTATTGGAATGTCCAGGAAGAAATTAGCATTAAAATGTAAACATCATACCTAAGGCATCAACAGTTGCTCCTGAGCAGTATGGGTCGTTCTCTGAATCGCAGCGGATTGATCCTGAAAAAATAAAATAGGGCATGTTACAGCTACAAACATTGAGATGAGACACTCCTGTCCCAAGTTCTGTGTGCAAAAATTATAATTTGTAGACGCCATTCTATTCATACTTCTTGAATTTCTTACATGTAATTAAGTTTCTTTAACAGTATCTAATTTTGCATCATAAATCAGACGGACTCGGATCTGTCAGCTCTGTAGCCTCGTCGGCCATATTTGCAGTTGCAATGAGTTGAAGGTCTGTAAAATTGTGGAATAAGCCCTTAGAAGAGCAGTGCAATTAGGCCTATGTTTAGTATAATACTACGTGTATTTTTACGGGCTTACTTTTCTGTTTGTGTCTTGAGCAGACTTGCTTGAGGATGGCCTGGAAGATCTTCTCGAGAGCAGAGATATCAGACGCGTTGAAGTAATGTTCGCTGACAGGCGGCGATGCCACACTGTGCAGTTCATTGATGTTGATTTCGTTGGTAACCCCGACAACGAACAGAATGATGTTCTCTTGCCTCGCTAAAAAAGCTTCTTGAGCGGTCAAATTGGATTCCCTCGTAGATTCGCCGTCCGTGATTAAGAGAGCGACATTGCTCACATCTGCTCTGTCTCCAGGATGGCCAAAAATCTGGGTTCTGGCCGCTCGGATGGCATTGGCAATGTTAGTGTGGCTTCCTTCGTACCCCATTCGCTTTATGGCATCATTGATGCCTTCTTTGGTGTGGTATTTGTCAAGAAGAAACTCAATTACAGAAGTGTCTGAGAAGCGAAGAGCTCCAACTCTTGTCTTATTCACCCCGATATCCAGGGTATTGACGAAGGCAGCCAAGAAACTCTTTAACTTGTTGTAGTTGTCCTTGCCCTTGTCATTGATACTTCCCGAGTTATCCACCAGGATCACCAGATCTGTCTTCACTTGGCACACTACAACGAAAGAAAAGATTGCAATGTTAACTTTGGTAAGTGCCTCAGAATATCATGCCAATCTGTTAGATTGCAGTTGTTCCTGAAGCATAATTATACTTTATAAATACTGTAAGTATATCTTGTAATGTTTTTGCCCCTAGATTTAATTATTGCAGCTAAGAGAGTATACAATTAGGCTATTCCTCCAAGTACAATTCTCTATCTGAGTATCCATTACATTGAAACATCAATATCTCTTGAAGGTAAATGGGATTCATCAATTCAAGAGTATAATACATTCTTGCTTAGAGGAGACTCGGGTGTTTTTGGAAAGGTTGCATGGGCAAAGAGGATTTGTTAGCAAACACGTCAGACTCAACCCTTGCGCTTTCCCGGACTTTTCCAATGTTAATTCTTGCATGTAGTGTTTCCGACTACTCCCAACATTGGAAAGTATGAGGGTCATGCGGTTTTGTACCAAGTGACTAACTGGTTCATTCTCGACTTAAGCTCTTCCTCTCCTGATTCTGGTGACCCACGAGCATGTTCGAAAACAAAGACCATTGAAATAAGTGTCATCCCCATAACCTATGTTACATACACATGCAAGTCTTTCCGAAAACGCCAAAGGAGATAGAGCAGTTGAATGAATCTATAGTTGCATGCTCAGAAGTTAGTTGCAGTTAATCTTCTTTAGGTCAAGGCAATGCTACTTGCATTATATATTTGTGTCACAAAAATTCAAAAAACAATATTCTTAAATGTATTTTACGTACATAGGCATTTCTCTTCCTTATCGCTCCAAAAATAGTTCAGGTCACAAAGGTCACACAGCTGAGGTCCACTACACACAGAGCAATGCTCCATGCATTCTGAAGAATACAAAATTCACTATTAGTAAAACATGTAAGTGCAATTGAATTCATGCAAAATCATTATCAGATAGGATGTAAGTGCAATTGAATTTACACAAAATCATTATTAGTATCAAAGTGCAATTGGATTTCGAAAACAATAGAAGACATAATAAAATACAATTGTATTCATTTATAAGTTTAGCATACATGTTTAGCATACATGCACTACCATATACTCCACATAGGCCCCAATGCAAAACAGTTACCCCCTTTTTTTTAAATCTTTTTTTTGTGACACTCACGCTATTACTCGTAAAACATGAATATGTGAAGACACAATTGTTCCATTAATGCAGTTAATGTAAGTTGCATGCTTGTAAAGTGCAAAATATGAAATTGCAATTACTTTTAAAATCACCAACAATGACAATCTAAGTTTTAAACACATGCATCACATGCTTTGTGCAAGTCAACAAATGTGTGCAAATACTAACCTACACATCTTGTTCCACTCAGATACTTCCCTGGGCCACATGTAATGCAGATTCTGTCAGAGTTGCAGAAATCACAGCCTTCTGGACATGGATCTGGTGAAACATGCAACAATTGTGAAATAAAACATGCACTGACAGCGATAGAACTAAAAACAAGGACTACTAATCTAGTGACTAGTATGTGGTGAACATATATATTCTATAAGCATAACATAGACATTGGTGAATTAGAACAACAATAATAAAGTGTTTTAATTTTTCTTACGCCCAGGAAGAAAGCGCCTTATGGGGCTCACAGTATATCTGGATCCAACTGTCAAATTTCAAATAAAATTTGAAGTACTTAAAGCAAGACATACCACATCAAAAGGACATATTCTAGATTACAAATCAGAGAAAATGACGAACCATTAATATTCTAAAGTGTTTTCAAGGAAGGAATTAAACCGAAACATAAGTGGATGTCATTAAACATATTATATTTTGAATCTGATTTTTTGAGGACTTCAAAGTGTGAAAAGATCCCATGGTACTATGTGAGGAGTCATTCTGTAGCATTTCCAATTCCTGACCCTATAATACAAACATATATCTTGGGAAACATAATTTTTCAGGAATAATTAAATGAATACAGTGATGACAGTCTTACCAGGACCACCCGTGCTGCGTGTCGGAGGGGCTGGATCTGGCAGGTTGCAGAGACGATGAGCAAGAACCTCAACGTTGTAGTGGAACATCTTGAAATCGTCAAGGTGCAGGAAATACTTGGTGTCAGGGTAGGAGGCTAGGCCCTTAAGTTCATCCTCATCTATGTATTTTGTTAATCCCACAGCATAGACCTCTACGTTCTGTTGGTCCTGGAGCCGCCGTGCTTCCGGAAGAGTCTCGTCAAGGTCAAAGTTGGAAAGCCCATCAGTCAGGACGACCACCACTTTCCGCTGTTTGGAGCCAGACGTCAGGGCTATCGACACTTGCTGCAAGCCCTGGGACGTGTATGTGTAACCCCCCATGTGGTTGATATTGTCAATTTCGTCTCCGATCTCATGAACTCTTTGGTACTTGCCCAAGTCGAAGTTGCGAATGACCTTTGAAGCGTATTGGATCACTCCCACATGAGTGTCCCCAGAGTTAACCGGCAACTTCTTGACAACCTCTTTGGTGAAGTTCTTCAAGATCTGCCAGTTGTAATAAGGCTTCCCAAAGGGGTCATTTTCTATGATGCTCTCTGAACTGTCCATCAGGAAAATAAGGTCCATGTCTCCATCACAGCCTGAAATTAGACATCAAGATTGAATCACTTAAACATGATGGTCCATATTCCATACAGAGTGACACAACCACTGAAGATCCATATCTACCAGATTTGGTAAAAATTTCTTTGGACTACTAAGGGAGTGATTTAAAAATCATAGTAATAGCCACAAAATTGAGGAGATAACCCGATTGATGGTTTCGCTGGTGTGGCAATTTAATGAGGTCTACATCACTGTCTAGAGTCTAGCAGACACTGTCGACTATACAGGGTATCAAATGGATCTTTACAAAGAAGACCCTGTGCAAAGAAGACTTCAAAAAGCCACAGATTATTTCCTTCACCTTGCTTTCCACTAAACTTTGCATAGAATGTTCTGTAAATTATAACATAAATTTATTGTTTGAAGTGGTACCAATTTTATCAACAACATGTTACATGTTGATCCCATGGGATCTAAAACTTGCCCTTCAATGGGCATATTCCGCCGCACACTGATACAACTTACAAGTAACAATTGGCTTCATGGCAATGAAGTGGAACTTTGGCTGATAGTTTCATTTAGGATGGTTGTGCGGCAGAATATGCCTGATTGTTACATTGAGGATGGTAGTGGAGCGATTCACAATGTTAGAATCGACTTTCTCTGCATAAATATAACAGTTTTCCACCTTTATATCTGGTTAGTGGTTATTAAGAAGGATATATTGTAAGTGTACCTACCAGGTACCAGTAACATTATACAATGTATTGTATACAACTGGTTCAACACCACTGCTCTTTGTAATTGTATAATTGAAGTGCTCACTGCACCTCAAACGGTATGACAATGTATTGCATTGGTGTTGCATCACAAATATGTAGGACTATACCTCTAATTTTGTATCTGTTAGGAAAAATTCATTCCTGTTGCCTTTTAGTTTTGATAACAGTGCAGTTGCCGTTAATCTTATTCTAAAGTCACAGAGTCGTTGTGTTAGTGGGGGATTTCAATGTTCAATAATTTACACACAGATATTGATTTTTCTCCTGTGGTTATGCTGTTGAATAGACAAAATGAGCTGAAATGTTCAAACTGCGTTGGAATTGACATGGCGTCATCGTGAAATTGTAATTAATTAGCACAGGACTATTTCTGTGTAGGCCTACAGAAGAGCAATAAGTGACAGTCACAATGTCAGAGCTCTGAGACCAGATGTGGAAAACACAAGATACCCTTCCTTATAATTCATTGACCAACTGGTAATTCCAGTTGAAGCAATAAATAGAACATTATTTTGTTATGGATTTAAAGTGTTTTAAAAGTTCTGTGTTGCATATTTGCCTTCCAACTGCATGTTTACATACAGCCTTAATTATAAATACAACCAGTTGCTTGAGGGCAAAATGATCCCATGCAAAGCTGACTTAAAAGAATAAAACTCCTCATGAGTCACACTGAACTCTATAGCTTCCTTCTATTCTGTTTCTTTTTGTTTTGGGGTGAATATTAGACCTTGTTGATTTTATAAACAGAATGGTGAATTGAACTTACCTGGTGGAACATCCTGTCCTGCAGATCCTGCTGCCAAACACAGCAGGAAGAAATAAAACATCCACTGGCAGAATTGTTTAAAGTCTATCGAAGGAGCCATTTCTCTTCTTGTTTGCTTTAAAATGGTGCAAAAACTAATTGAGGGTAGGTCACAAATCCAGTCTAGTTGTGCTACTTGTGTAAGTGTTATAAATCACATTGTTTGTTGATAAGAAAGTGGATTTTCATCTATGAAGAACAGGATGACCAGTGGATCATGTAAATAGACAGGGTGCTCAACTGCACTTCCTGTTTGAGAGGGTTCGATCCAGTTGGCCTATTCTCACTCAGGTGTGTCCGCCAATGCAATGGTTCAGTCTGCACTGCTCAGACATGCTTGGTTGAACAGGGCATACAGGTGAGCTGAACCGGCTGTGTGGCAGCATGCTGAATCTGCATACAGTGCATGGCTTTGCATCAAGGCACACCCAATGATGAGCAGGATAAGCTGGGGAGGGGGTGGACTGTTGAAAAATGTTAGCTCCTGTTATATTGATGTGGAAACCTTTTCTTTTGTATGGTTACAGTCATCAGAGTGTCAGACTTACCAGTGGAATCAATAATTTAATAAAAATAACGTGCAAGCACTTTATAGCCCTTTGCAGATTAGCGGTCTAAACAGTTTCAAAATTAACTTTCCACTTGGTCGTGTGATGTCACTGGCTTAAAAATGTTTTGTTTGTGTCAGTTATGGTTAATCAGTGCTTATCATATCTAGTAGCATAGGTTTAACAAACTAATGAAATGACTTCAGGTACTTCATCAAATAAGAAGATCAGGACAACAACAGAAAGCTGTCAATGACGTGGCAAAGCCAGCTTGCAAATTGGAAATAAGAAAATTAATTTTTTCAGTGGACCGCCAATCTGCAAAGAGCTCTAAGCAGCGCCTGTACAATTTCTAACTGAGGGAGTGAAAATGCCACCCACCTATCTATCAGTCTGTCAATCTATTTATCAGTCTGTCAATGTAATTGAATCTATCAACTAAACAATCAGTCTATCTGTATATCTATCTGTCTATCTAGCTGTCTATATATCTACCTATCTATTTGTCTAACTCTCTTTTCATTTATCAAGGTTGCTGAATTAAAAAATATATATAGAAATGTGCCAGTTGTCCTAGGATTGATATAACTCCACTTAATTTGATACATTCAAGATTATAATTGGTAGGCGTATTAATGTGATGTTAATGTAATTCGACTTGATGATCATAAAGGATAATTCAGTGTTTATGGAACTCAATTAAACGAAAAAATAAGCTCTACAAAGCATACTTAAAAAACCCATGCAATGCTACTAAATTACGATTTTCAAAATATAGAAATAAGTTAACACATTTGCTTAGAATAAGTGAAAAGAAATACTACAGTGATAGTCTAAAAAAATATACTCATGATTTAAGAAAATCATGGAGTGTAATTAATGAAATACTAGATCGTGGTAGATCAAATGATAGTCTGCCAGATGTCATGGAATCGAACCATGGTAATATAACTGATGAAAAAAACATAGCTAATCATTTTAACCAATATTTTTCTTCCATCGGAATAGAATTAGCTAATAACATCAGACATACATCAGTAGATCCGTTAAACTATATTACGTCAGTCCCATCACATAACCTAACACTAACTGATATAAATGAAGAAGACTTAAAAAAGGTGTTTTCAACACTAAAAAACTCTGCTGCAGGTTATGATGGAATTCGTCCATCAGTATTAAAATCAGTATTTGATCAAATAAAAGTGCCTCTCATTCACTTAATCAACATGTCATTTCGTCATGGTGTATTTCCAGACAAACTAAAACAAGCTGTAATTACCCCTATTCACAAGCAAGGTAATAAAAAAATTGTAGGTAACTATCGTCCAATATCAGTTTTAACAGTTTTTTCGAAAATATTTGAAAAAATTATGTATAAACAAATCAACAACTATTTAACTAAATATAATATATTATATTTACACCAATATGGATTTCAAGAAGGCCAATCTACTGATCAAGCACTTGTTACGGTTACGAATTTTATTCATAATGCTCTTAATGATAAAGAACAAGCTATTGCAGTTTCAATTGATTTAAAAAAAGCATTTGACACTATCAATCACTCTATCCTGCTTCGTAAGCTGTCACGCTACGGTATAAAAAATAATGCCCTTTCTTGGCTCTCAAGTTACCTCGAGAATATATATCAGAAAGTTAAATATAGTCCAACTGTTTTTTCTGACAATGAATTAATGAAATGTGGAGTTCCCCGGGTTCTACCCTGGGCCCTCTTTTATTTTTACTTTATATAAATGATTTACCTTGTACCAGTGACATACTTACTTTTGTTTTATTTGCAGATGACACTAATATTTTTGTAAAAGGCAAAAATTTAAGTGAATCGATAGATATTTTTAATGCTGAGCTAGTTAAGTTGTCTGATTGGTTCTCGGCGAACCAACTGTCGTTAAATGTCCAAAAAACCAAATGTATTCTTTTTTCGAATAATAGGAGTAATCCTGATATTTTGATTAGGTTAGATGGTATGCTAATAGAACAAGTTAAAGTAATTAAATTCTTAGGAGTTTTCATAGATTATAAGTTAACATGGAAGTATCACATAAATCATATAAATACTAAAATAAGCAAATCAATAGGTATACTTTACAAAGTAAGGCGCATCTTGAATAAAGAATGGAAACTAAATTTGTACAAAACCTTTATTTTACCGTATCTAAATTACTGTAATATCATTTGGGCAACAACCTATAAAACACCACTTAAACCTTTATTTATTAAACAGAAACGAGCCCTTAAAATTGCTCTTAATTTACATCATTTAACTTCTACCAATACTGTTTTTGAAATGGCCAAGGTTCATTCTATTTATGAAATCAATGATATCCATATCTGTATTTTCATGTTTAAGTATATTAATAATCTATTACCATTAAGCTTTACAAATATGTTTCAACTGAGAAGAAATACTCACTTATCAACTAGAAGTGCTTCTAATCTGTATTTACCTTTTCCTAGGATAGAAAAATTCAAATTTTCAATTTTGTATATGGGACCCAAATTATGGAATTTGTTGCCAGATAGTATGAAAAACTTTAATACTTTAGTCCAATTTAAAAATAACATTAAGAAATTCATGTTTGTATCAAACAATAGAAAATTCTGAATTTAATTATATTTTGTACCATTATTTAGTTTACTAACATTTCTTGTTTAATTTCACTATACATACTGATTTATAGTTCTCTGTTGTGTGTGTTTGAAGCTATATGCCTATTTTGTAACTGTTTTCCAGGCTAACAAGCCCCTAGGGGTTTTATGCCTGCATATGTTTGGAACTGCTAATATTGTACTTTTTATGGTGAAATAAAAAAATAAAAATAAATAACAGAAAGATGACTAAAAACTTTTTTACAAAATTTGGATAGGATTGATTGAGTAGGACGATTTTAAGTGTTGACAAATTTGAAGAAAATAGTACGACAAAAGCTTATAGCGCTGCTAAAAATTGGCAAACATTTGCGTGAAAACCATGTCTCCAGTGTTAAACAATAATTTTTTTATTCAGGAAGATACATGCAGAATCTAAGTTCCGAATCTTCTACAGGGTGATCACAAAAAAACTTTACAGTTGATATGTCATTTTCAAGGCTGCCATGATTGAGTTAGTGTCTCGGTACTTATTGTTTATACAAGCCAATTATGTTAGATCTTTGGGAAAATGTTAATGATTAAAATGGGTCATTATTTTTTTGACAGTAGACAAAATGGAAGCCAGGAATGCTCCTGCGTTTTTTACTACTCTGGGTTGATCACGGCCCATAAGCAATTTTGAGGCAACTGAGCTTCACAAGACAAAATAAAAACAACATAAAAAGAAAATGAGAAACAGAGGCACAATTCAGTGCAAGCCAGAAGGAGCTAGACCAAGTTCAAACTGTACTATGGCTATTATAAGATTAAAAAACAAAGCCCTCTGAAGGCTGATGATCAAAGGTGTTTAAATTACAGGAAAAGTACATATTAACATCTTAAAAGAGCGCCTGAAGCCCTCGACAGGTAAGGCATACAGTGCTAAAGATAATTTGATCTTCAAATAAGATGGGGCATCAGCCACACTCCCATGGAAAGCCCAGAACTCGATCAAGGTTTGCTCTGTCAAGTTTCTCGGCAGAACAATATGGCCCGTATTATCTCAAGATCTCAATCAATGTGATTATTCTTGGTGGGTACATTTAGAGGCAGATCCCTGCAAGACATAACAGGCCTTAGTTGCCCAATGAAGGCTTCCATTAAGTTTGTATGGGAAAAACGGACACAAAGTTACATTTTTGACACCTCTGCGTCATTTAGGCCCACTGTAGAAAAGTCATCAGTCCAAATGTTGTTCTTTGCTATGCAAGTTGTTTGTGTATTGAAAAATAAGTAATTGTTACAATGAGCATTATCCAAAAGAAATTCGTAAGAGTAAAGTTTTTTTTGACTACCCTGTATTGTCACCTAGGGCAGATTCCACGAAAAGCAGCAAAATTACTTACCACAAGTTACATTAGCACAAAGACGGATAAGGCCAGACATAATTGATTCGTAGCTTCTCAGATTTTCTCAGGGTGCTTTTTCTAGGGATAGCTGGCAGGACAAAAAAAAAAAGAAATCTAAATCTTTTACTGTGTCAATCCATTGAATAAAATCCTGGGTAAACACTATTTGCTATTGAATCGGTAGATCAGAATAACTAAAAATATGGCCTTGTGCTAATGTAACAAGGTTAAATGATGGAGGGCGGAATTTGTTTATGCTGATACTACTGAAATATAGGCCTAAATGAAAACACCAGCAGGGCTGGCTACAGTAGCCTGCCGTAGTTGCGAGGCTTAGGGAGTAGGCTACAACATTTCATTAGAGGTACCAATCAGGTCCTCGCTCACATGCACTTCTGAGGCAGCCCAGCCAGAGTTCTGCTGGGCGCGGACCTGATAGGCAGCAGCGCGGACTTTAAAGGCAACAGTCCCAGTGACCTAGATCCCAATTCTATACCCATTTCGACTTGAATTTCATCTGTCTGCAGCCTCGCTCGCTCGCCTACTTTAAAGCAGACTGTGACAAATTTTGCTAATGTTACGAGGGGTTTTCCAAAAGTTCTGTCCAACTTGCCATAACTTTTGCAATATTTAATACAGAAACATGATATTTGGGTCAGATAATATTGAAGTAATTTGAAAATGATCCTGAAAAAATCAGATCATAGAAACCAAAATAAATGGTTAATTTGTTACCATGGAAACCAAAAGTCATGAAATGCGGCCCAGGGCACTATTAGGGAGACAGATTCATTATATCTTGTCAAAAAATTAAATTTTTACCAGGGTTACAGGACAAGAAACATATTAAAAATAATCCCTAGCATTTCACAAATTCTTGTAAGAATGAACTTGACACTGAGTATGTTTCCTATAACCTTATATCCCTTAAAAAATCAGTGCCTCATAGTCCTTGTATTAAGATCACAGTTGGTGTTTCGCAGACTTTTTGTTCTTTACGATGGGTTTTCCATAAGTTCTGTCCAACCTCTCATAACTTTTGCCAGATTTTAAACAGAAAAATGATATTTGGGTCAGTTGATATTGAGATAATTTGCAAATGATCCCCAAAAAATCATATCATAGAGGTAAAAATAAATTGTTGATTTGTTGCTGTGGAAACCAAAAGTCATGAAATGCGACCGAGAGCTTGTTAACTGACACATACTTGACATATCGTGTAAAATATGTAATTATTACAAGAGATATAGAACAGATTTTTTCAAAACATTCATATTCCTTTCACAACTTCCAAAACTGATGACTGGGACCTTGTAAATACGTTTTCTCATACTTCTTTCCATCTCTTAGTATGATACCTCAGTCCTCATGTTAAGGTTAGTTTTGGCATTTTCCAGTCTTCTTTTCTAAGGATTTCCATTTTGTCTTCTTTTCATTCAGAAAAAGTTTGTACAATCTTTATTTGGTTCTGTCACTCATAATGTCTTCCTTGCATGTCAGATAAGAGGTTCTTAATCTCTCTGCTAGTTGTATCCATTTTAAATGAAAAAGAAATGTCACAGGTACATACGATGTCATCCATATCCAAAAAATTGCTCATCTCGTAAAAAAACTGAGAAACTGCATGAGTGATGGTAAAGTAACTGTGATGTAACAAAAATACCAGTTTCCATTCTTATTAATGATTTTACAATTGACAGATTATATTTCATGAAAAAAATTATGAATATACTTCAATTAAATATGTCAAGGCACAGATAATGCAAGCAAGTGTTCAGTTCATTTTAAGTGAGCATTACTAAGTCTGGGCCGCATTTCATGACTTCTGGTTTCCATGGCAACAGATTAAGCATTTATTTTTAATTTTTTGATCTGATATTTTGGGAGTTATTTGCAAATTACGTCAATATCATCTGACCCAAATATCATGATTCTACATCAAATATAGCAAAAGTTGTGACTAGTTGGACCGAACTTATGGAAAACCCCTCGTACACTATGAAATGGACAGATGCGAAATTGCAGTTACATTAGCAATAAAAAAACAGCTACTGCACAGAGCTGTTTATGTTTTTGGTGATGTATATAGGCAAATAAGACAGATTTTTCAATAAAATTTTAGAATTTCACGTTCGAAATTTGCATAAGTGGCAAGAACACAGAAAAATTCCCATGTAAAAGTTGCTAATGTAACCTCAGTGTCCTGTGACGGAATCGAGTTACATTAGCAGTCTTTTTTTTTTTTTCCTTTTTTCAAGTTTTATAATGACCAACACAATTAAAAATGGTTCCAAAATAATTTTCAAGATGTGTTTTATCAATCATACATCATCTGGTTTTAGCAGATTCCACAGAGTGCCGAAGTAAGCACGTCCGATCACCAGTAAGTTTGGTCATCCAAAAATGTCCTCATGAGGGGTAAAAAAATAAGAGCAAAAAGTTACATATTTGAGGATTATTTTAATGATATTTATTCATTAGCTCACAGATGTACTGAGTAATAGGTTTACTTGCTTCAGGAAGCAACAGAGAGATAACAAAAAGGTTGGAAAGTTTAAGGTACCCTCTGAGAGCACTTTTCGTGGAATCTGCCCTAGGCCTGCTATAAACCAGGATATCATTAACAAAAAATAAAACACATAAATTCCATATCAGTTAACTTTATTAATAAGAGTGTAAACATACATGATTAAAATCCTTCAAATGCTATAGCATAATTCACTATGAGTACTTGTGTTGACTTCTTTGTGGCAAAAATTAGGCATCTATAACACTTAAATACCCCTAATGGTCAATTAAAGCATTCTTACTGCATTTTGTGACTATCTGGCTCGCGCATGCATACAAATAATACCCTATAAGCCGATAAGACAATACAAGCGTACGCAATTCGAATTTGGAGATTGCAGAAGCAGGTTCATTTTGCAAATAATATACAGATATGGTGCAAATGCAATAGTTAACCTTTTACATCTCACTTATTTTGATAATGCTGTGGCATGCAAATCATTTTTCCTTTTTATTATTTGCATATTTAGAAGAAATACATAAATAGTGGGAGCCTATTCCAAAATCACATGAAAAATTCTAATTAACATACATCAACAGAAGTGATCACAAACTGTTATACATTGTTTGTTACTATTTGTGCTTTTAGCAGTTAGATATAAGAGAGAAGTAGATACAAATCTACAACTTGAAGAACCAACAACACCCAACAATAACTGTGAATTTTGAGAGAATGTTTTTCGTAATCAACTGTCAAATTGGATAGAATCTGTGGCAAATATATCAAAACATACATGTCTTGGGCATTTCTTTTATTTGTCATATGCTAGATTATAGGTGCACTGAAGCCATTTGCTTGCCCTGATACTTAATGCCTCTCAATGCAGTCAATGATTAGTACGGCCGCCTATGCTTTCTGGTAACTTTTGGTGCCAAGTTCATGTTTAGGCCTATCACATTTGTCCTACACATCATTTTGCATAACAAACGTTATAAATGTTCCTGATTGTGACAAACTTCTGAGGTAAAATACTGTTGGACCCTTTTTTGACCATAAAAAATTTTTTTTTTGATCAGTACGGCTATAACACACGTACAGGTGTTTGTTATGACCTCTGCTACTATGTACAAATTTATGAAGTTCTTCCTTATCATATATATTGAGATTTGTATGACAATTAATAACTTTGTAAACAATATTAAATCAGAATTTTTTCTTTGAATGTCCGATGAATCTAATTTTTAAAAAAATGCAGACTTTGTTCCTACGAAACATTTTCATTATTCGATATACATGTCATCGGGTGAAATACCTTTGCACCCGTTCTAAGTTGTCTTTATTACCTTTTATATTGGTGACAAAGCCCGACTAGAACATTCTAGAAGTGGTCTAACAAAACATATGTAAATTTTGAGATAAAAGTTGTAATTGTGATTCTTGAAAATATATTTTTTTTTATGAATAACAAAATACGCTTTCCTAGTAATGTTATAGCTATTTGCATATTGGCGGTCCTAACAGATTCAAAATTAACTTTCAACTTGGTCGTGTGATGTCACTGGCTTAAAAATGTTTTTTTTTGTGTCAGTTATGGTTAATCAGTTGATTCAGAGCTTATCTATAGCAGCATAGGTGAAAATAAACAAACCAATTAAATTACTCAAATAAGAAGACTAGGAGACCAACAGCAAACTGTCAATGACTTCGCAAAGCCAGTATGCATAATTGCACATTGAAAATAAGAAAATAAATTTTTGCAGTCGACCACCAATCTTGCAAAGAGCTCTAATATAATGGAGCGTAAATTTCAAATTAGACTCGATAATAACTCCAATATCATTAATGTTGTTGACAAATTCAGTAATTTCATTACTCAATAAAAAAAAAATTAAAGTTCACTTTGTTAATCCCAATAGTCAATATTTTCGTCTTGTCTGGATTTAAATCCATCTGCCAAATGTCAGCCCATTTAGCAACATTATCTAAATCCTCTTGCAGTAACATGCAGTCATTAACATTTTGAGTAGTCTTGTACAGTTTTGTATCATCAGCATACTAGTAGTACTATGTTTGACAACATTAGGAAAATCTGATGAGTAACACAAAAACAAAAAAGGACCCAAGTCAACCAACACAGCAGTGCGCGCGATAATGGTCAGCCACGTCAGACATTACTGGTACTTTTTTCAAATGTCTGACCATTCTCAACTTCAGGTCAGACAGATTTAATGGCAAAAAATAGCTACAGGAAATAGGCATATTAAGTGCTAGTCCTCTCTGACGTTGAATTGTATTGTAAGACCTCAAGAAACTTAATTGCAATGTCGCAAAAGCACCTTTAAAAATCAAAGAACAATATTCCATTAAGGCGCATTTTAACCATTCGAAAAATTACAGATTAAATTTATTATGTTGTCTGACAGAACACTAATTTGTCTGACCGGAACTCTCTCTCCGCCAGACAAAATGTCTGACCAAAGTCAACATGCTTCTGTGTGCACTGCAATGTTCACAGTACCTTGAGGGATCCTGATTTAATAGAGAGGTTTTGCTACACGTTTCCGTGTGACGTGTACGTTGGAGTTGCCATGACAACAGTGTTATAAGATAGCACTTGTACACGTACACTCTAAAAAAATTTGGATATTAGTGGTATTGTGCAAAACCAGTGAGTACAATAAAAAACCAGTTTGGTATTTTTCAACTAGATTTGGTTTTCTTCAGAGCAAGTGGTATTTTTCATGAAAATTGGTTTTGGTCAGGGGGAATTATGGTATTTATAAAAACCAAACTTCTGAAAAAGCACCTTTATTATCATCCATTTTTAATATACTTGTGGAACAATGATTTGAGATATATATTTAAAATGTTAATGTTGTGGTTCATGTTTTTAAAATTCATGCATGTTACTTTATTTAGAAGTTTTAAGAGAGAGGACTAACTATGCTGTATATCAGCATAGGCCGTAGCCGCTATATACCTTTGATAGTAAAATGAAACAAGGTTGCTCACTCCTCACTTGGCTGAGTTTTCCAGGAGCCCAGCATAACCTCAAACTGACCTGACCCAATTCTCTGAGCGTCTGTGATTCGCTGAGAAGGTTGAGATAATGGCCTCAAAGGGTTGCACCATAATGACAATGTTTTTGTATTAACATGATTAAGGGGCTGTTTTGGTGTTTATGTTTGCAGTTAAGGGTATTAGTATGCATTCACCCAAAACAAGCTCCAGCAAATCTCAGAATTTGAGGTTGCCAATTTACACACTGTGGTCACTCACACAACTGTGGTAATAAAAAAAACACAGGATTAAGCAATTGCTATTTCACACAAAAGGATTACAACAAACTGGAGCCAACAAAACTTGAAACAGAAAACAACATGCTCTTATAATTAAATCCAAGAAAATCCCTTCAGGGCTTTCCGGGTCAAAGGTGACCTTGGGCTTCTGATAAGATCATATAGAACAATTAGTTTTTGGCTACTGCTACACCTTCTCTTGCATTTAGGTATGTTTAGGTATAATCTCCTGTTGCAAAACCAAACAGTAACTGTGAAGGCTAACACCTGTGTCTCAACACTGCAGTGGAAGAGTGTGCATGTCAGTGTACAGAAGATTGAGAAGAACTTGGTAAGTTTTTTTCTTAAATTCCTCAATTAAACTCCTAAGAAATAAGCATTCTGAATGCAACTGTGTTTATTTGGGTAAGGTGTACACAATGTCTGGTTCATATATATGCGTTATACATAAATCAAACACACGGATGGTGTTCTGATATATAACAATGACCCAAGGCATTCAATACTATGAATATTGCATACTACCTAAAAGGATTCATAATAATTTAAGGCAGTATGAAATTGTGGTTTGGCATATGGAATACCCAGTTCCATAATTTTCACCAGTCTTCTGCTGTAGGGGAGACTGGGGTATTGTGCCACCAGCTGCAGGGTTGAATTGAAGATCCATCAAAATTATGAACAAAACAACTGCCAAATATATAATGTGAAAAAGTTTCTATCAGAAATTTAGTATTTTTGGTTGAATGTACTCTGAACACCAGCATTATTGTTCTTCTATTGCTAGGCTGGGGGTCACCTCGGGGGAAGGTACATTGAAATTCTATATTTTACAACGCCCAAGGGGGTCACCTCAGAGGGTCACCTAAGGGGGGGTACTGGCAGGGGGGGTCTCGTAAAAAAAATTCTTTTTTGCTAATTACATTGCTAGGCTGGGGGGTCACCTTGGGGGAAGGTACATTGAAATTCTATATTTTACAAGGCCCAAGGGGTCACCTCGGGGGGAGGTACTTGCAGGGGGGTTTCGTAAAAAAATATTTTTCTTGCTAATAACATTTCTAGGCTGGGGGTCACCTCGGGGGAAGCTACATTTAAATCCTATATTTTACAAGGCCCAAGGGGGTCACCTCGGGGGGGGGGGGTAGTCGCAAATAAATTTTTTTTTTTGCTAATTGTATTGCTAGGCTGGGGGTCACCTCAGGAGGTATATCGAAAATTGTATATTTTGCAAGCCCAGAGGGGTTCACCTTGGGGGAGGGGTGTACTCGCAAAAATGAATTTTTTTGCTAATTATATTGCTAGGCTGGGGGTCACCTCAAGGGCAAGTATATTGGAAATTCTATATTTTGCAAGGCCCGAGGGTGTCACCTCGGTCGAAGGGTACTGGCAAAAAAAAAATTTTTTTTTTTTGCTAATTATATTGCTCAGAGGGAGGTACATTGAAAATTCTATATTTTACAAGGCCCGAGAAGGTCACTTCGGGGGGGAGGGTACTCGCAAATAAATTTTATTTTTGCCAATTGTATTGCTAGGCTGGGGGTCACCTCAGGGGGAGGTATACTGAAAATTCTATATTTTGCAGGGCCCGAGGGGGTCACATTGGGGGGTTCTCGTAAAAAAAATTTTTTGCTTATTATATTGCTAGGCTGGGGTCACCTCGGGGGAGGTACATTGAAAATTCTATATTTTAAAAAGCCAGAGAGGGTCAACTGGAGGGGGGCAGTTGTATTACTAGGCTAGGGTCATCTCGGGGAGTACTTATCAAATTATATATTTTACGATGCCCGAGGGGGTCACCTCGGAAGGGGGGTGCTGTTTTTTTTGCTAGTTATATTGCAAGGCTGGGGGTCACCTCGGTTGAGTACCACAAAATTATATATTTTACAAGGCCTAAGGGGGTCACCTAGGCGGGGGGGGGACACTTTGCCAGATATATTGCTAGGCTCGGGGTCATCTCAGGGAAGGCACTTTTAAAATTTTTTATTTTACATGGCCCGAGGGGGAAGGGTACTCACAAAAAAAAATTTCCTGGGATGTACTCAAGTACAGAAAATAAAGTTCATTTTACTGCACATGTCCTTTCACAACATCTGTATCCAGTAAATTCTACTAATACTCTTAATATTTACCTACATCTTGACTTCCTGTTACTGCCAAAATACTTCATATGTTCCATGTAACACAGTGGCCAAATGGCAAAGGTTCTCTCATAACAGAAATTAATTTCTCACTTCTTCTTCATAAAAGCTTACTATTTACATTACCCCCACCAAGTCAATTTTCAAAAGTTATTTCAGCTCCGATGAAAGAACATTTTAGCACCGCACCCGTTCTAGTTATTATTTTCATATCAGATATTCACGTTTTTCTGACAAAGGTACAGTCACCCACAAATTTTTACCCCACATTGGGTTGAGTTTTATAGTGTTTCTAATGCGCTTTAATATTCTTGGGGTGAAATGTGAATATATATCACTGTGAATTATGCAAAATGACATACAGTGCTTTTACTGGTAAGTTGACATTTTAAAAGATAGTGAAACGAACCCGCAATGCAGAAAAACGGTCAGTTTATTGGATTTTAGAGATTGCTGTGTAAGTGGCTGCTGGCTGAACTGACCTCTATTATTCCTGAACTTTGGAGGATTTAATGATAATTCAGCATTTAATAATAAGAATTAAGAGTTAGAAAAATTAATAAATAACAAGATATAAATGAAATTCCATGCTTATAATAAATGTGGAGCTGACACTGGAGTGGAGAAAAAGGAAATCTAAGTGGAAAGCACAAGAAAATGCTCTGCTGACAATTTAGAGGTTTTACACTGGGTGGCAGCACTAGTGCTGTGACATCATCAGGCACGGTATCTAAGGTCTTTACGCTGGTTACGGATGCTGGCTAAGTCCATAAATACTCCCAGATTTCATTTTTTTGGGCATTCCTGACCTGGGGATCGAACGGACAAGATCAAGACTGAAGAAGATCCGAAAAATGGCTTCCTGGTGAGTTCCTCATCATTTTTATCTTGGATTACATTATCCGCAGGCCTACTCCAAAGTGTATCATGTTATTTGTTGCTCCCTGACATACTCCATGGTGTAATTTCCTATGGGTAAATCCGAGGACTACTCCGAGGCATATCTTAACATACGGTAATCCGAGACCTACTCCGAGGTGTAACTTTGCATACGCTGATCCAAGACCTACTCCGAGGTGTAACTTTACATACAGTGATCCGAGACCTACTCCGAGGTGCAACTTTTCATACGCTGATCCGAGACCTACTCCGAGGTGCAACTTTTCATACGCTGATCCGAGACCTACTCCAAGGTGTAACTTTACATACAGTGATCCGAGACCTACTCCGAGGTGCAACTTTTCATACGCTGATCCGAGACCTACTCCGAGGTGTAACTTTTCATACGCTGATCCGAGACCTACTCCGAGGTGTAACTTTTCATACGCTGATCCGAGACCTACTCCGAAGTGAAACTTTTCATACGGTGATCCGAGGCCTTCTCCGAGGAGCAACTTTACATACGAGACCGGGGATTATTTATTGGATAAAGTAGCAAAATGTTCCGAGATTAAGATTTCCAGAAGATAAAGAAACCATTGAGGATCATCCATTGAAGAAAGAAGACACTCCATTGAGAAGAGGGGTTAAGGAAGATCCGAGATCTGAAGACATTCCACTAAGGGAGGACAACGCTCTATGAAGGGGAGTACCGTAGGATCCGAATGATCGGAAGAAAATAGACGTTCCAGGGGAAGAGATTCCAGAGGATTCTGGAGCAATTCAAAGGATCCGAAGACATTTGAGAAATTAGGAAGGCGTTCCAGGAAGGTAGATATTCTGGAGGATTCCGAAGTGATCCGAAGATTTTCCAGGGATAGAGAATCTGATTAATACATTTCTTATACAATTTTACAGACCGAAAAGTCTGATGCAAAACTAATCATTGAATAAACGTTTTAACTGTTGTTCATTTGTTGTGAGTGTGTGTTAGCAGCCGGTGAAGAACTACAGAAGTCCCGAAACAGCCTGTGGGCAAAAAGGAAAAGTCAGGAAATTCTTTACTTAGTTCAACCGGCTCAACTCTACAAATATTAGTCGTCTTTCGGAACTGATCCGAGACGACTTGTCACATAATTTGGCGCAGTTGACAGGGTATCGAAAGGGACTTCGAAAGGACTTCTGGAAGAAATACTGGAAGAATGTCGGACATGGAAGAAACAGAAGTATTCCGAATGGAAGAAGAGTCAAGGCGACACCGAGAAGCCATGGTCAGTCCTGCTTCATCTTTTACGATGCCTTATGACTTAAGGTCACGAAGAAATTTGGATTTAAGAATGAGACCAGAACTGCAAGCAATCCGTGGAAGGGGCTCCGAAGAGAACTTCAACTGTTCCAATGGAGTGGATGGCGATGATATTTCAGAAAAGGATGACAAGCCGCCTTCGAGAAGACCATCCCAGAGTCGGACACACTCAGACAGAGCAGAAGAGCACCTGATGATGGAAAGGATGGAGGTCTTAATGGGAAATATGAGAAGAATGGAAGACAGAATGGAGGCTTTTGAACAAGGTGCCTGGAGTACACCTGTAGTAAACAGCATCTGTTCACTAGCAGACAGCTTTGGTCTATTTATAGCCAAGCAGTGTGACCTAATTAATGCCCTGCTGGTCAAGCCTCTTTGAGCATGAGCAGTGCCAATTAGCAATCAACAATTTTCAAATCAGTGGGCTTTCAACTGCCAAAGGGACAACTTCTCAAGGTTTAACTATTAAAATGGTATGTAGAATTTATTTGTATTATCTAGCTATAGTTTACATGTATTTATATGGATTGTGAGTTTGTATGTATGTTTATCAAAATCTTTAATTGTTTGTGTATTGTTGTTTTACCTGATAACTTTATAATCTCCATGTTTGACATCTACATTCCATTGATCAGCTGATTGCATGAAATTTCATTTTTAGAGGCGATGCATCAGCCTATCGCTGATATAGTCTTAGTGATTCTATATATATATAGCCACTCGCCTCTGTATAGATGGCCACAGGCCTCCCGACAGGAGGCTTTTCCAAGATTCGGAATTTCAGATTGTGAAACTTCGTCATCAGAACGGGTAGCCAGCGTCGTAGTAAAATACGGACCGGCCTAATTTGCGGAACGGCGGGCCGCGGGATTTCGTAGTAAAACGCGGATGCGCAGTTGCGGAACAGACCGCTTTTTGCGGGATCGGGCCGAAATTAAATGTAGATGGGATGAAATATGTGGAACAAGCTGAATCTGCTTTAAAAATCGCCTCTATTTTTTTTTGAAAAAATTTTCTTGTTATAGTAGCTCCATGCTAAACCACATATTTATTGTTTATAGGGTAACATTTAAAGACTACCACAAGACCAATTCTCTTGGATCTGATGCAAGGGTTGCTACAGTTTGTAAGTAAATTATTGTGTTTGCATAATTTTGATGTTAAGATGGTTTATTGATTGACTTTTGGTACATTGTGTTTATTTAATAAGATTTTAATGTTGTTGATTTTCTAACTATTTGTACATTTAAGTCATTATGATACTTTTAAGTTAATTCTACATTTAAGCATATTTATTCATAACTTATTGTGTATTGCTAAGAGTTGACTTTTATACCCAACACTTATTTATAATTGATTTACAAAGACTGCGCGGCAGCAAACCCTCATAAATGTTTACTCATAATACATTAATGTTAAGATAATTGATTTACATTAATGTTAAGGTAATTGACTTACATGTTTGTTTTAACATAGTATTTAAGGTGTTTCTTTGTATTAATTTTAGATTCACCGATCGTGATTTTGATAAGATTCTTGACATGATGACGATTACGATGATCGCGTTGAATAAAGTGGCATTTTAAACTACCCTACTTGCGTCGGAATTCTATAACACCTAATTATCAAAGACGACAAGAACCGACCATCCGAGTGTCAACTCATCCGCCACAGTTCAATGGATCCGATGATTGGAAGGGATTCCTGATGCAATTTGAAAATTGTGCTGAAATGGCTGGATGGAGTGAAGCTGCCAAATTGAAGATGTTAAGTTGTTGTCTGACAAAGTCTGCTCAGAAGTTTTACTCCGAGCTGCCCTTACCTGAAAGGGGAAATTACAATCGACTAACTCGGACTTTAGGTCAACGTTTCGGAGATGGGCCTCCAGAGACATATCAAGCACTTTTGGCAGCAAGGACTAAGAAGCAGAAAGAAACTGTACATGAACTGAAAGATGACCTTTGGCGTCTAGTCGGAAAAGCATATCCTGGAATCAACAGCAGTATGCAGGAAACCATGACCCTACAAGTTTTCTCCCGTGCATTTGATACAGAAACACAGGTTCATTTGTTGAGCAGAAATGTAAGGACTATTCAGGAAGCTGTGTCAGCAGTTGAATCCTATGAGGCTATAAAGAAGAAGGATTACGGAAAAGACAGGAAGGATGGACAAGGTGATAGTGTAAGAGTGTATGCTCTTAATGGCGCGGACTTTGGGCCCTATACTTGCTACAGATGTGGAAAGAAGGGACACATAGCAAAAGATTGTACAGCCGGAGTGAAGCCTGGTGTCACCTGTTATCGATGTGGGAAGCAAGGTCATTTGGTTAAGGATTGCAGCATGAGCAACACAGCCAGAAAAGATGGACTGAAATGCTTCGTGTGCGGAAGTCCGGATCACCTTGCTCCGAAGTGCCCACAAAGGAAGGGAAACTCCGAGACACTGGATCAAGCATAGGCCGTGAGCTGGTGAAGTCTTCTGGTAGGCCTATGACCCCTGTGGATAGTGTTGGGGTTCAAACTGACTCGATTGAAAATGATTCTGTTGATGAAATCAAGCGCAATGAAGTTGAGGAATCTATTGATCCGATACGAATTTCCTGTGAGGTAGTTCGCAGACCTAGATCCTTGAGTATTGCAGTTGTACAAAGTTACGGATGGGTTTGGTTTACCCTATTTCTGTCAATGTTGATGTCGTTTGTCAAAGTGTATATACTACCTGCATTTGGATCTTTTTGTGGTTATTTTACAAATTTATGGAGCAGTATGAAAGAAGTATTTGTTAACCAATTAAGTTGTTGCTCCTGTCTGATGGTTAATTGTTATGTAGGTGGTCAGTCTGTGAGACTGCTCATTGACACTGGAAGTCAAGTTTCCGTAGTTTGTTCAAGTTGGTTCAACAAATGGAAATTGGCTCCAAAGCTTCAAGATGTTTCTACAGGACTCCGATGTGTGGGTGGTACACGTGTAGCAGTGAAAGGCGTATTCAATGGGAATTTGTCCCTGGGAACTCAGTCCTGGAATATGCAATGGCTCGTTGCTGATATAAATTCGGCCTTGTTTGGAGTAGACGGAATACTTGGAATTGATGCTCTCACCAAAATGCATGGAATTTTGGATCTGGAGAAGAAAGAGCTAATTCTGCCGAATTCGGAGGTTGGATGCGAAGAAGTATCGGCACACTTAGTTGGAGCTTGTGTCCTACGGTCTGGAGGAACTGCAAGCCTGAAGATTACTCCGCCAAGGGGATTAGGAGTATTTGAACTTGATCCGCAATTGAAGGAAACCTATCCTGGACTAATGGTGGCCAGGGTTATTGCTGATGAAAATGCCGACACTGTGGTGGTGCCTGTGATTAACACATCAACTGTAGAGGTGGACTTATCGGAAGACGTTGAACTTGGTAAGTGGGAAGCTGTGGTTGAAGGAGATGGTGTGCCATCTCCTGAGGAAGTTGGAAAAAATCTTCCGAGTTATCTTGCTGATTTGTATGAAAAATCTTGTGTAGAATTGTCCGTAGTTGAAAAGGAAAGTCTGAGGGAGTGCCTAATGAAATATCACTCTATTTTTGCACAGTCAGATGAAGATCTGGGGCGCACTGATCTTGTACAACACGGTATAAATATTAGAGAAGCTAGACCAGTAAAACAACATGCAAGGCGGTTACCAATGATGATGCGTGAAGTCGAACAACAGGAGGTGGACCGAATGCTGAAACAGAACATAATTGTTCCCTCATCTGGTCCTTGGGCAAGTCCAACAGTTCTGATTAGGAAGAAGGATGGGAAAATCCGATTCTGCGTGGATTATCGGAAATTAAATGAACTGACCAAGAAAGATGCGTACCCTCTGCCCCGTATTGATGATTGCATTGACAACTTAGACGGTGCGAAGTTTTTCTGCACTTTAGATTTACAGTCCAGAAGATCAAGAAAAGACAGCATTCTGCACCAGGTCTGGATTATTTGAATTCAAGGTCATGCCATTCGGCCTGACTAATGCAGTCGCAACATTTGAGCGCCTTATGGAAACAGTGCTCCGAGGGTTGCAGTGGAATGAATGCTTGGTTTATTTAGACGACATCATTGTATTCGGAGCTACCTTTGAACAGACCTTGGAAAGGTTGACTCATGTTTTTGATAGAATACAACAAGCTGGGTTAAAACTGAAACCATCCAAATGCACCCTATTTTCCGAAGAAGTAAATTTTCTTGGTCATGTGATTTCCAAGAATGGAGTCTATACGCAGCCAGCCAAAGTTCAAGCAGTCAAGGAATGGCCCCAGCCAAAGAATGTCAAAGACGTGAGGTCATTTCTCGGTTTAGCGGGGTATTACAGACGGTTCATCAAGGACTATGCAAAGATTGCTCGTCCCCTCCACAGATTGACCAGTACTCAGGTGAAATTTGAGTGGAATGAAGATTGTCAATATGCTTTTGAATCCTTGAAGAGGGCTCTGACATCTGCTCCTGTTTTGGGATATCCAAGGCAGGATGGTCAAATGATATTGGATACAGATGCATCCGGAACGGCACTTGGAGCTGTTTTATCACAGATCCAGGACGGAAAGGAAGTTGTTCTTGCATATATGAGTAAGTCCTTGTCTCCCGCAGAGATTAATTATTGTATTGCAAGGAAAGAGATGTTGTTGGCTGTTGTTTCGGCAGTCAAAACTTGGAGGCCTTATTTACTGGGAAGAAAGATCTTGCTTCGAACTGATAATTCTGCAGTTGCTTGGGCAAAACGTATAAAACAACCAGTAGGACAGATGGCAAGGTGGTTGCAGGAACTTGGTTGTCTGGATATTGAAGAACGACACCGACCTGGAAGAGTGCATTGGAATGCGGACGCCTTGAGTCGGAGGTCATCCAACCCCTGTCAGCAATGTAAACGAAATGATGGAACTTGTGAAGAAGAAAATGGAGAAATTGCGAAATGTTTAGCTGTTATGAAAGATTTGGAAGGCGTACAGTTAAGATCAGAATGGGAAACTGATGAACTTCGAAGGGAACAACTATCTGATCCGGAGATCCAGTATGTGAAGAAAGCGGTCGAAAATGAAGTTCGTCCCACTTGGTCCGAAGTATCCGGAGAATCTGAAGAGATCAAGAGCTTAATGGCTATGTGGGATCGTTTGCTTCTGAAGGAAGGAATATTATATCGAAAGTATGTATCGCATGATGGTGAATCTTTTCACTTACAATTGATCGTACCCAAGGGTCTTACAGACAGACTTCTGCAAAGTGCTCATGATGACCCACTTGGTGGTCATTTCGGATTTGACCGGACTATGCAGAAGTTGGATCATTTTTACTGGCTAGGCATGCGGAGGGACGTCAAGAAGTACTGTAACCAATGTGAATTATGCATGGCACGGAAGCCCAAGAATAAGAGTCATCGAGCACCAATGAAGATTTTTCTGACTTGTGCACCAATGGAGCGAGTCACTGTGGATATAATGGGACCGCCGGATAGGTCTGCTGCCGGGAATAAATACATTTTAGTGGTTTCGATACATTCACAAAGTTCACAGAGGCTTATGCTTTGAGAAATATTGAATCGAAGACGGTTGCGAAGAAGCTTGTGGAAGAATGGATATGTCGCTATGGAGTAATGCGGATAATTCACAGTGATCAGGGTCGTCAATTTGAATCGAGACTTTTCTCGGAAGTGTGTAAATTACTTGGAATTCGGAAGACCAGAACAACAGCATGGAGACCCAAAGCCAATGGACAAGTTGAAAGGTTTAACAGGACGCTTGGTACGTTATTGAGTATTTACACTCAAGAAGAGACCAAGTATTGGGATAAGCATCTGCCATTTGTGACCAGCGCCTATAGAGCGGTAAAACATGAGTCGACTGGCCAAACACCGAACAAGATGGTGTTTGGTCGTGACAATCAAATGCCACTAAGCTTGATAACTGGAAGCCATACGGATCAAGGTGAGGTTACCGGTGAAGAATATATAGGGCAGTTGGCCCAGGTGTTCGAAAAGACGTATCGTGCTGCGAGAATCCATTTGAAGAAAGATGCGGAAGTTCGGAAACGCCGTTATGATGTCGGAGCAACAAATGTACAATTTGGAGTTGGTCAAGCTGTCTGGTTGTATGATCCGACTAAAATCCCTGGAAAGTGTCCGAAGTTCCAATCTAGATGGAAAAAGGGATGGATCATATGTAAAAGAATTGATGATGTACACTATTTAATCAAGAAGTCATCAAACAGTAGAATTGTCCATGTAGATAGGATTCGTCCTAAACTTCATTAATTTCTTTCCCTTCAGTGTCGACGTTGACCTGTATCTATCCGACTAGGGCCTGGAAGACAGAGCTAATAAGACGGCAGCAAATGAAGTTCTCTCAGAAGAAGAAGTGCCTGAGTACCGCAAGGGAACTGGATGCCCGGGTGGCTGCAAGAGGGATTTTTCTTCCCGGTCGAATTTTGTTAGACATTATAAACATTTGCACTGTAAAACTGCGGAAGCATACTATTGTGACCAATGTTCAACCCGCAAGTGGCGAGTCGATGAAATGGGGAGACACATAAAGAGTCATCATGATGCGTCGGCCACCTATAGCATCAAGAGAGAGGGCAACCCTTATTATACTGAGTTTAACTTGACCGATGACTCCGAGGAAGAAAATAGAAAGAGAATGGCGGCACCAGGGCCCTGTGGCGATGTGGTAACCAAAAAACTAAAGAAGAAAAGTGAGAAAGAAGTGGAAACAATGGAGAAGAAAGAATGGAAGGAACAGAAGGCCGAAGGAGAGAAGAAGGAGCGAAAAGGGGAAGAAAAGAAAGTGATGGAACAAGAAGGTGAGAAGGAGCAGAAGGAGAAGAAGATGGAGAAGAAGATGGAAAAGAAGATTGATGGCAAAGAAAAGAAGGAAAAAGAAGATGACCAAGGAAAGAAAGAGTTGAGTAGTAAGGTTGAAAAACAGAAGGATGAGAAGAAAACCGGAGACGTAAGATCGGAAGAAGAAATGAGGACAGAAAAAGAAGAGGAGGACGAGGACTGGAAGGATTTAGTTTCAAAGGATGTCCTGAAATTTGAGCCAGCCGTCATCAAACCGAAAACCAGAAGTGGCCGCAGTGGGTATTTGTTCTTCTTGAGGGGTATGAGACAGAAGTGTCGAGAGGCAGAAGAGGAGCTAAGAGAAGAGCTACTCCGGGAAAACTTGCTAATTCAGAGGCTACGGAGGCAATTGGAGGATGAGAAGAGCCGAAGAATAACAGCAGAGCGAGAGACCCAGAAGACCGAGGCTCAACTACGAAGGTACAAAGCTGCTCACTTTCCTCGTCTGTAAGCCTAAATGATATTACAGATTTCTTTGGATTTTTCAAGTTGTTGTAAGAAAGAAAAATAAATGTTGTGGTTTGGAATTGCTGTTTCCTTTTTGTGATCCTTAGCCTATCAAGCTCGAGGACGAGCTTGGGAATAAGGGAGGGAGTATGAAACGAACCCGCAATGCAGAAAAACGGTCAGTTTATTGGATTTTAGAGATTGCTGTGTAAGTGGCTGCTGGCTGAACTGACCTCTATTATTCCTGAACTTTGGAGGATTTAATGATAATTCAGCATTTAATAATAAGAATTAAGAGGTAGAAAAATTAATAAATAACAAGATATAAATGAAATTCCATGCTTATAATAAATGTGGAGCTGACACTGGAGTGGAGAAAAAGGAAATCTAAGTGGAAAGCACAAGAAAATGCTCTGCTGACAATTTAGAGGTTTTACACTGGGTGGCAGCACTAGTGCTGTGACATCATCAGGCACGGTATCTAAGGTCTTTACGCTGGTTACGGATGCTGGCTAAGTCCATAAATACTCCCAGATTTCATTTTTTTGGGCATTCCTGACCTGGGGATCGAACGGACAAGATCAAGACTGAAGAAGATCCGAAAAATGGCTTCCTGGTGGGTTCCTCATCATTTTTATCTTGGATTACATTATCCGCAGGCCTACTCTAAAGTGTATCATGTTATTTGTTGCTCCCTGACATACTCCATGGTGTAATTTCCTATGGGTAAATCCGAGGACTACTCCGAGGCATATCTTAACATACGGTAATCCGAGACCTACTCCGAGGTGTAACTTTGCATACGCTGATCCAAGACCTACTCCGAGGTGTAACTTTACATACAGTGATCCGAGACCTACTCCGAGGTGCAACTTTTCATACGCTGATCCGAGACCTACTCCGAGGTGCAACTTTTCATACGCTGATCCGAGACCTACTCCAAGGTGTAACTTTACATACAGTGATCCGAGACCTACTCCGAGGTGCAACTTTTCATACGCTGATCCGAGACCTACTCCGAGGTGTAACTTTTCATACGCTGATCCGAGACCTACTCCGAGGTGTAACTTTTCATACGCTGATCCGAGACCTACTCCGAAGTGAAACTTTTCATACGGTGATCCGAGGCCTTCTCCGAGGAGCAACTTTACATACGAGACCGGGGATTATTTATTGGATAAAGTAGCAAAATGTTCCGAGATTAAGATTTCCGGAAGATAAAGAAACCATTGAGGATCATCCATTGAAGAAAGAAGACACTCCATTGAGAAGAGGGGTTAAGGAAGATCCGAGATCTGAAGACATTCCACTAAGGGAGGACAACGCTCTATGAAGGGGAGTACCGGAGGATCCGAATGATCGGAAGAAATTAGACGTTCCAGGGGAAGAGATTCCAGAGGATTCTGGAGCAATTCAAAGGATCCGAAGACATTTGAGAAATTAGGAAGGCGTTCCAGGAAGGTAGATATTCTGGAGGATTCCGAAGTGATCCGAAGATTTTCCAGGGATAGAGAATCTGATTAATACATTTCTTATACAATTTTACAGACCGAAAAGTCTGATGCAAAACTAATCATTGAATAAACGTTTTAACTGTTGTTCATTTGTTGTGAGTGTGTGTTAGCAGCCGGTGAAGAACTACAGAAGTCCCGAAACAGCCTGTGGGCAAAAAGGAAAAGTCAGGAAATTCTTTACTTAGTTCAACCGGCTCAACTCTACAAATATTAGTCGTCTTTCGGAACTGATCCGAGACGACTTGTCACAATAGTTTTTTACTTTCTGTTTCAGATGAAGAATGGCATGTTCATACAGAGGCCCTTAATACAAAACACTACATTTGGAAGAAGTTTGCGCCATAAAGCAAGTTGGGAAAAATATAGACAATGCTTCTCAAGGTACGTAAGTTGAATAACAGCTCTTCCTTATCTTTTCCAATTGACAAATACTTATTGTAGAGTATCCTGATATTCTCTTGTTAAAATGACCTTGTTTTGACCAATCTTCAGTCAAATAATGAGTGAACAGGGGATTTGCACAACCAAGGCATTGATTTAATTGAATAAAGTTATTTGATATATTTTTTTGCATTATCCTCCTCATGGATGTATCTACCTGCTATTTCAGATCTCACCAGGAAATGGTTACCTTGCCCTGCCTAGAGTACCAAAGGAAAATATCTACTTCCTTTTTGCAATATTGAGGTGAGTGCAAACAGTATGAGATCTATTATTGGTAAAGCACGCGGTGACAAGACAAGAATTCAGAATTATATATTCTGCCAGATTGTAGGGAAACTAAAAAAATAATGAAAATTTTGTAAATGTTAGTCAGCAATGAAATGTGGAGTTTTAACACCAAAAGTTCCATTGAAGGTTTTGCAGATAAAGTATTAGATTTGTATATAATGACAACCTTGACTGAGTAATTTTCTTTTATTGCATAAAGGTGATATATGGATACCAATGTTTATCCACTTTCCACTTTCAGGATCCCAATGATGTACACCGTCAAGATTCGATTCAAGAACAGTCGTTCATCTTTCATTCAACAAATTGATCTAAAAGTGCATAAATAGTGATACGAGAAGGAAAACTTCAACCAACAATCATACCATCCCAATGCTGTGCATTAATAATGACAAAAAATATCCTCTTCGCTTCAGAGAGGGTAGGGTTGGACTCGTGATAGCGTGCTGGACTACCGATCGCTGAGTGTGGGGTTCGAATCCGGCTCTAGCCGGACTCATTGCTTTGTTCACCTACTGTCCTAGTTAGGCTACCAAGTACACTAATACAGGATGTAAAGCCCCAATCATACATCCATCCATCCATCCTCAAGATTGGCTACTGAAGAATTTTGATACAAACTAATGATACTGCAATTCGATTGGCATTGCCACCTTGGCTTACCGCTTTTGGATTAACAATATAACGTTTTCTACATGTAATGTGTCTTTATTTCAACCAATTCATACTTTTGTTAAGGTTCCCCCATGGCCTAATTGGTAAGTGCGCTTGTCAACTGGCTTTGAGGGAGTGGGTTCAAATCTCACTCGCCCCGGGAACTCACTTTAGTCAGAGCCCATGGGACATTAAACGGAGGCAGGTTGTATCCAGTATTCTATGCTGGGGCAACTGAAAGACCCTGGGCATCCCTGAATTAATAGGGTATCTGCCAGACTCAGTCTTCTCATCTCATCATCATACGGGGATCGCCTGCCTCGATATAGCCCACTAAGGTGCTGCAGAGGCGTAAAACACAAACAAACAACAAACAAACATCATACTTTTGTTAATCTCTGCTTTCCTGTGTTTTGATTACCAATGACTGCTGTGATGTTTTCATTTCATGTGTTTGATTACCAATGACTGCTGTGATGTTTTCATTTTGTGTGTTTGATTACCATTATGACTGCTGTGATGTTTTTTATTTCCAAGGTCAAACTGTGTGATAATTGAGTGTCAATATTGGTTTTTCAATCAATTTTAATCTTGTAATATCAATATTTACAATTATTATGAATGTGTGTGAATGTGTATATGTAAAAATAAAAATTGAAATCAGATCCATGGAATCATTGTTTTTATTTACTTTTAACTACATAATATTTTAAGAGAAACATGAAAAAAAAAAAGATTTATTGATACTAATGCTGAAATACTGGTAAACCAGCATTCGGATCATAATAGATCAAATTTGGGATTTTCCATACCGCAAAATTCTTAAAATGGTCTAATAAAATACCCACCGATGCATAATGGCAGAATCAATTTTGATATTTTTAGTGATATACTGGTTGTCCTGACTGAGCACAGTCTGCTACATACAAGCAGGCGAACGGGCGAGGCTGCAGACTGATGAAATTCATATCGAAATGGGTATCGAATTGGCTTCTAGGTCATTGGGATTGCTCCCTCTAAAGTCCGCGCTGCTGCCTGTCAGGTCCGCGCTCAGCAGAACCCAGCAGGAATGAGCTGGGCAGCTTCAAAAATGCATGTGAGCGAGGACCTGATTGGCAGCACCACCAGTGAAATGTTGTAGCCTGCTCGCTCATGCTCGCAACTGATTTAGCAGGCTACTGTAGCCTGCTGGTTGTCGTAAATGCAGGAAATGGTTTAATTTTCAATTAACGATAAATCCCAAAGATTTCAAATTTCAAGGAATAAAAAACCCATTGTGTTTTCTATTGTATGCATGTAGGTATAAGTGGATTTCTATGATGGAATTACAGTATCTGCAATTTGAAACATTAATATTCACTACTGACTTCCTGCAAATTAAACAAAAAACCAATACTGATTTTTTCTTGTACAAATGCGACTGGTTTTTGAAAATATCAATTGTTAATGGTTTTTTAAATAATCAAAAGGTGTTCAAAATACGCGACAAGCTTAAATACCAATATTGGTATCTTATTAGAACTTTAGTTTTTAGAGTGTATACGTCACACGGAAACGTGTAGCAAAACCTCTCTAATGTCAGTTGCGTGTTACTGTGAGATTGCATCATTAATTTTTATTTGTTGAAGTCTTCCAGTTAAAAAGTTATTTAGCCATTGTAAAGCATAAGCTGATATCTCATGTCTCTCAAATTTGTACATTTATAAGCAGCTATAAGCTAATTATGACATACTTTGTCAAAACATTTAGAATAGTCCAAATATAATATTAGTTGACAATTTCTTATCAAAGTTACTTGACCAATCATTCAAGCATTCCAAAAGATTAGTAACTGTGGATTTTTTTGGCAGAAATCTATGTTGAGATAATATAAGTGCCTAGTTAAACAATTGCGATCTAATACGTTCCAAGATTTTACATACAACGGAAGTCAAACTGACAGGTCTATATTGTAATGTACATTGTGCATCACGCTTCTTGTGTGGTGGATACATCTAGAGACAGAGATCATTGATCAGCTTTATCATGAGCACAGAGCACATGGTGCCAATGGCTTCCATTGGAATAAATCCAGGTGGGGCTGCAAGCAATTCTATCCCTCTAGTGTGAAATGCCGTAAATGTGGCCACAGGATGGTTGTAAGTCGTGTTTATTTTGCTGATTACTTTGGCATGGTTGGTCCACATTGAATGACAATCGTTTTCGTTTGCAGAAAATAGGTCTACAGGTCAAGTGCCAACTTGAAAACATTGAATCCCTCAAACCAGAGGGAGAAGATTTCAGGTGGTATGTCAAGGTGAGCGATATTAGGGGTATTTAAGTGTTCTGATGCCTAAACACTGCTCATTAAGTGCTCAACCAAAGAGCTAGCATGGACCCTACATGTGCACATTTTTGCATGCTTGCAGTTCTGTTTGTAGCAGCTATAGATTGAATATGTATGGAGGCCTATACTATACCTAACTGACATTAATAACATATCATTGTTATTCAGCTTTGATGAAACAATGTCCGTACTAAATTTCATAATTTATGGACCAATAACTGAGAAGTTGTTGTAAGTTCTGTTTTAATAATGTTTGTTCCTTTCAGCTGAAATGTGCAAATTGTGGAGATGAAACACCAGATTTTGTTTATTTGACGCTACAGGTAATTTTGAGTTTATTTGAGTATTTTTGATACAATTTTTGATTGGTTAATTTGGTTGTAATTAACAGATCTATTTTTTCTCAGGAAAGTCAACCCCTGAAAGGAGGAAGAGGCTCTGCTAGTTTAGTTGTCAAATGTAAACTTTGCTCAAGAGAAAATTCCATTGGTATGTAGTAGGCTAAATTCCTCATCCTCACCTCTCAGTGTAAGGCCAGTGAACCAACCCTGACCACATGCACTCTGTTTCAGTGAAGTAATCATTAAAAGATTAACAAGTGACCAATATAATTCACAGTTTGACATTGTTAAAAGCAACTGAATGAATGTTTGAATGTTGTCACTGTTGTCTTGTTTTTTGTTTTAAGTATTTTCTTTGTAGAAAACCACTAACAATTATTTAAATCACGGATTTTAAACGCCGGAAAAAAGCTGTAAAAAGATTAGCATATTCATAAAACTCCGTCATTTTATAGTGCTTGTTGGCAGGGTAAGTGTTAACGAACCCTGCAATGGGAGGATGAAATTCCTGATATTGAAGGTCATATGTTTTGACCCACTGGCAATTCTGCTGATCTGTCAAAGAAAAAAGTGGAAAAAAATAATCACTTCTGTCTCTTTTCCAGATATAATTAAAGAAAGTATAAAAGCTTACTCAGCTGCTGATGCAAATACTTTCAAGACAATAGTCGTCTTTGACTGCAGAGGGGTTGAACCTGTTGAATTTTCTCCTCGGGTAAGTTCTGGCAGGAGTAGATGGTACTGAACTCCTTAGCATTGCTAAACATGATGATTTTATTTGTAATTTACAGGAATTCGCGTTGCAGTAGACTTCTTGAGCCAAGAACCAAGCAATTTCAGCTCTATGTGACGTATGGTAGAAAACTGTTCATGTATGGCTAATATCCAGTCATGTTTGTGTACGTCACGTAATACATATTTCAATTTGCAATGACTCATTTATTTTCCAGTCTTGAACCCGGTGCTTCGTTGGTGTAGTTTCTAAATTAATATGCCCTATCACTAGGCCTAAAATTATGAGATTTACCTTCATAGTTTTAGTCCAATATTGAAAATAACTGTTTTGCTGAAGATCCCATCAGTGGAAATCAAGAAGTCTACTGCTACGCGAATTCCTGTAACTGCATGCATTCCTCTTTTTCTCTTGAAACCGTGGTCTCTTGTGATCGGAAGATCTAAATGACATGCTTGGTATTTTGATTCATTTTAAAAGTATTTGTATTGTTTTCCTGCAGGTTGGATTTATTGCTGAAGCATTAGAAACTGGTGTCCTTTTCAAGGAGGTAGATCTCAGAGAAGGTGTAAGTGTTTTAATTTAATTTCAATGATCGAGTCATTTTTCTTTAAAGTTTTTTAGGCCTATCCACCTTGATGTGTAATACTATGTGTACAGAATGCTTGCTGGAAATTAAGGCATGGTTAACTTTACATGAGCTTTATGCTATTTCAAGAATCACAGAAGAATGCCGCAGCAGCACTCCATGATAGGAATTTATTTGAGTAATTTTCAATTACTACCATATATTATAAGGCTTGTCAAAAACGATGGTGTTGCAGATAAAACATCTTCCTAATTCATCACCACTTTCAATTAATTCCTTTTAAAATTGTTTTTAGGAATGGGCGGATTATGACGAGAGAGGAGACCAATCTGTTGGCATCTATGAGATAGAGCACAAATTTGTGAAAGCTTGAAGATATGATCTATGATCGAGTCATATAAGGACTGATATGATACTGTGTGATAAATTATGTCTTAAATTGTTCTTAATTGTGGTGTATTTACTGAGACATGTTTTCTTGTTAATTAATGACAATAACGTGGCCAATGGCCATGACATGTTGTTGTAAACTCGTTGAAGCATATTGCTGCATTTCTATACATAAAAACTTTATTTGAATACTGTTTGTCACACTCTTTTTTTTTCATCTGATTTCTGTCTAATGGACAGTAATGGTTAAGACAGAGACAACCAAACTATAGGATACATGCATTACCTTTCTCCCTTCCTCTTTTCATACTTCACTTTCCCTTTTTGCCTTCCCGAAGGGAAGAAGGGAAGAAGGTAAACTGAAGGACAAAATAAGTTATCACCTCTTTTGGAGACTGGTGTGAAGTCCTGGAGGAAAACTACCTGGATGGCACATGAAAACAGTTTGTAATTCTGTACTTTTTCAACAAATCAGATCAAACAAGGTCTGGGCTGACCCAGTTCACTGCAATAATGAATAAACATCAGGAGGTCAGAAAACAAGAGTTCACAGATCTGTCAAAACAGGCCTTTTGCATGGATGTCTGGCTGGCAGGTCTGCTTACAGCGCTTAGCGACCCATCTCATAACTTTTTTGGCATCCACTCTTGGGTTTTGAGAGCCTGGAATTTCAGTAGCTGTGGATGTTGCGGTCTTGAATAGGTCTTGAAATGGTCACCAAGATTTTGATGGATGTTGTGCCTGTCTTGATCATGGGTTGTGACTGCAGGTCTGCCTTGCTTTTGAAGGTCCTTCATTCAGCCTGTTAAACCAAACTTGATTGCTGGCTGGGAGCAGCCCCTCTGACGTACAACCTCTTTCTGGGACATGCAAGACGCCAGCATTCCAACTACTGGACCTCATTGCTCAATGGAGAGTCTACCCAATGGCAGTCTGTTGGCGTATCTCAACTCAGGAAAGATAAGGAACTTTTCTGAGTGCTTTTTGTGTAGTTAAGGGCAACTGATCTCAAGTATTAGCCTAATTACTATATTTCATGACCTGTACCAGTGCAGGGGCAATGACCCGTGACAAGAATATGTAAACATGACTAATTGGTCATTGTTAATGTCTAGAACATATAACACCCCACAAATAAGTTTGAAGAATTTTTTTCTTTAAATTATTTCAAATTGAAAAGTGATAACTTATTTTTGTCCTTCAGTTTAGATGGAGATCATAGATATGAAATTGGTCGGTTTTACCAAATCCCTTAAAAATATGCATCACTAATCTGTGAGTCATCCAAAGTTGATGGGTCAAAAGTTTGTATAAACTGGGAAACTTTTTGGTAACTCTTGGTATCAGGTTTGTGTTTATCACATTTGTTTGTCACATCATTTTGCATTTTGTTATTCGGGCTCTTAACAGTTAAATCGAGACAAGTTTTGCCATGCGATTAATAAAGTATATCTGTATCTGTATAGGCCTAAACGTTGTCAATTTTCCTGATTGTGACAAACTTCTGTAAAATATTGTTGGACACCTTTCTCGGTCATTTGAAATCACTAATTGTGTGGAGGGGCAAAATAGATGGGCACCTTATACTTTGGCTTGGAAAGACAGAGGGGTCCATGAATTAACAGTAAGATTAACTGGTCCTAGCCACAACCATAGTATAGAGTTCTGTTCACAAGCTTTTAACTGCAAATTAAGACTCATTAGTTTTCGTTATTAGTTCTCATCGAACAGTCGGTCAGTAATCACTCAGAATGACAGTTCGGTGGATCTCAATTACCTTTCTAATTGGAATATTACCTCCGAATGTATATATTGAAAGTGCCAGGACTGCTGAAGTCATGGGAGAGTGACCATGCCTTAATTTAATTTACTTAGGGTAAGGTGGGGGAAATCCGCCCCCCTTTTCACATATATTCCTTGCTCAGTCCCTCACCTTTATGAAAAATGAACATTGTATTTCAGGGAATGATGGAATATATACATCTGAACATATCTGGAAACTTACATGCTTTAATTCAACACCTTTGAGCCAACATCACCATATGAATGTTCAATCTCAGGGGGCGGATTTGCCCCATAAGTGTGGGGCAAATCCGCCCCCCTTGAGTTTTGGTTACAAATGACAAGAAACATTTGGCTTCTGAAGTAATTTCTATTCTTAAATTAAGCCCCGGCTCTTCTGGGTGTACTTACTAACATGTAAGGATCGTTTCACAATTTATGTGTGAGAATAAAAAAAGTTTGCATTGGGCATATTCAACATACACTAAAACATGGCAAAAATTCTTAACTTCATCTCAATTAAAATCATAATCACCATTAGTGAAGCTTTATGACAAAACAGAGTGACTTACAACTTAACAGTTACAAGGCATATCTCGTGTTTGTATGTTTTTAACATGAGAATCAGAGGGGGCGGATTTACCCCATGGACAAGGGGCGGAATTGCCCCGACCACTAGAAATTATGAGGGTGGTATTTTCTAAATATGCATTTTATTGATTGGTGAAATCTCTTGCACATGTAAAGTCGTTGAATAAACATTGCTATTAATGACAATAAGTAACTTGTTTATACAACATGTTCCTGCAAAACACCTCAGTTTTGAAAGTTTCAATTACACATTGAAATTGCTTAGTGATGAGATGTATGTCTTGTTTCTCAGTTGAAGTCCGAACAAAACTATGTAACAGCCTTATCTCTGTGTTTCAGTGGTCTCTAGACACATAAGCACTGATCTGCATGAGAAATATTTATTGTCATTTATATTTTGGGTCATGAGAGAACTTTTTCTCCTCAAGGGGGCGGATTTCCCCCACCTTACCCTAATGCTATTTCTAAGACTCAACCAAAAAGCTGCAGGCCTACAGCTCCTCAGGGCAAGCCTTTACTATCTTCAGCGAAAAATTGCATGAATGCTCCTGTATTAAACATAAATACCATAAATGTCTACAATTTATCAACATTTTCACTGAGCATGCATGCTCTTGCAGAATGTGGATCAGCAGAAAAAGTAACAGGTAGAAGGCAAGCAATGGTAGGCAGGTGACTCATAGTTGATGCACTCTTTTTGCTTGAATTGGTTTTCAAGATTGTGTCTGGAATCCCCCACATACCACCCCTACAGTCTATAGATCGATGTCCATGGTGCATGGGCAGTCTTGCATGACAAGAGTGGACTGGCATGCCACCTAGAGGGAGTATCAGTGTGCTATATCAGGTTGTGTAGAGCATTCCCTTCACTTCAGTTTTCACTGCCAGTCACTTGCATTCACCTCCCTGCAGGATCACTTGAATTGTCACCTGTAACCATGGCAACTGTGAGTATTTAAACACTATATTATGATAGATGTTAATAGTATATTTAACCTCATTTGCTGCTTCTTGTTGTTTTAGTGGGTTAATATCTGAGGCAGACACACCCACCTTGGCTATGGGCTAGCTCCTTGCTCCCATTCAATATGGCCTAGGGCTTCAGGTATAGGCCAAGAGTTCAGTATAAACTATGTGGCTGCAGGAGCTGATTCTATGTTATTTACAATATTAAATGCACAATGAGATGACATCTCAGTTCTAGTGGCCAGTAAATGCTAAAAGTATATCGGTTTAGGTGCATAGCTACTTCAAAACATGATGGTGCTGAGAAGTTAGTTCATGCAGTTCAAAGATTCTTAGTCATGTATTGTGATGGGTGATTCTGCCAACGTGGCTTGCTGTGCCAAGTTTGGTCTATACACAATCTTTCTGTGAAAAAATCAGTTCATAATAAACAAATAGCTCCAGTATTCAGTATACTGCCTGGTGTAGTGTAGATTCACATGACTAAAATATATTCACACTCAGACTATGTGTCTTTATAGGATAATCAATACACATTAATATTCTCTTAGTCACTTTTCAAAACTCTCTCAATCTTATTTGGCCTGTAGTGAGTTGTGTAAGGAGCATTCTTGTATTTGTACAGCTCACAACTTTCACAAGGGTCACTATAATATTATCCATATTGGCATTATACTTACACAATATTTATAGCACACGAGCTGTGCAGACCAAAAACTGTTTCCTCCAACATACTAACTCATCTCTCTTTATATTATATGCATGTTATCTTTGTTGGATAACTTGGGTTTTGTACGTTTTACAAGGCAAATATACTGATCTTAGTTCAAACACAAGACTTGATTCAATACTAAAGTGAAGCAGGTCCATTTGGTCAAATTTATGTCCCTATGCAGTATATATTGTTATCACTATGATTACTTTTGCATCACCAAATTAAAACAACTTCAAGATGTTTTTCTTGGTTGCATCATAAAATTGCTAATTCAGCAAAAATAGCTGCAAAATCCTCCGAATCCTACATGAAAGTTTACACTTGGAATTTGTTCTGGTATTCTCATAGAATCGGAATGGTGTGGCCAAATAAATAGCCCACATTTGACACAGTTACTGCGTGACATTTTGGCAGAGCATGGACAGAATAGAGAGGAAAGTGCTCTCAGGGAAAAATTGAGCAGCCAACCATGCTGAACTGTAATGCTGGTACATTGATATTTAGCTTGTTAGCTGTTAGCTCGTTAAGAACACTTAAAAAAGGCTTCGAGAATAAAAATAGATAGGCTGGTACTTGCTTGTATGACACGAGAAAGACCATAACAAAGAGTAATACATCTTAATCTCAGAATAAATTTAGTATGTATGCATGTATTTGGGTGAACTTGGAAAAGAGCATGCCTGGTTGGTCACTATAATTACTTACTGCCAAATTCCTATAATATATGTGAACCAGAAAATTTGTTCTATTGAATATAGACACCCATAAGGCTTTAATGAAGGCCTTATCGTGTTGAGGGCAATAATGAATGTTGGCGGCAACAAATCCCAACTTCTTTGAATCAATGAAAGTGAAAGATTAGCGAAGGAATTCATTTGGCTGAAATAATTATAGTTGGCATCCAACTAAGAAATCAATGACGAAAGATTATGTCCTTAAATGTGGAATATATTGCATGTCCAGGTTGTTAAAACTAATGAATAGAATTAGTATTGTCCATATAACATCAATTAATTGCATGGCTACATGCCATCTTCACCACTCACCTCAAACAGCTGAAATGGAAACTGTAGACTTGCGGCTCTTTATTTACGGCGCAGACAGGAGCACATGACATAATTTGTTTGTACTTCAGCTATTGTTATGGAAACAAAACATTGTGTAAATAGATGTTGATCACAAGTTACAAGAAATACCCCTTTGACTGTTTGATCAACTGTAATAACATAAGGATTAGAATTATACACATGACAATAAGTCATAGGTGTGGAAATTATCAAATAATGCACAGAAACAACCTTTGAAATCAAATGGCTGTAATCCCCAAGTTTATCCCAGTTACTGTAAATAGTATACACTTATAAATTCCGATTAAAACAACGTTGATCCATCCTTTTTGGAAGTGGGGTCCCACATGAGAGGTTAAAAGTGACTTGACAGACATAGCGTTCCAGGCCAGTGACTGGGTGACACCAAATCATCTCTGAAGTCTGAACTTGCAGTGCATGCCTTTGAGGGTGGTACTATATTTAAAGGTCTGAGGTGAAGAGTGTCATTTTGAACTTATTGTAGACACTATACACTCTAGTGGTGCTTCGACTGTCGCACTTCAACATACTTTGGATTTTAGATTTAGTTGTATCATCACCATGGGAAATGAAAGCAGTATTCCTGAAGAAAGTCGAAGTGCTCCTGGACCTACGGTGGGTAAAACGTGAAGAAATTGTGACAATACTGATTCAGAAAGAGAGAGGGGGAGGTGCAGTCAACATTGTGGTGATCTAAATACTGTAAGCCTAAACGGAAATTGCCATAATAACATTTATGACACACAAAATAAATACAACCATTTAAAGCACCTTGTGTGTGTATTTAGACCTAAAATATTTTATGACATTTTTATCTTCACCCACACAGTAGGAAATCTGTCTTTTCGGGGTTGTTTACATTTTGTGTGCAAAATCACTGAAAGTTCTTGAATATTCTGACTACAGTCAGATATGTGTGGGTATTTAAGTTCGCATTGTGACTTATGATGAATCCATTCTGGCTAAATACCATGCTGACTCATATTTTGGGTAGTTGTCTGGGTTGTGCATTTCCTTTTGTTTGCAAAATTTCTTAAACTTCCAAAACACAATGAAAAAATATATATGGAGTCAATAGAATCAGGTGTATGCATGTTGGTTTTCAACGACTCACTGTTGTGAACGAGGGAATATGTTATGTATTCCTCCATTCTGGCTACATGCTAATGTCATGCTATGCTAATTCATATTTTGGGTGGTTTACTCTGGGTATACAATTGGCCATGTCCTGCAGAAACATGTAAACACAGTGTATGTGTCAGAAACTGTCATCTCTGGTTTGTCACTTGTGATCCTGTCATCTGTGAACTTTATGGGAGGCTATTATGGTTAATAGGTTGATCCTAGATTTGACAAATATGCCCTGTAATTACATGTTATCATGTATGACACAGTGCAAATCACTGGCAAAATATAGACATCTAAATTATAGTAGCCTACACACTGCATCCCACACCCATGTGCAAATCGGTACTTATGAATTCACAAACAAAATTGTATACATGGCTGCATATTTAGGACTACTTCATATTGCTCATGTCCATGTCAAGATTTTTAAAACACCTGTGACAAATTAGGCTACAAAACATGATTGTGGCTTGTTGCTTGTAGGCCACATAATTAAAAGGGTTTGTCAGTTAAAGAAAGCTAGTTTTGCCCAACTTAGTAGAACTGAGATGGACGTATTATATATCCTAGGACCTATATGCAATCTCATATTCATTGTAATATTATGTGCATAGGCCCTTTTCTTTCAATTACATTAAAGTCATTTTTGGCCATTAAAAACCCCATTACTGCCCGATGCCACAAGTGTCTTTCTGCCTCAGGACCTCACCAAAACAAATGGGTGCCATGTTGAGGGTCTTGTTATTCAGTAATAACAATCACATGCAGTTAAATTAAAACCTTATATTTGTTTAGCATAATTTCCGAGCCTGAACCAGCTGAAGTTATTGATTTGAAAGTAAATGGAATAATGACAATTGTGTTTTTTTTTCCAGATCTGGGATAACCCTGACTTTGATGTTGAGGCTTCTGCCCAAAAGTTGAAAGACGCCATGAAAGGATTTGGTAAATCATTTGCTCATATAGTTATTGTTTGAAATACCTGGGGGTCGACAGCACTTAAAATAAATTGAATAGAATCGATAATGCGTCAAAATAACTTAAATAAGGCCTATTTACCGAATAGCTATTGACATTCCCTTTAGTGATTTCACTATAATCGTGATTGCATAGGGATGCAGCAGCATTCTGTCCATCATAACAGTTCATTTCAAAGTTTACAGCTCATAAATCTATTTTGGAAATTGACATAGATTTGAAGCAGGATTCATGCTCAAGTGAAGTACGTGGAGAGCACTTGTTGAAGTGAATGCAGATGCCTACGTAAAATGCATTTACTTCATACATGGTCCATGACTCACATTTGTGTAGTTGTATTTGCTGAGAAATATTTGAACAGTGACACCTAGGCTAAGCTTAAAACGGATCAATGATGGATAAATTTAACCCTTTGCATTTTACACTCGAGTTACAGTGAGGTTCAGGTACAATTTGGCCATTACCTGAAAAGGTTGAGATTACTGCTTTAGTGAAATGTATTGGGTTGTGCAACCTATTCTATTCTAAGTATTCTTTGGTTGAATTGGGTTGTGCAACCTATTCTATTCTAAGTATTCTTTGGTTGAAATGGCAGAGTGGCAGAGCAAGAGTGCTACATGTAGCTCTACCCCTCTAGATTTAATTATCCCATTGGGTTAGTGTTGCATGTGGTCAATTACATTGAAAGGGCCTCCTCATGATCTTCAACATGCTAAAACTGGATTATTATTGATGGACCCATAGATAGTTACCATCCAGGTGCATAACATTACCCAGATGAGTCATGGTCAGAGATGACCAGATGACCCCCACTATTATATTAGCATCTATATATGGCCTTCATCATAATGTACTATGATGTTGTTGAGTTCAGCTGCTTCAGGTGGCCATGTTGCAAATCAGAGCAAGGGCTCCTGTGTTGTAGAGTCATGTTATTAAAATGTAAACATTAAAAAGTATACCAAAGTCTTAAAATGCAATAAAGGAAATGTACAAAATATCATACAACATTGCTTTAGTCTAACCATACTGAAGTACTTTGAAAATAAGCCATATATGTCCCTAATTCAAACTCTGGGATCACCTGTTCCACATGAAAATTATTAGTCCAAAAATTGAAAGGTCAAAAATATTAATTTCTCGCAATATAATGGTCTTTTAAGTCAACTTTGTTTCATTTATTGAATTTCCAAATATACGAGGGGTTTTCAATAAGTTCTGTCCAACTAGTCATAACTTTTGCTAGATTTGATGTAGAAATATGATATTTGGGTCAGATAATATTGACGTGATTTGCAAATAACTCCCAAAAAATCAGATCATAAAATTATAAATAAATGCTTAATCTGTTGCCATGGAAACCAGAAGTCATGAAATGCGGCCCAGACTTTGTAGTGCTCACATAAAACGAAATGAACACTTGCATTATCTGTGTCTTGACATATTGAAATGAAGTATATTCATTTGTTTTCATGAAATATAATCAGTTAATTGTAAAATCATTAATAACAATGGAAACTGGTATTTTTGTTACATCTCAGTTACTTTACCATCACTCATGTAGTTTCTCAGTTTTTTATGAGATGAGCAATTTTTTGGATATGGATGACATCATATATACCTGTTACATTTTTTCATTTTAATTGGATAAAACTAGCAGAGAGAGTAAGAACCTTTTATCATACATACAAGGAAGACAGTATGAGTGACAGAACCAAATAAAGATTGTACAAACTTATTCTGAATGAAGAGAAGACACATTGGAAAACCTAAGAAAAGAAGACAGGAAAATTCCAAAATTGACCTTGACAAATAGACTGAGGTATCATACTTAAACATGAATAGAAAGTATGAGAAAAAGTATTTACAAGGTCCCAGTCATTATTTTTAGAATTTGTAAAATGACTATGAATGTTTTGAAAAAAATCTGCTCTGTATCTCTTGTAATAATTACATATTTTACGCGATATGTCAAGTATATGTCTGTTAACATGCTCTCCGTCACATTTCATGACTTTTGGTTTCCATAGCAACAAATCAACAATTTATTTTTACCTCTATGATCTGATTTTTTGGGGATCATTTGCAAATGATCTCAATATCAACTGACCCAAATATCATTTTTCTGTTTAAAATCTAGCAAAAGTTATGACAGGTTGGACAGAACTTATGGAAAACCCATCATAAAGAACAAAAATTATGCGAAATACCAACTGTGATCTTAATATAAGGACCGTGAGGCATTGACTTTTTAAGGGATATAAGGTTATAGAAAATGTACTCAGAGTCAAGTTCATTCCTACAAGAATTTGTGGAATTTTAGGGCTTAATTTTAATAGGTTTCTTGTCCTGCAACCCTGGTAAAAAAATTAATTTTTTGACAAGATATAATGAATAAGTGTCTCTAAAGGTGAACTGGGCCGCATTTCATGACTTTTGGTTTCCATGGCAACAAATTAACCATTTATTTTTCTTTCTATTATCTGATTTTTTCAGGATCATTTGCAAATTACTTCAATATTATCTGGCCCAAATATCATGTTTCTGTATTAAATATTGCAAAAATTATGGCAAGTTGGACAGAACTTTTGGAAAACCCCTCGTATATTTAACTTACTGCTGTTTATTTGAATGGTTCTAATGTTTGAGTTTGTGGTTGTGAAATCTCAGGCACAGATGAAGCAGACATTATTGAAGTGTTGACTTCAGTGTCCTTAACCCAAAGACTGGAAATACAAGAATACTACAAGCAGTCATATGGCGAGGTTGGTGCTGTTTGTTTAACTTTTAGCTGTAAGTTGACTAATGATTTGTTGGCCTTTAGGAACCTCTGAAGACGAAATCATCCAAGTTCTGGCTGCCAACTCCAGATGGCAACTGCTCGAAATTGCTGAGTGCTACAAAACATCTTATGGCGAGGTTTGTCTAGCATGTGCTGGCGTCTAGTGGTAAAGCCTAATATTCATTCATCTGCAGGGGGAGCACAAGGGATCTTTATAGTGTGTGTCTTTAAAAACCCTTTCATTGGCAACCCTTGAGAATTTGGGAAGTTTTTTTGGCTCTATTGGAATCTTTTCATTCTTATGGAATTTAGTTTGCTTTGGTAAAATTTGGGCAATCTTAAATTCTGCTTTGAATGTCTGAATCTGTTCAGCAAGATGTGTGTATGCAATTGGGTGACAAACAAACTAGATGACATTAACCAGTACAAGCTAGGCAAAAACAAGTTTAACCAAACAGCAGTCATTGTTGACACACAGTTCAAACTTTTGGTGAACACAATTAAAGCAACCGTATTGGGGACCCCCATGAATTTCAGATTTATTGAAATATTTAGTTAAATTTTATTTAGGCTCTGGATTAAGGCCTATTTATCATTTGTCTGAAAATGTCGCCAAGTTTGTTGTGACGTGTCGCATAGACTGTTGTGGCCTTTCCTATTTCTGCTCTGTGTTGTCGCCTACTTGTCTGGCCGTCAGGTCACTTGCGATATTTTGAAAATTATTCATCTTTGAATTGAAGAGAAAACCTTTGTCTCTCTTTTTTGCTGCTTTTAAAGAAATTTTCAAATTTTGAATGGGGATTGTGCTGACCTCTGCCTGTAGCAATGCTTGCATTCTTTATTTATCCTGTATATTACTTTCAGCTTCTGTGGATGGACCCAGTTGCTTCATATATATATTTTCACTCTAACCTTCACTCTCTGGGATCTTTCGCTGCAGTAGATAGAATCCTCAGTACAGTTGTACATGTATACAGGTCTTCCTCACCAGACTAATAGATCTATTCAATATTCATCATCCTAACTTATCAATTTTTATGTTTATTTCAGTCATGACAAGTTCCATTGACTATATCATTATTTTCAGTTTATTCACTTCATTGCTTTTTTTCTGGAAGTGATATTCACACTCATGTCATTCTGGTGTCATAAGAAGCCTTATTTCATCCAATTTCTTGCAATTGCTAGCTTGGAACTGGTGTCACTGACTCTATGAGGAAGCGGTCTCCTCAAGCTGAGTAGTGTGGTATCTTTTGCTTGGGCTGCCACACGGACGACGCCAGTTTCAAGGATTGTTTGTTGTAATAAGGGAGCTTTACAATAAGATGACATTAATATGCTTTATTTGTTGTGTAGTAATGGAAATTTGGTTGAAAACTGAAAGTTCAATCTAAGGATTGGATCTTTTGAATGCTTAAAATTTGTAACAATTTAGTGAGATAAGGCAAATATATAGCATTTTTCAAAACTACTTTGTTCTCTTGACATGGTCTTGCTTTTGTTTCCCAAATGAATGGTTATAAATAAGTTGAATTATAATAATTAAATGGGTAATTATGATTAACACTTTAACTTGTGCAAAGAAGCCAAAGATTGCATAGTTTTTCTTCGGCGTAGGTCGTACTAATATGGTCACTTGCATGGATAGTAATTCCGCTATTATGAAAACTTCTAACAAACTGAAAGAGAATAGCATTTCAATGACCATAGATTAACGGTGGAAGCAAGTTGCACATATTCATAAAAGATGCACTTTAAAAATTGTCATGAATGTTTTATTACCAGGAATTGGTAGATGCCTTGAAGAGCGAGCTGGGAGGAGATTTCGAACAGGCGGTCGTTGCCCTGTTGCAACCCCCTCGTCTGTATGATGCCAAGGAGCTCAAGAGGGAGATGAAGGTGAATGCCAAATATTGTTATGAGAAAGAATTATGTGCAGCGGTTTCATTAAACTATAGTACACCAGGCTACAGTAGCCTGCTAAATCAGTTGCAAGCGTTAGCGAGCAGGCTACAACATTTCATTGCTGGTGCTCTATTTCACGTCCTCGCACACATGCATTTTTGAAGCAGCCCAACTCATTCCTGCTGTGTTCTGCTGAGCGCGGACCTGACAGACAGCAGCGCGGACTTTAGGGGCAGCAGTCCCAGTGACCTAGAAGCCAATTCGATACCCATTTCGATATGAGTTTCATCAGTCTGCAGCCTCGTTCGCTCACCTGCTTTTAATATAGCAGACTGGGTTGTCAGTCAGATAGTACACTGAAAAAAATGTTTGTGTAAAACAGACAAAACAAACGTTAGCTGGTGTCCGTCCAAAATTTTGTGTACATATCAGACAACATTTTTATGTGAAGTAGACAAGCAATTTGTCAATTCTGAACAATTTTTTGCATGATTTGATCAAAGAAATGTAAAAAGAACGCATACCATTTGTCTGAATTTACACAAAATTTTGGACGGACACCAGCTAACGTTCATTTTGTCTGTTTTACACAAACATTTTTTTCGGTGTATGATTCCTGCAACATACACCCTCTCCAAAATTACCGCCCTAGGAAGTTGTGTGAGGTGCATGCTCTTTCTTGGGAACTGAGTTATATTTAAATAAATATATTTGCAGTATTTACCTTAACAAAATTAAACATGGAGAGCCCTTGCATTCCAAACGAAAAGCCTCTCCATGTTGAAGCGATGTAACTTATTACAGGGTCTTACTGTTAATATCAAAATAATGTGCATTTATGTTTAGACTGAAGTAAATGCACAACATAATTATTATAATCTGCATCTTATGCCGAGTCAGCACTGGTAATCAGAAGCCATAACCAACTTAATTGTGTGTATCTTTGCGCACTGCTTCGATTGCCATCATTAGGCAGGTTTGTGGTAAAAATAGCCTGACACTGAAATTTTTGTTTTTGTTCACCCCAGGGAGCAGGGACTGACGAAAGTGCCCTGATTGAGATCCTGTGCAGCAGAAGCAATGACCAGATTGTTGAGATCCAGGAAGCCTACCAAGCTGGTGAGGATCAAATTCAGTTTCCAAAAGTGTATTCTCATGCAATTGATTTATTAATACAAGTATTTAGTCGTGAATTATGGTATAGTATAGAAATTTTATTTAACGTCATATTGAATCAGCAATACACATATAAAATCAATCACATATATACAATGCAAGCATTAAGCTTCTGTACGACATAAAAATAATCTACAAATAACAAAGTAACTACTCTAAAAACTATTTACATCAATGCAGAGTTATTCGTAATTCTTCTTTGTCACAGTAAATCATTACAAGATTGCTGGAATCTAGTTTTACAGAGCACCTTGTAAAGCTTATATATAAAACTTTGTAGTATACATAATTATATCACACAGTTGGCATATTACTCAGATATAACTCTTCTTAGTCAACATTACTAATGTGTTTTTTTTTGGGGCGTTTGTTTTTCAGAGTTCGACTGTTCCCTCGAAGAAGCCATAGAGGGTGATACAGGGGGCAGCTTCAAGAAGTTCCTCGTTTCCATCCTGAACGCCGGAAGAGAGGAGTGTCCTTATCCGGACATGGACAGGGCCACGGAGGATGCTCAGAGGATTTTTGATGTATGGGTCAATTGAAGTCATATAATTTTGTAAATCAGACTTTGAACTTCAATAGAGTGTAAGATAACAAAGTCTGCAAAGAACATCATCTGAAAACATTGAACTTTTTAGGAGTTGATTTGCATTACTAGCAATGTGATTGTATTGAGTTATCTGATCATGACAATGAGCCTTTTTCAAGTGGGACTTTCCTCATGCCAATTCTCCATTTCAGGCTGGAGAAGGTCAATTCGGCACCGATGAATCTGAATTGAACCAAATTCTGTGCACGAGAAGTTATGCCCAATTGAGAGCCACCCTTGAAGTTTACGACAACATTGCAGGCACGACAATGGAGGATGCCATCAAATCTGAGTGCACTGGAGCCTTGGAAGAGGGCTTCTTGGCCATTGGTGAGTGGTCATCTGTCACTAAAATAAGAGGCCGTTACAAAAACAGTATGCGAATGAAAGCTTCTTTTGAAAGTTAAGTCTGGAGAAAATTTAGGAATTTTCTTTATACCGAGGTTCTCTTGTTATTCCGAATCTGGAGATCAGATTTGATTTATAGAAATCTACTGACCGAGTTGTTCAGTTGTTTGTTCAATTGTCCTGTTTTTTTTTCCAGTGAAATATGCCAAAAGTCCCGTCCATTTCTTCGCCGAGCGCATCGGCAAAACCATGCAGGGGGCTGGAACAAACGATGATGCCCTCATCCGACTGATTGTGTCTCGCTGTGAAGTAGGTTTTGATTTTGGTTTATTCTGTAATAAGTAAAGTTTATAATAATAATTATATCATTGCAATTAGGGTGGCAGAAGGGAAATCCAATCCTCACAACAAAAATAGATTATAATGTTAATAATAATTTTGCATGTATTCTTACTAAATTGTGCCTGAAATAAGGCCTAATAATGATTTATCTTCTAGGTCAAATGGGCAATCCCCCCACCCCACTTTCTGTCCCCCTTGTATAGTATGCCTACTCAAAAATATTACTGTATGCACTCAGGCTGAAATCTTCAGCATGGTCTGCACTTTTTCTATTGGAAATATAAAAGCATTCAAAAATGTGAATTATATTATTGTTTACTTTTTGCAGAATGACCTCCAATACATCAAGGATGAGTACTTCAACATGTACGATAAGAGCCTTGCCGAGGCCATCGATGGCGAATGTGGCGGAGACTACAAAAGACTTCTCATTGCTCTAGTCAAAGAATAATCATCTTAAAATATATTGTGGTTTTGGTACTTTAGCTGGTTCTTGAAGCTTCTCAAAAGTAACAATGGCTGCCATGTATCTATTACCAGAAAATATATGTTCAATATTATATATTGTAAGAATATTACTTCCAATTGTTGCAATTTTGAAGGTCTCAGGTCGACATTAATACGGTCCGGTTAATATTTGAATATTAACTTAAATTTGTAAACTTTATAAACAATTAAAATACTTGCATGTCTTGCTTTTATGAATACTATACTTCATTCAAAAAGTTTTCCATCATTTATTTACATTAATTGCCTTCAAAATCTTTGTATATATACACAAGTCGTTATTGTACATTAAAAGTTTAGAAAGATTCATTCCTATAGATCTGTTGCTGTCTGATCATGGTTTATTCCATATATATATTCCATTTGTTCTATTTGTTATTTGTTGTCTGTTAAAGGAAGTACAAACTGAATATACTTTTTTTAATGTTTTTTTTTTAACTTTTGGTTTCCGAAATGCTAATGAAGTGTTACCAGACTTAACTTGGTAGATACTCAAATTAGTAGAGAAGCTTGCTGTTAAAAAAAATAAATTTTGAAAGAAATAGAATTTTTCTTATTTTTCTTTATTATCGTTTTCATAGCTACTTGTTTTTATGAAACTTAAACTAGAGATGCACGGATATCCGGCAAGGTATCCGATTTCCGGCCGGATATTGGAATTTGCAGGGTATCCGGCAGAATTAGGCTGTCAGAACTGGATACCTGGGATGCTAAAAAATAAGTGAAAAGCTATATAAAAAACGTTCTTGTAACATTCTTTTATTTATTAACACAGTCAAAACATGACATAACCATCTTCAAAATTTAAATTCAGTTACAGAACATGACGAAAAACATTCCATCAGAGGAACAGTCCCCCTGCGGGAAAGGCATCTCTCGGCTCTCAGAAAAAATACTCATAATCAACCGCGAACCCTGAAAAATGTCATATTTTTGTATGTTTATTATCCCGGTCGTAATATCCGGTTGCTATCCAGTATCCGGCAGTTGTAGTTGTCGGATTATCCGGTATCCGGCTATTTTCACTATCCGTGCATCACTAGGTTAAACCATGACATCATCAGGGTATCTGGGAATGTGATTGGTCTTATCTTCAACCTGTGACACTCAGTTTAGAGTTTGACATCACGGTTTATGACAAAGGAAATTTAGCTGCTGGGCAAGTTTGTTATTTGTGTACAACCACAACCAAACAATTTCTGTCTAATCCGGAGAGTTACACCTTGCCAGAAGAGTCTCTGTTTGAATGTTTCCCAAATAAAACAAAGCCTGTTTTATTGTTTTTTTCACAAGACACTGGTTATTACACTTTCAAATCGCTTTGCAACATTGTCATTAGTCATTGTACACTACAGGACAAAAGTTTGGAAACCGTTTAAAAGTTGCTTATCATTTTATCAATGTTACACAAATTTGTTTGTGGGGGCCATGGTTTTTTATCTGATCAAAAGAAAATGTCATAATGGGAAGAGGGATTGTATGGGTAGTTTCTAAAGTGTATATGAATGGCATTCAGTTTCCTTTGTTGCTTTCAAAAATACTGATGGCTCCAAACAAGTGAACAGAGTCAGAGATATATCAATAAATTAGCAATGGCCAGTGCTTACTTTGAAACATCCCCATATTTTGAGAGCAACCTTAGAAATGTAATGTTATTTTCATAAATTTACCATTATGTAGGTTTATTTCGATTTGTTCAAATACGAATCTGAACAACCCAATACCATTTTGTGCAACTGTAATGCAATGGTGAGCAGCTTACCGTTTTCAAACTTTTGGCCAGTTGTGTAATTCTCCTTTGAGGATAACTGGTCTGTTTGGATCTGTTACAGTTCCTTGAAGCATCGATCAACCAGTGCAGGTATTGAAGCTAAACAAGCTAAACATGCAGTCTGGTGAGAATGAGAACTGCATGCTGCTGCCACCTTCTTCTTCTCTCTGTGTGTTTTCCTAGGTTTCTAGGACGCTCTGGACCTGAAAAGGGAGCTACACGTTATTTAGGTGTTTTATGGTTTCTGAAATTTTTGGTGCTGTATTTTTCAGTTTGTTTGGTTGTTCGTTATATATGTTTTCCCAATTTTCCTTGGTTTTTTCATCGGGGTGGGTGTATTTACATTCCTGTATCACATGCTTCAGGGTCTCATCGTTGGCCTTGCATTTTGGCACAAACCTGGCACAAAAGTTGACTTTGCGCTACATCATTGCTGTCCCAAGAAATTGCACATTCACATAATTTCTATTCAACATTGATGTATACCAGGGTCAGACTCGACAATCACATTCTCTAGGGAAGTAGACAAGGCCATCAGCACACTCAGAAACAGCCCCGGTGTCTTCAAGACAAAATTGTGTGTGTTCCTCTGATCGAAATGATGTGGACGCTCGCAGGAGCTCGCGGAATAGCACACTAATCACTAGGTGGCAACACAAGACAGCATAGGCCATCAGCACACTCAGAAACAGCCCCGGTGTCTTCAAGACAAAATTGTGTGTGTTCCTCTGATCGAAATGATGTGGACGCTTGCAGGAGCTCGCGGAATAGCACACTAATCACTAGGTGGCAACACAAGACAGCATATGTTCTGATCTGTGGCAATGCAAGAGCAGTCCACTTGTAGACAGCTAAACATGCATAATCCCTGTGTGAATGCATTGAAGTCAGTTACTTGAAACATGTGCTTGTAATATACAAAGTTCTGCAACTAAATCTGTGACATCACAGTTTTGAGATAAAGCGCAGTAGAAACTGGAAAATCACATATCTATGAAAACGATAATAACACTCAAGTCTTTCCGACAATAAAGTAATTTTTAAAATACCAACAGTCAAGCTACTGGGGTAGTCACCTAAATGATTCAAATCCTCTAAAGTGAAATCCGAAAATTCGGAGTCCAGAGAAGCTATGAAAGCACTTGTATCACTATCAACTTGGAAGATCTAGATGGGAGGTTATGAGGGCCAATGAATTAGCAAGTAAAATGGCCGAGGGACATAAAACCACACAGATTTTTCTAATTATTTTCCCTAAAAATTAATAGCAATAGGAAGGACTTATCTGATGAAAGGGGGGCATGCCGCCCTGCGCCTGCCCTCCTGGATCCGCATATCATTTGACCGTCCTTCTCAAGGGTCCACTCTTAGCCAATATCAAATACCTGCAGTCACCGATGTTAAAACCCTAGGGTTAAAACTGCATTGATCTTGACAATTTGAAAAGAATGTCCCATTGAGTGAAAACATCAGGATAAATATATAGTACCTGTGACAGTGAGCTAAACCGCCGGCCAACAGCTTTGCCAGGGCCCAATATTTCAGTCCACCAGACACGGGCTGCTGTAAAAGGTAGTTGGGTATGGTCGGATTCCTGAGACCCTCAGCTATCACCTCCAGGTTCACAACCTCACCAACCGGCTGCTCAATTCCGGCAATTCAAGATGGCGTCCAAGATGGCCGCCTTTCCTTGAAATCACTCTATCGCGGTCAATAATGATCTGATGTGAGGTATGATAGGTGTATTCTGGGGTTTTTGGGGTCAAAGAGTTCATTGAAATGAATTTCAGCACTGTCCAAGCAACATAGCATCATGTATTAGTCATATTGGGCATTTTATTGAGATAATTATAATTATCAGAACACTGTAAACAATGTTTTAATTGCATATGATTCATCAAGCTAGACAATAAAAGGTTTGAAATGTTGACTTAGTTTAATAACAGCTTAAGAACTAATATCTTAAGGATGATCATTTGCAATAATGACATCCTGTGATCTTATGTATTTTTATAATAAGTGGTTGTTTGTATGTTCCTGGAATTAACCTTCACTCAGATTACACAAAACAGGTGCTGCACGCTGTCAACTAGAAGTCTAGTGATATCAATAATTATGTTTATTATAGGTGAGGTTAATTTACAAGGGGATGGGATAAGATTGTGTATGATTTTTTCCCTTGTTTGGATAATGCAGAAAATTTACACCATTAAACAAAAAGTTTAAGCGCTTCCGGGCAGTCTACTGGAAGATGCATTCTCAAATTTCGGGACAATTTGCGTCACTCTAGCTCCCTGACATTAATTTGAATGCGATTAATATCTGAAGCGATACTCTACATCTGTTATTCATATTTCTATTTAGAACCACTGCATTTTGAACAAAAAGTCATTCATTAGACCTTTTGTTTGTGCATTATGTCCAGTAATCCGTGCAAAATCAATGGTTTTTCCCTGTCACTGGACCTGACATGACAAAATCAAGAGTTAATTCTTCTCCTAATGTACCATTATATTTAAAGTTTCTTTGCACGATTTATGAGAATATAGACTTGAATTTATATCTAGTTCACATTAAATTTTTTTTGGTCTTATTTCATTGATTAAGTTGATACAGTAGTTGTGTCACTAATTTATGTCAATTTTTTTGTCCACTCCGTTACTTGCCATAGCTCCGTTTGTTATTGTTTTTTATGAGCTATTTTCACTGAATATCATCAGACGCATGTGCACCATATAATAGTACCACTGCCTTACAGACTTCATAAAACATGTATTCAATAAATTATGACATAATATTCAAAGAAAATGTTTTTGGTCTCACCAAAATGTCCACTCCGTTTCCTTCATTTCCAAGCTTACCAATGATAGTTTTAAAGAGTGATTTCATGTATAAATTGCTGAGGGTGACAGCTTTTAATCGTCTTCAATTATTTTGTCTAATATCCAAAATAAAAAGCAGTATTGAGCGAAAAAGCAAAAAATCATTCCCCTCCGTTACTGTCCACTCTGTTACCAGATCATGAGCATGAAATCGATATTTGGACCAAAAAATCTACTGATATGAGATGAAGTACTTCTGAAAATAATAGCTACATCAATCTTTTATTGTTTTTTCTTTTGTAGTTGTTCCTACAGTTCGATTTTTACATCAAAATTCCACTCAGTTACCACATTGTCCCCTTCGTTACACTTTAAAATTTGAAATTTTGAGTTAGCTAAAGTGATTGAGTGACATGGTTGCACAATTTGTTTGAGCCATGATAGCTTGCTGTTTTGAGTTATTATATGATAATCTTTATTTTGTTATAACTAGCTATTTTGGCTCAAAGGAATTGTGCAACCGTCTCACTCAATCAATTAAGCTAACTCAAAATTCAAAATTTACAGTGTACAGGACATTTTTGCTATACCCTTTGTCCCGAAATTTGAGAATGGCCCAACTATGCTTAGCCAAGCCACACCAAACTGCGAAACAACTTGACATTTTTCAGACATCATAGAACACACATGATGCTGCAGCAGTTAGCTTGAAGAGTAAAGTGAACACAGATTGGTTATCAAAGAATGTTCTTAAATGGTAGGTAAAATTATCAGAATCTGCATTTCATGAAAATTTATTTTTAATTATATGAAATGTTGACAAGCTATTTTTACATGTGCGACTAGACCACCAACACGGAGCATACAGGATAGGCAAAAAGAAGCTGTAAATTGTTAGGCACAGCCTCTGCTAAAAAGGCCATTAAATAAGTAAATTTTGCCTTTTTGCTGATTTTTTTCTCTACTGAAGTCTCGGGAAAAAAATAAAATAGTCTCATAATAATGAAAATTACTCGAATAATTTAATTATTGGTAGAAATAATATTCAAGAAGCAGAAGTGCAGCAAAATATTCTAATTTCAGGATAATATCTATATACATATATAAAATTCACCTCCCCATATTCCTTTGTCACGGGTCTTCTCAGCTATGGCTTACCTAACATTCACAATATTTTGCCACAGTGTCCTGTTCTGTCTGAACTGTGTTTGTATCACTTCAAAGTTATCAAAACTTCCGAATATTTACTAAAATGTCAAGTTTTCCGTGAATTATGGCTGTCCTGCTGCAGTCAAAGCAGGAGCAACAGCAGCAGCAAGTCAGAGCGAGTTTTCACATTATTAAAGCAATAGAACAACATAGAAGGAAAGGAAGAATGAATGAAGCCATTAAAAGGAATTAGTGTAGGAATTCAGGAAGCAATCATGCAAGGGAATGAGGAATGAAATAAGAAAGGTAGGAATGCACAAGGGAAGGAATGAGGGAAGGAGTGATTACTTGAAGGAAGGCATGAAGAAAGCAAGGAAAGGATGAAAGAATTGGAAAAGGAACGTAGATAGCAAGGAGGCAGGACGGAAAGAAGGAAGATAGAAACAGATCACAGACAGAAACATAGAAAGATAAGGATAGATACATAGATATATCATAAATACATAATATTATATTACATGGACACATTGTTACATAAATAGATCTCTACAGGTATGTCAACAGTTCCATATTTCTAGACAGACAGGTAGATTGCTATATAATTTATATATAGATATATATAGACAGATACATATAGTCTACAAATATGGAAGACGTGTTGAACATGAGGATGAATACATGGAACAATTGCAGGATGGGTCAAGAAGGACAACATTATGGCGAAGGAGAAGACATAATTACTTTCAAGGCCCCAAAGAAAACCATGATTACAAAGAAATAAAAAATAAGACTATGGGAGGAATGGAGATAACTTGGATGGTTGGATGGCATCATGCATTTATACACTACATAGGTTAATTGGGGCATACGGACTAATTCCCAATGAGGCAGAACAGTCGAAGCACAATTGCTGTCCAACATGGGCCAAGTCAACACAAAAGGGGAGGGCGTTCAGAAGTAGCACTTTTACTTTAATTCACTGTACAAACAAGTATTATTGCGTAGATAATCTTGACTTAAGCACACAACCCTGATTTGGTAAATAAACAATAAAATGTCAATGCAATCTCTACCCGTCTTTAGACGGGTACACTGCTAGTATCTAGATAATATTCACTATATCAGGGTAAATTCAATTTAAGGATAAAATTGTCCTTTAAAGCAGTTTATGGCAGAAAAGTTCCCCAAAACTTGGTACCTTTAATTTCTGATATGATATGACCCATAAACTCCGGCAACAGCCTGAATCCATGATGAATTAGTTCAAGTCTCCTACCTGCAGGAAGATTAGCAACTGGTCTACATCATAACAAGGAATATTGTGACACATTTTACAAAGATATGGTAATTTGGCGACAGGCTCAATTGTTAAGTTGTCACAGAAATTGGTCTAGAGGTAATGATAAATCTTGTCAAACAAATAATTGTAGAATTGGTTAGTGCAGGTAGATGTTGTAGATAATTATGTGTCTGTTACCACACAGTCCCCATGCATGAATAATTTCAAAGCTGACATGACTCCCGGCCAGCAAAGTAAGACACTGATTCTATATTATTCCACATATGAACTGCCAATCCAATAATAAGACACAAACATGTTTGTTGAAAACAAGGTTCATATTGCAGGATTGACACAGGATCTTAGACAGATAAAGTTTGGCAATTAAGTCATAAAACCATTCATCTGTCATGGTAAAGGGGCAGTATCTAATCTTCTAATCATAATAATACTCATAGCAGGTGCATCATCTCACTCATAAGGCTTTTTTCTCTCAATCCATAACATCTTAAATTAAACTCCTAAGCCTGTCAATTCATCTGAAGTTCCCAATAGGGCATCTTTTACCGATCAACATTCATTATTTCCATAGTTACTCAAATATATCTTAGGAATTTGCCGAAATAAACACGTTTTTTCACTTAAATATATCCCCCCTGTATATTTATCTGCCACAACAACAGCTGTAATGCATTTAATATTAAAGCCCATTGAATTCCACATCTTTTCATATGCACACTGACCTTCTATGGCCAATATATCTACCCATTTAACATATATTCCTATTGGGACTTTGACAAAAAAACACATTTTCCGTGGCCTAATGGTTTAAGGTGCTTGTTTGCACTACCAGTCTGGCTTTGAGGTCGTGGGTTCGACTCCCACTCCTGGAACTCAATTTGGTCCGAGCCCATGGGACATTAAATGGAGGTGGGTTGTATCCAGTGTTCTGTGCTGGGGCAACTGAAAGACCCTGGGCATCCCTGAATTAATAGGGTATGTGCCAGACTCACAATCTTCTCATCAATCATCATCATACGGCGGTCACCAACACTGGAGAGTGCAACGGCATGGGAACCTTGGGCAATGTTCCTCTAGTCTCTGCCCACGGGCGCTGTTCAATGGCTGCCCTGAGCTGTATCATTGTGGAAGGCTCACCACGAATTTCGTGCCTGCATTGCAGTGCATGACTGAGAGTATTTACAATTACAATTACAATTACAATTACAATTACAATTACAATTACAAATCTGGAAGCTAGATTTCTCTGCCATATCAAGGCCAGTAATGCATATCATATTCCAGGCCACTGAATTCCGCATCTTTTGCCACACTGATTGAACTTCTATGTCCAATATAATAACTGCCTCCCAGAAATTACATTTCGTCATGCAGTTACAACTTAGAAAATCATGTTTTTCAACAACTCCAGTCTCTCAGTGTTTGTAGCGCTGTACACCCCGCTGTAGTAGTTCCAAACAATCCACATTACTTCATCTTTAACTGAAAGCTCACTGGAAGCTGCAAATAGGAGCTGCAGGCTTCACATTAGTCTAACCTGGGAAGAACCTGGAACTCGGTGCATTTTTGAGAAGCAAGAAACCCTAACGGGTGAACAGCTAGTTGGTTGTATTTTGCATCTAACATGGCCTTAATCTCCACCTGGTACACTGAGAAAGCTGTACATTGACATAAATCAGACTAAGGCAGCGTCTTAGAGCATGGCAACAAAATTACAAAGACATGATAATGACAGAAATATTTGCGGAAAGTCAGACATTTGCAAAACTCATATTTGTTGGAATGAATAATAGTGCACAGTGGCAAAAAAGTGTGTGACCACGCTACTTAAAAGTTTCTAAATGTTTCATATTGTTGGTGTACGAGACGTTTTCCAAAAGTTCTGTCCAACTTGCTATAACTTTTTCTATATTTTATGCAGAAACATGATATTTGGATCAGATAATATTGAGGTGATTTGCAAATGATCCTCAGAAAATCAGATCATAGAATTGAAAATAAATGAGTAAATTGTTACCATGGAAACCAGAAGTCACGAAATGCGGTCCAGATTTTGTAAATTGCTCACTTAAAATGAGTTTAACCTCCACAGAATGGTGTCTAGAGTTATTGAAACAAAGTAATTGTGATATTTTTCTGGAAAACACAATGAATGATGTGACTGCGACATATTAAATAACAATGGAAACAATGGTATTATTTTCAGATTTCACTTACCATCATTCATACAGTTACATAATATCAACATTCAGGAAAAATATGTTTGGATATGGATACCAAATAGTTAATGGATTTGCCATAACTTCCCTTAAATTAATTAGAAAAAACTAGCAGAGAAAGTATGAACCTTCTCAAAAATACGTACATTTGTACAATGAAAATAGTATGAGTGATAAAACAATAGGAGGAATATACAAGTTTTTTCTGAATAGCAGGGCAAGCAAAATTCAGCAGCGGGGATTTTGGCTGAAGAGGGCATTTTTCTATCATGTCACAGATATTGTGACATGCGTGGCTGGAAAGATGAAGTTAAACTATTCTCACAAATAAATAATTCAATGAATTATAGATTTATATTCATGGATTTAAATCCAGTTGTACTGCGAATTGCTACATTTTAACAATTTTGGTGTAACATTTAGAATCCAAGGGCACTTACTGGTGGGGCAAATCTCTGTCAGTGGTGGGGATTTTGCAGGGGCTGGTGGGCCAAATCCCCACCACTTTTATACTTAAAAAATGGCCTAGAGAGATCACGCCATAGAAATACATATGAAACACCCAGGCCTTTTCATCATTTTTTGTCATTTTTGACAGCCGCCTGCCATTTTGTTTGTTTACAAAAGCATTATTTTCAGTCTGTGTTTTCTTCAAACTTTCAGTCAAAGTAAATGTAGCAACCAAATATTTTTGGCAATCATCATTTAGTGTCAAGTTGGTCAGGATGTGATGTAGTTTAGAGCTACTAACCCCAATGTGACATTTGAAGGCTGTGGAGGCAGGCCCAGCAAGAAACACAACTTTTGACAATTTGCACCAGCAGAAATTTTGCCTGTTTTCATCTGCCTTGATGTTATTGTGGCAAGTACAGCCTTTTCCAGTATGCATAATCCAGATGGGTACTTGTTTTCGTCACCCACAGCCGAAAACCGAATGCCGACAGCTGTTTTATGTCCGAAATGAATGAAAATGCAGTGTCAACAAACACAAGCAGCCAGCAGCAGAGGCCATTTTATTTTTGTGACTCAACCAGCTGGAGTGGTGCCAGCCAATCAGGGAGCAGCATTTCGACCAATCAGAGAGCAGCAAAAAGTAAACAAAAAGGAGGGAGATCCAAATCTCTGGGTCAGTCCACATTTGGGCACTGTCCTCTTCATTTCAGCCTTCCCTTTCAGAAATAAAATTTCAGGTTCACCTTTCAGGCTTCCCTTTCAGAACTTAGAGAATTTTCAGATTTTATTCGCCTGTACACGGTACAGGCCAGTTCAGTTTCAGACTTAGAAAATTTTCAGGTTTCAATTTCAGGACTTCAAATTTTTCTAGCTTTTCACTTTCCGCCTGTGAACGATACAGGCCATTTTCAGAACTTAGAAATTTTCCAATTTCATTTTCGGTATTCGGTACCGAGATTGAAATTTTAAAATTTCATTTTGATTTCAGGACTTAGAAATTTTAGATTTCATCTCGCCTGTACCCGGTACAGGCACTTGATTTCAGACTTTGAATTTTTTCTAGGCCTTTGATTTCAGACTTTGAATTATTTTAGGAATTCAATTTCAGACTTTGAAATTTTTCAGATTTCGATTTCAGACTTTGACTTTTTTCAGATTTCGATTTCAGACTTTGAAATTTTTCAGATTTCGATTTCAGGACTTAGAAATTTTAGATTTCATCTCGCCTGTACCCGATACAGGCACTTGACTTCCGACTTTAAATTATTTTAGGAATTCAATTTCAGACTTTGAAATTTTTCAGATTTTGATTTCAGACTTTGACTTTTTCCAGATTTCGATTTCAGACTTTGAAATTTTCAGATTTCGATTTCAGAACTTAGAAATTTTCCAATTTCATTTTCGGTCTCCGATACCGAGATTGAAATTTTTGAATTTCATTTCCCTTTCAGACTTTGAATTTTTTTTTTTAGGAATTCAATTTCAGACTTCAACTTTTCAGGGTTTGGTTTCAGACTTCGAACTTTTCCGATTTCAATTTCAGATTTTAACTTTGCAGATATTAGATTTTTCCTTGGATTTTAGAATTCATGTTTCAGGTTTTTTACTTCTAGGAATTGGATTCACGGAATACAATTTCAGGTTCAAGCCTTATCATTTCAGTACGGAAGAAGAATTATCGGAAGATTTACGAGTGACCGTGAAGACTTTGAATTTCATTTGGTAAGAATGATTGCCACGAGATGTACGATTTCTGAATATTAAATTTTTAAACTGTTTATTCGTGTTTGTATTTCTTGTCGACGTCCTGTGGGTTGTAGCCTTGACTGGAAGTGAAGTGTTTGCCTGTGGGCACCACTTGGCACTCTGCATTATTCCTAGAGTTAAGACTGGCATAGACCCCCCCAGGGCGTTACAAGAATTGGCGCAGTTGACAGGGTTCGTTGATTTTCACTTTCAGGAAATTGATTGATTGAATTGTTGATTAATGTTCTTATAATTCCAGGAGACTTTTTCAACTTTCAGGAAATTTTTTATTAAACAGTTTGACATTTCAGAGATTGTTTGCAGAAATTTTAATTTCAGTGAATTAATTGTAGAAATTCCATTTCAGAAATTTAAGGATTTCTGTTTCAGCTGTTGTATTTACAGGAATTTCTATTTCAGATTTTAGAGATTCTTATTTCAGCAATTTTTGACTTACAGGAAATTTCTATTTCAGAATTTTCAGATAATTCTGTTTCAGCTGATTACTTGCAGGAATTTCTTTTACTTGTAGAAATTTCTATTTCAGAATTTTCAGATAATTCTGTTTCAGCTGTTTACTTGCAGGAATTTCTCTCCCATATTTGTTCATTTTATTTCATAGCACAGCATGTCTGATTTAGATAATCCTGTAATTTCGGAGGGCCAGCGGGCTGAGAGGCCCAAAAGTCCCCCTTATTATTGCAGACAGAAGAGGAAGCTCTCCGAGAAGGCCCGGGATGGACTTTCGGGTCCGCGCCTGAGATCGATGTACAACTTCGAGACTGATTCTGCCTCCGGAGGAGAGGACAAAGAAGAATGGAATTCACCAGCACCGGCTGCTGGTCAGGTGAGATTCCAGCGTAATGTTCAGGAACGAGATGATGCCCGTGGGGAACCAGCCCACTCGATGCCTTCGGACATTCCTTTGCGGGAAGATAGTTCTCATTGTGATGAGCCTGACTCATTCAAGATGGAGATGCGGGATCTCATGTTGACATTCGCCAGGAGGATGGATTCAATGGAGAGGAAGTTTGACTCAAGTCGGGAGACCAGCCAGGCCAGGGATCAGGCCGGTCACTCAGTGACCCCACGGGACTTAAGTCAACCTGAGCACATGAAGATTGCACTGCGTTCACCAAGATTTGATGGACAAGGAGATTGGTCAGCTTTCGTCGTGCAGTTCGAGAATTGTGCAGAACTCGCCGGCTGGAGTGACAGGACCAAGGCTCGGATGGTTGGACAGTGCTTGGACAAGACAGCAGCCCGGTTTTATGCGAATCTGTCCCGCAGTGAGCGGTCAGATTATGAATGTCTTCTCTCGGTCTTTTCTCGGCGTTTCGGGGACGCTCCCATCGAGATCTACCGAACACCAGGATGAGGAAGACTGGGGAGTCCATTCAGGATCTCAAGGATGATCTATGGAGACTGGTGTGCAAGGCTTATCCAGGGATGAATTACGACGCCCGGGAATCACTGACGGCGCAGTCACTCCTTAACGCCGTGGACGTAAATACAAAACTTCATGTAGCCTGCAAGGGAGCGTCATCGCTCCAGGCGATTGTGCACTCCATTCAGAATTACGAAGCCATCGCGGGAGCCGATAAGAGGAACAAGCGTCCGGCAAAGGGACCTAATGTGGAGGTACTAGCTACCGGCCTGGAGGACAAGCCCGGTAGAATTCCTGCAGAAGCAACAGCTTTGGGAAATGCCAAGGATCTGGACCGTACCTAGGACGCGATCCAGTGAGAGATGAACTATGTCCTAGGACACCATTGTATCATTATCATTATTGTTATGCATCGAGGGTGGTGGCCCTTTCGGAAGATCTACAAGTTGGAGATCGCTTGGGACTTGAAGTGGACAAGGATAACCTGACAGCTATAGCGGATCCTGAGGCTTCTATATCAGAGGATGAAACGTCTGACGTGGACAAGAGAAGTGAGGATCCGAGGAACGACGTCGGAACAAATTCACTTACAGTGTCGCCAGGAGTGTCAGTTTGTTCAATGTGGGGAGACAGTCTCGTTGGAATCTTGAAATACTGTGAGTTGAACTTCTTCTATTTTGTGTGTGCAGTAGTTGGCTGGATGTGGAATACAGTCATCCAAAAGTTTGAAGTTTTACGTTCAAGTGTAGTAGCTGAATTTGAAGATTGTGGAGTGGAGGGATCCACAATAGTTGCTCATGTTGATGAAGGCAACTGGGAAGGAGCCCAGGTTGTCGGTGCAGGTCTAGCTAAGAGGGCTACAGACCTGGAGGAGGATCATTCGTTGTTGAGGGATGAACTTCTTATCGTGGATCCAGACAGTGATCAGCAGTTGGAAACTTCTTTGAGTCAAGGAATTTCAAGTTGTGGACTGTGGAATGTCCTTGTGAAATTATTGATCAAGTTGTTGCTTTTCTTGTCTTTCTTGAGTCGGAGGACTCATGTTGCCTGCAGGAAGTTTGGTACTTTTATTTCAGGTGCAGGTTTAGGATCTGGAGCATGGAATATTTACGCCTGTGTGGCGTGCAGGCAAGCCGTGCAGCTTGAGGATATGAGCATTGACTTGACAGGAGTCTTGTCTGAAACTACTAGGATGTGTGCATCACTACTTCAAGGTACCAAGTCAACTTTAGCGGAACGATTGGCGTTCAAGGAGGAGATAGTTTTCGGAGATGGTGTGTGGAAGGTACCATGGATGATTGCGACGACTTGCTAATTCAGTTCTTCGAAACAGCGACGACCAGCGATGAAAAGCCAGATGGACAAGATTGTCTTCATAGGAGCTCGAGGACGAGCTTTTCTAAGAGGGGAGTATTGAAACACCCAGGCCTTTTCATCATTTTTTGTCATTTTTGACAGCCGCCTGCCATTTTGTTTGTTTACAAAAGCATTATTTTCAGTCTGTGTTTTCTTCAAACTTTCAGTCAAAGTAAATGTAGCAACCAAATATTTTTGGCAATCATCATTTAGTGTCAAGTTGGTCAGGATGTGATGTAGTTTAGAGCTACTAACCCCAATGTGACATTTGAAGGCTGTGGAGGCAGGCCCAGCAAGAAACACAACTTTTGACAATTTGCACCAGCAGAAATTTTGCCTGTTTTCATCTGCCTTGATGTTATTGTGGCAAGTACAGCCTTTTCCAGTATGCATAATCCAGATGGGTACTTGTTTTCGTCACCCACAGCCGAAAACCGAATGCCGACAGCTGTTTTATGTCCGAAATGAATGAAAATGCAGTGTCAACAAACACAAGCAGCCAGCAGCAGAGGCCATTTTATTTTTGTGACTCAACCAGCTGGAGTGGTGCCAGCCAATCAGGGAGCAGCATTTCGACCAATCAGAGAGCAGAAAAAAGTAAACAAAAAGGAGGGAGATCCAAATCTCTGGGTCAGTCCACATTTGGGCACTGTCCTCTTCATTTCAGCCTTCCCTTTCAGAAATAAAATTTCAGGTTCACCTTTCAGGCTTCCCTTTCAGAACTTAGAGAATTTTCAGATTTTATTCGCCTGTACACGGTACAGGCCAGTTCAGTTTCAGACTTAGAAAATTTTCAGGTTTCAATTTCAGGACTTCAAATTTTTCTAGCTTTTCACTTTCCGCCTGTGAACGATACAGGCCATTTTCAGAACTTAGAAATTTTCCAATTTCATTTTCGGTATTCGGTACCGAGATTGAAATTTTAAAATTTCATTTTGATTTCAGGACTTAGAAATTTTAGATTTCATCTCGCCTGTACCCGGTACAGGCACTTGATTTCAGACTTTGAATTTTTTCTAGGCCTTTGATTTCAGACTTTGAATTATTTTAGGAATTCAATTTCAGACTTTGAAATTTTTCAGATTTCGATTTCAGACTTTGACTTTTTTCAGATTTCGATTTCAGACTTTGAAATTTTTCAGATTTCGATTTCAGGACTTAGAAATTTTAGATTTCATCTCGCCTGTACCCGATACAGGCACTTGACTTCCGACTTTAAATTATTTTAGGAATTCAATTTCAGACTTTGAAATTTTTCAGATTTTGATTTCAGACTTTGACTTTTTCCAGATTTCGATTTCAGACTTTGAAATTTTCAGATTTCGATTTCAGAACTTAGAAATTTTCCAATTTCATTTTCGGTCTCCGATACCGAGATTGAAATTTTTGAATTTCATTTCCCTTTCAGACTTTGAATTTTTTTTTAGGAATTCAATTTCAGACTTCAACTTTTCAGGGTTTGGTTTCAGACTTCGAACTTTTCCGATTTCAATTTCAGATTTTAACTTTGCAGATATTAGATTTTTCCTTGGATTTTAGAATTCATGTTTCAGGTTTTTACTTCTAGGAATTGGATTCACGGAATACAATTTCAGGTTCAAGCCTTATCATTTCAGTACGGAAGAAGAATTATCGGAAGATTTACGAGTGACCGTGAAGACTTTGAATTTCATTTGGTAAGAATGATTGCCACGAGATGTACGATTTCTGAATATTAAATTTTTAAACTGTTTATTCGTGTTTGTATTTCTTGTCGACGTCCTGTGGGTTGTAGCCTTGACTGGAAGTGAAGTGTTTGCCTGTGGGCACCACTTGGCACTCTGCATTATTCCTAGAGTTAAGACTGGCATAGACCCCCCCAGGGCGTTACACATAGAACGGACATGAGGCTGAATGATGCCACCTCAAGATGAGTCTCCAAATCTGCCATATTGGAACTGCCCTGAGACATGACGTCGCAATAGACTAATTGTGATGTGACATCATACCATTGTTATAAGTGACATCACTGTTATTGGTGACGTCAAAGTTACATTGTGCCAGGATACAGGGCAGTTCCAAGATGGTAGATTTGATTGCTTCATCTGCCACAGCCTCATGTCCATTCTATGTATTTCTATGGATCACGCACAAACCAACCAAATGACAAAAAGATTGCACAATGCCAAAATATGAGGACTATTAATTAAATGGATAGAAAGTAATAGGAAATGTGTTCAGAGTCATAGTTATTAGTCTGAGAAATTGTGAAACAGTGAGGATTGTTTTTTACAGCTATCCTGTTCTGTATCCCTTGTAATAATTAATTTTTATGACCAGAGATGTTGAGTCAGTGTTTGTCAAGGTGCCCTGGGTCGTATTTCATTACTTTCGGTTTCCATGGCAACAAATTAACCATTTATTTCTTTTTCTATGATCTGATTTTTCTGGATTATTTGCCAATTACTTCAATTTTGTCTGACAAAAATATCACTTTTCTGTATTAAATCTAGCAAAATTTATGGCAAGTTGGACAGAAGTTTTGGAAAACCCCTCGCAACTTGGTACTCAACATCTTTCCAGGCTTAAATTAATATGTTTTGTTTGTGTGTAGATAATTTACAAATGGCTATCTGACCTCACTAAGCATAGAATAGCCTGGTACTTAACTATTTGGACATTTCTTGGCATATATTACACAACGTTATGAAAGGTTCAGGAACTGTTCATCAGGGATGCTTCATGTTAATGTTGTAGATCCAGATGCAGAAATTACTTGACAATGTTGCACATAAACCACACCACTTCACTAAACACTCAGAACTCACTATTGAGCAAATGAATAAATGACACATTTTATTGTAAGTCATACATGCAATTGAAACATAGTTTCCCATATACTGATAATTATCTCAGTAAAATGCCCAATATGCCTAATAAATGATGTTAGGTGGCCTGGACTGTGCTGAAATGCATTTCAATGAATTCTGTGACCCCAAAAACCCCTGAATAGACTATCACACTCTCATGTCAGATCATTATTGACCGAGATAGAGAGATTTCAAGGAACGGCGGCCATCTTGGACGCCATCTTAAATTGCCGGAATTGAGCAGCCGGTTGGCGAGGTTGTAAACCTGGAGGTGATAGCTGAGGGTCTTAGGAATCCAACCATACCTCACAACCTTTTACAGCAGCCCGTGTCTGGTGAACGTCACTGGCCCCCTGGGTAGGAATGGAAAGAAGCATGGATCAAGGCCTCTGGTGAATCGCCATTAGTGAAAATTGCCTAATTTGAGTAAATGTCCAATTATTGGTCATCTCAAGAGTTCATTTTGAAAAGTTTTAAATTCAAACAAATGTACATACAGTAGCATTCAGGCATACCTGTTGTTATTTCCATTCATTAGAGCTGTTTGCGGATGAGCGGTCCAAACAGTTTCAAAATTCACTTTCAACTTTGTCATGTGATGTCACTGGCTTAAAAATGTTTTGTTAGTTATGGTTAATCAGTTTATTCAGTGCTTGTCATATCTAGCAGCATAGGTGACAATAAACAAACAAAATTAAAGACTTAATGAACTTCATCAATTCAAATAAGAAGATTATGAGACCAACGGAAAACTGTCGATGACGTGGCAAAGCCAGTTTGCAAATTGAAAATAAGAAAAAATTAAATTTTGCCAGTGGACCGCCAATCCGCAAAGAGCTATAATTTAACTTCAAAAGAGATGTTTGTACATGTGTGCAGTGACATCAACTTGGGCATCAGGAAATCCCCTTGACAGCCAATCACAGTGAGTCACAGAAACCGATCGAGTATATATATACAGAATCTTCATACTTCATAAATTGAATCATTATGCCGGAATCAAAAGTGACAATGAAACAATAAATGGCTGCAAATAGAATTTTAATGGGAGTTTTAGGTAAGGTCACTGGCATGTGCCATATGACCTGACAGTGATCATCAGCTGATTGGGCAACTTAGGAAGATTTTCAACACCATATGCCTTGTCTTGTGTTAAGGAATGAATCACATCAGATATTTTAAACAACGTTTAATTTTTTGTTGTTATTTTGAATCAAAATTACTGAAGCATGCAAATCCAAAATGACTTCAAAATGATCATGAATATACTTGTTGGCATTCATGCGTGCGCATAGAGGTGCATTCCCTGGGCCTGACATAATATTCAAGCCCTGAGCTACTACTCAACACTGAACCAGTGCAGTGGGCTGGGCCATACTGAACCAACATACTGCAGTGCAGTCAGTCAGTGTATTGTCTGAAGCTAAAATAGAGGCACCCATAGGATCTTTAGAACAACAAACATGGCTACAGTAAGTGAACTTCTTTTGCTTTATAATTGTATTAACTTATTCTGCTTCTGTCGAAATATAGTATTGATCAATGATCAAGAAAAAAAAAGTTACAGGCCATTATAAACTCTAGTGAAGTGTGGCCACTTGTGGTGCATTCATGTTCAGTGATAAATCCTGTTCAGGATCAGTACTATTACTCCACCAATATCCTGAGCTATATTGGGATATAACATTCATCTATGCAATGATTTTGATATGTATGTAAAACTCATAACACAAAAAAAGATTTATAGAAGTTTAAGGGGATATGCACAACTTCTTCATATTTTTTTCTATCAGCTACTCTTTTGATTTTGATACATACATGTGAGATATTTTATGAAATGTTTTGCAGTAGACAGAAAATTGATGTTATCCAGCACTTTCTGCAGGGAAGAATGAGCACTATCATTTGCCTAACCTACATATTCCACACACCAGTCTCACTCCAGCTCTGTGTATTATACAGAATGTGATATTTGGCAGCCATCCTACTTCTTGGCATGTTTACCTGACAGAACTACTTTAGACAGAAAAAAAAAACACTGAATAAATGGAAGTTCTGTTATCCCTTTTATTCATAAATCTTTTTTTTTTCAACTTTGTTTTTTTACTGTAATAAAGGACAATTTTCTCAATATTTTCACTACTAGGAAGCACCTTCCCGATAATCAAAGAAAATTTCGGATGGAATTCATTTTCAAAACTTCTATGATGATATTAATTATTTCTTCTTGGCTTTGAAAAAAAAACCAAAAAAAACAACAACAACACAACGATGACTTTGCTTTGACATCTCATTGAATTCTCATTGAGCATACCCTTTTCTTAGGGCAGATTTCACGAAAAGTGCTCTTAAACTTTCCAACCCTATTGTTATCTCTCTGTTGCTTCCTGAAGCAAGTAAACCTATTACTAAGTACATCTGAGAGGTAATGAATAAATATCAATAAAATATTCCTCAAATATGTAGCTTTTTCCTCTTAAAAAGATATTTTTTTATGCCTCATGAGGACAATTTTGGACGGCCAAACTTACTGGTGATCAGACATGCTTACTTTGGCACTCTGTGGAATCTGCTAAAACCAATTCAGGAAAATGTAATGGTATGTGATTGATAAACAACATCTTGAAAATTATTTTGGAACCATTTTTAATTGTCTTGGTCATTATAAAACTTGAAAAAAATTAAAAGTAAAAAAAGACTGCTAATGTAACTCCATTCCGTCTCAGGACACTGAGGTTACATTAGCAACTTTTACATGGAAATCTTTCTGTGTTCTCGCCACTTATGCCAATTTCAAACATGAAATTATAATATTTTGTTGAAAAACGTGTCTTATTTGCCTATATACATCACCAAAAACATAAACGACTGGGTGTGGTACCTGTTTCTTTATTGCTAATGTAACTGCAATTGTGCATCCGTCCATTTCATAGTGTTTCATTAGCAAAATCTGTCTATATATATTACGTTAACGAACACACGATTAAATCTCAATTTTTTTCTGAACTGAAAGCCAGGTCAGGGGTGGTACCCTCCTGGTGACTTCATTTATATTGCTGTAGGATCAGCATGAAAAATTCCGTCCTCCATCATTCATCGTTGTTACATTAGCACAAGGGCATATTTTTAACTACTCTGACCTACCAATCCAATAGAAAAGATGGTGTACCCATGATTTTATTTAATGGATTGACACAATAAAAGATTTAGATTTCAGTTTTTTTTTGTCCTGCCAGCTATCCTCAGAAGATGCACCCTGAGAAAATCTGAGAATCTACGAATTGATTATGTCTGGCCTTATCAGTATTGTGCTAATGTAACTTGAGGACAAGTTGTGGTAAGTCATTTTGCAGCTTTTTCGTGAAATCTGCCTTAGACAGACACAAAAAAGTGTCATATCTGTCAGAATTCATGATCATCAGGCCAATAAAAGTGTACGTCTATCAGTCAATGAACCCAAATGAACTTATTTAATAAAGCAAAATTTATTTGATTGGCACAGACCCCAAGAAGCTCATTGCTACTGCCAAAATGCATGGCTTATGCTGAAGTTTAGGCCTTAATAATGTTTGGCACTGTGGGCGTTGAACTATGCTGAGTCCATTCTGAGATTTACACCTGTGACTCATTGACCCCAGCAAAAAGGCTGAGCAGATATATCACAGATCATGCTTGGAATCATGCTATGTTATGACATGTCATAAAACACGTGGATAGGGATTCGTGAAGTAATGTGTATCTTCAGTATATGGATCATAAAGAATATATTGTAGATATATACCATGGAAACCATGCACAATGTACACTCAGAGAGCAAGTTACCTGAGCAGGTCTATAGAGTGCAAGCACTGTACAACTGAGCATGTGATGGTCAGTGTGAGCTTGTCTGCTGACTGAATAGAAGTTAGAAGAACTGTACTTAACTTCTCAAAGTTCGTCTTTATTAGTTGATGGAATGCTTTTTGCGAATAATATAACACATACTCAATCACTGTGTAAAGTGTATATACTAAGTTAAAAAATAACGTGCAAGCACTTTAAGCGGCGTCAAAGGTTCCTCAAAAGTGTAGAATGATATTTTTCTAAAGAAACCACTGAAATGTTTCTGTCAATCCTGTTAATTTATCAATCTATCTATCTATCTATCTATCTATCTATCTATCTATCTATCTATCTATCTATCTATCTATCTATCTATCTATCTATCTATCTATCTATATAGAAAGAATATTGTAATGAAATTAATCCCAGAGTAGGAGTGGTGGAAGCATGAGTGATGATGTTTTGATAATGTTTTGATAATGCTGGTAAATAAATAAATAATTTTAGTTTGACCCTCAAGAATTTGATATGTATATTAAGAAAAATTTCATTTCGATATGAAGACATAACTTATTTTTGAAGTGCAATGAACCTGAACCTTTTGTTTTAATTTAGGCATGTTTTCTATCTGAAGGTGATGACTTTGGCAAATTGAGTTGTGAAGATTTGAATTGGCTATCTATAGGTGTGAATCTAAATTGCACTCTCAAGATTTGAAGAGCAATCGAGTGTTTTTTGCCAATTACCAGTTAAGTTGATTGGAATAGAGAAGATTTAGCAATGTTTGTGTGTCTTTCAACAATTGAATTACCCTACACTTTCTCAATCGTAATTTACCCCAACACCTCCGAATTATCACCTGTAAATCAATTGATATTTCCACAGATCAGGTGTATTAAATTGGTGGATATTTCTACATTGCTCACATGCCACGCCCCCTCACGGAAATGCACGAAGAGATTCGGCCTGACCCTTGACCCGTGAAAGGCAGTCCATTTAGTTTCTTTACTAATTTTGTTTGTGACAGTGGTAAACCAGAATTGACTGGGCTCAAGAAAAAAATCCATTGAGACTGTGTTTTAAGTTTGAATGAGATTGGTGAGAGAGGACGATCACCAGAGTGCTAACAAGAATGGGCAAAATGCCTGCTGTAAGAGCTGGCTGACGCCGCTAAAAACCAACTATATTATCGTACACAATTTACATGAATAACAAATTAACTATATCCTATTAAGTACTGAAAAGCGAAAAGGATATGGCACTGATTCTGTTAATTAATAATATAAATTATATATAATTATATATGGAAGTAATATGAGATCCTACAACTGCCTTGATACAACTGACGCATACAATGTACATGTGCCAGTCAGAATAAGTTCTGAATAACCCAATCCCACATCATTGCATATGATGGTGTGATCTAGGGGCATGCACACTGGTGCAGCTCAAATAATTTTCAGTGATTCAGCCAGCCTAAAAATACTGGAGAACTGCTCCATACCACTCAATGGCAATAAAAAATGCCAGACAACTTGGGACATTGGTGTCTCACTGCAAACTAAATTGTAAATGATTGTACTGCACAATGCACATTATTGCCTGTTGTTTTGGCTGTTTTAAGTCCGATGTTGCTCCCATGAAATTCCACTGAAAAGTAAAAGACAAGTAAATGTTTTTGAGATTTTTCTCTGTCAGTCTACGTTTTACACCTGAGCTGCTCAATTAATGGCCATACATGATCCAAACCAGTCATTCAGAAGTGTTTAATACTCGTGGGAGAACATTCCATTGGAATGACATGCACACTCAACCTTGAAACATGGATTGAACTCCTCCCAGCACCATCACTACTCAGCTGCCTATTTACACCAGGGTGGGACATATGAGCTGTGGTTAAAGGTTACATGCACACATAACTTCCTGACTCCCTCAATAACAACAGATTGCTACTCTGCTCACAAGAGTTAATATTTTACATCATGCATAAGAGACAGCAGCAGTGAGCTGACACCGTCAGTAAACTCTGCCTGATTTCAGATGCAGTAACGACCGCTTTTTTTAAGGGAAGTGGAGTAACGACTTGGTCTGTTGAATTAGGTCTAGAATTGAATATTAAATATCTTTTAATCGGCCACTTTATTATTAGAATGCTGCTATTGCTGCAAAGTGGTACTTGTTGTAGAACTTTTTTTTGGCGGAGTCATAATTTTTCCTGCCCAGGGAATTGTGAGTAGTCCCTGTTTGGCAGCCAGCCAGACAGCCTGTTTGTTGTTTTAATTGGTTTCTTTGGAGAAAACCATAAACTATCATTTAAATCATGCTGGAAAAAGCTGTTAAAGGATTTGAAATCTTCAGAATTTTATGGTACTCATTGGCAGTGCATGTGCACTCAATGATCGTTTAACATTGTTGATTACAATTTGTTTATGTCTTGCTGGCAGCTCAGCTGTGTGTATGAGCACAAGTGATGAGGTCCCTCTACATGGACATGCCCTGACCTACTTGAATATTAATAAATGTGTCAGGTGGAGGTCATCCGATTTCTGGCAGACTCTCCAGCTGTGCTGTTCGTTCAGAGTCTGTGAGCAGACTGACAGATTGCTCTGGCTTCCTAGCTGTCAGCTATCTAAACTGAACAGCAAAAACAAAACGTTATCAAAACTTCCTTGCAGGAGCTTTGCAGGGTTGTGACCTCCCCAACCATGAGATTAAAAAGAATGCAATTGCATGGTTCAGTTATCGTTAGTGAACAGTTATAAAGCACACAGCAAAGAACAGGTTTCTGCAGAATTAATGCAACAAAAACAAAATCGGACGACTACCTAAAAACTGAGAGTGACACAAATATATATATATGCAGAACAAACAAACAACCATGTCAGAGAGCAAAATGGCAAAAGTCAGTGGAATACAGTCCTCAACACTGTGTGTGACCCCCCGAGCCTAGACACAAGCCTAGCACCTCCTGCACATGCTCGGCACCAGCATGTTGATGCAGTTTTGCGGTGCACATGTGGCTTTCCACTCCTTGTCTCCTGAATGGTTTGGATGAGTGTCTGCGTTTTGGTTGGCCTCCTTGCAGCAATCATTCCGCCTAGTTTATCCCGAGGATGCTCAACAAGATTGAGATCTGGGGAGAAGGGCATCCAATGCAGGGCAAAACCTGGATTTATCACTGAAGACGACACCATTACAGAAGCAGGTGATGTTTGTTGCTCCCTTGCACATTGTCAAGCACAGGACCTCTAAAGTTCTGGATGCTGTGCACTTTGGTCTTGACTTCTCACCCCTTCTCACATGCTTCCTCACTGTATCAGCAGTGTTATTACTCAGCCTGCAGGCGGAGTATTGTGAGGATGGGCATTTTCTTGGATCTCTGCTTGTGGGTTTGTGTGTTTGTTAATCGATTCCTGCCAAGAATACTCAATGGATTTACATTTCCTTTGGCACGATGTGTTCATTTGTACTGCACAATACCTGATTAAATTTTGGTGAATATTGGAGCTTTTTTGGCACTGCAGTAAAAGAAAGTCAAAATTAGGCCTCTACCGTGCTGCATGCACTGCTCAACAGACTGTAGAAATTTAAATATATGTACACTCACTTGGGCTGCTAGTTCATTTTACTTTATCATACTTTGCAGGAAAAAAGACAAATAATCCTTGAACAAACAGATAGATAGATAGATAGATAGATAGATAGATAGATAGATAGATAGATAGATAGATAGATAGATAGATTTATTGATTTATTGATTGCCATATCCATTTTAAATTGCTCCAATGGGCCCATTTAAAAACAGTTTCTCTGATATGGTCACCCTTTAAAAAACATATATTCTAAATTACTAAAACTGATTAATGTTCTATATTGATTGATTGATTGACTTGATTATTGATTGATAACAGATATCAAGAATTAGAAAGTTGTGTTCAGTCTGAGTCTTCCTTTGAAGGCAGGCTGAGGTATGTGATCTCCGAGCGCTCATCTAGTTCAGCATTGTTTCAATGATGGTTGAGCCCTTCACTCCTTCAGTGACATCAGCAGTTGTTGATAAAGGTCAGAAAAGGTCCTAAGGTGTTGCAGAACTATCCTGTTCTAGTTGGGGTTGGTTACCATGGGTCTTCCAGGCCTCAGACAATCACTGACACTTGATATGTTTTTGTGCATACTTCATTGCGCATTAAAAAAATTACTGGAGCATGAAATGAGTGATCAGACATAACACGGTGTGACAATGGGATATATATATAGTATATATATGGATCCCCGATTGTATAAAGATTTTGTTATTGTCTTGACATTTCACACAGTGGCATGCTGTCCAATGTCCATTCTATGAATATGTAAATGGTTTTAATCAGATTTTTTATGTAAAAATGTTCAAGACAAAATAAATCCCTTTAATAAATTATGCCATCATTTATCTGCAGGTCCACCCAGTGGAGAACTTCAGTGCCGAAGAAGATGCAAGGACCTTGCGGAAAGCCATGAAGGGCATTGGTGGGTAGAGTGCGAGAGTAATCCAGTATAAAATGATGGAATTGGGAAAGAACCGTTGTAAAAATACTGACTCTACATTGATCAGTCCTCATTATAATTAGGCATTGTTGCCAAACAAAGACAATTCTTGTCATGACTGTATTTCTGCTATTTCAATTAAACTTTCCAAAACAATAACATGGTTGTTGATTTATCACTATTAGAGATTTGAAAATTAGCTTTTTGTTTTTCACTCCAGGCACTGATGAGAAGGCCATCATCCGGGTACTTGCCCACAGGTCAAATGCCCAGAGACAGGAAATCAAAACCTACTTCAAACAGGCTTATGGAAAGGTATGAGGCAGGGAATCTAAAAAGCAAAAAGACAGATAGGAAATGTAAGGGAAAATCAATTTCATGCTAATCCAATTAGCAGTATCAATTTTGATGTAATCTCAGATGTGCCTTGAGACCCAACTGCTTGCAGTCATTGCCAAATACGCAACAATTTCAAAACATGATGGTTTTTAAATTGACTTTTGCCTGTCATCAAATTAAATAGATGTTAAAACCACACCTACAGGATTCCATTTAATTAAGTAAAAATGCTGTTAATTAAATGAAAAATTGTTATGTATTGTATTTATTGGCTATTTTTATTTTGTTCTTGTTGCCAATAGGATCTGATAAGTGACCTGAAAAGTGAACTGGGAGGGGATTTTGAGAGGGCAATCCTGGCTCTGATGGACACCCCACTGTTCTACCTGATCCATGAGCTCAGGGCGGCCATGAAGGTAATTGCATATACATATCTAAATATATATACCTATAAATAGATCTATATTATATATATCTATCTTTTGAATATTTTGCATTATTAAATTTACTAAATTTTTGTTTCATTATTTATGATTCAAGATTATAAGCTGGCAGTTGCTTCTTTTTAGGGTGCTGGAACCAATGAAAAAACTTTAATCGAAATCTTATTAAGCAAAACAAACCCAGAGCTGGAAATCTTGAAATTAGCCTACAAGAAAGGTAACTATAACATTTGGAACCAAAATATATGCTAGTATATATAATTATAGCATACACAGGGCTTTGCCAGAGTTTAACATATTCATGGAATTCATGATTCTTCACAATGGAGGGTCTGTTTGGCTGGTTATGAAAATATATTCAGTTGGTGAAAACGTAACACAAATTACCATAATACATTCATAATTTCAATTTGGATAAATATGAAGACCTAATCCACCTCAATATATGGTTTGTATATTCTTGTTATAAATTGGCAATGTCTTGGCATGTACTATGTCTTGATATAATTTCAGAATACGATAAAGATCTGGCTGAAGAAGTAGCAAAAGAGACCAGTGGCAACTTTGGCAGATTGCTGGGGTCCATCTTGAATGCCAAAAGAGAAGCCGAGGAGGGGGTGGATGCAGACAGGGCAAAGAGTGATGCCCAGAGGATATATGATGTGAGTTATATTTAAACAAATATTAACTATGTACATACTATTAAAAGTAGTACTAATCATATTTACTTATTTGTTGTGAAGCTTTTTTCTTAAATCTTTACTCTAAGCCTTATTTGTCCAAAGCAGTGTTGTGGTGTGACTGACCTTGTATAGAGACCTGACATAAAGGTTTTTTTTTAAACAATTATATTTAGGTTTTTAACATTGCTGGACTATTCTTTGATCGGTCATAATTCTACACTATTAATGAGCATAACATGTAATGTATTAACAAGAGACCAAACAGTGCACTCAAAATCCAGAACAAAGAAGGAATCAGCTTTTCTGCCAGCTTTATTCTAATCTGATTCTTAGTTCAAGTTGTGAGTCAATGACGGAAGATTTTGTAACCAAAATACCAAATCCATGAAATGAGGTTACATTTGGAAGTTCAAGCATTGATCGAATGACCAACTCTTTTGTAATATTACATTGTAGTAAAATTGTACATATTTATGGATTAAGATGATATATATTATTCATATATATGGTTCAATGCCAAAGATATGATAATCACAGATCCTTAAGTGTTGTTTGTTTGCATGACTGCTGTGTGATCTCTCTTTGTCTTGATATAACACCTTTAATATTATATCATTAATATGGCTTTAATCACTATTATGAGTATTATGAAAATATTCAAATAAGACTGAATTATTTCTTAAGTAGATGTCATTAGAGCTGTTCCAGGAATTATGAGGACAGAGAGAAACATTTCACTCAAAAATGTTCACTTCCTGAGTCATGACAGCTGGGTATGTCATGACTTTACCATACGTCATTGTGTAAAGAGTCATTGCTGAGGCAGACACAGCATAATGTTGAGAGGGAACAAGTACATGATCCTTCCTTTTGTTTTTGAATATATAAACACATTGCATGATGCCATCTGGCATAAAACGTGATGAACGTATACCCGGGAACATATTTTGTTGCCGCCTTGGGAGAAGTTCCTTGGTGTTCACTGAGCAGTCAAGAGAAACTGAGTGTGAGGAGCTCGTACAACTTCTGTTTGGAAGAGATCAGGGCTCAAGAGTATGCTGATATCATGAGCGTTCCAGCCATGGCTACTTTCTTAGAGAACACGACTGTCTAGGCGGACTCGCATTGACCCAGATGTTGAACAGAAACTATGAGAACGCGCTATAAAATATCACACAAAACGAACTTTGTGCCAGGTGGCAGCAGCATGCAGTTCTCAGTTTCAAGGGACTGTGCCAAGAGGACTGTGATGGTGAAGTCCTGAAGATTGAAAGGGGAGTATACTGATTCAGAGGACAACCAGGTGTTGGACACTCTGTTGCAGGGTGTTCATGGTAATTTTAAGAAAATAAATCATGAAATCTCAATTCCCTAGTCAAGACATGCATATATCTATTATCAATGCATTGGACCAGGACATTCAAGACTGCAGAATTAGGCAGTAGGCCTACCAGTTCAATTGATACAGTCCGCTCTGCCCATCTTTGGACTGTACTATAATGATTCATGCAGTGAAAATTTCGATGTGAAATATTTCTCTTGAGGAAACGCCTCGTCCCTCATAACAGCTGAAACGGTCAAATCACTTCTATGATAACAAAGCACAGTATAGAGTAGTGCATGACTGCCTGTGTTTAATTGTCTTTAGTTGGTCCATGGTAAAAAGAAGAGCAAGTCTAAAAAGGAGGACCAACCGGATGAGGAGGAAGTAAGTCGAGCGAATGGGACAGAGAGAAATTGGGTTTTGCTTGATCATTGCTTATCATCATATTTATTCTTTGACTTGTACATATTTGTTTCTGTTCTTCTTGATCACTGAAGCAAGCTGGCCCAGTGCTTCATAGATTCGGATTTCTCTGAATCAGTGGTGTCTCTCCGAGCAAAAATGTGATAAATTTAATGCTTTAGTCACCAAGCATCGCCTCTTCCTTTGTGTATTTTTGTCGCTCGGCATTCAACTTTCAGATGATTCCAGTCACTTCCAGATATGACATATAGTTTTTGCACATTATGTCAAATATATTTAATTGCTTTACTTATATTATCTATATTAATGGTGTACATCTGGTTATGCATGTGGTGTGACTTTGATTTGACTCATACTCTCAAGATCTATAATGATGCCAACTGCCCTAGCTTGAATCCTACTAACAAAACCACAACACTGCAGCCCCAAATATTTTAGGAAGCATGTCTCTGGCGAATGGGCTTCCAAATTTCTGATAGCATACATCTCAGATGATAACCAAAAAATGCGTGTCATAAAATAACCAAAATTATTTTCTTATTTTGTCTTAGATGTCATTCTAGAGTTAAGCTTGCTTTGTGTCATAATTATATGAAGAGTGGGCACAATTAATTGTCAAATTATGCCTCTGATTCAGATGAAGATACACAAATGACAATTACATTCTTGGTGTCCTTTGCTTTCCAGGCTGGAGAAGGTAAATTTGGCACTGACGAGTCAGAAATCAACGTTGTCCTATGCACCAGAAGCTGGCGACAACTTCGAGCGACTTTCGCGGCTTACAAAGAGCTCAGCGGACATGAGCTGGAAGATGCCATTAAGAAAGAAACCTCGGGAGATTTGAAAAATGGATTCTTGACCATCAGTAAGTGCTTTATCCTCCATTCACTGGCAAATGATTCATGTTGATTACTGATTGAGATATAAGAAGGCCTTTGATAATTTATACTTTGTATGTTTATGATCATTCTATGGGTTACTTCCGGGTTACTTGTTAAAAGTATTATTTCCTGATGTGTGGTTGTAACTTGTAATCATGCATTTTGTGTGCATGTTCATGTGCCATCATGTATTGTTTGTTTTGTTCAAAGTATAAGCCAGCAACCCCATTATATTCTGTTTTATTTCAGTTAAATATATCAAAGATCCCCTCATGTACTACGCGGAGAGGCTCCACTTAGCCATGAAAGGACTTGGAACGGATGACAAAACGCTCATCAGAATTATCGTTTGCAGATCAGAGGTTTGTTGCAACCATTGCATAGGCCAACATTAGAGCTTCACTGAAATGAAAAAATAAATATCTCAATATAGCATATTCCAATAGTCTGATATCTCGGAATTCCTCATTTTTCGTTGAGTTTGCTGTGAGCACAGGCTTTTGTTTATAATGATTATGAGAGTTGCATAGAACTATATATTTATATATATATACCTCATCTATGCAGATATATCCCAATTTCCTGCAATCAAATCCCTGCTATCTGATGGCTTTTTTGTCCTTTTAGTTGGATCTGCATTACATCAAGAATGCTTATGAGAAGATGTACGGAAAAAACTTGAATGACGCCGTGGCCTCAGAATGCAGCGGAGACTACAAGAAACTGCTACTCGAACTTCTTCATTAGAAAATTTCAAACACTGTGACAATTCTCATGACATTTAAACGATTTCTATCAAGGTTGCATTTGTGAAAGACAATTATACTCTGTATGCATGTTTTATACATGGAATAAATTTTAGCTATGCCTGTTTATCATACAAGTGATGTTGTGTCTCATATTTTCTTTTCTTATCAATACAGATTAACAGTCTAAATTGGACTTGGCATAGTGTTAGAAATAACTGTACTAGTTTTGTTAATAGTTCACCTGATGGAGTAAATGCCATAGATTTGTAAATGTGAAAACTTAAGGATACATGTGTCAGCAAAAAAATAAAAATCAAAGAAATCGACAACTACTCAACATCTATAGACAATTAATACTATATAAAGTCCAATCTTAGTTATTTCAAGTCGGTCCCAGTTCATAAACTTAAAGTAAAATGTTATTTAAATATTTCAAAAATTCAAGTGTCCAATTACAATGTACAGTTCACAGCTGTGACGCACAGTCACAAGAAAATGTCAGAAGTCAGTTTTCATGGGTAAAATGGCCATCGAGCAGGCAAAGATGAACAGCGGCAACCGCTAAAGTCCAGGCTTTGAAGGCCATTGAGGCAGTCAGTTGGAAACCACATAATTATGGAGAATATGAGCTTATCCGTTCGACTGATAGAGAGGCTTAAAACTAAATACTACTATTGAGATTTGTCCAGATTATTCCCTACAACTTTTTATCACTTCATAACTTCATTAAGGTAGGAACCTACTCCTTGTATGATTTCAGGCCTTTTGTTAGACAAAATCAAAATAAATTGTTGGGTTTTATCGAGATTATTAAAGTTAGGAATTAAGCTTCTAACTTCACATAAAAGCTCATACTTTGGGACAGTGTAATTATTGCAGGTTAGAAGGCTGTGGATTTCATCCTCTACTTCACCTGTGTCACATTTAACACATTCTCTTTGCTCTATTGGGGTTTTTGGGATATTACGCCTGCCCGTTTCAATTTTCAAATTACGAGAGCTTACCTACTCTGAATCTTGCCATATTGCAATAAGTTTTCTTTGAGAGATTTAGATTTAGATAGGGCTCCAGACAGTAACTTGTCTTAAAGAGTTTGTGTGTGCGAAGTTTTGAAAATTTATCAGAGTCATGTATCATTTAAAGCTTTGCTTTGTTCTTCATGAAACAGTTGATATTTCACTTCCTTTATTAACAAATTTGGGTCAGAGGTTTCCCAATCAATAATGTTTGCGTCAGTCATTATTTTCCCCATTTTGCTGTACCAGCCATTGTGCATATAACATGATGCAGCTTTTCTTGTATTACAAGGCATTTATTCAGAATATCATGACTTGGGAATTTTTTATTCTTGCCCAGTAGTTTACTATGGCTAATTGCTGTCTTAATTTTAGGGGGAATCTACCTGTTTCTGCATATATGACTATGATAAAAAATGAAAACATGGAGATATTGAGGCTCCTGCTAAAAACCTTTTTAGTTCCAGCTTAGTATTTTACGATTTATTTAATTTTTATTTTGTATAATTTTTCAGTTTTTATTATGTTTGTGTAATCATGTTTGTGAGGATAAATGATAATAATTAGGTCTTATAGAGTGTATAATATTGCAAACAGCTTCGTTTGTAGAAATTTAATGGAAATTTATAGATATTGATGACTATCTCCAAACTTCTTTACTGTATCAGCTGTTATTGTTACTAGATGAATTAATTCTAATTAAGGTGAATATCCATTATATCAAAAGTAACAGTTACCTGACCTAGTTGCAATGTTACATGTACATTTGTACCACATTGTACCGGTAACAGAAGTTTGGAAGTCTTAGGACCATGATTGCTTGGGAATGATAAAAAAAACAGCCATTGAATTATTATTATTTTTAATGCAGGGATATTTTCAATCAGCAAATACAAAAATTAAAACTTGATATCTCTATTGAAAAGGGTTGGTGCAGGCAGAATTAATCAATTTGTGTCTGTCGTCAAATTCATGTCCTCAATTCATTCATGATTTCCTTCGTTGCTTGTTTTTGCGTTTTGGTTGACGAATGCTTCTAGATTTCTTCTTCTTGGCTTGGACAGGCTCCTCATTCTCCTGTTCTTCAATCCAGGACTGAAATAACAGAGACAGTGATATTATAGCAATGTAAATTTCACTAGATAATTAGGATATTACTTTTCTTATTATCAAATACAGTACCTTGACAGTATGGGAACAGCTCTTGCACTGGGTCACACCAACTCCTGAAGCATCGGCAACACATTCACAAATCTGACAGCTAGTTGGGGTTCCTTTCTTGGCTACAAGTCTGGAAAACACATCTGTGAACTTCTTCTGGACAACTGTACGAGACTGCATCAGTTGATTGACAGAGAAAATAGCTCCGTTGCTTTCCTGGCTGAGGGCAGCGCACAGGTCCTTGGGAACCATGACTTGTCTTCTGAGGGCTTGGTCGCCTGTTAATTCTTCATCATTCACAGACCGCGGGGTGAAGAGACCAATCTCATCAATTCCAAAGATGTACGCCGTCTTGGTTGCTGCAGTACGAAGCTGGAATGTGTGGTCCATCAACAGATGAAGGCGGATGTTGTGATATTGCAAGACTTGCTGAATTTCAGGATAGGTTAGCATGTCCTCTTGGCATGAATCACAAGGAACCAAGATGACAGATTTGCTTGCACCAGCCCTGAATGGATACTGACTGGCGAAGTTAATAGCAGCAAGAGAGTCTTCATTTGTTTGTTCACTGGTGATAGGGAATTTAGCCATGACTGTGTTGATCTTGTCAGCAGTATTGAAGATATCTCCATCAATTGTGTGAGTATGTGGTTCATTCAACACACCAGGCAGGCCATATCCAACCAAACCAAATCGCACATCTGAGATACCAGACTGACTGAAGCTACGAGTGATCTGTTGAGCGATATTTCCAATTTTGCTGGTTACATCTCCGTTGCAAGACTTGTGGGACATGACAAACACAACATCAGCAGCTTTTGGAACCTCAGCTCCCATGAGGGTCATGGTCTGGCCTTCTTGGATGACAGAACCACTTGGCGTCTGGCAGGTCACTAAAAAAACACATAAATCCAACATGAAGTCACAAATTCATCATACACAAGAAATAACATGAATAAGCTGAAACTTCATGAAGGGTAGCAGTAAAAATTCTTACCACAATCCTTTGACAAGCGCATTGGGACGTAGGCCATGTTGCATTCTTCCACATAGAATGAGGCAATCTTGCAGGCAGCAGCTTTTCTGTCTGTTGAAGTTGAGACATCATTCATGCACATAGTCATAAAGGGTGATGGATCAACCTGGCCAAAACAGATCCTGTATGGTGATGTTTGCTTCTCAAAGTATTTGGCACACACAGTATATTCTGCTGAAGAGGTGCTTGGTTCAACTTTGGTCGCAGAATTGACAGCTCGGCAGCGAGAACCTGAACTCCAAGTCAGAGCAAAGTCTTCTAAAGACTTGGTGTTGCGACGATCAGCAGTATGGAAGTCAGTAGCTGGTTCATTGTCATAGGTTCCAAAGAGTCCACCAGTCTTGCCATAGTACCATCCAGTTACTTTAACTGTACATCTGTCATTTGCCAAATCGCATGTTATGCCAAGGCCATGATCATTTTCCAGTTGAATGATGTTCCCAATTCTACGGATTACTGTTTGTTTGCTCTTAATTGGCAAATCAGTCTCTCTTCCATCTACTTTCACTTTATAGTTGGACAAAATTTCAATCTCTTTGTCATCACTGTGGACAGTGACAGACTTCTTACCCATGACTCCATTGACATTGTCATAGTTGATCAGTACAGAGAATTTTCCATCAATGAAGTCTCTAGCCAACAAGTAGCTACAATCTCCAACATATTCATAAAATTTCTTGTCGAAAGTCATGAAATGTTGACTTCCTGCCACTGTGGCATGAGCTGAAATAAAAAGAATTATTGAAGGTAAAGAATTGTGCAACTATAGCTCATATCAAATACAAAGGAACATTTACTGAAAGTAGTCTTCTTACATTTGAACGGTGGAATCCAGTCCAACGGGTTGCTTGAAGGTTTATAGGCATAAAACAGATCCCAGAATGCCCAGCCATTTGCAAAACTGAAGTTCAATCTATTGAAGGAGGCCCACTTCTTGGAGACTATTTTCTTGACCTTGTCCCAGTGCTTGAATATTGGCCAGTCAGGAACACCAGACACTTGGGAAAATGAAACTGGCATCTTCATTTGAACTTCATATTCTCCTTGTTCAGGGGCGTAGCGTGTCACATGAGGTTGAACAAGTCTGCAGTTGCTGTGCCACCAGTTGACGAGAGCTTGCCAACCCTGTACTCGCAGTTCAGTCATGAGGGCCTGCACCAAGCGATCAAGTTCCGTCACATCATACACCCATCGAACCTGAAAGAGAAGTGTGCAAACTGGTCAACTCAGAGTCGATTGGACAAAATAGGCGATAAATCGAAGCGACAAAACAACCACTTACAGCATTTATGTAACCTCGGACTGAGCGAACAAAGAATGACATGCCAGGGATATTGTTAAACTTTTCCCAGAAGTTATCAATGCGATCCAAGATAGCATTGTATTTTACAATCGTATCCACAACATAATACTTGAAGTTATTGTAGTGCCTCTCGACGTCAAGAGACAGCATCCAGTCCCAGGCCTTCTCCAGCATGGGGTGGCTGTGGACGTAGTCCAATGTTTCCATGACCTTCACATAAACAGATGCAGCAAATGGTGCAACTTTGCTTTCCATGAGGTCCAGAACTTTTCCTGTCGTGCTGCTGTACAAGGCTTTCACCTCATTAAGTTTCCTTGTGAAATGTTGACTGTACTTGTACTTGAGCATTGCCAAACGGTCACTGAAAAATCAATTGGAAATTCAATTACAAATGCTGGTCAGAAAATATCCATACATTTTCCGGCGACTAAATATAAAACTATACTTACTTCACCAACATGGTCCAATAGCTGACCCTGTCTATGACATCTCTGATGTAATAATCATTCCCGTCATACAACTCAGCTGCAAGAGAAACAACAGGAGCAGATATTTCTTCCCATGCTGATTGCAGAGGTTGCAGAGCACGAGTCAGGTGAACCTTCTTGGAGCGGAATTCCTGTCTGAGTGACTTCCATACATCATTGACCATCTTCTCCATGCCAAAATCAACACCAAAGAGACGCTACAAGAAGCAAAGAGAAAATTATGTTAAAAGAATTAATTAAGAACAATTTGGAAATATATAAGTCAGAATTATATATTTCTGTCACATTACCTTCATATCAGCATAGAAGTTGGGATTCATGAAAAATTTGGCACTGATGATGTTGTCACTGTTAAGGGTAACAGACATTTCACTTTCTCTGATCCTGCGTCCAGATTCCTCTCTAAAAGCCTGAAGTTGCAGTGATGAAGGCTCCTCGTACTTCCCAGAAACCAAAATTTTCTTTTCTGCATTAAAAAAAATCCGGTTAATATTAATATAATTTGAGGATTTCTCAATCACCATACAACAAATATTAATGTTATATATATAATTATACCTGAGTCAAACTGGAGGCTGACATCAAAGCCAGGAGCATCAGAGTGCAGTTGGATGTCTGCACTCATATCTCGTTCATCAACCGTTCCTGACACGGCAAAATGTCTTCCGTTTCCCTCATTCAGACGTCGACCACTCACAGATAAATGCTTCACTGGTGAATCAACCTGTGAAACGAGATCCAAGGTAATACACTTTTGCACAACAAACTGTACATGATCAATCAGTTAAAGTAAAATTGTCTTCTGAGGGCGTGACTGCCAACATTCAGATTACAGATTATATATTGCTTACCTCCAATTTGAGCTCTTCCCTGATCTTATTGATCTCAGCCCTCAAGGCATTGCTCCTGAGTTGACGATCTTTGGTCATCATATATTTCACCTCCATATCTCCTCCCATCTTTTCAATGTTGTTCATCAGTTTGGAAGTGAACTGGACATCGAGATGACTTCCAGGGTGAGTGAGGTGAGCTTCAGCAATGTACTTGGTATTGCCATGTGAAGGTGATTCATCAGCCAACTTCCCAGTGAATTCAAAATTCTGGCCATCATAGTCGAGGTTGAGCTTACATTGGTAGGCATCAATCATGGATCCCTCAACTCCAATTACAATGTCCTACAGAGAGAGAACAATTAATAATTTGCACAAATCAGGAGATTTACCGAGGAGAGAATTTTGCACAGTTCAACAATATACTTACTTTATTCAGACTAGGATGGGTGATCTTGAAAATGGACTTCAGGGACTTCTGCAGAGTGATGTCACTGTTCAGTTTAAGCCGTTGAATCATCAAGTCTGTAATGTATTGCTGCTTTCTGTGGTTGATAACATGTTCAAGCCCACTCTTGAAACTTCCGTGTCGAGATTCAAGACTTAGCTTTCCACCATATGAGACTTGCTGGTTGGTCACAGCCTTTGTTCCCTCTACGGTATAAGAGAATTTGTTCCTGGCCTCATTACCCAGTTGAAATTGTGTTGCTTGGGTGAACTTGCCTTTTTCTTTTAGATACGATGTTGTAAGGTACAGCACACTTGGAATATTGAAGATCATCTCCTTAGTTCTCTTTTTGTTCCTGCCTCTTATTTCCACATTTACAGGAGCATGGATGTTTAATGTTGCGTAAGTAAGATCTCCAGTGTTGATTGTGAAGTCAGTGTCAAAGTGCTTCTCCCCATTGTAGGTAGCTTCAATGTGTGTGGTCATTTCTGAGCCTTTCTTTTCATTCTTGATCTCAAAGTAGAAATCCTTCAATTTCCTGATTGGTGTAGAAATCTTTAGAGTGGCAAGATGGAGTTTTCTGTTTCTTTGTAGAGTTATCTTTCCTTCAATATTTCTGCTTGCAGCCACAAATGAACATGCAGTAGTAAATGCCTTAATATCTCCAGTGTGTGTCACAACTATGACACTCTCAGGCAAAGCATCAAAAGGAGTGTTCACTTTCAATGTTCCTTTAAGGTCGTCAGAAGTGCCTGACAGGCCAAATTCTCCTCTGAAGTTTTTGAAGACTTTCAGGGGCAATGTTAATGTGGCTGTGGCCTTGAAATCCTGAGGCTGAATGTCATGAGTATATGTATAAGCAAACTCCTTGAACTGTTCAAAGGGTGTCCTTATGGCAGCAGAGGTTTTCATTTTGCTGGCAGTCATCATGAAGCCAAGGTTGCTATCAATCACCTGTCCATTTAACTGACCACTGAAGATAGTTGAGAAGTCCAAAAGACGTCCCCTGTGGTTCAAATTGATCTTAGCTTGTTCCAAAGAATTCCAGGTTGTAGAAAGACGCATAGTGGTCATGATTTCTGGGGCGAGCTTATGCACAATTTCACCTTCGATGACCTTGTTATCAAATTTGATTTCCCCTGAAGTGGCAAAGTCACTTAGATAACCTCTGTGGTTTATTTTATAGCTTCCATCTTTCAGTTGAGAGAATGAGGTCGTCAGTGTACCTGTAGATTCCAAGACTGTACCACGTTTCACAAAGTTCACAACTCCAGTGATTTTCTGACCATTCAGACTGGCATCACTTGACATCACAAAGTCTTGCATTGTTCCTTGGTAGTTCAGACTTAAAGCAGCCTGGCGGATTGCTGCAAATGGTGTGGTTAGTACAGCATTTCCTTCAATAGTTCTTGCTTTCTTGAAGTCAATTGCTCCTTCTGCCTTCTTGTTGTTCCACTGAATGACAGCATTAGTCTTGAAGTCTCTCAATGGGCCTCGATGGCTAAGTTTGGCATGACCTGTCTCAATATTTGAGAATGGAGTCTTAATATTTACAGTTGCTTCCATATTTTGCCTTGTCTTAACAAAGGTGACATCACCTGAAACTCGCTTTCCATCAACATCCATGTATCCGCTCTGAACAAAGTCAAAACGATTTCCCTTGTGGTTGAACTCAAAGGCTATATCTTGAAACTGTGTGGCAGGTGTAATTAATTTCACTGTTGTTGTGAAGTCACTCAATTTTCCTTGGTGGCTTATTTCAGCACTCATGTGTTCAAATTTCTCAAAAGGAGTCCTCAGAGAAGATGTGAAGGTGCCTTGTCCCCTGTTGTAATTGATACTGGCCTCGATGTTGCCTGCTAGGTAAGTTGAGCGCAATTCTAACGTTCCATCCACAATACCATTGGAGGTCTTGAAGTCTGTATTCAGCTGAGATTTCTTATTGCCAGTGACAACCTTGATGACAGCTGTCAAATCTGTCTTGGGTCCTTTCTGGATAATCTCAACACTGTATTCATCCGGAATCCTAATATAGATGCCACCTTTAACTCTCTTGGCACTAATTGTTAACTGAGAGTTGGTTGTCACAGTGTCTTCGTTTAATTGAAGAGCAAGTTGATTCTCAAAATTAGTCCATCTGCCCTGATGACCGAATTTCAAGGACAAGGATCTGGCTTGTTCATGTGGTGTGTTCAAGGTAAACAAACCATTAACCTTTCTGCCTTGGAGCACGAATTCACCACTATGTTGATAAGTTTGTCCCATCACATTCAAAGATGATTCTTGCTTAAAGTTCCTCCAGGATTGTCCTCCATGTTTAAAACTCATTGTAGCAGGAATCCGTGTGGACTCAAGGTTGACATTGGCTTCAATGTCCTCACCATAACTAAAGGATGAGGTGGCAACATGAGGTTCATCAGCAACAATCACATGAAGCTTGTTGTTGAAACCACTCCAGGGTCCTTTATGTTCAAAGATGATACCATATTTCTCAGGCTCTGTAAGAATGGTCGACAGGGTCAAGGCATCTCCTGATGTCTGGGCCTCCATATTTACATCATATTGATGAGAGTTGATCTTCAGGGAAGCTTCACTCTTGAAATTAGTCAAAGTGCCTTCATGGTTAATCCTTGTAATGACATCTCCAAAAGGACTTTCCATAGAGCCTGTCATCGTGTATGAAGACGAGGTAAATTTTGATGTGCACTTTCCATCAATGGTAAGATCTTCCTTCTTTGCCAGTACCTCAATAGTGAAGTCTGATGCCAATCCTACACGCTTGAATGAGAATCCTAAGTTTCGGTAGCCAATGAAAGGAGTTTCTAGTTCAATACTCGCAACCATTTTCTGGCGATACAGAACAAATGAATTTCTATTTTCAAACTTGTAGTCATTGTATGTTGTCATCAAATGATTCTTGAAATTCTTTAGATGCCCAGAATGTGTCAGCTTGAATGCCAGGAGTTTAGCATTAGCAAAAGTAGTTTCAGCCTTGAAGTCAGCAGACAAGGATCTTCCTTCAACTTGGAAGCTGCTCCATGTATTCACCATATTCTCTTCTATGTACATCTTCACTTCATTGTTGAAATTTCTCAGCAAACCACGATGCTTAATTGCAACTCCAGCTGAAGAATATCTTTCAAATGGTGTTTGCAATTGGAAGTTTGCTGAAATTGTACGCCCCTTGATTTCTAAGTCATTCATGCTTGTGATGGCTTTCTCCTCAACAAATATTTTCAGTTCATTCTTGAAACTCCTTGCGAGTCCCTCATGTTTAGCAATCATGCCAAGTGTTGAATATCCATCAAAGGAAGTTTCAACCTTAAAATCAGCTGATACAACTTGATTTTCTATTCCGAAGTTATTTGTACTGGTGACAAAATTGTTCTCCAAGTAAACTTTGACTTCGTTGTTGAAGCTGCGAGGTTGTCCCGTGTGCTTTAGAGTAGCACCCATTGAAGAGAATCTTCTGAAAGGAGTCTCCACTTTAATGTCAGCTGACAAGGCTTGTCCACCTATTTCAAAAGTGTTTGAATTGACGATAGCCTTACTTTCAACATACAATTTGATTTCATTGCTGAACTTCTTCAGTAGACCCTCATGTTTCAGATTTATACCCATGATTGAGTATCCTGTAAATGGGGTTACAAGTGTGAAGTCACCAGAAAGCGACTGTCCTCCAAACTCAAATTTGTTGACGCCAGTGATAGCTTGGTTCTCAAGGTATATCTTCACTTGGTTGTTGAAGTTTGCTGCTGGACCTCTGTGTTTCAAAGTAAAACCCATTGTTGAAAATCCTGCAAATGTAGTATCCAGTTTGAAATCGGCTGAAATGGCTTGTCTGGTTAATTTGAAGCTGTTCACTCCACTCACTGCATCTTGTCCAATGTGAATATTCAATTCATTCTCAAAATCAGTCAAACCTCCCTGGTGTTTGAGAACAATGCCTGATGTGGAGAATTTTTGAAATGGAGTCTCAATTTTAAAATCTATGGCAACGTTATGACCAGCCACCTCCATACTGTTAATGCTTGTAATGGCATTATTCTCAAGGAACATCTTCAATTCATTGTTGAAATTCCACGAAAGTCCATTCTGCTTGAAATTGATACCCATTTCATTAAAACCTGGAACTGGAGTCTTCAGGTTTGTTTCAAAGTTTACAGTAGCCTTCTTCAGTGCAAACTTGCAGGTTCCAACAACAGCATCTGATCCAGTGAAAAGGTTAAATTCATTCATGAAGCCCATAGCATGACCACTGTGACTTGTGGTGAATCCTATTTTATTGAAAAATGGGTAAGTTGTCTCAACTAGCATTGATGCATCCAGTTTAGAATCATCAGAAGTTATGTCATGTGTGAGAGAAATTCTATCATCTTCAAGGTTTATCACATACTTGCTTCTGCTCGGAATCCATTTCCCTCTGTGTGTAACAGACATGGCCAGAGTGGTATATCCTACAAATGGCGTCTGCACTTGGAAATCGGCCTCAATACTGTTGGGCAGAAGCGCAAATTGACCATTGCTTCTGATGTTGTATTTGTTGTAAGTGGCAGTCATCATGTTTTCAAACTTATTGATGGTACCTAAATGAGACATCTGGAATTTCAATAAGCGCGCAACTTCAAATGGTGTGTTGAGTGTGAAATTGGCATTTATGTTTTGTCCACGGATGGAAAACACACCTGTGTGTTCAATAGATGTCTCTTTGAAATTCAAAGAAATTACATTGTAGAAATCACGAATATATCCATTGTGTTTCACCATGACTCCAGCCTTTGAGAAGCTTGTGAAAGGTGTTTCAATCATGAGTTTCAAGTCCACCTTAGAGCCATGAATCTTGAAGGATGTTTTTATCTGGATCTTTTGGCTGTTCCTATAACCAGTGAATTCAGCATTGAAGTTTCGCACTGATCCCACATGTTTGAATTTCAATCCCAAGTTTCTGTATCCCTGATATGGGGTCTCCAGGATAATTGAGCCTTCAGATTGTACATCCCGCAAAATGAGTCGCTGGCGGAGAACACATTTCTTCCTTCCCATTTCTATTGAAAATTCACTGTTGAAGCTACTTGATTCCTTACGAAGATGGATTCCAGATGCTAGATTTCTATAACCCTTAAATGGAGTTTGAAGTCTCAAAGACGTTTTGATTTCTCCATTTTGCACAGTCATGGAGACTGCACTGTTGACAATGTGGTCATTATAGGTTCCAGTCATGTTATTTCTGAAGTTGATGCCTGTTCCATAGTGAGACATTCTGAGGTTTAACATACGAGCTGTTCTGAATGGTGTTTCAATAGAGATATCAGCACTTATGGCTTCATTTTGGAATCTGAAACTGGTACCAGCAGACATCACTGTATCATCAATAGACAAATTAAACTCATTGCTGAAGCTGTTGAGGGGTCCAGTGTGCTTGAAAAGTCCTTTCACTCGGGATACTCTTTGGAACGGTGTTGCAATATCAACAGAAGCTTCAATCATATTGTTTTTCTTGGAGCAAGAGCCACTGATTGTAATTGTGTGGCTGTTCAATGAGGTAGAAATGTCAGTGTTGAAATTCAATGTATCGACCATCTTGTGCATCATGATGAGTGACATCTTTTTCGCTGCTGAGAATGGAGTATGAACATTGATGTTCCCTGATATCTTGTTTGTTGTCTTCTTGAAAGCAGCCTTCACTTCAAATTTATCTCCTTCAATGCTCAACAACAGGTTCTGCTTCATCATACCTCTTTTCTCTTGGTGGCCCATGTTGTACTTAAGTTCAGAATAACCTTCAAATGGAGTGTTCACAATCAAACTATGCAGAAGGACCTTCTCTGTTAGCTTCCAGATGTGTTTTCCCATCATTTCTTGGTCATTAATCCTGGCATTCATATTACACTCGAAGTCCATCAGATTTCCCTTGTGTGTGTAAATCAAATTTGCATTTCTTAAAGAGGCGAATGGTGTTTTCACTGCAACAGATGTCTTGATATTTCCATCATTCATTTGGAAGTTGCTTTGCACCATAATTACTTCTTCATCCATACGCAGGGTCACATTGTTTGCAAAATTGGCAAGCGCACCATTATGGTAAAGTTCCATGCTGTAATCATGGTGCAAATGGATCTTTGCCGTGAAATGAACAGAATTATCCCTTGATGTGAATACAGACTCTGCTGTATACTGTTGATCATTCATATAGACAGCCCCATTGTTTTGGAAGTCACGGACATCTCCCTTGTGAGTAAACTGTAATCCAGCAGACCGAACTTCTCTGTATGGTGACCTCAAATCAAATTTTCCAGAGATTTCAGTATTTTTGAAGTCATAACCACCTGTGAATACTGTTTTCCTTCCCTTGTACTCCAGCTCGTATTTGCTGTTAAAGCTAACCAGATCACCCTTGTGTGACATAGAGAAGGAAAGTTGTTCCAAGTGAGTAAAAGGAGTTTCCATCTCAAACTTGCCTTCAACACCTGTAGTATCCAAGGAAAATCTACTCCTTGCCTCCCCATAGGCATTGTTATACTTCACAGTAAGTTGATTTTCAAAGCTGAAGACATCTCCTTCATGGGTGAGTGCTACTTCAACCAGTCTTACTGTGGAAAATGCTGACTCCAAGCTGACTTTACTGTTCACACTGTTTGCTTCCAAAGAAAACTGAGTATCAAATTTCAATGTCTGAGAAGTTGGTGAGGTGAGACTGAATTTGGTCTGGAAATTCTCAATCTTGCCTTGGTGTGCCAAGTTCATCATCCTCTTTCCTGTCCAAGGGCTTGTGAACTCTGCTGTGGCAGTTATACTATCCTTCAGATCAATATCCATTGAAAAAGCAACTTTGTCCATAAAAGAGCACTCCAATGACATCTCAGTACTCATTCCTTGACTTCCATCCATACGAACCAAGTTGGATGCCTTGACCGTATTCTCATACATCTGTAACTCAATGCCTGAGTTGTACTCCGTGGCAGTCTGCATGTGCTTGAAATCAAAATTGATCTTCTCCGAACCATAGAATGGCAGCTCGGATGAAATTGAAGCATGCAAGTTATGACAGTCAGAAAAATCTACTGAAATTTTCATAGATCCACTCTTTTGCTTATGCTCAACATCAAGCTCATTTCCAAACTTCCACACTGATCCAGTATGTCGGAAATCAAACAATGAGAGGTCCCAGTCTGAATAAGTTGATGAGATTTTCAAACTTGCATCAATGTCACTGTGTGCAGAAAATTTGGCCTTGACATCAACCACCTCCGACTTCCTGGGGCTGACTGCAACATATGTCTCAAAGTTCCTCCAAGTGCCTTGAGACACAATTGAAACATTCTTCTCTCCAGTGCAAGGGCTACTCAGGGAAGCATTGATGGAGAAAATATCAGAATTGTCAATCAAAAGAGTCATATCCGTCTTCTGGCCATTCAAATTGAACAGTGACTTTGAACTAAAGCTTTTCCTCTCAAATTTCATGACATGTGACAGGGCAACTTTCTTCATTGGTGTTTCAAACTGAAATTGTGTCTGGCACTGCTGCTTGCCCAACTTATGAATGAAATGGCCATTGATGGTTTGAACTCCCTCATATGATGTTTGTCCAGTCAGTTGCACATTAACATCCCTCAAATTTGTCAAATCAGCAGAAAGTTCAGATTCAATTTTGTCTTCATTGAAGTTAATTAACACATTATTCGAAAACTTTCTAAACATGCCTTGATGAACCATGGTGACGTCTAGATTCTTCAGAATAGAGTAAGGGGAAGTAATCTTCACTAGTCCACTGAGATTTTCATTTTGCTGTGAAACCTGGATGTTCAATGTCACCACTTCTTGCGCCTGGGGACTGATATTCACCTCAGTCTGGAAATTGTTCATGGCACCTTGGTGTGTCAGTGATGCTCCCTGAACTCCTGTCCAAGAGCTTGCAAACTTCCCTCTTAAAGAAATGCTTTTTTCCACATCAACATCCAACTCCAGATCTGCCATCTTGTCCTCCATCATATTCAGTGATGTCTTAGTGTTGAATGAAGACTTGCTCCTCATCTGAATCATGTTTGATGCTGCAACCTTGCCAGTTGGTGCCTCTAAAACAAGCTCTGTTTTGCATATGCGTCCAGTGAACTGATGTTGGAAGAGTCCATCCAATACCTTGAAACCACTGAAAGGCGTATTTCCAGTGACCTTAATGTGCATGTCATTAACATTAGTCACATCAACAGTCACTTTGCCTTGGAATACCATTCTGTTGAAACTAACAGAGATTTCATCATCAAACTTCTTGACATGGCCATTATGCTTGACAGCAACTTCCAAGTCGCTGAGTTCATCATATGGTGTGGTTATTTTAATGAGGCCATCATATGTGTAACCTTGCAATGCAGATTTCACTCCCAAGATTATATGGTCTCCATCATTGGGGCTGATATCAATATTTGTCTCAAAATTTCTCCAGTGGCCTTCATGGCTGAGTGAAGCTGTCTGTTTGCCACTCCATTTTGTCCTGAGTAAGGTATCAATCTTCCTCACGGAATCGACATTCAGTTGAAATTCAGCGACAGTTTCATCTCCGTGTTTTACATCAGTGTCAACACTGAGAGACTTATAGCTGGAAAGCTGCATGACATTAGATGCAGTAAATGTCTCCTCTTCAAATTTCATTTGCAGGTCACTTTGGAAAACATTGTCAGCAAATCTGTGATTAAAGATGAGTTCATTTCTTGAGAAATCTTCAATTGCAGTCAATGCTGAGATTTTCATGGACATTTCATTGATGTTTCGGAAATCTCCTCCCAAGTTCAAACTGTTGCTGTGGCCGTTGAAATTCAAGAAACATTCAGTGTCAAATTTTTTCACACTGCCTTGATGGTTAATGCGACTTTCAAATACAGAAAGTGAATGGTATGGAGTTGTAATTTTCACAGAGCTTCTAAGTTGATTTCTTGACAAAGAGAACTGGGTGTCAGCAATGATATTATCTGATTGTCTGGGACTTATATTGATTGATGTCTGGAAATCTCTCCATGTGCCCTGGTGTGTCATGGAAGCTGTCTGTGTTCCAGTCCACGTGCTTTCAAGTTTTCCACTCAAAGCAATATTTCTTCTTATATCAACATCAACATCAACGTCCATTGTATTCTGCAGTACCCTGATTGAAGCCTTGTTGTTAAAGGATTGTTTACTTCTAATCTCCAAAGCATTTGATAGAGCCATCTTTGACTTTGGTGCCTCAAATATCATCTCAGAATTGCAGGTTCGGCCTGAGAACTTGTGCTGAATGGATCCATTGATGTCTTCAAATCCCGTAAATGGGGTTTTTGCGACCCACTTCATATTGAAATCATCAAGCTTGAGGAAATTCACAGCCAGCTGACTGTCCAATACATTTTCATTGAGAACCACCTCTAACTGGTTTGTAAAGCTCTGAATCTTGCCATTGTGGTTCACGGAAACTTTCAACATTTTGATTTCAGAGAAAGGTGTAGTCAATTGGGCAAATCCATTGTATTGCTGACTTTGGAGACTTGATTTTGCATCAAATGTGATGAGGTTTGCTTGTGTAATTCCAATTATAACAGCAGTTTCAAAATTTCTCCATCCTCCCTGATGTGAAAGTGTGACAAAATGCTCACCAGTCCATTGGCTGACAAACTTCGCATTGAAACCAATATTTGAGGTGACATCCACATCCACTTCTAGTCCAGCAACAGATTCTTCTTGGAACAAGACATTTGCCTTGGTGCTGAAAGTGCTACCACTTCGGATCTGCAGAGTGTTGGAAGCTTCAACCTTGTATTGTCCAATATCAGAAGTTAAATCAGTCTGATGTGTCTGGCCATTTACCTTGTGTTGGAATAAAAGATTGTTGTTCTCAAATCTATCAACTGGCAGGATCACCTCCACTTTCAAAGCCATGTCATTCACATCACGCACATCAAAGACCAACTCTGTTCTCATCATGTGGCTGTTCAGACTTGCTGTGACTTCAGATGTAAATTTTGTGATCCTTCCTTGGTGCTTAAGTGCCACCTCAAATGATTCAACTCCAGCATAGGGTGTTGTAATCTTCAGATTGCCGTTGACCTTCGTGCCAGATAGAGAGAACTGCATCTGAGCTGCAATGTGCTGTGACTCACGAGGGCTGACATCAAGTGAAATGTCAAAGTTTTCCAGGTTGCCATTATGTATGAAGGTGAAAGACTGTTTGCCAGTCCAAGATGTTTGGAGCTTAGCCTCAACTGCAGCATTGCTTTCTACATTGACTGACAGTTCTGATGCAATCACCTCCTTGTTCATCCAAGATGCAGCTGTCTTCACAACAAAATTTTTAGCACTGTTCTTCTGGATGAAGTTTGAAGCAGACGTCTTGAGTGATGTTGTTTCAAAAGTGATATCACTTTGACATTGACGACCATCAAACCGATGAAGTAGTTTGCTGGCAACTTTTTCAAATCCTGGAAATGGTGTAGCCCCTGAAACTTCTATCTTGATATCATTGATGTTGTCCATTTTCACAGATAATTGTCCATCCAACTGTTTCTTGTTGTACTTGATCATCACATTACTCACAAATTCCTCTATTCTGCCTTGATGGCTCACTGTCACCTCAGCCATTTCCAAACGGGAATAGGGTGTGCTCAGTTTAGAACGTCCATTGAAGCTGTTATCAGTAACAGTTGCTTGCAAATAATATACCAGGGTCTGTCCATGCATTGGGCTGACTTTCACAGTTGTTTCAAAATCCCTAAATCCACCTTGATGCACAAGGGAAGCCATCTGTACACCAGTCCACTTGCTGCGGAAGACAGAGCTGAAATCAATATTCCTCATGGCATTCATGTTCACCTCCAGCTGCATAATAGTTTCTTCTAAGTAGGCCACAACAGCTTTGTTATTGAATGTCTTTGCATTTGTAATCTCCAGCATGTTAGAAGCTGTAAATGTTCTTCTTCCCAATTGTCCTTTGAAGTTTGTTTGTCCAATTCCTTGACCATATTTATGAGTGAAAGCCACCTCAGTAGTTTCAAATTGAGCAATTGGTGTTGTAGCAGTGAGCTTCAGGTTGATGTCATTCATACGTGTAATCGCAATGATCTTTGCATTCTGGCTTCTTCCATTCAGATCAACCTTCATTTCTGTCTCGAAACTTCTGAGGGAGCCAAGATGAGACACAGCTAACTCAAAATTTCTCAACTGTTGATAAGTTGTTGTTATTCTTGCAAGAGTATTGAGTCTATTGCCAGCCAGTGTGAATTGCACATGGCTAATCACATTTTCAGACTGACTAGGATTTACAGTCACAGTTGTCTCAAATTGTTTCCAAGTACCTTTGTGCATAACTGACGCTTTCTGCTCTCCAGTCCAAGGACTTCTCAGGGCTGCACTTATGGATATATCATCAGCCAAATCCACTTTAAGTTCTGTCTCAACCATGGAATCCTCTTGGTACTTCATCATGGCTTTGCTGGTGAAAAATTTCTTGCTGCTCATTTCAAGGACATGTGACATTCCCAGATCGATAGTTGGTGAAGTGAAGCTGAAGTCGGTCTGAAGGGTTTGCTTGATATGCTTGTGTTTAATTTCACCAAAGATGTTCTTCACTGCGATCCATGGGGTCTCGCCTGTCACCTCAATCTTCATATCTTTGTAACTTGAGATATCTGAACGGATTCTTGCAACCAGAAGTTCAGAGTTGTAATTCACCTTGATGGCATTCTCAAAGTTATTTATAGCTCCACGATGATTGGCAACCACTTCAAACAATTGCAACTTCTCAACTGGAGTAGCGATCTGCAATGAGGCATCCAAGTCATTTCCTTTCAGGAAGAAGGTGGCTTCGGATGAAAATACCTTTGAAGGATTAAGACTCAAAGAAAGGCTTGTCTTTAAGTTTTTCCAATCTCCCTGATGCTTGAGAATTGCAGTTTGTTCCCCAAATAAGGTACTTTGTTGCTTGTAACTGACAGAAACCCCATCTTCAGCATTAACCTGAAGTTCAGAATCCATCTTCTTATTTCCATATTTGAGCTGCATACGGTTGCTGAATAACCTGGCATTGGTCAGTTGAAGGGTATTCGAAGCAGACAGCTGCATTCCTGTATATTCAAGGATGCTGTCAGTCTGGTAAACTTCTCCATTGAACCTATGCCTAACAACAGCTTTCCCTGTCCTGAGCCATTGCAGCGGTGATCTTCCAGTTACTTCCAACTTAGCATCATTCAGATCAATTACATCCAACAGAGCTGCAATGTCCACATCATCAGTCAACATATTATGAGATAGCTTCACTTTGGACTGGAACTGTCTGGGAGAACCATAATGCTCAAGGTCAAGTGATGCCTTTTCCATGAAACTGAAAGGAGAGCTGATGTCAACACTCAATTTCTTCAGGTCATTCAGGCCAAGGGTAGCGATGAGGGCAACACTCTTATCTTGCTGATACTGAGCATTCATCTTGCTTTCCCAGATGTTACCTTGCTTCTCATTGACAATCCTAAGTGATGCATCAGGCGTATGGGGGCACTTGCCCAGGATTTCTAGAGTCAAAGCCGGTAGTCCATTGTTGATAAAGGTCCCAGTGACACTATATTCTGCCTCATTCATGAGAAGTTTAAATTGCCCTTCATGAGTTCTTTCCTGACGACTGCTACTTATGTCCAGAATTAAATCTTCATAGCCGGTGAATGGAGTTTTCAACATAGTTTTCAGCATTTGTGAAGTGGATAGCAAGCTCAGATCATTTTCAAGCTTCATCTCATCATCTCCATGCTGAACAGATGCCGATGTCTTGTACACATATTCACGTCGGTCACTCTGATGGTCCAGAGATACATAGATGTCCTGGATAAATGGAGTAAGCAGTTTGGTCTTGATGGAAAATACTTTCCTGTTCTTCAGTTCAAAGTCAAATACCAACTTTTCATTCCTTGCTTCAATCACAATTCGGCTGTTGAAGTTACGGGCATTATTTTCATGGCTCCATGTCAGTTTGTTTGTCTGATATTTCACAATCGGTAGATTCAAAGCAAGACTACCAGTGTTTTTGATGAAGTAACCTCTTCCTTCATGCTCCATGTTGAAATCCAATCCAAACTTTTCATCAGAGTTGATATCCAGTTTCACCATTGAAGCATAGACCTGGCCACTGTGGCTATTCTTGATCACAATAGCAATTTTCTCATATCGTTCAAATGGTGTGGTAGCTTTTAGTTCGACAGCACTGTTCTTCCAACTTGCAGCACCAGTGAACTCATATGTGACAAGTTTGTCATTAAGTCCAAGCTGGCCATTTGATGAGAACTGGTTTCTGTTGAGTTGGTAGGCAATATTGCTGTTGACTCTCTGGAATCTTCTGAAAGGTGAGTTTATCAGAAGTTTCACATTCACATCTGACCAAGTATCATCCTTCAGTAAGCCAAAAGTAAAGTCAGTTTTCCTGTCAGGAGCCCATGTAACTTCTCCTCCTGTATTTACTTTTCCTGGACTACGGCTGTGCTTAATGATGGCAGAAACGTCTTCATAGAATGAACTCTTGAGGCTGAAAGAACCTTCCAGTTCACGTTCGGAAGATGAAAGCCCATTTCCATCCAGCTTAGCATCAATCTGGCCATCAATGAAATTATTAGGCCACCACTGAACTCGGGCTTTTACAGAAGGCTTTCTAATGGACATGACACACATTCCTGAGACTGCAATCTTCTTAATGTCCTGATTCTGAACTTCCATCCTGCTCTCAACATTTACCTTGATGGTCCTGGTATTATCCAAACTAACATCGGAAACAAGTCCATATTTGTCACCACCCAAATCCACATTCCAGACTGCTTTATTGCCAAACTGCCTGATTGTTCCTTCATGCTGAAATTAGTGGAAGAATTCAAATTCAAAATAAACTATCAACACAAAAGCAAAGCAACAAATCATACACAAATAGTATTAAAACAAAAGCTTCTTTCCAGTACTTACCTGCCACTGTAAGTCAGCAGAGAAAGATTTTATTCCATATACGCATTTGGCTTTGGAAAAGAAGTTGGACATGTCTGGCTTGATTTGACCTTCCACATGAATGGCGTCCAATAATGCAAGATTAAGGTCGGTTGAGACTTCATAAAGCTGTCCTGTCTTCAAGGTTGACGACAAAGCAAGCAGCTGACGCTCATCAAAGGCAACATTCATTTCATGACTATATACATTGCCTTGTTGAATTAGAGATTGGGAGTAAGTTATCTCATGGTCCAGATATGTAATCTTCACATTTCCAACAGCATTCAAAGGCCTGATACTCTGCCGACGTAAGTTGACATCGAGGGTTCCTTTCTGACTACCAATGCGACCATTACACAATGTTTGCAGTTCATTTGGGTTGTGCTTATGGTCTAGGGATGCCTCAATTTCAGTGCCCTGAAAGTACACAACGCATAATGTCTATGTGATCGATCCTCACATTGTTTCATATTTCATTAGAGCAAGAATTTAAAAATTCCATACGCATTCTATGTATATGAGTATAATGAAACTTGGTCTTACAATAACGTTTATCCTTGCCTGGCCCTGTATAGCAGCGGAACGAAGTTGACGAGTCATTTCCACTTTTCCTTGCAAGTCAGCAGTGATGCGCTTAGGTTTATCATTTGTGAGACCCATGTTCAGAGACATGAGGGCTTCATTTCCTTCTGTAACCATGTTCAAACTGAAGTCACTGTCCAGTTTTGCATACAGGCTTGAGGAAACAGTTCTGGAAATTGAATGTGACATTTTGTTAACATCATTGGATGGAAAAATAACTGATTATTTGACTATATAATGTATCATGAATGCCATTAATCCCAGTAAATGCTTACCCTGCTAACAGAAGAGCCTTGCGTCCCTTAGGATTCTCAAAGTGGAACTGATTTCCAACTGAGAAAAGCTGTGGTCCGTTGTCTGTCCTATATCTGACAGTAACTTCAGTGTCTGTTTTTATCTCATCTTTAGTTCGGAGATGATCGAAGAAACCAGACATCTGTCCCTTGAAGCTGTTTACTCGAACCTCCAAATCAGATTCAATACGGATCTTCTTGTCCTCTTTGATCTTGCGAACAAGTCCCTTAAAGACTGCAGGATCCTTCAGAACATTCTCTATGCTGATATCCACATCAAGTTTCTTGTCCTCGCGATAAGTTGCAGAGCCAGACAACTTCAAAGGAGCCCTCCCAGGAAGAACAAGTTCAACCTTAGTAGTGGGGCAGCTTATCGCAAAATCGTGCATTTTGTGATAGACCTACCAAATTTGGCACAGAGGTAGAAATCAACTAAATGGGCAAAATTAGCTATGGTGTCATTCTTGATTTTGGCTTATATCTCCATAGCAACGGTTTCCATAGCAACCATTAATTTTTTTGTAAATGTTTATAATACAGCTTATATCTCAGAAAATATGGCATCAGTGTTAAATTTGATGATGGATATGTGTTGCTAAGAAGTATGAGCTGTTTTACTGTGGTTGCCATGGTTACCATTTTGTTTATTTTCAAGTAATCATTGATGTTCCATGACAACTTGATTATATTTGTAAGTTTTACACTTAGTGAAATTAACTGCCCAAGAAACCTTCACAATGAACAAGCAAGTTATATATCATATTGTTTGCTATGGTCTTGGCTATGCAATGATACCTGGTTTTACCCCTATTACCCGAAAGTAACCCTAAAACAGCCATTTTATGGCGATGAAGATTCAAATTTCGGTGGCCGTTAATGTCATACCAATTGACGATGGTGTGTCATTCAGCAATTATACTATACATGACAGAAATCTTTTTTTACCAAAGTCAGCACAGCGGTAAAGATTAACAAAAGAAGCAAAACTAGCATCTTCAATTTCCATAGCAACCATTCCCGTAGCAACCAGTAAATTCATCATAAAACTTAATAAGAGAGCATAATTATCTAAAAAAAAAGGTATCAATGTTAAATTTTATTATGGATATCTGTCGCTGAAAAGTATGTGTCAGTATTGTTGCCATGGTTACCAATTTGTTTATTCTCAAAGAATCATGGATATTTCAAGATAAGTTTGTCCAAACTTGTAAGTTTTACACCACTTGAATTCTTCAACTGCACTCCAATACTTTCACAATGAGCAAGCAAGTCATATATCAAATTGTTGGCCTTAGTTGGCTCTTATAGTCTGGGCTATATATTGGCATTTCGCTTCACCCCACCACCCCAAATGAATCCTGCACAGCCATCTCTTAACTAAAAAATGCAATTTTAAAGTATGTCTTCAACACGCAAAAACGGGATAGAGGTACAGTTGTGGACAAAAATATTCATACAGCTAAGTATTCTGCACATAACTGGTATTTACTCTTGATTCAGGGATGCGAGGAGAAAAATTTCACTTTTAAGTCATTGCCCTAATCAATTATCATTGTCAAACACTGCAAACTTACATATATATCTCTGTTTTCAAGCTCAGGGGGCACACAAATGTATAATTTCAGCATGACAAAATATTGGGGTCCAGGTCCTTCAGGGTGGCTGCACCCACTCTATGGAATTCCCTTCCACATGAAATGAGGACAATTCATGAACTCTTTAGTTTTAAAAAGTCATTAAAGACATTCTTTTTTAAACAAGCATATAATCTGTGATTTCAATTTTAATTATCTTTACACTGCTTTTATCTTTAATGTTATTTACTGCGATTTTATCTTTATAAATTATATTCTCTGTCCTATATTGTTTGTACAGCGCCCTAGAGCATTTTTTATGAATAAGGCGCTTTATAAGTTTATGTAAATAAATAAATAATAAATAAAATAACATTCATACAGCTCGAACACGCTGGGCATAAAGTGCATCAAAAGCTTGAAATTCTGTTCAAATAATTTGGAACTTTCTGTGGCTTCTTTGGATAACTTCCTTAGAAGTTCTGGGTGCTTTTATATAGGGTGGTATGGATCACACAACACAGATAAAAACACAAAGAAGCACTCAGAACTTCTACGGAGGTTATCCAAAGAAGCCACAGAAAGTTCCAAATTATTTGAACAGATTTTCAAGCTTTTGATGCACTTTATACCCAGCGTGTTCGAGCTGTATGAATACTTTTGTCATACTGAAATTTTACATTTGTGTGCCCCATTAGCTGATAAACAGAGATATGCTTAAGTTTGCAGTGTTTGACAATGATAATTGATTGGGGCAATGACTTAAAAGTGAAATTTTTCTCCTCACATTCCTGAATCAAGAGTAAATACCAGTTATGTGCATAATACTTAGCTGTATGAATATTTTTGTCCGCAATTGTACATATACAATCCTGGTTGAGATGTGAAATGGCTCAATATGTATTCCTTTTGGATCCTCAATGGATGAAACAAAAATCATCAAGTATGAGGAATCAAGATGCAAGACCAGCAATTAAGTTTTTTGGTTGCTTCACAGATTTGATTAAGATATTTGGATACGTCATATATTATATATATATATATATTCTTTTATTGACATCTATAAATATCACAATTGATACATATGTCATATATTGAGAACAATAACAGTTTTAAGACATGGGAATGGTATATATAAATATCTGTAACACCCAATTTGTCCCAAGTTTATATTCATGTTTCATAGAAATATGGGGCCTAAACCTACTAGTTTCCAAGTTATTTGCAGAAAACATGATTTTTAACGCTGCCATCTTGGATTAACCTCAATTAGTTCTTGTTCCAATGCTCGGTTTTATGGGGAAACTTTAGGAAAGTATTTTTATGATTACTAATTTGGTGCCCATGGTCCAGTCGGTATGATGCCAGACTCACACACGCAAGATTGAGGGTTCAAACCTGGCCAGGGCATGGAGGAAAAGAGCAGATCCTCCTTGAATCACTGTACCTAGATAGGAAGGTAGGCTATGGGCAGCAAAGGTAAAAGATTGATCAGTGATGGCACCATGTGAGGCTGCCAGCTGTATGTCCCCAAGGAAAGTGAGACTGATAAAGGGTGATCACGCATGTCGGCCGAAGGTATTGTGTAAAAGTTGGCTAAGAATGAATTTGCAATTATTAGCGTTGAGGCAGACTATAAACCCCCACCTTTACTTTTACCTTGACTTTACAATCATAACGATACAATTTGTGGTTGGGTTCATCAGCAGAATGACTGGACATAATCACAGTCCAAGACATAGCAAAATCAATGGACGAAAAGAAACAAATAAAACAGATGTTATCCTACTTGACTTCTCTTAGGCCTTTGATAAAGGTTCAAATCAGTGTTGGAGTCCTCGAGGCCGGCCTCGGGGCGCATTTTGGTGGCCTCTGCCTTGGACTCGGTCTCGGAGCCTTTGTGCCTCGGATATATGTCGAGGCACGTCTGAGGCCAGCCAAATAAATAAAGTACAATTTTGCTCGAACAGTCAAACAAAATTTTCCAGTCAGTTTAGTATAATTATCTTTTAGTTTATCTAATATAAGTTCTAAGTTATGAGCGTGATTTGTGATACATATAAAATTATGAATGGACCAAACGTAATAATATAATAATAATAATATTGATTTATATGGCGCTAATTTCAGTTAACTGCTCATCAGCGCTTTAACGTATTTGAATATTTGTTATTTTAATTTTCCTTCACTATTTGAGTCGCCCTGACGTTGAAAATTGTTTCATGTAAATTTCGACAGTAATGATTTGAAGTTTTAATGATTTTTCTTCATTTAAAACAAGATATAATGATCATTAACTTCACACGCCAAAGTGTCAGACTTAAAAACATAACTCAACAAAACGGAATGGGGTAACATTTCTGACAAAATCTCATCTCTATCTCAAAAAATATTCCAAATATCTTTGATATAACACAAATATGCCACTGCATAATAAATTCGACCCCTGCAGCTCAGAGTATCTATCTGCAGCTTGGTAGCATAATTTTCAAACAGTCATATGTAGCGAAGCCCATAATGAAAGAGATTGGATTTTTTTTACAAAATCAATTTTTTTGTCCAGGTACGATGAAAAAGATGAATTCTTTCCCAGCAGTCTTGAAACGAATTTCAGCTGGAAGTTTTTTCAAGTGAACAAATTCCAGGCCCCATCCGCTGAAAACGAAATGATTACCCCCTATATTGTCTACATTTCAGTGTTTTTGCCAGAGTCATGCAATGAGTGAATCTTCACTTGCACTGTTAAAGCCAGCTGCCTGCCTTATTGTAAACGATGGCCAAACGTCGATAATATACTATTAGGGACCGTTCAGAATTTATGACTGGGGGGGGTGGGAGATTTGCTGGAACTTCTCGTCAAAAACTGATACCCCCCCTTGAGTTTCATGCGGATTTTTAGTACCCCAGCCTTAGGTTTCATGCATATTTTTAGTACCCCCCACTCGACATACAAAGCCATACACATATATACTGTTATACACGGCCACGCGTACAGATTCGCGTCATTTTGCGGACTTTTGCGCATAAAAAAGTCCAAATATAATGAATTTATGCGTGTTTTTTAACATTTTTTCTTTGTTAAAATGTCTTACCCCCCTTTGGAATTGTGGTCAAAAATTAATGCCCCCCCCCTTGAAACATGTGTGAAAAGTACCCGCTCGGCCGAAACTCCCACCCCCCCCCCCCCCCCAGTCATAAATTCTGAACAGTCCCTAAGCTAAAATAGTTTGGCAAGCAAGCAGATTTTTTATTCAGCCGGCCTCGGTCTCATTCTCGACAGCTGGTGCCTAGGTCTCGGGCCTCGACTCCAACACTGGTTTAAATGAAAAGTTATACTACATATAGCTAATTTTGCTTATTTTATTGATTTTTCAGCTGTGCTGAATTTGTACAGTAAAAACTTTCCTTTCATGTATGGCATTGTCAGAATCATACACCATAACTACTCGATATATGACATTTTACATTCACTCAATTTTGGGTTTTCATTGCCTTGAAAAGGCTGCATTAGGGTTCTCCTGGGGTTTCTGGGGGTAAGGCTATGTACCAATATATAACTATAGACGGTGCAAACAGTTTGGTATATACCTTGCCTGTTCATTATGAAAGTATTTTGTGGCATTTAAGTTGTGTGAAACTTACAATTAAAGACAAAATATCTTGAAATTTCCTTGATTCTTTGAAAATAAACAAATTGGTAACCATGGCAACACAGTAAAACAGCACATATGCTTCTCAGGCACACATATCCATGATACAATACAACACATATACCATAATTTTCCAAAATATACGCTTCATTATAAAGATTTACAAAACGTTGATGGTTGCTATGCAAATGGTTGCTATGGATATATATAATACCAAAAAAAATATGACAATATAACTATTTTTGCTTATTTTGTTGATTTCTACCCCTGTGGTGAATTTGGTACCGTAATAACTTTCCTATTATGTGTAGCAATGTCTGAATCATACACCATGGTAAGTTGATGTAACATTTACGTCCACCCAAGTTTGAGACTTCATTAACATGAATTGGTTACTTTATGGTATCTATTGAGCATTTGGGGTAAAACCATGTATCAATACACAGCAAAGACCATGGCAAACAAATTGGTACATACTTTGCTTGATCATTTTTAAAGGTTTTTTTGTGCAGTTGATTTCACAAAGTGTAAAATCACAAAAAAAGTCAAGTTGTCATGAGACATCAATGATTACTTGAAAATAAACAAAATGGTAACCATGGCAACCACAGTAAAACAGGTCATACTTCTCAGCAACACATATCCATCATCAAATTTAACACTGATGCCATATTTTCTGAGATATAAGCTGTATTATAAATATTTACAAAAAAATTGATGGTTGCTATGGAAACCGTTGCCATGGAGATATAAGCCAAAATCAAGAATGACACCATAGCTAATTTTGCCCATTTAGTTGATTTCTACCTCTGTGCCAAATTTGGTAGGTCTATCACAAAATGCACGATTCTCCTAAAATATTACATTAAGCCGCCCCACTATAGGGATAAAGCGCATGGCATACCTGCCCTGGTTCATCTGGATTTCGGCTAGCAAAGAATATTGAATGACATCATCAATGCTAATCTGGCCAGTCATCTGTTTTAAGTTGTCTTCATTTATCACATTTCCAGTAAGTCCCAGTTTCTTCCAGGGTGTCCTGAGATCCATCTTTACTTTGTTTTCCTGTCTGTTCAACATAAAATTGACGAGAAATTCTCTATCATAGATTGAACCAGGTGTGTTAAAGGCAAACACAACCTCATGATTGATGACATCTGGACTGATAACATCTTTCACAACTCGAGCTTCCATGTGATATTTTGTGAAGGAATCTTTCTTGTGCAGACTCAAAGCAGCACGAACTGGTCCATTGAGAGGAAACCAGGGTCCAGTAATCTTGGTAAGGCTGGGAACAGAGACATCAGCACAGAGCTCTACACCTAGAGCACGGACCAGAGATCCAGCAAAGCAACGATGGACTTCTGTGCGATCATCAGGCTCCATTTGTTGCTCAACTTCATTTCCTCTGTATGTGATGTAAAATTTGCTCCTGAAATCAAATAGAGATCATTTACTCTTTCCTCTTTCTAGCCCTATAACTTACAGGTATTAGAATTAAGGAAAAATACACAAAGATTCAAGTCACTCACTGAGCATTAAATATTTCCATGCGTTCCTGAGGCATGTTGATGTCCAGATTGAAGATCTTGCCTTCTTTCAGCTGGACTAATCCATCGGCTAGAGTTGAAGTATGGAATGTATTGGACATTTTCAATCCGGTCTTGGCAACAAACGCATCTACTCCCATTTTGGAGTTGATTTCCACCGCAGCACTACAGAAAGGGTTTTACATGAGTTACTGAACACTGTAGCATTTGAATAAATGCACGAAAAATAACATATCAAATTGACAAGACACATACCTTGGTCTCACACTTCCAATGATATCAATCTCACTGGGTGAACTTAGCAGACTCCTCAAATCCAGCTTGCCTTTGATTTTCAGATCCATTGTTGCTGATCCATCAACACTCAACACAAGAGGCATACCAGCAACTGTAGGAATTTTCAAGTCAGACTCGAGGAAGAGCATGGATTTTGTGTAATCAATGTTATGCTCTTTGGCAAGCTCTATCAACCATTGCAGGTAGTTGAGCTTATCTTTGATCCCCTCCAGTTCAAAACCAACAAAATCATCATACTTGATCTCGTTTCCAAATATCCTGATGTAGTAGGAGCCCTTTGGATCTGTCTTTGGTACTTTGTACTGCAAAAAAAGAAATAATATAATTATGTGTAACTGAGCAGCCATGAAATGACAAAATGTCACAAGGCATAACTTCAAATATTACAAGTATATTTTATTTACTTACAGTGCTGTCAAAATTGTCAATGACATCATTTGTCATAGCGGAACCCTCCTTCTTATCACCAAACATATTCTCCAAAATGGAATCCAATCCTTGCATGCGGCCTCCCATTTCCATCAAGTTCACAGACTGGCCAAATAAGTCGATGGTCAAATTCACCATTCCAGCACGAGGGACAAATGACTGGGAAGACCATATCAAGTTGCTTTCTACTGCCACACCAGTGTTCACAGCTTCTGAAAAAGCTGACCATTCAATGTTACGTGAGTACTTCCTCTTGTCAAGATCGAAGGTCTTCTTCAATTGTGCATTTTCCAAGATTGTTTGCACATTCTTCTTCAAAGGAGAAGAGGACTCCATTAGATTGGTGAGATGTGTCCAGATGAAGGAACCAACTTGATTGATTTCTTCTTTCTCCAGTATCTGCTTGACTTTAGTGATGAGTTCCTCTGTTGGGCACTGCATGAGCACAAGGTAAGAGTTGATTCGCAATTCCGCATCAGCAAAAGTAGACTGCAAGAGCTGCGTGAGACCATTTTTGTCGACATTGCAATTCATGCGTCGCATAGAGTTGATAGCAGCAACACGTGCTTCCATAGACAGCGCTTCATTCATGACGCAGTTGTTTAATACATTTGTGCTCCTACTTGTAAGTCCAGTATTTCCAAGTGCCTTGAGGGACATAAGAATAACATTGTGGTCACCACTGCAATCTGATCCCAAATTATTCCGGAAGATAGAGATGATTTCTTGAACATCATTCTCACAATTGGCATTCTGGGTGCAATATGTATGGATGAGAGATGATACTGCAAGATAAGCCTTTCGACGGACAGACTCCATTGTCAGTAGAGGCTGAAACAAAATTAATTAGAGTAGACATATTTACCGGTTTGATAGACACTCATCTGAACGAGGTAAGGAGTAATTGTAAAGAGGCAAAATGATAATGTCACATAGTCACCTTCACTTCTCGAAGCATCTGCAAATTAGGCTTAGGAATGAATGCCAAGGATGATAGCCACATGTCAGACTCCTCTTTTGTTACTTCACCTCCTCTAATCATATTTCGCATCAAACCAACTCCAGCAGGTGTGCCCAGTGTTGGAACAGCATCATGGTAGAGAGACCTGCGTGAGAGATACACTTGCTTAGCTAAAGTCAGAGATATGCAGTAAAATGAACAGAAAACAGAAATGGCAATGCTAATGTCTATCTTAACAATATAGAAGCTTTAAAATAACTTACTCGGCTTTGCTGCACAGTCTTTTAGCCTGTCTGCCTATGCTCACAAGGGTGTTCAGGTCAGCCTGCCTCATGCCTTTTACCAAATCAAGGAATAACCCTGGTACTTCAGGACGGACACCTTCTTGAGTTACTTCACAGATCTTTTGCATGGTAGATACAATTTCTCTTTGAGCATTTTCCTGGGCACTACTGTCGGCCACATGTTCATACTGAAGGTCAGTCCTGAGATTTACTGGCTCTGTAATCATTACAAATCATCTTAAGTAAAGAAAACAATCAAGATTTTCACAAACTTCACACAAAAAAAGTAATTCAGTACTCCAGTAAATTTTGCAGAGACTGGTTTTGATAACGGAATCATTTTCAAGGTCCAAATGTATATTCTTTCAACTCACGATTGCGAGTGACGGTCATGCGAGACTGGCTCTTCAAGGACAAAGACTGAACAACTGTTGTGGTTGCACCACTGTCTCCTCTGGAAAATGGTCTGAAGACATGGTACTCCTTGCAGACAGATTTCACAATGTGTGTCTTCTCAGATGACAGCTCCTGTTCACAGCTATGGGTGCTCTTCAGAAGAGGCAAGGACTTCACTTTCTGTAATTTCAAAAGCACTGTCACTCTGAAGGAAAGGTTCATTCAAACAGGTCAACATATGACATTTTACAGGAAAAATCAACTTACAGATGGAGTGCTGTGAGACATGGTCTGAAACATTGTATTGGCCTGTGATGGTTGGCTGCATGAAGACATGTCCTTTGTCTTTTTCACTGTGAAACCATTCTCTGTGGTGGCCACAGGTTCGTAAACTACAGGGCAAACTCCAATTACATCAGTCTAAAAAGAAAAATAGTTTGAAAACAGTTTATCTTAATATTGATATTATCGGAATATAACTGACACAAAACATTTCAAAAATGCTTTACTACTTACTTCAGTGGTGCTGTGAGCAACATGAAAATCCGGCATGGTGTTCTGCAGTGAGGACAAGATGGCCCTTTTGATGTTGAGGGACCACGTTTGTTCAGATGCTTCAGGACACACTCCGGTCACCAAACCTCTGCCCAGGGCAAACCGGAGAGTGTTTCCTTCAAGTCCAGTTTTCATTTCTGACAACCGGTCAACTGTGGTCCCTCCCTCCTGCAGAACTACATCACGCAGCTGCAAAGGAAGAATCAAAACATCCATTTCTCTAATCTTGGAATCTGTCATTTTAAAAATCTGGTTTAAGCCCAGATTGCAGGGGCAAGTATAATGAAAGCACAAGAAGGAGAGGAAAATCCATAGATATGGAAATTGTTGAAGTGTATATTACTAATTTTTAAGCTTTTGCCTTTTTTTAAAGCTGAGAATTGACTCTGATTAGCAAGAACTAGTAACTCTGTGGTTGTTCTGACAAAATCTTTGATCCAACTATTAAGAATATTAATAAGAAAATTGGATGTATCCATTGTAGCTTCACGCCACTCACCCTGAGAGCAAGTTCGCAAGGTGACAGGACATCAATGTGAGCCACAGCAGTCAACTGAAGAGAAGACTGTTCCTCAGTCACGCCAGGAATCGCAGTGGTCACTGTGGTCAGTAAGTCATAATCGTAAGTCTTTCCAAGTTCGAAATTGTGTCCATTCTCTTCACATGTGTTTGCGCAAGTTTCTGAAGTGTAGCTCACTGGCCCTGTGGAGAAGCACAATTCCGGTTCAATAATAAGGACTAACAAAAATTCACAAAGTACACTGATCATCATTGAAATGATTTAATGTTAAAGACCAATTTTCTCATGCTTAGGCCTATAATGAAATTGTGCGTATGATCTTCACAAACGTAATCCAAAATATTATGAAAAACAACTTAGAAATTTATGCTGAGTTCTTTGAGCTACATCCATCGATTAAAATAACATCAAAGTTTAATCTACATAAACATCTCTAAGACCCATACGCCAGTTAAGAATAGCCCTTTAAAATGCATTGTGTTACAGGGTTGTTCCTGTATCTTTTTGACAGACAGAAACATGGGAATGAAACCATTAGTCCTTCCAATGGCAAGAAAAAGAAAGGGCATTCTGATAGCCTAAAATATTTGAGTTTTTGTGTCATTTACCAATATGTTTTAAACATATCGTGTCGTAATTGACTAGTTATTGGCCAAACACCAAATTTCAATATTGTTGGAAGTGATATGTCACACGTACATGGCGGGGTTCTGTCAGATATTTATTTTGCACACTTTTGAAATAACAGACTTTACAGATCTCTAGTTAGTACGAAGAAATGGCCAAAAGCTTATTTTTTACACTTTATGTTGTATCTTGAAGGCATACAATTTTGATTTATAAATCCAATTTGAAAAACAAAGTGCACTATATCTATTCTAACGTAACAGTTCTGCACAGCACATGATGCAATATCAAATTTTATGGCACCTCAAAGACAAATATCCCACTCTGATTGCACCCCATATTGGTGAATAGAAAACTGACAGCGCACTTGGAAATGTTCATAACAGCAGGTGTATATAAGGTATATCAGGTATATATATAAGGTGTATATTTCCTTTTTCAGAAATGCCATTTTTGTGAAAAATATAACAATGCAATTTGATACTATGATTTTGAACTGGCACTCTTGACAATTTTCATTAGTCTTGCAAAGACTTAACACAAAAATGACAAATCCATAGAAAACAAGTAGAGTAGCGCGGGGCATGCAGCCCCCCTTAACTTCGAGGAGCGATTTGACCTACTTTTTGTAGTCGATTATTTAAATGCTTGTGCTGTCAGGAAGGGATCACTCAACTCTACTTATAACTAGTGAAACGAATGTCTACCAATTTTAATAAAGGAGATACGGCCCTTTTTGTAAAAAAATTAAAATGGCCTTCTTACCCCGCCCATCGGGCAAGAAGCCCCCCTATTATAATCCTATGGAAATTTTTTTTGCGAGTGCATTCAGCTTGAAAGTTATTTCTTAGGGTTCTTCTATCATTTTTAAGGCATTCTATTCACTTTTTATGAATTTCAGAATTTTTCTGTTCATACATTTATTTTTTAATATTTTTTGCCCTTTTTCAATTTCGGCCAAAATTTTTTCTAGTTCGACTAGCTATTCTATCAAGATTTAAGGCAAAGTACACATTATTAAATGGTTCCTGAAGCAGCTTCGAGGCCTCAGTGAAGGGGGTCCCATGCCCCATACCATGTGGGGCCTCTTGCCCCGAACCCACATATTTTAATTTGACCTCTATATTTTGAGCTAAAATGCAAAAAACATGATCCAAATCATATTTATGTGATGGTCATAAAGTGAAGCAATGCAGATATCCATTATACTTTTAAAAATTTCCAAAGTTATTTCTGACAACCACTTTCAAAGAATTAATCAAAGTTACAAAAACCATGCACCTTTTTTTGTTTCTTTAATTACGACTATGCTTTGGTGCTGAATGCCTTGAAAATTTGTGACGTCACCTAAAAAGCCTCTAGCTTCAATCCTATCAATATGAAAAAGCACCAAAAATGTAAGTTTAGAAATAACCCTGGGGGGGCTTCTCACCTAACCCGGGCTTCTTGCCCCGACCCACTCTATCTTTATAAGGCAATCAAACATGAGAATTTTCATAGTAGCCTGTTGAAAGTTGTTCATACTAAAATCTATGAAGAGAATCTTTACCAAGTCACCATTGCTAAATACATGTATTTGAGATCATTACATCACATTGTCAGAAATTTTGTGTAAAGGCCCTAAGTACAGTATGCTGAATGGCATTATAAATGTGTGGTCAATATTTCTTAAATAATTTGATAATATAGAACAAAATAACATCATTCAGTAAATAGATTTGGAATATCATAATGAATTTAATCGATTAATAAACAATCTGAAATTAGAATTTTCAGCCTGTGCTCAGGCCATGCAGTGAGTTGTAAAATTATTAGCAAGCAAACTTATTCATTTACATTGTCAGTGTGTTTTATAAATAAGTAAAGTTTCTAACCTGTGTATGCCCTGGCCACCAAGGCCAGAAGCAAAAGGCGCTGTAAGACCATCTTGTTTCTCTCCTCCTCTCGCTCTGCCAGTCCACTCCAAACATGTCCCTTTTATACCTCAAATCTGGACAATCAGGGAACAAAAGTCCAGCTATGACCAAAGGTTTGATGACCACCTTGTGTAATTAACAGATACCAGGGGACCTTCAAGCCATGGTGTCACATACTGAACCCAGACAGAGTAATCCCTGATGGATTATCCCATTTTCAGTTAAACAATTTTTTGATACTTAGCATGTGATCATGTTGCTGAATAATAATTTGAATTACAATGCAAGTGAGGTTAGTATATATATATATGGATAAATGAGGAACAAAACATACCATCACAGCTTATTTGAATTATCAATTTGAGAATTAATGTGTTTCATTCTTCGCCTCATTTGGTCAAAATATCACCATGTTGTATTCACATGATATAGTATCCTTGTGTACAGGGGTCATCTTTAAAATTACACGTTTTCATATTCTTTCTTTCTATTTTTGACTATAACCCAGGAGCCAGGCCAGTGACATCCCTATGGGGGGCACGGGGTCCTGGGGGGTACATGCTCCCGCCCCATATTGGACCTGTGCCCCTCCAGGTGCCCCCATATGAACTTCTCAACCTTGACTAAAATATACAATTAGTATTGTGGATGCCCCGCCAGAGAATCCCATGCCCCCAGGTGCTCCCCCCTCCCCCGCGCTCGAGGCCCCTCTTTTCTCATGACGAAAATAATATCTCTAATTATAAGTTCTGAGCTCATATTAAGACTTTAGTATTAAATAAAGTTATGAGGGACATGTCTCTCCATTAAGGCAGATGAGCTATGGTAAGGATGCTAAGGTTCTCAAGCATTGCCTGTTTACATGTTATACATGTTTACCAAGTCATGGCCAGTTGATGACACTCACAGCCAAATAGGTCAGATTTTTTTAAAATTAAAAATGTTCTTTGAAGCATATGATAATAATTAGAGTAGTGCGGGGCATGCAGCCCCCCTTAACTTCGAGGTGCGATTTGACCTACTTTTTGTGGTCTATTATTTGAATGCTTATGCTGTCGGGAAGGGATCACTGGACTCTACCTATAACTAGTGAAACAAATGTCTCTCAATTTTAATAAAGGAGTTACGGCCCTTTTTGCAAAAAATTTAAAATGGCCTTCTTACCCCACCCATCGGGCAAGAAGCCCCCCTATCATAACCTTATGGCAATTTCTTTTGCGAGCGCATTCAGCTTGAAAGTTATTTCTTGGGGTTCTTTTATCATTTTTAAGGCATTCTATTCACTTTTTTCTGAATTTCAGAATTTTTCTGTTCATACATTTATTTTTTAATATTTTTTGCCCTGTTTCAATTTCGGCCAAATTTTTTCTACTTCAATTAGCTATTCTATCAGAATTTAAGGTAAAGTACACATTATTAAATGGTTCCTGAAGCAACTTCGAGGCCTCAGTGAAGGGGGCCTCATGCCCCATACCATGTGGGGCCCTTCGCCCCAAACCCATACATTTTGATTTGACCTCTATATTTTGAGCTAAAATGCAAAAAACATGATCCAAATCATATTTATGTGATGGTCATAAAGTGAAGCAAGGCAGATATCCATTATACTTTTAAAAATTTCCAAAGTTATTTCTGACAATCCCTTTCAAAGAATTGATCAAAGTTAAAAAATACCATGCACCCTTTTTTTGTTTCTTTAATTACTACTATGGTTTGGTGCTGTTTGCCCTGATAATTGGTGATGTCACCAAAAAGCATCTAGCTTCAATCCTATCAATAAGAAAAAGCACCAAAAATGTAAGTTTAGATATAACCCTGGGGGGGGGGGGCTCTCACCTAACCCAGGCTTCTTGCCCCGACCTGCTCTAAATTTAACAATCAAATCTGCACTCTCGATCATACAAGTAAAACAAATCCAAATTATAAATGTTTGTCTAATTTATTAAAATCATTGGATTTCCATATCTTTTTATTATTTCAAAGTTAATTCCACCACTGCTTCACGGAATTTGGTGAGGCCCCATCCAACCTGGGTTTCTGTCATGGCATCTTTTTCCTCGAGCTCAGACAGCAGACATCTCTCCCCTGAAATGACACAGAAATTGAAATGAAAACAGTGCCATATATGACAGAAAAAAGTATAACTTCAATATTGTAAAATTGAGCTAAATTCCATAAATTTCAAATCAAGAGAAAATGAACATTTTACCCGTCGATCTTCAGAGCGTTTAGGGCTATACAAACGCACTAATTTTGTTTATACTAGTATAAATGTTTGCTTCTTGAACTGATATTTAAAGGAAGTCGCAAGAAGAAGATTGGTATCAAACATGGGATTGCATGTGCATTCAATTGGCCTACTAATTACTGTTCAAGTGTAAAAATCAAGGAAACACCTTCAAATGTCCGTCTCAAGGAATCTTACGCTAATATGGAAGTATTTTCAGCAAAGCACGGCGGGACTACAAGAAGTTCCATTGTTCAAGAAGCTCTTTTTGCACATTATGATTCCCAAAGAATAGAGTGCCTGTCACAGTCTGTGGTGATTCTCTGGTGAAGTTACTTTTTAAATTATTTACTTTCAGCGATATTCCTTTTCCATGTTTCACTTTTGATTTAAAACTCACCAAACAGCTTTTGCAGTTCCTCTTTGGTGCTACAATGTGGTGGGCCTGAAAAGGACAAAGCAATCTTACAGATCATATGGAAGATTTTCCAAGCTTATCATAAATATAAAAAGAAAAATTTTAAAAACTTTCTAAAAAGCAGTATGTAGCCACATTGCAAGAACATCACAAATTGGTAAAATCCACCGCCTGGAGACACAACTGCTATCCCAAAGCAATGCCCCGCGAAACCAAGCCCAGCCAGAAAAGGAAAATTCCTCCGGCCGGCGAGAATGTGATTGTTCATGCTTGCCTGGTCCCAGTAGAAACTGTAACTACTCATCTGAACCCTGCAGTAACAATAATAACGCGAATAATACCATTGTGACACTACTACAATTACTTGTCCAGCAGCGGTTGGTCGATGAGAGACCAAAGCAAGACGATACCCTTGTACAACTGCTCTGCACTGTAATTACTAAACTGAATGGTTGCTTGGAGAAGCTGGATCGTAAGGTGGAGTCATGCCAATGGCAACAAACAGCCAAGGAGAGAATGCATTTGGATGGGTATATGCCCACCTATGCCTGGCAAGGATATAGACAGCCATATTACGGGCACTACACTCAAGGCCGACAGGCTTACGATTGCAGTTATGGGACCAAACGCCCGCAAGTCTACGAATATGGCCAACGTCCGCAAGTCTACGATTATGGCCATGGCCACCCCAGACCGTCCAACCAAGACCATGGCCTCTCCAGACCGAGGGCAGCAGCGCACCAGGCACCACAAAGGAATGAAACCGGCCACCCGAGACCGTCCAACCAAGACCGTGGCCTCTCCAGTCCGAGGGCAGCAGCGCACCCGGCACCACAAAGGTATGCTACCGGGTATGCATGGACCAAAGAAGACGCAACATGTCACGACCCGAAAAGGACGACAAGCGGAACCAACCTGGGAAGAAGTCATCTTCCGGAAAGCAGAGCGGTGAATGATACCCCCACTGAAGGCCCAAAAGGATCACCGCCAAGCAAATGGAGTAAATCTCTAGCTACCCTAGAATTGCCGACAGCGGGCGACAGTGAGACATCATCGTGCACCAACAGAGCCTGCTAATAAGTCATTGACATGACCGAAGCCCCGCCAAAAGACAGCATCACCACGGGAACCCAGCCCAGGACCAGTGAAGCCAACTCCTAATGCAGAGGAAATGAGGAGTCTTTTTTAGCTCTGAGCCATACAACCAAAACGAGACCGCGGCTTCAAACTATGTAACTATTGCGTCACTAAACATCGAAAACATTAGGACAAACCTCCCATACTTACACCACATGTTGGATACCTGCAATGTGATCTGCCTACAGGAACACTGGCTATATAGTTACGAAGCAGTTGAGGTTGAGTCACTGGTACCTGGAGTGGGTTACCAAATCAAGTGCAGCGACGATGGCAACCCAGTCAGCCAGGCTACCAGACAGAAAGGCACAGGAGGTGTGGCCACCCTATGGCGAAAGGAAGTAGGTCATGTAGTCACTCCCCTACCTGACGGCTCAAACCGGATAGTTGTGACCCAGCTAGGTATTGGCAGACACCCGCTGTTCCTAATCAACACCTACATGCCAACATCAGGTAGTAAGGACTGCTACGACAGTGTACTCGATGAAGTATACGAGTTGTACCAGAAGTTTACAAAAGAGGGAAGAGTAATCTGGCTTGGAGACATGAATGCTGCCATGAAACAACAAAAGCCGTCCAGTAACGATAAGAAATTGAAACTGTTTGCTGCTGAGATGAACCTTGTGACGATCGTGCCAGAAGACATCCCCAAATATCACCACTTTGTTGGAGGCATCACTTCGACAATTGACCACATCATGGCCATGGAAAATTCGGAGGAAGCCAAATCCTTGGCAAATGCCGAGAGCAGGCACCCCTTAAATACCGGCAGCCATGACGCCATTATAGCCAAAGTCAAGTTATCTATGCACAAAGAGAGGGACGAGGGAGCCCATGAGGAAGCCAAGAAGAAACCAAACTGGAGGAAGATAGACATAGAGAAGTATAGGCACTACACCCAGTCTAAACTAAGTGTGTTCCTTGAGGAAGGAGGCGGAGAACTACCGACAGACTGTGTCGTTGACAGAATCTACCAGATCCTCCTAAATAGCGCTGACTTGGCCAGCCCTCCAGGAGGCAAGAAAAAGAAGAGGAATAGCACCTACCCGTGGGCCGCAGATCTAAAACCAGCCATCCAGGAGGTGAAAACACTACATAGGCAATGGAAGCTGGAGGGGAAAAACCCTGACCACCCACTCAAGGCAGAAGTCAAGCGAAGTAAAAAGGACCTAAGGTCTATGCAACGACAGCTGGCAGCAATGCACAGACGTTCACAAATGGAAGAAATAAGCGTGGCCAGCACGGGCGACAGAAACTTATTCTTTAAATTGGTTGGCAGGCAGAGAAAGACAGCCCACCTCGTGTGCAGCACCATAGACTTCGGCGACAGCAATCAGGGCCAGTTAAATGGATGGGCAGACTATTATGAAGATCTTGCCTCTGTAAAGGAGATGGACCACTTCAACGAGCCCTACTACAACGATATGAAACTGATGCTCTACCTCAACTCTTGCAGTAGCTGGGAGCAAAGTGCTGCAACACCTGAACCAATTGCACCGCAAAAAGTGGCTGCCTACATACGCTCCCTTAAGAATGGGAAAGCTGCTGATGTTTTCGGCCTCACGGCTGAGCATCTCAAATATGCTTCACAAGAAATACTAGACGTGTTGAGCCTGCTGTCAAAAAAGATCTTCGAGGAGTGCAAACTACCGGATAAATTCAAGATCGGAGCAATTGTGCCAGTCCACAAAAAAGGAAAGCCAGCGAAAAGCCCAGATAGTTACAGGAGAATAACTATGGCGTCAACCCTGGGGAAAATAGTGGAGCGGAATATGATGGACAAAACCAAAGCAGTTGCCAAAGCCAGACAGGACCCCATGCAGTACGGCTTCACCAATGGAGTATCGCCATCAATCTGTGCTTTTCTGGTGACAGAAGCGATAGCAGAAGCTGCGGACAATGGCCATACCATCTATGTGACATTCATGGACAGCTCAAAGGCTTTTGACATGGTGGACCACACAATTATGCTAAATTCCCTATATGATCTCGACATGGATGCAAATCTATGGTTGTTATACAAGGATATGTATGCAAAAGTGACTTCAAAGGTGCGATTACAGGGACGCCTATCAAGGAGCATCACTGAGGGGCGGGGGATCCGGCAGGGCGGCGAGACCTCCACGGAAGCCTTCAAAGCCAAGGAAAACCCATTCTTACGGAGAATAAGAAAACATCCATCATCTTACAGGATCGGAGCAATAACTCTTGGGATCCCGACAGTAGCAGACGACAACTGCATCATCTCCGACAGTTTCCAGAATGCCCAAACCCTACTCTTAATGGCACAGGACAACGCAGCCAACGTCAGATATCAGTTTAGTGCAACCAAGACAAAAGTCATGAGGATGGAAAAGAAAGGTGAGATCGACAAAGAAAAACCATCATTAAAATTTAACAAGAGCACCATCGATTATACAGACAGGGAAACTCATCTGGGCCTAGACCTGTTCAAAAAAGACTTTCTATTTTATTTTAATGCAGGATGCAGTGATTCCCATTCTCCAAGCTATAGAATGACCAAATATGACATTTTTTTCAATTTTGAACTTTGGGAATGCCTGCCTCATGAGCCATGAAGTTTTAATGTTAAATTTCATTAAAAACGCCAAAAATATCAGAAGGGGGTGTTATATTTCTCCTCATATCTTTATCAGAATTCATTGTAGAGCAACATGGATGGTGTTATATGAAAGCTTGTTAAATTATCTTTAAAATGAGACCAATAACTTGGTATTTGAGACACTTTCTGTTCTCTTCAAAGCAGAAATGTGTACATTTTAGGGAAAATTTTGATGTCGATTAGTGTCTTGTGCCTCATATGCTAATCCAAATTGATCATAGAGCAGCATGAGTGGTATCATTCAAATGCCTATAAAGTTGTCTTTAAATGGACACCATTTTTAAAATAATTTAGATAGTTCTCATTGTGGCTGAAGCAAAAATGCCTGCATTTCAAGGAGCTCCCTGCCCGATCTAATTCATTGCAGCACTGCATTGACCAGAAAGTTTACAAAATCTTTTGTCTTATTAAATAATTCATTGATATTGTTTCCAAGTGATTGGGACATTTTAGAAATTCTTTTCCATGTCCATAAAATGACTTTCTGTTGAGGAAATACATTTTTGGATTTGAGCTAAATCGAAACAAACATCATCGATGACTTTAATATTGTTATTTTTCAACAGCCAGTGTTATCTAGACGTATTCTTGGAGCAAATGTGTTACATATTTGGAAAATGCAGTTGAAATTGACTTTACATTTTGAGCAACAATATGCCACAGTTGTCAGTTCTAATAATTGTGCTATAAATAAGTGTCCTTCTTGTGCCATTCAATAAATAATGACTTTAATCATGTTTGAGGTTGAAAATTCAAAGATTAACACAATATTGGATTTTATTGCATTGTGATGATACTCATTGTCTGAGCTCAAGCACCTTGAAATTTATGATGGATACCTAAACCAGCAGAAACTTGGAAAGATCAAGAACAACGTGTGGGGTAGAGTGGCTGGAAGTCTGTTACATTGACAAACAGTTTTGCTTAAACAATAAATCAATATTACTCAACATAAGTCATAAAATGATAAGAATTTACCAGAAAGCAACATTCCCAGAACAGTTATGTTGGGTGACTCATTTTCTAGCTGGGGCATATAATTGTATGTAGGTGGACAGTTTAAAACCCACATTCAAAAGTTGTGTTAAATTTCCTTCTGCTACCTTTAACAAGTCATTATAGACACAATGTGTGGAACTGTGTTACACTGTAATTACTATTTCAATTTATATTTGTGATATTAGGCCCTCATCTATGTCATAGTATTGGTGTATGATAGTTTTAAGTCATGATTGATTTACATTTTATTGCATAGACCTGTTATTGTCAATCTTGTGTTAATCTTTGAATTTTAAACCTCAAACATAATTAAAGTCATTATTAATTTAGTGGCACAAGAAGTTACTTATAGCATAATTATGAGAATTGACAACTGTGGCATGCTGTTGCTCGAAATGTTAAGTCAAGTTTAACTGCATTTTCTGAAATATGTCGCACATTTGTTCCAAGAATGTCCTAAGGTAATTTCGATTCAGTACAAATCCAACAATGCATTTCCTCAATAGAAAGTCATTTTAAGGACATGGAAAAGAATTTCTAAAATGTCCCAATCACTTGGAAACAATATCAATGAAATTATTTAATAAGACAAAAGATTTTGTAAACTTTCTGGTCAATGCAGTGCTGCAATGAATTAGATCGGGCAGGGAGCTCCTTGAAATGCAGGCATTTTTGCTTCAGCCACAATGAGAACTATCTAAATTATTTTAAAAATGGTGTCCATTTAAAGACAACTTTATAGGCATTTGAATGATACCACTCATGCTGCTCTATGATCAATTTGGATTAGCATATGAGGCACAAGACACTAATTATATATAATCGACATCAAAATTTTCCCTAAAATGTACACATTTCTGCTTTGAAGAGAACAGAAAGTGTCTCAAATACCAAGTTATTGGTCTCATTTGAAAGATAATTTAACAAGCTTTCATATAACACCATCCATGTTGCTCTACAATGAATTCTGATAAAGATATGAGGAGAAATATAACACCCCCTTCTGATATTTTTGGCGTTTTTAATGAAATTTAACATTAAAACTTCATGGCTCATGAGGCAGGCATTCCCAAAGTTCAAAATTGAAAAAAATGTCAAATTTGGTCATTCTATAGCTTGGAGAATGGGAATCACTGCATCCTGCATTAAAATAAAATAGAAAGTCTTTTTTGAACAGGTCTAATCTGGGCCTCGTCCGAACCTCCGACGGATTGGCCTCTGAGGCTGTGGTTAACAGAATACAGGTGGGCAGGAGAACGGCCTACTCCCTTATGGGAGTAAAGCTTGTAGCGACATACTTCGCACCTGCTGTACTCTACGGCCTTGAAGCAATGAGACTGAAGACAAAGGACTATGAAGACCTTGACAGATTCCAGCGTGTCCTACTTCGCCAAATTCAATGCCTGCCTGAATCTACTGCTGTACCAGGGATCTACCTGCTACTGGGTGAGCTACCCCTTCAAGCGCTACTCCACATGAAAATGCTATCACTATTCAACAGCATTAGTCAAAGACAAGGTACACCAGAATGTGACCTGTTGCACAGGCAACTGACACTGAAGTCCACTGCCTCAAACAGCTGGACGGTGGAGCTGAAATGCTTGATGTACCAGTACGAGCTGCCATCCCCTCTGATGTTGATGAATAGGCCCCCGCCGAAAGAACAGTGGAAGAAAATTGTCAGAAAACAGGTGTACAGCTACTGGGACGACAAGTTGAAATCCCAAGCCAGCCAAATGAAGTCCCTACGGAACTTAAACATCAGTGCATGCAGACTGGGGAGCGTTCACCATATATGGTGGTGTGGAAATGACCCTATGCAGGTGGTGATGGCGCAGACCAAGGCGATGCTTGCCCTTGGGCGCTACCCCCTCACGGCAGCAAGATGCTCTGGCAGAAACCAAAGAGACATGTGTCCTCTCTGTAATGAAGAGCCGGAGACTGAGACACACTTCATACTTGGCTGCAGAGCCCTCGAAGAGTGGAGGTCATCACATCTGCGTAAGCTGAGTCCCTACTTCCAAGCCTACAATATCCACATAGCCGCTGGGAAAGTGAAGTTCATTCTGGACCCGTCGCATCACTGTGCAGAAGAAAATGAACTGGAAGCTGCCGAGTATATGACGCGAAGATTATGCTACACTCTACACAATCACAGGTCCATTCTATTTGGAACGGGCTCCGCGAATACGGCTGCTAGAAGGAGACTGCAGAGGAGGCAACTAGCCGTGTGCCGCTGACGTGTTTTTAAAATTCTTAAACTTGTGACATAACATTTCTAACTTCACAAACCTTTAAACCAAAACGTTTTAACCTGGATTTTAATAACGTTTTAATTCGGATTTTAATAACGTTTTAAATCGGATTTTAATAACCCTTCAATTTACTTCATACCCGGACTTTTTAACTCAATTTTATCACGGAGACTTTTAAAATATTACCTCATCCAATGAGGGTTCTCCTGCCACAGAGGAGGAAATTACAACTACAAGTTCAAGTTCAAGGTAGTATAAGTATGCAATAATTGACTTTCTCACGTCTAGCCAAGCCTAGTTACAAGGCTGAATTGTCGTAAAATCCAACAGAACAAAGCCATTATTTTTGTGAAAAAGTCAAACAATCTTTCAGCAGTGAAAAATATATATCCTTTGCAATTAGAATGACAGTAATCAAGGCCTTCATAATGATTACATTACCTGCATATTCACAAGGATCATATCGAACGACATCGAGAAGATAATGACAGTCTTTTTCCATCAGGTCAACAAGAATTTTTGAATACCTAAAAAACATAATCAAACAACACTCCATTAAAGAAACACTCGGCAAAATGAAGCAGTTGTGGTGAGTTATGGAACTGATGAAATTTAGTAAGGCCAGACAAATTTAATTTTTAGCTTCTTGATTTGACTGACCTGACAGATTTTCTGCTTATGATAGAAAAAATGAGTATATAGAGGCTGTTTGACTAGTCATGATCAAGAGAAAGCTATTTCACTTGTCATGACTGACTTTAGAGTAAAAATCAGATGCATAATCCTTTCGTTTGATTGTCACCAACAAGTGACAGGGGTTCCTCGATAGCGGCTTCTTGCCTTAGAGGGGTCCCTGTAGCTCATTACTCAGCCTGCGGCGGAGTATTGTGAGGGTGGCCCTTTCTGGAATCTATGCTTGTGGGTTTGTGTGTTTGTTAATCGACTCCTGCCAACAATTCTCAATGGATTTAGATTTCCTTTGGCACGATGTGGTCATTTGTACTTCACAATACCTGATTAAATTTTGGTGAATATTGGAGCTTTTTTGGCACTGCAGTAAAAGAAAGTCAAAATTGGGCCTCTATCGTGCTGCAAGCATTGCTCAAAAGAATGTAGAGATGTACACTCACTTGGGCTGCTAGTTCATTTTACTTTATCATACTTTAACAAATATATATTTTTTAGCTTCGCTGAGAAGCTATCGTGGTTCCTGGCATTTCAGCATGTGCGTTAGTGTGTATGTGAGTTGCCTCCTGCAAAAAGTACTGGATGGATTTAGATTTCCTTTGGCATGATGTCTTCATTTGTACTACACAAGACCTGATTACATTTTGGTGACAATTGGAGCTTTTTTGGGCCTACAGTTAAAGAAATCTGAAAAATGCCTCTACAGTGCTGCATGCACTATCATTTTTTGCTGCAGCACTAGCAGCCAAGAGGGTGTATATTTCTACATTTTCTCTGCAAAAACGGCCATTAAACGTCCGTAGGAAGATGCCAAAGCACTAAATTAGCAACATTTCAATGTTTATTTCATAAAAACCTCACCAGAATTGCTGAAATTAGCATTCAATTGTAGATAATCCAAGGAATGATGCTGCAATAACATTCAAGCCTTCATGTATAAGTTGAGGTCTTAATCAACTTTTTAGGGGCCGACCACATGATCTTTTTGGGGGGGTGGGTGCTATGGCTTTTTGGTGAACAAAAAAGATTGTTTCCCACTTGACACTGAAAAAAAAAAATTGTTCAGCACATGAAAAAAAGTTTGTTTCCACCTGTAGCTAACTATCGAATGGTCGCCCCTTTATGTGCGGCATCTTGCAGTAGTCAAAGTTAAATTTTAAATGGACAGCGAAGCTATGTGCTCTCCGAGCGCCTGTTCTAGTCTAAATTACAAAACACATTTTAATGTTGTATAAATTACTTGATTATTGATCGATAACAGATATCAAGAATTAGAAAGTTCTGTTCAGTCTGAGTCTTCCTTTGAAGGCAGGCTGAGGTATGCGATCTCCGAGCGCTCATCTAGTTCTACTTTTTGTCATTACCTTATTATACTGTGTAAATACTCAATATGTAGCATATGTAGCTACAAATAAAAAAAAAATCTGAATCTGAATCTGGGATAGGTCTCCTTAAAATAAAATCTTACCAAAAGACCTTACAAAAAGAGCATGAGAACCAAGAAGCTAGAGATCAAACATGTCTGGCCAAATTGAAACATACTTTTCTCTATCTTCCCGGTTTATAGCAACAAAGGAGCCGCGATCCCAAATGCCTTGCATTTTGCCACCAATTGAACTGGATAACAAGTGAAAAACTGATGATTACTTAAATGTTTCAAGGATATATAATGTACCAAATTTAATTCTTAAGTTTCTTCAACAAAAATACCTCGTAAAGTCATATATATCTCCACAATATAAATTCATTCTGCCATCTTCTGTCTGAAACCAAAAGTTATTCTTTTCATGTCATGTGTCAGTGCACTCGTAAAGGCAACAAAAAATCAGTTATTTTCCTAAGGATTTAAGGAGATGTTAAAAAACGACCATGCATTTTGAAAACAGATTGGTCAACAAACACCACATCAACGAGATTGGTTTTCACAACCAAAATGATGGCAAAAAATAATAAATAAATTCCTTGGTTGAAGCATCTTGATAACTATTCGTTGAAATTAACAATGCGATTGTTTGCACCATCCACACCGGTCATTCAAGTTAACGACCTAGATATTGGTCAAGAACAATCATTCAGAATGCATGGTTATGCTATTACAGCCAGGAAATTTCACATGCATAAAGACGACTGCTGGGCTGTAAAAATGGCACTTTGGGTGTCATCATGCTGATGATTTTTCATGATGACACCCAATACTTTCAATGTTAATTTGATCTTTAAAAGGAGACTAATCCCGCTTGTTGGTGACTAATCCCGTTTGTTAGAAACTAATCCCGCTTGTTGGTGACAGGCAAACAAAAGGATTATTTTACTCTAAAATCGGTTATAACAAATCAAATGGCCTTCTCTTGATCATGACTAATCAAACAGCTTCTATGTTTCTCATGTTGAATGCAGAGAAGATGAAACTTCATTGAAGCTATCATGAGCCAGGGAATGCCATTTTCACAGTGTAACAGTCAACTATTTTTGCATATCAAAAACTTACTATAAGCACAATTTTAATAAATCCACTTAGATATCATTAGTGGAGTCTCTTTGCTGATTTCAGTTATCCTTGAAAACTGTATGTTCACAATTGCAATCTGATATTCAATTTGTAGCCACCCGTGTGGACGATGTGGTGCTGAAATTTATAAACTGCAAAGGCAAACCTGAACCTGAATTGACTATGTAGATGATCTCCAGTAAAACGTATAATTTCTTCAAATTAACACAGACCTTATATAAAGTGAATTTCCCATCAGCTAGAGATTCAGAACTATATTTCAGGTTGTTGTCAGAGAAGAACTCTTCAATGCCTTTAGCTGAACCTTCAAGGCCAACAATAGTGTGACCTTCATCATACAACCTGTGAAGGAAAAAGATGGATGAGTTCAATGGTCACACTTAGAAAAGGGAATTTACTGAAGTTTTTCAGGATAAGGGAACTTAGCTGGCTACTAAGAACTTATGTCCATTAAGGCTTAGAGGGGCCTGAGGGGGTCACTAAGAGGGGGTAACCGAACCGTTTTATGCAATTTTTTTATATTCTTGTTGAATATGTGTGCAAACATATGTTTCGCTGGAGCAAACCTGCAGTTTGATTGTTATGCAATGCATTACAAGAGATCATAACATAAGCATTTAAGGGGACATTCTTAGTAGCCACCTTAGTTCCCTTATCCTGAAAAACTTCATTAGACCTATTTTCAAATGAAATTAAGAGAGTATACACTATATATTGTACATTGTAATGTAGGCCTACAAGTATACAGAGTTCAACAAATATAAGGCTCAGTGTCAATGCCCTTTCTAATGCATTATGTAACTGCATAACGAACTGAGCAGGCAAAGATCTTTGTATCTTAAAAAAATTACGTGGCCTTTTGGAAATATAAATGTGGTCTTTGGTCACCAAGACTCCTCACTTGGGCATGGCTTTCCCAAAGTGAATGCTTCTTTTTTAAAAATCCATGGTTCCTTTTGGCAAAAATCCATTCCTCAGGGCGCATGCCTAAATCGCTCATTATCACTTACTTTAATTATTGTGGACTCTGGCAAAGATGCAATCCTTATATATAAATAGCAAATGAATGAAAAAGGAATAATTCTATTTGTGCTAAAGTACCGTGTCATCGCAAAACGAAAACTGTCAACAAAATTGCAAACAGTAAATAGTCATTTGCATATTAAGGATAATCTAGGTAATTTGGTCAATGACAAAAATACTAAGTCCAAATCGATCATAGTCTTCTGTGGGGATTTGTGTAAAGTGATATCTCTTTAGATGTGCATATTTGGACAAATATAATATTAATGTTGCTAAAATATGTCTCACTTCCATTTTTGTAAAAGTTGAGCAAGTTTACAGTCTTGAATTCACACTCCGCTGGAGCACAAATTTGAAGGTTGATTGATTTGATAATTTCTCGTCAATCAGAACCTGGACGTGACCATCCTAGTTTTCAAAAATTTGCAAATAAGCGTGTTAATGTTTTTTCAAAATACACTCTTGCTCATAAATATGGAATATAGGCACATGTCAAAATGTGAGTAGAAATTGGGTAAAACCTTTTCATTATGGGAACTGCAAACAGACTTCCAACAAATTTTCTAGATATCTATGGGTCCATTCAACATCACGAAGTGGAAATTTTATGAATTTGGAGAACATCTTGAAAACTAGGGTCAATAATGGAAATACTGAAAAAACAACAAATATTCCAGATTTTTGAAGGGTTGATATCACATGAAATATTGTTGATACATGAAAATAAATGACAGCGAAAGAATAATTTGGGTCAAAATTAGTTAGTAACATAGTCCATATTGGGGAAATACCCACTAGGGGTAATCTAGACTTCGACTTGAATGGGACACCTATTTTTTCGTGATTTGAGAATATTTTTCTCTCTAAAAGAGCTTTAGCTCTGAAATTTTAAGGGGTAGACGGCAGACTATACATATGTTGGATGCACAATTTCATTTGTCTCAACGATGCTTGATTTGGAGGCAGTCAGGAAATATCACAATCTGGGAATTTTGACAATTTCTTGAAATTTTGAAATTTTTGGAATGTATGATTATTAGAAACCACTTTTGATGCACTGACAAGTGCACCAAAGAAGATATTCTCCAAATGGCACCATCGTTCTGGCTGGAAATTGATTACATCGTTCGCTATTACCTGTCTATCACAACACAACAATGTTTTGTTTGCCATGATAGCGGATCACACACCTAACATATACAAAGTCTCTTTTAGCCAGGCCTATGTGTGATATACTTGCAAGGATGACCTTTTGCAATATTTCTAAGAATCCATTCAGTGATTTATAATTTTTTGGCTGCCATCAATTGGAGTACTAAATTGACACTATTGTGATGTGACAAACAGTCAATAGCGAGCGATCAAAATTTTTGTCAGTGGAAACCATGGTACCATTTGGAAGAACTCTTCATGGGTGTACTTTTCAGTAAATAAAACTGGTTCTGATGTTTACATAGTCCAAAAATTTTCAAATTTCAAGAAATTGTCAAAATTCTTTAATCATATTTTTTCCTGATTGCATCAAAATCGAGCATCATTGGTGCCAAATGAATTTGTACATCCAAGATATGCATCCTCTACCTTCTATCCCTCAAAATTTCAGAACTTTTAAAAGTCCCAAAAGAAAGAAATTCTCAAATTACGACAAAATGGGGTGTGCCATTCAGATCATTGTCCTGATTACCCCTAAAGGGTATTATTCCCACGATAAATTATGTTACTAACTCATTTTGACCCTAATTATTCTTTTGGTAACAATTATTTTCATGTGTCAACAATATTTAATGTGATTTCAACCCTTCAAAAATCTGGAATATTTGTTGTTTTTTTCAGTATTTCCATTATTGACCCCCGTTTTCAAGATTTTCTCCAATTTCATAAAATTTCCACTTTGTGATGTTGAATGGACCCATATTTATCTAGAAAAATTGTTGCAAGTCTGTTTCCAGCTCCCGTAACAAAATGGTGTTATCAAATTTCTACTCAGTTTTTCACATATGCCTATATTCCATATTTATGAGCAAGAGTGTACATCTACCAATTAAAAAAAAAAAAGTTGCACAAATCCTCACCATTTCATATCAACAGCCTTGCCACACAATGGAAAGAAAATCCTGATATTTTTCCTGCTTCTCAACATGGCATCAATGTGCTTCACCAGCATTCTGAAGGCAAGATAACCACTTAAATATCAGTTCAATATCATGCATATATCCTAACTGAAGTTTTTTCACTCACAGTTACGTCTGTTTTTATACAACATTAATAAAAATTTATAAATTCATCAACAGAGTTTACATTGCGTACGGCGTCATTTTAAATTTGCTTTTCATATTTCTACTATACAGCGTTTGATTGAAAATCGCAGAAATCAAAGTGTATAAACTTACTCATTGCACTCTTCAAGATGGAAGGGAATCCTGTTTATGCTCCAGCTTTCGTTCCAGTCCGAAATGCCCATGACAGTCCCAGGTAACTCGCTCATCTTGCTAAAATATTACTGAAAATATCACACAGTGAACTACAATTTAAGTGATTAAGTGAGTCAGGGAGAACCCTGCATATCATTTCAGTGACAGGGCGAACACAGACCATCCAAAAAAAAAAAAAGATTCCAAAAAGAAAAATGTTCGAAAAAAAAAATTCCAAAAGAAAAATTTCCCCCCCTCCAAAAAAAATGTTTAAAAAAATTAATCGGAAAAAAAAGTGAAAAAAAATTGTTTTTTAAAAATAAGAAAAATGTAATTTCTGGTTTTTTTTCCCTCAAATTTTTTTTCCACATTTTCTTTCTATACTACCCTTCCACCCTATTTGTGTATGTCCTAATTTTTTTCTCAAACTTTATTATAACCTGAATACAAAAATGAATTTTGAGAAATACTTTAGTTCATTGCAATTTAGTGTCTTTAAAATTTATCTTTTGTGTCCAGGTGGTGCCGTCTTCATGCTTTGGCATTTACATCTTTATAACCATATATTTGTGCAGGCCTGTGCCTTGTAACGCAGGATCTCAGCTGTTGCTTACCTGACTTGCCTGAAACTCTGCCAGACATTCTTAATATGTTTGATCTGTGTTTTGCCTCCTCATAAGCGTGATGTGACTGTTTCCTCTCCTTTAACAACCCTTTTTATTAAATAACATGTGAACCCAAGAAGGATCAAACACATATAGCTACTGCCGTATTGAACCTCACTTTGGCCCAGTCCCATGGCAACGTCGTATGAACTGCATGACGTTATGTCACCTGACCAGCTCTGATCAAAAAAGTTTCACCTGTCAAAAATTATAATTAGGCCTATATAAATCTGAATGGGGGGGGGAACTCAAAATACCCGAAGTTGTATAATTCTATGCATTCTGTTGAAATATAAACATGAAAATGAAAGCTCTCGAGAATTTTTCTTTCAGTTCACAAAAATATCAATGCAAAAATTGTTCGTTCACACAACTGGAAATCGTGCAAATTATGTTCTTTACATATTTTGATAAAAAAATTGTGGTATGTACCTTAGGCCTAGCATAATTTCCTTTGATCCCAAAAACCTACCCATATGTGTTGGTTACATTTGGAAAATTTTTGAGGAATTTTTTTGCAGATGCATATAATTTGGGGCCAGGAAAATGGGGAAATTGTGAAGAAAAAATGGGGAAAAGTTAAGCAAAATGGGGAAATGACCAGAATTTAGGGAAATGGTAAAAAATAATGGGGAAATAAATAAAAAGAAATTGAAAGAACAGGGGATTTATACACAAAAGAGTTTATCAGATTTCCCCATTTTTATTTACAATTTCACCATTTTTTCTTCACAATTTCCCCATTTTTCTGGCCCCAAATGACAAAAATTTTCCAAATGTAACCAACACATATGGGTAGGTTTTTGTGATCAAAGGAAATTATGCTAGGCCTAAGGTTATTTTTCTTACTATTTGACCATTTTCCTTCCCATTTAGGGCAATATATCTGTAAAAAAAAAATACCCAAAATCATTTGGGGGGGGGGGGCAACTTACTACCCCCCCCTCAACTTATGTCACTGCAATAATGAAAGCAACACCAATAGAAAACACAAGCAAGCAACACATCAATATGCCCCGAGATATAGAGTAGCCCTATATTTATCAAGCAAATATGGTAAGCAAGTGACATTGCGTAATGCACTGAGCCTCTTATGAAAGTGGTTCAACGTCCAACTCATCAGTTGGGTGCATGGCACCATTGAGTGAAGACCTGAGGTTGTGGAGTTCTGTTCAACACAAATTTTCTCTTAAATTTACAGAATACAATAAACCATTCTACCAATACACCAATGTATAGACACAGTGTACATATTCATCTCTACTGTACAAAACTGTGTAAAGTTACTTTACCGTATTCTTTGCATGTTATGACTTATGAGAAAAGTTATTACAGGTCAGTGTCAGATTCAGACAGTGTATGTGGTCTAGAAGTAAAAGGGGGGGGCATGTTTTGGCCACAGACTGATGTGTTTTGGTAATGTCACTTTACACAGCAACTGACAGAGCACAATGAAATACAAAATCCATTGACTGCAATCAGGCCAATCACTGCATTCAGGCTGGTGCTGGTAGCAAAGCAGTGTGCCTGGTCAGTGACTCAGTGGACTCTGTGGACAGAGGTTGTCTTATAAGAGGCATTGGTAAAAGTTGCTATTAAAAATTAAAATATATATTTAGCTTTTTTACTGAATTTGCCAGGTGTCACACAGCTGGCCACTGCAAGCAGGCTGCCTGGCTGCTCTATTTTTATATGCTGGCTTTGCACATGTATGTAAGACCCTATGTCCACAGCACTATGACAGTCAAACTAGAAATGCTCATATCAATTAAATTCTCCCAACATTGTATTTTTTTTAAATGTCTTGACCTCCTGGGCATCTAAATTTTGTTGACCACTGCTCAGTGGCAGAGTGACATTAAAAAAAAAGAAGCATAGGCTGTGGACACAGTTAGAAAGGATATAAAAAGAGGCAGATTATGATTTTCAAATGATCAGGGGACCAAGATGAGGAGTAAATCAGAGGGACAAGATAGGGTCCATGATTGAGGGGTTGTAAGAATAGGGAGGCTAGATGAGGAGCTATGAGGGGCGCAAGATTTGAGGGGCGAAATTAATGAGGCAAGATGATGTGGCAATAAAGGGCCATACTTATCCTGACATTTAAAAATACATTACAATAACCAACGACTGAGGTAAGAAACAATAATGATAGTTCAAGTTTCATTGTATTAAAACTCTACCCGTCGTAAGACGGGTACACTGCTAGTATTATTCTATATGGCAGAGTAGACCTGTTCAAAAAAGACTTTCTATTTTATTTTAATGCAGGATGCAGTGATTCCCATTCTCCAAGCTATAGAATGACCAAATGTGACATTTTTTTCAATTTTGAACTTTGGGAATGCCTGCCTCATTAGCCATGAAGTTTTAATGTTAAATTTCATTAAAAACGCCAAAAATATCAGAAGGGGGTGTTATATTTCTCCTCATATCTTTATCAGAATTCATTGTAGAGCAACATGGATGGTGTTATATGAAAGCTTGTTAAATTATCTTTCAAATGAGACCAATAACTTGGTATTTGAGACACTTTCTGTTCTCTTCAAAGCAGAAATGTGTACATTTTAGGGAAAATTTTGATGTCGATTATATATAATTAGTGTCTTGTGCCTCATATGCTAATCCAAATTGATCATAGAGCAGCATGAGTGGTATCATTCAAATGCCTATAAAGTTGTCTTTAAATGGACACCATTTTTAAAATAATTTAGATAGTTCTCATTGTGGCTGAAGCAAAAATGCCTGCATTTCAAGGAGCTCCCTGCCCGATCTAATTCATTGCAGCACTGCATTGACCAGAAAGTTTACAAAATCTTTTGTCTTATTAAATAATTTCATTGATATTGTTTCCAAGTGATTGGGACATTTTAGAAATTCTTTTCCATGTCCTTAAAATGACTTTCTATTGAGGAAATGCATTGTTGGATTTGTACTGAATCGAAATTACCTTAGGACATTCTTGGAACAAATGTGCGACATATTTCAGAAAATGCAGTTAAACTTGACTTAACATTTCGAGCAACAGCATGCCACAGTTGTCAATTCTCATAATTATGCTATAAGTAACTTCTTGTGCCACTAAATTAATAATGACTTTAATTATGTTTGAGGTTTAAAATTCAAAGATTAACACAAGATTGACAATAACAGGTCTATGCAATAAAATGTAAATCAATCATGACTTAAAACTATCATACACTAATACTATGACATAGATGAGGGCCTAATATCACAAATATAAATTGAAATAGTAATTACAGTGTAACACAGTTCCACACATTGTGTCTATAATGACTTGTTAAAGGTAGCAGAAGGAAATTTAACACAACTTTTGAATGTGGGTTTTTAAACTGTCCACCTACATACAATTATATGCCCCAGCTAGAAAATGAGTCACCCAACATAACTGTTCTGGGAATGTTGCTTTCTGGTAAATTCTTATCATTTTATGACTTATGTTGAGTAATATTGATTTATTGTTTAAGCAAAACTGTTTGTCAATGTAACAGACTTCCAGCCACTCTACCCCACACGTTGTTCTTGATCTTTCCAAGTTTCTGCTGGTTTAGGTATCCATCATAAATTTCAAGGTGCTTGAGCTCAGACAATGAGTATCATCACAATGCAATAAAATCCAATATTGTGTTAATCTTTGAATTTTCAACCTCAAACATGATTAAAGTCATTATTTATTGAATGGCACAAGAAGGACACTTATTTATAGCACAATTATTAGAACTGACAACTGTGGCATATTGTTGCTCAAAATGTAAAGTCAATTTCAACTGCATTTTCCAAATATGTAACACATTTGCTCCAAGAATACGTCTAGATAACACTGGCTGTTGAAAAATAACAATATTAAAGTCATCGATGATGTTTGTTTCGATTTAGCTCAAATCCAAAAATGTATTTCCTCAACAGAAAGTCATTTTATGGACATGGAAAAGAATTTCTAAAATGTCCCAATCACTTGGAAACAATATCAATGAATTATTTAATAAGACAAAAGATTTTGTAAACTTTCTGGTCAATGCAGTGCTGCAATGAATTAGATCGGGCAGGGAGCTCCTTGAAATGCAGGCATTTTTGCTTCAGCCACAATGAGAACTATCTAAATTATTTTAAAAATGGTGTCCATTTAAAGACAACTTTATAGGCATTTGAATGATACCACTCATGCTGCTCTATGATCAATTTGGATTAGCATATGAGGCACAAGACACTAATCGACATCAAAATTTTCCCTAAAATGTACACATTTCTGCTTTGAAGAGAACAGAAAGTGTCTCAAATACCAAGTTATTGGTCTCATTTTAAAGATAATTTAACAAGCTTTCATATAACACCATCCATGTTGCTCTACAATGAATTCTGATAAAGATATGAGGAGAAATATAACACCCCCTTCTGATATTTTTGGCATTTTTAATGAAATTTAACATTAAAACTTCATGGCTCATGAGGCAGGCATTCCCAAAGTTCAAAATTGAAAAAAATGTCATATTTGGTCATTCTATAGCTTGGAGAATGGGAATCACTGCATCCTGCATTAAAATAAAATAGAAAGTCTTTTTTGAACAGGTCTAATGGCAGAGTGATGTCACTTTTCCTGATAGAATAGGCCTACATGACGTACATGTCCAATTAAAAATCACATTCAGCCTAAGTGTATACCATCTTATGAAATTGGCAGTAACACATCAGATATTCCTAGTTTAGTGTCCTAGTTTATTATTTACGTTAAAAGGCTCCCACATAAAGGCTACTAAGACAACCAATGCTAAGCATATTCTAAATGTTGTAGTACATCACAGATTATGCAAACAGATAGGCCTATTTATATCCAGAGCTGAAATGTATGCACTATACCTTCAGGTTTTCCAACATGGAACTCCAGCAAAACATTTACAATGACAACAAATTTTACCTGACAATTTTACCTGAGTTTTCTTTCCGAATGCTGGTTGACTTGCTGAATCTAGGTAAATGTGTCACAGCTGATATTGGCACAATCAAGAGTGGGCTTCAACATTGAAATATTATATCATATATTTATATATATTTTTTTTTTCTAGCTACAGGCCTACTTTTGATAAAGTAGAGTGGGTCTGCAGAGCAAGACAGACAATGTTCAGTATGACAAAGCCAGCAGGGTGAACATTTGTGAAACATAGGGGACAGTGGGGCCAGTTGAACTAAATTTTAGAGACTGCTTTCCTGGATGCATGCCTTTACAGCTTTCAAGGAGACCAAAGATGGAAAACGTAGTTTAAAACAGTTGTCTAAACATCCCATCTTTAGGTTTTGGTATACATCTAGCTACATCTTACCACAGCCGACAAAAGAGCCTCCAAAGAATAATTAGTTCAACCGTCCGAGGGTGGGCCATTTGAACTATTGGATGGATGGTGGGTGAAGTGTGGGGCTGCAGTCCTTTATTATTGCTAACAAGTTGAGCTGGAACCATGACATGTTTAGGCTAGAAGAATTTACAAAAATCTAATTTAAAAAGAAACTGAAAATTGCCTCCTAAATAATGCTCCACAGGTCTTATAATGGGAAGGGTTTCCAAGTCCTAAAAATAGCGACAGCGCATTCTCAGTTTTTGATGATTTCCAAAAAGTATCAGGTCTCAAAGAAAACTATGACAAAACAGAGCTATTTCCAATTGGATTCATAAAAGAAAGTCCCCTGCCATTATACAATGAACTTAATAAAATAAAAATTTATTGACTTCTGAAAAGTTTTATTGACTTCTGAATATCAAGTGGTCACTATATGGAATAAAAGTACAAGGAATATACATAACTTATAATCACCAAGATCTTACGTTAAGGAATTACCAACTTCTAATCGATAAGTTAGAGAATATCATAAAGATATGGAACAGCCGACAGCTAACAGTAATGGGAAAAGTAACAGTTATAAAAGCACATCTTCACGCCCAACTGGTCTGCCAATTGTCAGTCGTGCCATCACCTCCAACATCTTTTTCAATTTATATGGAACAACAAGCCAGATAAAGTCAAGAGAGATATTATGTATAGTATACATCCAGAAGGCGGACTAGGAATACCACATATCCAAAATCATAACATTACCCTAAAGTTAAACTGGGTATGCAGACTTCTTCGTAACCCTAACAGCGGATGGGCCAAAGCAGCTTCAAGCACCTTCAAACAAGGAAAAGCAGCAATACTGAAAGGAAACCTTACCCCAAAGAAGCTACAAGAAAAGCGGTTACAGGTGATTTCATTAGTACACGATTCTTGGGTTCTAGACCCACCGAATACATGATATTTTAAGTTAATTTGATTGGTTTAGAAGCAACAGAACGTCACACATTGGATTTATCAAACGTAGTAACAGCTTGTTTAGCATTGATTCCTCACAGCCAAGTGTGACTGACAAGAATCGCATGGTAATGAAATTGCCTGTAAAACAGACAAACAAATATTGGGAAGAAATAATGAAACTGTGGTAGAAAAATAGCTTCACAAGCAAAGCAGACATCACAGGAAACGATGCAAACAAGCAGCCGCTATGGTTTAATGAACACATACTAATCAATAGGAAAAGTCATCTACTATCAGCAATGGGAAGAATCAATACAATCAGAGACTTGAGAAATGCTTATGGTCCACCTAATCTGTAATTTTCTGGAATACTATGGATTCATATCGGCAACTCCTAGAACTTGGCTAGCAAACAAAAGAGTTCTGCATGAGACACAAAGCCTACTGGAATACCTGGTTACAAACCAAAAGCCAACTAAAGTAATATACAGGAAACTAGTAAACCAGATCGAGAAGCCCCTGGACAAACTGACGGAAAAATGGAAACAAGATCTTGCTGATGAAAGCATCGACTCTACCACTATAAGCCAAAATCAGAGCCTTCCAATTCAAGTTGCTTCATCGCTGCACAGGCATCAATAGCAAATTATTCCAATGGGGAATTAAACCAGCCTGAGGTGAGACATACATATGTATGCGAAGAGGAAGAAGGGACCTACTGTCATTTATTCTGTCACTGCCAAGCCAGCCATAACCTCTGGATCCAAATCCAAAGATGGGCAAAATAATCTATCCCGTGAGATATTAACTTTACTCCAACAACCATCATGCCGGCAAAAACCACGAAAGCGGTAGTTCTTATCAAAATAACAGCGAAAATGCACATCTACCAACAGAAAATGCAAAACACAAGACCGACATTCGAAGGAGAACATAAAAGGAATTGAAAAGTACATAACAAGAAAGAACAATGAAATAGAACAATACAACAAGAAATGGACATCGACGACAGCCGATTTTACAAATTTATATGCTTATCCTCATTTACATTCAATAATCAATTATTTATACACCGTGTAAACTGAACAAGACATCTGGCTGGCAATAAAGATATTTCAATTAAAAAAAATAAATATTTGCCTCACCTCATTCCCTTAATTTGATGAAAATCACATGCCCCAAAAGGAGCATTTTTCAACACACAAGCTTTATTTTCAAACACATTTCATTTTGGAATTTTTTTTTGCTTACAAAAAAATTACAACAGAAGCAGGCTACGATTTTCCTTTTTAATCAAAATTCTAAATAAACCAATAAAGCTGATAGGGAAGGTCGATTCCATGCCTTTTTTAATACAGTACTACAACAACACTAAAGAACAGATTTGGCACCTTGACAGACCAAGTATAACCTGATGATACCAGGACATCTGCAACTTAGGGCTGAAAGGTATCAAACAGCCATGCACCATAGACCGTCAAAATTCAAGTTGGTATCGAATTGACTTCTAGGTTACCGAGGCAGCTGCCTATCAGGTCCACGCCCTGTAGAATTCCGCAAAACTGGACAAAAGACTGCCAGAAAGTAATGTATGCATGCACACGAGACATGAAAGTAAGATTTTTGAGACAAAACAATTTTATGATTAAAGTATTTACTTCACCTCATTCCCATTTGATGAAAATCACATGCCATAAAAGTAGCATTTTAAAACAAAAGGTCCATCATCAAACACCAACACATTTCATTATAGAAAACATTTTTTATATAAAGGTAGGCCTATATATAATGTATAATTTGACTAAGTTCATATAACAATAAGATGCATGTGTATGTGTACCAAAAATAAGCCTATAGATATTAAGTAGAATCTTTTCACCATATCATCCTGTTATCACCTTTTTCTCAACACAACTTTACAGCAAAACACTTTGATATAGAATTAGAGTGGACTGTGGCACTGTGAAAATGGCACTTTGTGACTCATGATAGCCGATGAAGTGTCATCTTCTCTACTTTCAACATGGGAAACACTATTATATTTCATACTTCATTTAAAATTTTTTATGTATACATCTATATCTTTTGGCATCAAAAGGCCCAGCCACATGAGCCTCGGCTTTTTCTGGAGTCTATTAATAAATTTACAAACAAACAAACAAACATTTGCTAAATTTACTGATGCGATAGAATCAATAAGGATCCATAATATTTTCTTAATACATAGTAAAATTTCTGTAAGTATAATCTTATCAATTATTTAGTTCAATGGTACCCTGCTGGTAACAAACAATAATTTAGTGCACATTTGGCTTTTAAGAGACTTGCTAAAGCACAACTATACTTTTAAACCTGAGCATGCTTATAGCAGAACTGGGAATTATTTCAGAGTCAATTCCACAACAGACTCCTGGAATTTTGTAAGGCCCCAAGACGCATACCTTTCCGTCAGGGCATCTCGCTCTTCGAGTACTGTCAAATTGCACTTGTCACCTGAAAGAAAAAACAAAGATTCTAAATCCAAGTGAGTGCCAGCCTTTCCATGACCCGTGGTATTTTGCAAATCAGATCAAAAACCTCTGTATTTTACTTGAATTGAATCAATCTATTTTTGTTTCTGTGAAATGATACAAACAAAAATTATAGTCTTTAACATGAACTTTGATAATGAGATTATATAAAACATGTGTACATGTTTGTTTGACTGTTTGCAAACAATTATATAATCCAAAAAAGAATTGGCAAATTCTGAATTAAATTTAAATTTTGTAAATTAACTCCTTGTCATACTCAAGACATACTATTTACAAATGAGACCAAGTATAAATTGAACTTATGATAAAGAAATTAAATTAAAAACTCACTATATAATGTGTTCACCTCTTCCATAGAGCAGGTATGGGGTGGACCTGAAAATAAAAATGAAGACACACATAACCTGACGAAAAGGCACAAAAAAATTAATATTATTGAATAGCGAAAAGTTTTAGAAAACATAAATCTGCAAGAAATTTACTGATTTCTTGATCAAATTTGAAATAGACTATCAAACACTATATATTGACCAGTAAGTAATCATTAATCACCACCATCAAAAGCTTTTGTAGAGTGCTGCTGCCCTTTAAAGTGCTGTTTAAGACTGGGGAAGGGTAAATTAAATAAAAAAATGTATGAAGCAGACTTAATATAACAATTCATTTACATCAATAAATGGTAATAAAAGTGTAAATATAAACTGAACTTCATAATCGCGATAATAATCTACCAGAAAAAGAACAAAAGAAGAAAGTATGCCCCAGTTACCTGCGTATTCTGCATCATCGTAATGAAAGACATCAAGCAGATAATGGCAGTCACTGTCCATCAAGTCAATCAGAACTTTGGAATATCTGAAAATTATGATAAATAAAATAAAATAAATGATACCAAGGAAACAATGACACAAATTTCAATTTTTGAACTTCAAATGTGAAAAAATGTTTGGTAATATGTACACTTCACATGTGAAAACCATCAGTTAGGCTACCTCTATTTTAAAAAGTCACTGAGAACTTCCCTGTGTATATTAATATAGGCCTATGTCCTGCTTTGAAATGTCATAGTTGCTGAACCTTCTATGCCAACGATTTACAAGAAATTCAGTTAAGGAACTAAACTTACTTTTCTCGATCTTCTCGGTTTATAGCCACAAAGGAGCCTCGATCCCAGATTCCCTGCACCTTGCCAGCAATTGAGCTGAAAGGAAAGAAACTAAGTAATTTGAAAGCGCTACGATTATAATACGATCATAAAATACCCAATTCAAGTAATCAAGACAGTAATTATAATTATCCTGAAACAGTGGATGTTCTGATTTAAAGCTATAACACATGCAATGTCATGCCTGTATAAGAAAACATTCATTACCTGCTGAAGTCATACACATCCCCACAGTATATTTGTATCCGGTTGTCTTCTGTCTGCAATGAAAAAGTAGTATTGGCGGTTTCTTTTCCCTGAATACACTCAATTGCTCAAAACACTAAGGAAAGTCAATTGCGATGAGTGTTCATTACTAAATTTTATATACATAATTATCCACGTAAAATCAAATCAGTTCAATCAATCAAATAGCATTGGAAAATTTAACTTAGTGAGTTTCAAGTTTCATAAGTAAATACAAAGACAGAACCAGAAATGCACACAAACTAAGGAAGATTTAAAGGCACACACTCGTCCAAATCCAACTTTTAATACATCTATTTTGCCATGAAAGAATCAGGCGTTGCGAGTGCATGCAGCTAACATTTCCCCAAATCCGTTTACTCCATAGATAACAAAAAATATATGAAATAGGCATTTCTGCCCAATTTTGTGGTCCTTCAACATATTCAGTCAGCTGTGCAGTGACGTGAGGCTGGGTGGCCCTCCCCCTCCCTGCTCAGATTGCATGGACAATGAGAGAAGGTCACACTTGCAAATTTGACCACCAAACATGACCGTGATATACTGAATGGGGGATTAATAAATACTGTTATAATGGGTGTCAAAATGAATTTGAGACAAACTGAAACTGTGAAAAATTTCAGAGGAGTTGAATCAACATTGCTGTCAATCACTTTGATTGGGTGGAGCTATTGAGTTTTTGGCAGTGGTCAAATTGCTCCATATCTGACAAGTCCAGGTCGCATTTTGTGACTGAAATGTTATTGAATTATCAGACAGATTGAAAGATAAATAAATCATATACAGATAGATGTACAGATAGATGTACAGATAGATATACAGATAGATATACAGATTGATGTACGAATAGATATACAGATAGATATACAGATATATATACAGATAGATACACAGATAGATATACAGATACTAGTTAGATAGATAGATAGATAGATAGATAGATAGATAGATAGATAGACAGATAGATATACAGATTGATGTACGAATAGATATACAGATAGATATACAGATAGATATACAGATATATATACAGATAGATACACAGATAGATATACAGATACTAGTTAGATAGATAGATAGATAGATAGATAGATAGATAGATAGATAGACAGATAGATAGATAGATAGATAGACAAACAGACTGATGGATAGATAGATAGATAGATAGATAGATAGATAGATAGATAGATAGATAGATAGATAGATAGATAGATAGATAGATAGATAAAAATGTCATTTTGGATGCTGCAGTGAAAGATTGAAATGAAATGAAGATCACAATTCATCACAGCTTTACTTTGTTAGGACTTTGTGAAGGTGTAATTTCTAAGATTTTTCACAGCTTTGCCTATCAGTTCCAAAGCTCATGGTAAGCCACATGTATTTGTTTATAAAAAACCCAGTCTCATGTCACTAAAGCACTTGCTGTCCAAGAGAGGTCGCTTTTTACTGTGCCAAAGTTATAGCCAAAATCGAAAACTAAAAGTTAGTTTTTCATGGGTTTATTTTGGAATGAATTTGAAAACATCGCCATAGTCTTTCTATAAATATAATGCTTGAAGCTCTTAACTGATAAAAAAAGTCCATGACTGTGGCCCTTTAATTAAGTGCATATCGAATGAAAGAAAATAACCTGAAATATCAGCAGAGATCGAAACAGACCTTGTATAAAGTGAACTTCCCATCAGCCACGGACTCAGAAGTATATTTGAGATCATTTTCAGAAAAGAAATCTTCGATGCCTTTTGCTGAACCTTCCACGCCAACAATAGAGTGACCCTCATCATTAGACCTGTTCAAAAAAGACTTTCTATTTTATTTTAATGCAGGATGCAGTGATTCCCATTCTCCAAGCTATAGAATGACCAAATATGACATTTTTTTCAATTTTGAACTTTGGGAATGCCTGCCTCATGAGCCATGAAGTTTTAATGTTAAATTTCATTAAAAACGCCAAAAATATCAGAAGGGGGTGTTATATTTCTCCTCATATCTTTATCAGAATTCATTGTAGAGCAACATGGATGGTGTTATATGAAAGCTTGTTAAATTATCTTTAAAATGAGACCAATAACTTGGTATTTGAGACACTTTCTGTTCTCTTCAAAGCAGAAATGTGTACATTTTAGGGAAAATTTTGATGTCGATTAGTGTCTTGTGCCTCATATGCTAATCCAAATTGATCATAGAGCAGCATGAGTGGTATCATTCAAATGCCTATAAAGTTGTCTTTAAATGGACACCATTTTTAAAATAATTTAGATAGTTCTCATTGTGGCTGAAGCAAAAATGCCTGCATTTCAAGGAGCTCCCTGCCCGATCTAATTCATTGCAGCACTGCATTGACCAGAAAGTTTACAAAATCTTTTGTCTTATTAAATAATTCATTGATATTGTTTCCAAGTGATTGGGACATTTTAGAAATTCTTTTCCATGTCCATAAAATGACTTTCTGTTGAGGAAATACATTTTTGGATTTGAGCTAAATCGAAACAAACATCATCGATGACTTTAATATTGTTATTTTTCAACAGCCAGTGTTATCTAGACGTATTCTTGGAGCAAATGTGTTACATATTTGGAAAATGCAGTTGAAATTGACTTTACATTTTGAGCAACAATATGCCACAGTTGTCAGTTCTAATAATTGTGCTATAAATAAGTGTCCTTCTTGTGCCATTCAATAAATAATGACTTTAATCATGTTTGAGGTTGAAAATTCAAAGATTAACACAATATTGGATTTTATTGCATTGTGATGATACTCATTGTCTGAGCTCAAGCACCTTGAAATTTATGATGGATACCTAAACCAGCAGAAACTTGGAAAGATCAAGAACAACGTGTGGGGTAGAGTGGCTGGAAGTCTGTTACATTGACAAACAGTTTTGCTTAAACAATAAATCAATATTACTCAACATAAGTCATAAAATGATAAGAATTTACCAGAAAGCAACATTCCCAGAACAGTTATGTTGGGTGACTCATTTTCTAGCTGGGGCATATAATTGTATGTAGGTGGACAGTTTAAAACCCACATTCAAAAGTTGTGTTAAATTTCCTTCTGCTACCTTTAACAAGTCATTATAGACACAATGTGTGGAACTGTGTTACACTGTAATTACTATTTCAATTTATATTTGTGATATTAGGCCCTCATCTATGTCATAGTATTGGTGTATGATAGTTTTAAGTCATGATTGATTTACATTTTATTGCATAGACCTGTTATTGTCAATCTTGTGTTAATCTTTGAATTTTAAACCTCAAACATAATTAAAGTCATTATTAATTTAGTGGCACAAGAAGTTACTTATAGCATAATTATGAGAATTGACAACTGTGGCATGCTGTTGCTCGAAATGTTAAGTCAAGTTTAACTGCATTTTCTGAAATATGTCGCACATTTGTTCCAAGAATGTCCTAAGGTAATTTCGATTCAGTACAAATCCAACAATGCATTTCCTCAATAGAAAGTCATTTTAAGGACATGGAAAAGAATTTCTAAAATGTCCCAATCACTTGGAAACAATATCAATGAAATTATTTAATAAGACAAAAGATTTTGTAAACTTTCTGGTCAATGCAGTGCTGCAATGAATTAGATCGGGCAGGGAGCTCCTTGAAATGCAGGCATTTTTGCTTCAGCCACAATGAGAACTATCTAAATTATTTTAAAAATGGTGTCCATTTAAAGACAACTTTATAGGCATTTGAATGATACCACTCATGCTGCTCTATGATCAATTTGGATTAGCATATGAGGCACAAGACACTAATTATATATAATCGACATCAAAATTTTCCCTAAAATGTACACATTTCTGCTTTGAAGAGAACAGAAAGTGTCTCAAATACCAAGTTATTGGTCTCATTTGAAAGATAATTTAACAAGCTTTCATATAACACCATCCATGTTGCTCTACAATGAATTCTGATAAAGATATGAGGAGAAATATAACACCCCCTTCTGATATTTTTGGCGTTTTTAATGAAATTTAACATTAAAACTTCACGGCTCATGAGGCAGGCATTCCCAAAGTTCAAAATTGAAAAAAATGTCATATTTGGTCATTCTATAGCTTGGAGAATGGGAATCACTGCATCCTGCATTAAAATAAAATAGAAAGTCTTTTTTGAACAGGTCTACTCATCATACAACCTGCGACGGAAAATAGGGGGAGGGAGATAACGAAAAAATAATGAAGACGAGAATACTTCCTGGCATGCTATTTGGGCATAAAGTGGAGTGCACTACAGTGATTTTTACTAAGATTTACAGTTATAAGTTTATTTACATCAGAAGTTCGCTCTGAGTATGACTTCATAGTGAATTTGAAGTTGTGAAAACAATAATTTTTCAAGCCTTTAGCATTTCATTTTCAGTCTGAGGCCCATGCCTCTAGTAAGTAAGACTATTTCTAGAACAGGAAAATCATGTTGGAAGAGTGTCCAAATTGTAAAAGATCTATATTTATAAGAGAATTTCATTCAAAATAAAATTCAAGAAAAATTCACCATTTCATATCTACAGCCTTGCCGCACAAGGGAAAGAATATCCTGATGTTTTTCCGACTTCTTAACATGGAATCAATGTGTTTAACAAGCATTCTGAAGATTAGCAAAAAAAAAACATATCAGACAGTTTCCCCAACATTTATGCTCAAATGGTAGGCCTACAAGTACCATCTTACTGTCAATCTTTAAATTAAAAAAAATTAAAATGTCTCCAAATTAAATCATATTATTTTACAAAAGAAAAGCTTTCATAAATCATTAACTGCTCAACTATAGACACTTAAGTACGACTTAAATTTTTTCTAAGTTGCAAAATATTAGGTGCCATTTGAAGTTATTTTCATGTAGCACAACAACAGATAGCTTCACAGAGTAGTGCATAACATTAGTAGTAAGAATTATTCAAGTGAGTAACTTTTATAAAAAGTAAGTGAAATCACTGCAAACAATATCTAAACAGGCAAAAAAAACTTTTGAGATTCCAAAGGCACAGTGCAATATTTGGAATCTTATAAGAGAAGCCCCCAGACTCTCATAACAAGCATAAAGACAGAAACTACAAAATTAAATAATTAAAGTAGCATGACTATGGTAAGTAAAGGAGAGACAGCAAAAGTTATTTGTAACCATATTTAGAACATTGTTTGCAGACAATTCAAGATGACAATTAAACTGATGCAATTAATGTATTGTTCAGACAAAACACACTTCAAAACCTGCTTATCATTGTGACTTTGTTTAAATGGATTTCGTAATTTTAATTTAAGAGACTGTCACGATACATCATTATGGAGGTACTCATTGGTAAGAAAAATATCATATATATACAAAGTAATAAAAGGACAAATTTTAAAAACTGGCAGCCCATGCCCCCCCCCGAATTTTGGGGCCCAAAAATATATAAAATGCCCTTTTTCTCCCTGAAATCACTGCAGACGAGGTGCCCCCCTCACTTTTCAACCCCTTCCGCCACCTCTGAGGCTGCCTAAATTGTCTAACATTTTTATTTCAGGTGTCCGTGTGTGTTGCCTGAATGCATCTTATTACGCAATGCATCAGTTTTGTCATTGGATATACTGAGGCATCACTGTAGACTCACGGGTGGTGCTGTGGCAGATGGAAGCCGACCTTATTACTTCCCCACATTATCTCATTCCAGTCTTTAACTTTCATAGACGTGTACTCTTTACCTCCATGGTAGACATTGGCATTTGCACTTTCAGCCATGTTTAATACAAAACAGTTACCAACACCTGAAGTAAAAACAAGGATCAGAACTGATGATTCTCCCTGAAAATCTTAAAATGATTAGTTGACAAGATAAACTCCCCTCAAAAAAAGCTAGCAAACTGAAATGATGCTTAGTATAGTTTTGAGACTTGTTTTTTCCACACAATTAATATGCAACTGGCATCATGGAAAATTGCTAAATATGACAGATAATTGTTAACACCAAGTAGTAATAATTTGAAATTCTAGGGGGGGGATAATCATACAATCATCCCCCCCCCAGGTTCATCCTATGGGGGGGATGCATCCCCCCACATCGATCCCCCAGGATCTACACCCCTGTAAACATATGCAGTAATAAAATGAACAACAGTTGGCAGTTGCTGGTGTAGCATAAGTATCAATTGAGGAGTTCTTTACTAAATTTACTCGCATAATTCCCTGTATTTGTGGACAACTTGTGGACAACTGTCGCAAACAGACATGTGTAACAGGGGATTTAATGCTAATAGACCAGGCAAATTCACTGCAAACTGTTTGATTTGATATTGCTTCCCTTTCATTTTGGTTCTTTCGTTGGCTGTCTGCCCATTGTATGGAGTAAAATGTAGATTGGTGACAATGAGAGCTAATGAGTGATTGGCGATGCAACAAAATAGACCCCTGGGATCCACTCCAAAAATTTCTACACTGATATAAATTAATCCTTCAAAAGTGGCTGAATGGCAATCTCATATCTTTTTCTAATGATAGGAAAATACCAACAAGAATCCATGGATTCAAAACCGGCCTTTGGCGATTGTATATTCGGGATTGAAATCATGAAGAGGGTGATTTAATACTAGCAGTGTACTCGTCTAAAGACGGGCGCAAGGTTGCATTATTCCTTCATTGTTTATGTGGCCAATAAAGGGTTGTATTTTGTGAAAGGTCAACATGATGTCTGTGATAGTTGTTGATGGTGAATTTAAACAAAATTTCAACTTGTAGACTTTCTGCACTCTGCCATTTATGTGGAGCTAGGTCTATGTTAGTCTATGTTGAACAGTAGTTTCACTTGTGCTTTGCCTCATTGGGGATTAGTCCTTGTGTCCTAATTAAGCTATGCAGTTTATAAATGGGGGATGCAAAGGCCCAATGATCCATCCATCTTCCTCTTTCAATCCCTTCCTTCTTTGCTTCATTCCTGCATGCCTTCCTTAAGCATTCATTCCTCCTTGTCTGCATTCCTTTCTACATGCATTGCTCCATTAATTAATTCCCTCCTTATTCCCTTGCGAAATTTCTTACTGAATTGCAACACTAATTCCTTCATTCATTTCTTCATTACTTCCTTCTATAGTGTTATAAGGTTTAAATAAATGTGTAAATGTAAACACACTGACTGGCTGCTGCTTTTGCTACAGCTATAACTGCAACAGGACGTTCATATAAGTAATTTTGCGGACATTTTGATACTTTAGGAGCAATACAAACACAGTTTGGACATAATAGTACGCAGTTGCAAAATATTGTGACAGTCAGTGAAGAATATGTCTATCTATCTATCTATCTATCTATCTATCTATATATCTGTTGTCTTGCATCCTCCAATTGTCCTTTCTGCTATAGGGTGTTTTAAGATCGAAATGAAAGTGAAACCACTCGCTGGGAAAGACTGTTGCTGTTGCTGCTGATCCACAGCATGGATATCTATTTTTGCCTGAAATAAGTAAATATTTGAAGCGTCTGATACATTTGAAGCAATACAAAGACAGTTTAGACATGATAGGAGACAGTGGCAAAATATTGTGACTATCAGTTGAGCCATAGCTGAGAACACCTGTGACAAAGGAATATGAGGAGGTGAATTTTATATATGTTTATAGATACGGATTGTTTTGTATTGAGCAGTGATTGCCAGACTGATAGTGTTTGCTGCAAGCCATAAAAACTTTCAGGGGACCCCTTAGCAAATCCCCAAACCAAATTGCATAAATCTAAGTGAAATAATAAAGTCACAGTGGCCAATTAAGAATCTGATGGCCATTTTGGAAGCCATCTTGGTGGTATTTGGGTCAAAATTTGAAAACCTTGAAATTTCAGCTGAAAAAATTTCGAAAAATTTTTGCTCCAGAAATGCCTTTTAAAGTTTGCGTTGGGTAGGTCGAACAATCAGCTATCACTACGCTTTCATGTCCAAGGGTCCCAATGCCCTGCTGATCTGTACTGAGGTGATAAACATAGCTGTAATGTTTTTCGACTGTCATTAAAATCACACTTCTAACTAAAAAATCCTGACCATTTGGGGCTAAACAATCTATTGCCAATGATTAGACAAGTAGCTGGCACATTTTGGGCAAGCTCCAGGTCTCTAATGGCAATTATTTTTGAGAAACTGCATATTGATCAATTAAAATACCAAATATGTGTGTCATTAGCATCATGCCTATAACTTGAAATCCGTACCATTTAGAGCTGAATAATGTATTACCAACAAATAGGAAAGTGGCTATTCTGCACACAATGAGCCATATTTCAGGTCTCTATGACCAATAGATATTGAGATAGAACAAATCCTTGAACTAGAAATTTACAAAAACAAACAAAAATACTCTTTTCATCAATAGTTTGGATTCTGAATAATAAAGATGATCTCCACTACTCCCTCCAGTGCCCAATGTCTTTGCTAAACCATATTTCAGATGCTAGACAATAGTAAAATGTTGCTGGCACCCCATATTTGGTTAGTAGTTTCAGAGAAGAATCAAACTTCAAACAAAGCATGTCAGATGCAAGGAAAATGCAAAAACGTTATGTAATAGCCTGTTGAAACATTTATTGATAATATATATTCAACTAATACCAATTCGGATCACCTGCAACAAAATTTTAGTGAGATAAAGGCAATAAGCCATTTTTGACATGATGCTAATGACAGCGTGATGCTAATGATAATTACAGTAAAAATCTTTGTAGGGACCAGTGCAAAACTGGCAGTCTGGCAATATGTGCATGCAATGACCTTATGAACACCAGAAACATGTTCACAGTGATTTTGGTCCATAAATATGCAGTCAAAATAGAGTAGCAAGGCGTTTGCTAATGACAAATTGAGATAGGACAACTGACATGCCGAAAGAAATACTCTAATATTTTGGTTTACATAAATGATACAGAGCTACAGATAGTTCAGTTATTTTCTTGGGTTCTCAGACAACATCAGAAACAAGGTTTTCTCACAGAATGTGTGTCCCTTTATTTTTTATTAAGAAACAAATCTGGCGTGATGCTAATGACGCAATATTGGAGACATTGACACAACAACCTCCTGCTCTTATACAGAATATTATTTCAGCTATTGGTGGCCAGATTTTAGAAGACTGACCGTCAAGTCTGCATGTATGAAAGAGTTTAATTGAATCAGAATCCTGTACTAGTTTTTGTGATTCGGTCTTTCAAAGAAAGTGTTGGTGGAGACAGGCCATTTTCAGGGGGTTTGGCCACTTCAATGCTATTTTTGGATGGGATAAAAATATTCTGCCACATATTTTTTGTGTTAAAAGTTTTGCTAATATCCTTGTCTATGACAAATGACAACAAGAGGTCCTCTATTGGTCCTCCTGCCATCATGAATTATCATTAAACACTATAGAGAAGAATTTCAGACTTATCAAATTTTGACCCATTTGCTGTACAAACAGGATTGAAAAATTTCTTGTAGACAACTATTATGTGCAGATCAGGGAAGTCCAATTGCTATTCTGTAAAAACTACACACCAATATTATGCAAATTACTACGCACTACAAGCCTGACCATTCATTCTACATGAATCAACCAAAAAAGTGTCAAAAATCTATGCTCTCTTTTCTTGGGAGAGCTTGCGCAGCTTGAAATTCTTAGCCATCTATACTCCTATCTGCCTATAATCCTTCCTATGTATCTATATATCTGCGTATCTATCCATCTATCTCCTATTCTATACTACGTTATCTTTCTAGTCTACATATATCTCTATTTTTGTCTTCTTATTTTTTGAAACAGTAACATAACCAACTGCCTTTCATACATTAAATATGAAATAAAATTTAATGAAAGTTATAGTAACACTATAAGTCCAACAAAAACTTTTTGAGTGCTGCGCGAACTTCATGGCTGGGCCATTTACACATTAGGTGTGTATTTCTACGGGATTGTGATGCTGATTGTTAGCAGATGGCAGGTTTTTCAGCAGGACCATACATTTCATGATTGTAGACTCTGAGCAGGCCTGGATGTTAAATTTTTCTTAGACATGATAATTATTCTAAAGGGCAGAGTGATGTCACTTTTCCTGATAGAATAGACCTTCATGTCCAATAAAAAAAATCACGTTCAGCCTGCATGTCAGTGTCTACAATTTTATGAAATTGGCAGTAACATGTCAGAGATTCCAAAATTAAAAAAAAAAAAAACCTGGTCAAAAAATGTCATGCCACCTGTACAAAAACTGGAACTGCAAATGGAGTGTCCTAGTTTATTTTTTGCCTTAAAAGGCACCCACATAATGGCTAACAAGATAACCAATACTAAGCATATTCTAATTGCTGTAATATATCATAGATTATATGCAAACAGATAGGCCTAAATATATGTATATATCCAAAGCTGAAATGTATGCACTATAGTTTCAGGTTTTCCAACATGGAACTCCAGCAAAACATTTACAATGACAACAAATGTTACCTGAAAATTTTACTCCAGTTTTCTTTCTGAATGATTTTTGACTTGCTGAATCTAGGTAAATGTGTCACACCCACGCGCATGTGTACCAATAATACTCTATAGACAATACAAGCGTATGCAATTCGAATTCTGAGATTGCAGGAGCAGAGCCATTTTGCAAATAACACACAGATATGGTGCAAATGCAATAGTTGACCTTGTACATCAAACTTATTTTGATAATGTTCTGGCATGCAAAGTATTTTTTCTTTTATAGTATTAGCATATTTTAAAGAAATACAAAACTGGTGGGAGCCTATGTCAAAGTCACATGACAAATTCCAATTAGAATACAACCATAGCAGTGATCAAAAACTGTTATACATTGTTTGTTACTGTTTGTGCGTTCAGCAGTTAGACATGAGATAAAAATGTATAAGAATCTGCAACTTATCGAAACAACAGCACCCAACAATAACTGTGAATTTTGTGAAAATGTTTTTCATAGTCAACTGTCAAATTTGATAGAATCTGTGACAAATATATCAAAACATGCATGTCCAGGGCATTTCTTGGGCTGGTCATACTGCTAGTATATGGATGGATTAAATCTATCTACAAGCCCTGATATATATACTATGTCTATCAATGACTGGTAGGGGAGAGTGGGGCACAGTGAGACACTTTTTTTATTTTCAAGTCTTCAAAAATGTTGGCAGTAACGAGTAAAATGAGATCAGGTCCACATTATAGATAATGACGTTGGGTATATTGTCCAGCAGTTTCAGGTTTCTACCTTTTACAGGTTTGGAGAAATTTTGAGTTATGTCCATGCTCGTTAAGTGTCTCACTGTGCCCCGTGGGCGGGGCACAGTGAGACAGCAGGCGGGGCACAGTGAGACATGGCATCTGCTGCGATAACCATCGATTCTCAGGACCTGCGGAATTGTTCTATCAATTGTTGCGACAGAAACTACTATATTCTTATAAAAGCAGCTGGCTAGGTGACTTTTTAGGTCCATTTTTTAGCATGTCTCGAAACTTCGTCGCACAGGACACATGCACGACTTATTTAACCTGCAGCACCCGTTACATACTAATCAAAATTCTTTCTGATGCTTCTCTTTAGATATGACTCACTAAAATCGGTAGTTTATAGCAGGCATTTTGTTTTTAGTGGTGAATAGTAAGCTATGCCTTACATTCAGGTCGTCTCGAGTGTATTTTGTGATGTCTCACTGTGCCCCGCCTAAATAGTACCAGCTAGACGCTATGGGCTTTGTCTCACTGTGCCCGCCGTCTCATTGTGCCCCGCTCTCCCCTACTTCTGCTCATGGTCACACCTGATATTGGCTCAATCAAAAGTTGGCTTCAACATTGACAGACCTATATAATATCATATATATATTTTTTGCTAACTACAGGCCTACATTTGATAAAGTAGAGTGGGTCTGCAGTGCAAGACAGACAATGTTCAGAATGACAGAGCCAGCAGGGTGGAAATTTGTGAAATATTGGGGAGAGTGAGGCCAGTTGAGCCAAATTTTAGAGACCGCTCTCCTGTAAGCATAACCTTTACAGCTTTCAAGGAGACCAAAGATGGAAAAGGTAGTTTAAGAAGTTGTCTAAACATCCCAACTTCAGGTTTTGGCATACATCTAGCTACATCTTACTACGGCCGACATAAGAGCCTCCAAAAAATAAAAATAAAAGGTTCAACTGGCCCCACCCTCGGGCCAGTTGAACCATCCCTTGGGGCCAGTTGAACCATTGGATGGATGATGGATGAAGTGTGGGGCTGCAGTCCTATATTTTTCCTAACACGTTGAGCCGGGACCATGGCATGTTTAGGCTTAAAGAAGAATTTAGAAAAAATTAATTTAAAAAGAAACTGAAAATTGCCCCCATATAATGCTCCACAGGTCTTATAATGGGAAGGAAAATAGCGACAGGGCTTTCTCAGTTTTCGATGATTTCCAAAAAACATCAGGTCTCAAAAGTAAACCATGACAAAACAGAGCTATTTCCAACTGGAGTCATAAAAGCCGAGAAAGTCCCCTGCCATTATACAATGAATGGTAAATGAAGTGGTCACCATATGGAATAATAGTAGTAGGAATATACATTGTACATAACTTGTAATCACCACGATCTTATGTCAAGGAATTTCCAACCTCTAATCGACAAGCTAGAGAATATCATAAAGATAGGAAACAGCTAACATTGATGGGAAAAGTAACAGTTACAATGTATAAAATAACGTGCAAGCACTTTAAGCAGCGCGAATTGTCTACATAATATAGGCTGACGAAGTAGGGGGCAGCTGCCTACCTTAAAATATAGCAGTAGACCCACAGTGGATCCAGACTGTCACGGTTGAATGCACATGGCAGCCACGTGACCAAGCGCACATGCTGCATGCAAATTCAACTGACCTTTGACCCCGTGAAAAGAAGCCTATTTGTTTTCTTTATTAATTTGTATAGTAACAGTGGGGCACCAAAAGTTTATTGTCGTGATTTAAATTCAGGAGAGGCAGTATGCTAAGTTTGAATGAGATTGGTAAGCAGGGGCAATAACGTGCAAGCACTTTAAGCAGCGCGAATTGTCTAGATAATATAGGTTGACGAAGTAGGGGGCAGCTGCCCTCCTTAAAATACAGTGGATCCAGACTGTCACGGCTGAATGCCCAAGGCAGCCACGTGGCCTAGCGCCCTGTAAACATGGCCCTGTAAACATGCTACATGCAAATTCAGCTGACCTTCGACCCGTGAAATTTAAAACGAAGCCTATTTGTTTTCTTTATTAATTTGTATAGTAACAGTGGGGCACCAAAAGTTTATCGTCATGATTTAAAATTCAGGAGAGGCTGTATGCTAAGTCTGAATGAGATTGGTAAGCCGGGGCACCCACGGTTATGGTCATAAGTTTTGGCAAAATCTCTTCAGTAAGAGCTAGTGCTTCGCACTGCTAAAAAGCACAAGCACATCTTCACACCCAACTGGTCTGCCAATGGTCAGTCCTGCCATCAGTGCCGATCACCTCCGACCTCTTTTTTCAAGAAAGCCCAGAAACTACTTTTTCAATTTGTATGGAACAACAAGCCAGATAAAGTCAAGAGAGATATTATGTATAGTCTACGTCCAGAAGGCGGACTAGGAATGCCACATATCCAAAATCATAACATTACCCTAAAGTTAAACTGGGTATGCAGACTTCTTCGAATCCCTAACAGTGGATGGGCCAGAGCAGCTCTAAACACCTTAAAACAAGGAAAAGCGGCAAAACTGAAAGTAAACCTTACCCCAAAGAAGCTAAAAGAAAAGAGGTTAAAACCGACAAACAAATATTGGGAAGAAATAATGAAGCAATGGTTGAAAAATAGCTTCACAAGCAAAGAAGACATCACAGGCAACGACGAAACAAGCAGTCACTATGGTATAATGAACACATACTAATCAATAGGAAAGTTGTCTACAACCAGCAATGGGAGGAAATGGGCATCATTACAATCGGAGACTTGAAAAATGCTTATGGCCGGAAGTTTTATCATTCCAGGAATTCTGCGCGAAGTACCACCTAAACTGCAATTTTCTGGAATACTATGGCATCCTATCGGCAACTCCTAGAACGTGGCTTGCAAATAAAGGAGTTGTGCATGAGACACAAAACCTACTGGATTACCTGGTTGCAAGCCCAAAGCCCACTAAAGTAATATACAGGAAACTGGTAAACCAGATCGAGAAGCCCCTAGACAAACTGGTGGAAAAAAATGGAAAAAAGATCTTACAGACGAAAGCATCAACTCTACCACTATAAGCTATAGCTTCAAGGCCCTCCAAAAAGCCACAGAATCAGCCGTAATCAGAGCCTTCCAATTCAAGTTGCTTCATTGCTACACAGGCATCAACAGCAAATTCCAATGGGGAATTAAAACCAGCCTGACGTGTGACATATGCGAAGAGGAGGAAGAGACCTGCTGTCATTTATTCTGTCACTGCCAAGCCAGCCACAACCTCTGGAATCCAAATCCAAAGATGGGCAAAAGAATCTATCCTAGTCCGGCAGTGGAGGGGTGGTACCCAAAAGTTTCGGTTAAAGTTTTTTTCTCTCTTGATCCTGTATCTATATGGTCCAAGGAACATCTTCAGGGGGGGTGTGAAACTCTCACCCTTGAGCATTCCGAGAAATCCAAGATGGTGTCCAAAATGGCCGCCGGACCCGAAATTGGTCATAAATTGGCTCCTAATTCAGCTAGGATGATAAATAAAACATCAAAATAGGGGTTTTGAGGGTCAAGGATTCCAGAAATAGATAAATTAAACTAATAAGATCACAATTTCTAGCTTAAATGGCCTAAATTATGCATTAAAACTGTAAAATTAGCGTTGAAAATCAAGATAAGGCATATGTGACCATATGTGACCTGCTCCACCCAAATGTGCTTAAAGAATAAGCAAAGTATCTATTACTGTGGCTTCCCCTGAATCTACTTTAAAGGTGCTTTCAAATAATGGGTCATATGTGGGCACATGTCAATTTCATCAAAAGAAATAACATGTCGAACATGCTACTTATGAAGCTCCGGAAACCGAATAAACGACTGTTTAATTTCAAGTCATAGACACCAAAATATGTCAAACTAACACAGGTATGCTAATAAATTCCCCCGTGGCCTAATTGGTCAGTGCGCTTGTCAACTGGCTTCGAGGGCGTGGGTTCAAATCTCACCTCGGGAACTCACTTTAGTCCGAGCCCATGGGACATTAAACGGAGGTGGGTTGTATCCAGTATTCTATGCTGGGGCAACTAAAAGACCCTGGGCATCCCTGAATTAATAGGGTATGTGCCAGACTCACAGTCTTCTCATCTCTTCATCATACGGTGATCGCCTGCCTCGATATAGCCCACCAAGGTGCTGCAGAGGCATAAAACACAAACAAACAAACAAACAAACACAGGAATGCTATTTGTTTTCTGGTGTATATGGAAAGCCTTCGATGTCAGCTTTCTTTTGACACCTTGATTTCCTTGCTAATATAACTGCCACCCTTCCAAAAGCTAAATAAAGGTTGCTATCAGTGGCGAAAATCCTCCCATGTATTTTCAATTCCACCTATCCTATTCATTAGATAACTCATTCCTAATTAACCAAAATTGATGTGGATGGATAACCCTTGATGTCAGCTTTCAATTAAACCTTGATTTACTTGTCACTCCAACTGTCAACCTTCCAAAAAGCTAAATAAATGTTGCAGTATTTATCGAAATTATCCTCCGAAACACAAAATCCTCCAATGTATTTTCAATTCCACCTATACTAATCACTAGATAAGTCTTTCCTAAAAAACCAAAATGGATGAGGATGGATAGCCCTTGATGTCAGCTTTCAGTTGGCACCTTGGTTTCCTTGTTACTACAATTGTCAACCCTCCAAAAGCTAGATAAATGTTGCTGCCAGCGTCAAAAATCATGTCGGAAACACTTAATCCTCCCATGCATTTTCAATTCTTCCTGGCCTAAACACTGGATAATTAATTTCTAACCAACCAAAATGGATGTGGATGGATAGCCCTTTATGTCAGCTTATATTTGGCACTTTGGTTTCCTTGTTAGTACAACTGTCAATTCTCCAAAGGCAATTAACTGTTGCTGTCAGTGCCAAAAATCTCCTCGGAAACAGAAGATCCTCGCATGTATTTTCAATTCCACCGATCCGAAACACTTGGCAACTTAATCAGAACCAACAAAAAATGGATGAGGATGGATAGCCCTTGATGTTGGCTGTCATTTTGCACCTTGGTTTCCTTGTTCTTCTAACTTTCAACCTTGAAAAAGCTGAATAAACACAAAATCCTCCAATGTACTTCGATTCCACCTATCCTAATCACTAGATAAATCCTTCCTAACTAAAATGGATGAGCATGGATAGCCTTTGATGTCAGCTTTCAGTTGGCACCTTGGTTTCCTTGTTACTGCAACTTTCAACCCTCCAAAAGCTAAATAAGTGTTGCTGTCAGTATCAAAAATCTCCCCGAAATACAAAATCCTCCAATATACTTTCAATTCCACCTATCCTATTCATGAGATAAATCTTTTCCTAACTAACCAAAATGGACGAGGATGGATAGCCCTTGATTTCAGCTTTCAGTTGACACCTTGGTGTCCTTGTTACTACAACTTTCAACCCTCCAAAAGCTACATAGGTGTTGCTGTCAGTGTCAAAAATCTCCCCGGAAACAAAAATCCTTTCATGTATTATCAATTCCCCCATCCTAATCACTTGGTAATTTAATCCCAACCAACCAAACTGGATGTGGATGGACAGCCCTTGATGTCAGCTTTCATTTGGCACCTTAGTTTCCTTGTTAGTACAACTGTCAACCCTCCAAAGGCTAAATAAATGTTGCTGTCAGTGTCAGAAATCTCCCCGGAAACACAAAATCCTTTCATGTATCATCAATTCCCCCATCCTAATCACTTGGTAATTTAATCCCAACCAGCCAAAATGGATGTGGATGTCACTGGGTACCTTGTTTTCCTTGTTACTGCAACTGTCAACCCTCCAAAAGCTTAATAAATGTTGCTGTCAGTGTCAAAAATCTCCTCGGAAACACAAAATCTCTCTATGAATTGTCAATTTCGCCTGTATAATCACTGGATAACTAATTTCTAACCAACCAAAATGGATGTGGATGGCTAGCCCTTGATTCATTTGACTCCTTAGTTTTCCTGTAACTACAACATTCAACCCTCCAAAAGTTAAATGCATCTTGCTTCAGTGTCGAAAATATCCACTGAAAAACACAAAATCCTCCCTGATATTCTCAATTCCACCTATCCCAATCACTGGATAACTCATCCCAACCAACCAAAATGGATGTGGACATTGCCAGTCCTGTTAAAAATGTTTTTTTTTGTTCAAATGACAGTTAATTATTCTAAAGGGTATCAAAAAACCTGGTCCAATGAAATTCATGGATACAGAGGGGTCCCTCTGATCTGCTTCAATTGTTGTCTTTGGCAACTTTTGTGAGTTAGTTTCACGAGAATGAGCCAATTAATTAGAGCACTAACTAATTGGTTTAAATAGCCTTACTCCAGGAAAAGACTAATGTACAACGATTTTTAAGCAAGCATTTGGCAAGAGAATTTTCCGAGGAGATTTGAAATGGAAAAAAAAGGATGCTTTTTGGAGTACACCCGGCAATCATTTTGTCCTTGTAAAATACATCATTAAGGGTGAAGTGCAATTACAAGTGTCAAAATAGTGAAGTTCATTAAATACTGTGAGGCGTAGTTCTAGCCTAAGCATGTACAATTTTGTCACTTTAGTTATTTTTAATTTTCAATTTTGCTGAAAAAGCACCCTTGTCTTGGCTTTGACCTTAACGACCACAAATATTAACCCTAAAATTCAAACCGATAAGTGGTATCAACCCCTAATCCTTTTGTCAAACCTATTATCCATCTAACTGGCATGATACCTTCCATTTACAATAAAGCCTCTAACAGTACAGAATCATGTACATTGGCTGGTCCACTAAAAGAAACAAAAGTGATTGAAGTTCTCAAGAAGGCGGAGATGGTCCAGATAAGAGCAATGTGCATTGCTCATATATCCCAAAAGTCATACTTTAAGGATATTTTTACTATTGTAAGATGCATTATCTTAGTGCATTTTAATCCATATACTTCAGAAAACAATTAACCAACCTTTGTATGACATTGTTTGGCTTGAAATGTAAAGGCCACTTTTTCAAATTCTGCAGCTTCATTATCCTACTCTTAAAAGTCTATCTCTTCAACTTTGCTGTCACCTCTACTCCTCCATATCTACTCTACTCACACCCACAACATTGTGCATGAAGCTTCCTACTGACATTGCCTTTGAGTGGTAATTATCCTACAATTAGTAAAAGCTAAAAGCCGTAACTTAGATCTATATCAAAATGTAGGAAAAATGTAGGAAATTAAATTTCCGACATGATGCTGCCCAATACCAGATGCATGCTGCACCAACTGTCAAAAGTTGACACAACACTTCTTCAAGAACATACGAAATTGATTTTTAAAACTTCTCAGACCGCAACTTCTCATTCCAAATCCAATGCACTTGACCAAAAATTTAATATACACCTGAACTCCTGTTATAACCAAAATAACCAGTTACCTCACTTTACTTATTAAGTTCTTTTCAAATCAAATATTATTTCTATCATCAAATATTGATTTTCACCTCTACCAGTAAGCATTCTTCTCTTCAGTACATCTTACATAAATTGTTTTCAGGAGACATGCCGCGCCGCAAGAATACTTCTATATTAGATGGCAGAACTAAACGTAAAAAAAGTGCAGCACACAAAAGCTCAACAAGGAAATCATCGCAACCTCAGCTGCCCTCAGACACTACGCTCACAACAAGACAGCAACATGCCCGGCAATCTTCCGAACCTCAGCTCACCTCAAACAGTACAGCCGCAACAGGACAACAGCGTATGTTATTCCCTTATTTGTCTTAACATTACCCATTCTTTCAGCACCTGCATGCAGCATTTACTAATTTTCACAATTAATACACTACTCCTTCATACCACCGCATTGATAAACCTTGAAGCTTCACATTTCAACTACACTAACTGTATCAAGTATATTCAGTAGGTTGCTATAATCTCCAATTATTTCATTTACTTTCCAGGTCCAGTGACACAATCTGCTGCAGTTCCTTCTCTCCCACCACCACCTCCAACATCAACACAGATATTGCGCAACCAGAACACAGCACCAGTGACATCCCAAGCACATGCTTCACGTCCTATTCGTGCCTGTCGCGTCACACAAGCTGCTTCATCGTTACCTTCAGAGCCTATACCAAGAACGTCGCTGATTTCATTATTTGCAGCCCGTCAGCCTCAGTGCATTGTCAGCCCACATCACATAGGCCCCCTCACCAAGAAATGCTCTTTTTGCGGCGCCTTACGCTTTCCTCTGGAATCACTGAACTGCTGTCACAATGGAAAAGTTGCTTTGCCACCTCTACAAACATTTCCTATGGCATTACAAAATCTCATGCAATCCAACAATGCACAAGCAACAAACTTCAGGGACAACATCAGGTCATATAATAATGCGTTTGCATTTGTATCTCTTGGTGCACAGTTAGTACAACCTGCTACACGTGGTCCATACTGCTATCGAATCCATGGCCAGATCTATCACAAAAGCGGCACACTTTATCCTCAGCAAGACCAAACTCCACGATATGCGCAACTGTATGTTATTGAGGGTAGAGAGGCAACTAACTCCAGACTGGCTCATGCACGAAACCAAGAGTGTCGTCGTGATGTAATGCAAATCATCCAGACAACCATAGACCAGCATAATCCCTATGCTGCTGCCTTCCGACATATGCACCAAATAGAAGCAGAACTGCGATCACGCAACCCTGATGCTGCTCCGCACTCTGTGCGAATGTTTTTCAAGAAAGGCCCCGACCAACGACGCTACAATACACCAACGCATGATGAGGTTGCTGTTGTGTTTATTGGTGAAGACGGTGCACCGCCTCCTGAATGTGACATAGTCATTTACCCGAAGGATCGCCATCCCGAAAACATTAGTTACATGTCTGCCAATTGTGATCCTATGACATATCCCCTCCTTTTCCCAAAGGGGGATCTCGGATGGTCCAACAATATGCCACACAGAGCTGGCCACCGTACTAAGTCTCAAAATACTGTCACTCTTCTGCAATTCTACAGCTACAGGTTGGCAGTACGTTCTACATTCTCAGCCATTCATCTTGCTGGCAAATTGTTCCAACAGTACATTGTGGATGCCTATGTGAAAACTGAAGCTGCCAGACTCAGCTACATCAAGATGAACCAGCAATCTCTAAGGGTAGATCTGTACCAAGGCTTGATGGATCATCTCAATACAAGAGCAGCAGAAAACAACATGACTCCTGGCAGAATGGTTATCCTCCCATCATCCTTCACTGGAAGCCCCAGATCCATGCAACAACATTATCAAGATGCCATGTCCATTGTAGCAAAGTACGGCAAACCTGATCTCTTCCTCACATTCACTTGCAACCCGAAATGGAAGGAAATTGTCGACAATCTGCTCCCAAATCAATCTGCAAACAACCGCCCTGATCTGGTAGCCAGAGTTTTCATGCAAAAGCTAAACGCTTTATTTACTGATCTGAGACAAAAACATGTTCTCGGCAAAATATTGGCCTGGGTTTATGTCATTGAATTCCAAAAGAGAGGACTCCCACATTGCCATCTTCTAATCATTCTTGAAAGGGACAGCAAACTGAAAGAAATTGATGACATTGACTTAACAATATCAGCTGAGATCCCTGATGTCAACACTCATCCATCATTACACAAGATCATTTCATCTTGCATGATCCACGGCCCATGCGGTCACCTAAATCCACAAGCACCCTGCATGGAGAATGGAACATGCCTCAAAGGTTTCCCAAAGGAGTTCACCGAAACTACAAAACTGCCTGGAGATGGCTACGCTGTATACAAACGCCCAGACAATGGCCGAACCATCACTGTTGGCCGTCATCACATAGACAACAGGTCAGTAACTTTCATGCAAATATATTATCGAAACCTGATACTGCAAACATTAACTCTGCCCAACTATTTTTAACAAACCCCTTTCTTTTCTCAATTTGTCAAATCTCTTTATATATTTCCAGCCATTCATCATTTGCCCTTCTCACATACTAACTTGCCATATAACTGTATCACTTCATAATTATATTCCTTTCTCCCCGACTCCCTCAAAAACACTTTGGCACATCTTTAATTATATATATGTGATTCATTGTTTTCTTTCACAGATATGTTGTCCCATACAACAAATGGTTGTCCTCCAAATACAACGCCCACATCAATTTAGAGGCCTGCATCTCAGTAAAAAGTGTGAAGTACCTCTTCAAGTACATTTACAAGGGCCACGACTGTGCCAGCATGGAAATGCGCACAACAGATGAACTTCACCACGATGAAGTATCGAACTTCCTTGATGCCAGGTAACATTTTCCATAATTCATAAACTATTATTCATAGATAATTGCAAATATTCAAACACATACAATGGCACCAAATGAAACTAATCTCCTTACCCCAATCACATTATAAAAGCCTTCAACTGTACCTTAATGTACAAAATGACAACCCTCCATAAACTTTCAGTATACTATTATTATCACAATCTCAACAGCAACTAATTAAAATACTTTTATCGTCCACAGATATGTCAGTGCTCCGGAGGCATTTTGGCGGCTCTCGGAATATCCTATGCAAGCCCACTCTCACACCATCGTCCGCTTGCCTGTGCACCTGCCACAATGTCAGCCCGTCTACTTCCGTGCAGGACACGAAGAAGAAGCTCTTGACAATGCAGCAACAAGAAACACCCAACTTACTGCATGGTTCCTCTTGAACCAAACTGATGAAGATGCTAAGCGCTACCTGTATACAGACATACCAGCACATTATACCTTTAATACCAAGTCAAAGAAATGGCAAAAACGCCAAAGAGGCCACAGCAAAGTCATTTCAAGGATGTACTCCGTGAATCCCAAGGATGGTGAACGCTTCTACCTCCGCCTCCTTCTTCTACATGTTCATGGAGCCACGTCCTATGAAGCACTACGAACAGTCAATGGTCAAACTGTACCTACATTCAAAGAAGCTTGCAGTCTCCTCAATCTTCTGAAAGATGACACAGAATATGACAGAGCCATGGCTGAAGCCGAAGCATTCTACATGCCACACCAACTGCGTGACCTGTTTGCCACCCTCTGCGCCCATGCCAACCTGTCTGATCCTCTTACACTTTGGAACAAGTACAAAGACAAGATGATGGAGGACTACATCAGGAAGTACAATCCGCAAATTGCCCTGACCATGACACTCCAAGACATACAACAACTTCTGCAACAATCAGGTAAACATTACTTAATACTAGAAAATCACATCAGTAGCTTTATACAGTTATTCCTTTCAAAGAAAACATCTAAACCACATTCAATAAACTCCAGTACCATTCAGAACAACCACCTATAAACGCCTTACTATGTCATTCTTTCCCAAAAATTCATGCATGCCTGTCCCTTCTATTATTGCCATAATAACACTTATATATTGACTTTTTTATTCCCTCACAAATTGCTAACTCCACATTCATTTATCACATTCATCAAAATACCAATTGAAATTTTGCACTTCGATTCTACAGGCCTCACCTGCAAAGCCTTAGGCCTGCCTGATGTTCCCCATGCCAACACCGAAACAGAAGAACAAACTGATCAAGCCCTCCTGCAAGAATCTGCTGACCGAGCAATCTCCAGGCTCAACGACAAACAAAAGCAGATCGTAGATGCAGTATTCCAAGCCCTGCATCAACAACACTCCCAACACCCTTCAGACAACAACGCCTTCTTCATAGATGGACCTGGAGGCACAGGAAAAACGACTGTGTACAACGCCATCATATCTGCGTTTCAAGCAAAAGGACTCACGGTATACATAATTTTCAATACGACACAATTCAATAAACCAAAGTTTAACTGAATCCTTACCAATTCTCGGTACATCAGGCCTATATTTGCATGCCTGCAATTTACATTCCACATAATTTCAAATATCTCCTCAATATATCAATCACTAAAAGGAAACCACTTACACCAGTTCAACTCCCTTTTGTACCCATTCTATATCTGTACATTGTATTTTCAGGTTGCCGCAACAGCATGGACCGGTATCGCTGCCACACTGCTTTCAGGAGGCCAGACCGTCCATAGCCTGTTCAAGCTACCAGTCCCCATTACAGAAACAAGCACGTGCAACGTCCCACCAACATCAAAACAAGCACAAAAATTACGCCAGATCAGCCTCTTCATCATAGATGAAGCCTCCATGCTGCCGATCCATGCACTCCATGCAATTGACAGGATGCTACAAGATATTACAAATTCGAACACTCTCTTCGGTGGCAAACTGATCCTCATGGGTGGCGATTTCCGACAAGTTTTGCCCGTTGTGCGCAATGGCTCAAGAACAACAATTCTGGAAAACTGCATCAAAAGATCACCAATCTGGCCCAAGATCACACAATTTCAACTTACACAAAACATGCGAGCAGATCCTGAACAACAAGGCTTTTCCTCATGGCTGGTGGAACTGGGAAACGGAACTCTTGCGACCACAATCAACAGTGCCCCGCCTGACACAATCAATCTCCCTCAACAATGTATTACATCCAATGTCGTTGAAAAAGTATTCCCAACAGTTAGCCCTGAAGATCCAACTCTTCACCAACGTGCCATTTTGACTCCGAAAAATGATGCATCACTTCAACTGAACAGACAAATCATCTCAAAATTACCATCACCCTCCAAAGTCTACTACAGCGTGGACAGAATCATTTGTGACGATCCAGAAGAAGAAAGAAACTACCCCTCCGAATTCATCAATAGCCTCACACCATCAGGCATGCCAGAACACAAGCTGGAATTAAAAAATGGAGCCATCATCATGTTACTCAGAAACATCGACATCCGAAAGCAACTCTGTAACGGCACCAGATTAATCATCAAACACATGCATCAACACATCATTGATGCCGAAGTACTTGCGACAGGAAAACGTGTCCTCATTCCCCGCATTACCCTAGCGCCATCAGACATCAACCTTCCATTTATCATCTCCAGACATCAATTCCCCATCAGATTAGCATATTCTATGACTATAAACAAAGCCCAGGGACAAACTTTTGACAAAGTTGGAATCTACCTACCAGAAACAGTATTCTCACATGGTCAATTGTATGTGAGCTTTTCAAGAGGAAGATCGTTTCAAGATATCCACGTCCAACTAGCAGAAACGTCCCAACAAGGAAAACGCCAAAACAGTTACATAACTACAAATATTGTTTTCCCTGAAGTACTTTGCTAATTTATCCCATCTTATGCACTTTGTCAACAAATTCCAATTCCATGGCCTACTCTTATACTCTACACAGGCCCAAACAACAAAAACACTTGCTTCACTGCATCCTTGATTATCAAAATCATTACGACTACATGTATATATATGTTGCTTTGTAAATGTATATTTATGTTTTGCTCTTTACATTTACACTATGTAAATGATCATTAATACTTGACAACAGCATGAACTGCACTGAAGGCAAAATTACTTTTAAAATATTGTCATATACCACTGATGTAATCAAATGTTGCTTTGTAAATGTATATTTATGTTTTGCTCTTTACATGTACACTGTGTAGATGATCATTACTACTTGACAACAGCATGAACTGCACTGAAGGCAAAATTACTTTTAAAATATTGTCATATACCAATGATGTCATCAAATTTATGTACATTGTAGCAATATCAGCCCTATCTGTTCTTCCATAATTTTCTTTTGTTTGCATATAAATATCTACAACTGTATACCACAAATAGTTATTAAATAATAACAAATCTTGAAACAGCATGCTGCCAACATGTCAAGCAACGCCATTACACAGTTAAACATAAATTGTAATTTCACTGTGTTATATCGACCTAACTCCTTAATATGTCCATTATCACACAATGAAAATATGTTAATATATATATCTATAAAATTAAGCAAAATAGTCATGTAAAATGTATATTGCACACTTATTCCTTCATTTGACAGTTGCATGCTTCATTGTTAACAAATCACAAGCTGTTTACCTGTTCTTTCATTATTACATATCACTGTAAATGCTTATATCACTCAACAACCATAATTGACCTGTTGCACAGACAATTAAAAAGTCCTCTCCGCTCTCACCTTTCTTATGTTCATTTCTCAAATGTGCAATATTTCCGTCAATGTTTCTACAAAAATGTTGGGACCTCCAGCGTGTGACTCTCATCAAATTGGTACATCTGTTATATAGCATGCCCATGCAAGTTTTCACTATCACTTTAATAACACCCAATCTATTCACAATCCTCACACTCCAGTCCCATATTATCTCCACGGGCCTTCTAGTTTACATTGTTCACGGTTTTTGACATGTCATTACTTTGGATGAAATTGACATATACCCACGTATGACCCATTATCTGAAAGCACCTTTAAAGTAGATTCAGGGGAAGCCACAATAATAGATACTTTGCTTATTCTTTAAGCGATTTTGGTGGAGCAGGTCACATATGCCTAATAGTGATTTTCAACGCTAATTTTACAGTTTTAATGCATAATTTAGGCCATTTAAGCTAGAAATTGTGATTTTATGAGTTTGATTTGTCTATTTCTAGAATCCTTGACCCTAAAAACCCCTATATTTTGATGTTTTATTTATCATCCTAGCTGAATTAGGAGCCAATCTATGACCAATTTCGGGTCCGGCGGCCATTTTGGACGCCATCTTGGATTTCTCGGAATGCTCAAGGGTGAGAGTTTCACATCCCCCCTGAAAATGTTCCTTGGACCATATAGATACAGGATCAAGAGAAAAAAAAACTTTAACCGGAACTTTTGGGTTAGGCCCAAAAATGGCATTTTACTGCCGGACTATCCAGCGCGATATTAACTTTACTCCAACAACCATCTTGCTGGCAGACAACACGAAAGCGGTAGTTAATCTTATCATCATAACAGTGAAAATGCTCATCTACCAACAGAAAATGTAAAAAACAAGACCAACATTCGAAGATTTCAGAAAAACAATAGAAAACATAAAGGGAATTGCAAAGTACATAACAAGAAAGAACAGCGAAATAGCAAAACACAAGAAATGGAACATCATCAACGAGAGCCGATTTTACAAATTTATTCTCATTTACATTCAATATCAGCAATTATTTATACACCTTCACGAAGTTCACGTGTAAACTGAACAAGACCACCCAGAGAATCTACTCTGTTGAAGTGAACGAGACATGTGGCTGACAATAGAAATATTTCATTAAAAAAATTTATTTAAAAAAAATTGCCTCACCTCATTCCTTTAATTTGATGAAAATCACATGCCACAAAAGAAGCATTTTTAAAAACACAAGCTTTATTTTCAAACACAATCCATTTCGGATATCTTCTTTTTTTCGTTACAAAAATTACAACAAGAGATGGCTACGATTTTCCTTTTTTAATCAAAATTCTAAATAAACCAATAAAGCTGATAGGGAAGGTCGATTGCGTGCCTTTTTTTAATACAGTACCAACAAAACCTAACACATCGTAACTAAAGAACAGATTTGGTACCTTGAGGGACAAAGTAAAAGCTGGTATGATAACCAGCACACCTGCAACTCTGACAGGGCTGAAAGGTATTAAACAGCCATGCACCATAGCAGACTGGCAAAATTCAAGTTGGTATCGAATTGACTTCTAGGTTACCGAGGTAGCTGCCTATCAGGTCCACGCCCTGTAAAATTCCGCAAAACTGGACAACAGACTGCCAGAAACTGATGTATGCATGCACACGAGACATGAAAGTAAGATTTTTGAGACAAAACAATTTTATGATTAAAGTATTTACCTCACCTCATTCCAATCTGATGAAAATCACATGCCATAAAAGTAGCATTTTAAAACACAAGGTCCATCATCAAACACCAAGACATTTCATTATAGAAAACATTTTTTATATATAAAGGTAGGCCTATATATAATATAATATATATATAATTTGACTAAGTTCATATAACAATAAGATACACATGTATGTGTACCAAAAATAGGCCTATAGATATTGAGTAGAATCTTTTCACTATCATCCAGTTATCATCTTTTTCTCCGCACAACTTTATGATCTATGAAAATGACACGACTTGCGCAATGGTTCAAATATAACCAAATTATGAACTTTCATCCAGCAATACAATAAAGGCCATTTGAAAAAAGTAAAGCATGAATAAAATAACTTTTTTCTCCATAATCTTAACACTTCTGGATATTTAAAACATAAACCTAACTTCATTTCAATTTGTCATTAATATTATCTATTTAAAAAAAAATCAAATACTTAATTTCATAATGTTTCTTATTATATTTCATACCTCATTTTAATTTTTTTATGTATACATATCCGTTGGCATCAAAAGGCCCCACCAGACAAGCCTCGGCTTTTTTTGGAGCCTATTAATAAATTTACAAACAAACAAACATATGCTAAATTTACTGATGCGATAGAATGCTTCCTGAGTTGTGAGACTTTAAATGATATGTAAAAACTAAGTTAATTAACAGCCAATAAAAGTATATATCCAATGTTAACAAATCGAAGTTTTAATGACTATATATGCACCTGTGTCATAAACTTGACAATAAGGATCCATAATATTTTCTTAATACATAGTAAAACTTCTGTAAGTATAATTTTATCAATTATTTGGTTCAGTGGTACCCTGCAGGTAACAGACAATAATCTAGTGCACATTTGGCTTTTACGAGACTTGCTAATGCACAACTTTTAAACCTGAGCATGCTTATAGCAGAACTGGGAATTATTTCAGAGTCAATTCCACAACAGACTCCTGGAATTTTGTAAGGCCCCAAGACGCTTGCCTTTCCGTCAGGGCATCTCGCTCTTCGAGTACTGTCAAATTGCACTTGTCACCTGAAAGAAAAAACAAAGATTCTAAATCCAAGTGAGTGCCAGCCTTTCCCTGACCCATGGTACTTTGCAAATCAGATCAAAAACGTCTGTATTTTAATTGCATTGAATCAATCTATTTTTTTTCTGTAAAATGATACAAACAAAAATTATAGTTAAAACATGAACTTTGATAACGAGATTATATAAAACATGTGTACATGTTTGTTTGACCGTTTGCAAACAGCTATATAATCCAAAAAAGAATTTGCAAATTATGAATTAAATTTGAATTTGGTAAATTCACTCCTTGTTATACTCAAGACATACTATTTACGAATGAGACCAAGTACAAATTGATTATGCGATAACAAAAAATTAAATTAAAAACTCACCATATAATGTGTTCACCTCCTCCATAGTGCAGGGATGGGGTGGACCTGAAAACATGAATGAAGACACACATAACCAACACAAATGTTGTGATGAAAAACTGGAAACTTTTAAGAGAAAAATAAACCTCACTGAACTGCAAAACGTTTTAGAAAACACAAATCTGAAAGAAATTTACTGATTTCTTGATCAAAGTTGAAATAGAGTAAGACTATCAAACACTATATATTGACCAGTAAATAAATATTAATCACCAACATCAACAGCTTTTGTTGTACCCAGCCTATTAAAGTGCTGTTTATGACTGGGAAGGGTAAATCAAATCAAAAAGTTTTGAAGCAGAATTAATGTGAAAATTCATTTACATTAATAAAAGCTAATAAAACTTTAAATATAAACTGAATTTTGTCATCTTGATAATAATCTACCAGACAAAGAACGAAAGCGGGAAGTACGCTCCAGTTACCTGCATATTCTGCAGCATCGTAATGAAAGACATCAAGCAGATAATGGCAGTCACTGTCCATCAAGTCCATCAGAACTTTGGAATATCTGAAAATTATAAGTATACATAATAATATAAATAATAACAATGAAACAATAACACAAAATTTATATTTTTTGTCCTTCAAATGTGAAAAAATGTTTGGTAATATGTCCGCTTCACATGTGAAAACCATCAGTTAGGCTACCTCTATTAAAGTGATTTAATGTCCTGCTTCAAAACATCATAGTTGCTGAACCTTCTATGCCAATGATTTACAAGAAATTCAGTTAAGGCACTAAACTTACTTTTCTCGATCTTCTCGGTTTATGGCCACAAAGGAGCCTCGATCCCAGATTCCCTGCACCTTGCCAGCAATTGTGCTGAAAGGAAAGAAACTAAGTAATTTGAAAGCATTACGATTATAATACGATCATAAAATACCCAATTCAAGTAATCAAGACTTTAATTATAATTACCCTGAAACAGTGGATGTTCTGATTTAAAGCTATAACACATGCAATGTCATGCATGAATAAGAAAACGTTCAATACCTGCTGAAGTCATACACATCCCCACAGTATATTTGTATCCGGTTGTCTTCTGCCTGCAATGAAAAAAGTAGTATTGGCTGTATCTTTAATTCTGTTTTCCCTAAATACACTCAGCTTCTTAAAACACAAAGGAAAGCCAATAGCCAGGAGCTTTCATCACAAAATTTTAATTTACATAAATTAGTATTAAAAGAAAATTTAATTACAGAGATATGATAAATTAGTAAATTTATATAATTCATCTTATTATCAACAATTCAACATATAATCAAATCAGTTCAATCAATCAAATAGCATTGGAAAATTTGAGTTAGAAGTTTCAAGTTTCATAAATAAATACAAAGACAGAACCAGACAATTCACACAAACTAAGGAAGATTTCATTAAGTGCATATCGAATGAAAGAAAATAACCTGAAATATCAGCAGAGATCACAACAGACCTTGTATAAAGTGAACTTCCCATCAGCCACAGACTCAGAAGTATATTTGAGATCATTTTCAGAAAAGAAATCTTCGATGCCCTTTGCTGAACCTTCCACGCCAACAATAGAGTGACCCTCATCATACAACCTGTGACGGAAAGATAGGGGGAGGGAGATAATGAAAAATTAATGAAGACGAGAATACATTCTGGCTGCAGATTTTGACATAATAAGGAGTGCATTATCGTGATTTGGACTACATTTATAAACTTGTATATAAACATCAGAGGGTGGCTTTGAGAATGACTTCATACTTATAGTGACTTTGATGTTTTGAAAACAATAACTTCTCAAGCTTTGAGTATAATATTTTTGAAGCCCCAGGTTCTGGCAAGTAGGTATATTTTTATTACTGGAAAATGAAATTGCGAAGAGTGTAGAAATTATGTAAATGGAAAAGATTAATCATATTAAATTCAACAAACAATTCACCATTTCATATCTACAGCCTTGCCGCACAAGGGAAAGAATATCCTGATGTTTTTCCGACTTCTTAACATGGAGTCAATGTGTTTAACAAGCATTCTGAAGATTAGAAAAAAAACAAAATTTCGGACAGTTTCCCAAACATTTATGCTCAAATGGTACAAGTACCATCTTACTGTCAATCTTTAAATCACAAAAATGTAAATGTCTCCAAAATAAATCATATTATTTTACAAAAGAAAAGCTCAGTACATCAATCAATAACTATATACTCAACTATATATAAACACTTAAGTACAAGCTTGTCTTAAATTTTTTACTTGAATTAAATTTTTTTAAAGTTGCAAAATATTAGGTGCCACTTGAAGTTATTTTTATGTTGCACAACAACAGATAGCTTCATAGAGTAGTGTATAACATTAGTGGTAAGAATTATTCAAGTGAGTAACTTTTATAAAAAGTAAGTGAAATCAGCTGCAAACAATATCTAAACAGGTAAAAATACTTTTGAGATTCCAAAGGCACAGTGCAATATTTGGAATCTTATAAGAGAAGCCCCCAGACTCTCATATAAACAAGCATAAAGATGGAAACGACAAAATTAAATAATTAAAGTAGCATGACTACGGTAACTAAAGGAGAGACAGAAAAAGTTATTTTTAACCATAGTTAGAACATTGCTTGCAGACAATTCAAGATGACAATTAAACTGATGCAATTAATGTATTGTTCAGACAAAACACACTTCAAAACCTGCTTATCATTGTGACTTTGTTTAAATGGATTTCGCAATTTTAATTTAAGAGTCTAAATAAACAAATCAGCGCGAATCAAGTGAACTCTTTGTAGTAAATTGTAGTTTCAGAAATTATTTGTACAGTTGTTATTAAAGGAAATTATTTTGTTGATTGGCAATGCAGCTAGCCAACTTAAGAAGTGACTCTGCCAAGAGGAAAAAAAAAGAGTACATTTGAAGTGCTCAAATTATTGAAATTACGCTTCATTTATACTCACTATATGCAAATTCATACGCTCCAAATATGCTCCCTTGTAGAAAAGTATACATATTTTTGCAGTACAATCGGAGTACATTTGGTAATTTACATAATTTGAGCGCTTCCAATGTACTCTTTTCTCCTCTGGGTGACCTGGTGAGGTTACTTGCAAGTAGAAACTGTTAGTAGCATGCATTTTAAATCTTAAGACTAATTACAGTCTAACATATCACCATCAGCTGATAACCAGAACTTAGAATTTTTAATAGAGGGTATCTACTACAACTTACTCATGGCATTCATCTTGGTGGAACCCTATCTTGCTTATTTTCCATCTCTCATCCCAGTCTGACACACCCATAACAGTTGCAGGCAACTCACTCATCTTGCCCAAATATAACTGAAAAGATCACATGCAGAGAGTAAATTTAATTTTGATTAAGAATCAGTCAGAAGACAGGGGAATTTGCTTCAGAAGCAAGTTTTGTTAAAATTTCAAACTTAAGAAAGCAAAAATAAGCTACAACGTAAAACGAAAAGGACACACTTTGAAAACTGGTGGCCATGCTCGCCCACCCCCTCCCCCCTCCAGAAATTTTGACACCTTCCGCCACCTCTGCGGCTGCCTGAATTGTCAACGTTTTTATTTCCGGGGTCCGTGACTCCGTGTGTGTTGTCTGAATACACATTATTACGCAATGCATCAGTTTTGTCCTTTTAAATACTGAGGCATCATTGTAGACTCACGGATGGCGCTGTGGATTATGGAAGCCGACCTTATTACTTCCCCAACTTTTCTCACTCCAGTCTTTAGCACTCATAGAAGTGTACTCTTTACTGCCATGGTAGATGTTTGCGTTTGCACTTTCAGCCATGTTTGATACAAAACAGTTACCAACACCTGTAGAAAAAACAAGGATCAGAACTGATGATTCCCCCTGAAAACCATAAAATAATTAGCTGACAAGAAAAAATAATTCCCCTTATGCTCATAAAAAGCTAGTAAACTCAAATTCTCTCTGAAAACCTTAAAATAATTAGCTGACAAGAAAAAATAATTCCCCCTTATGTTCTACGATCGGAATAATCTGTGGCCTTTTTTTAAAAAATATCCTTGGCCGAAGTTGATGTAAGAAACGTTTCAAGCATATTTCTACAATCATTATGGTCAGCAGAGGGTGCAAGAAAGAAATAATAGTTTTTCCCAATATTTCACATTTTATAAAAACTGTAGTGATTGAACAAATATGAACCCCGATAGACACATAATTACAATTACCGGTATATATTATAGGACCCATTCAAGTGCCAAATATCCGGTATATATATATATATATATAGCTATACATGTCCAACAGTTCTGGCGCAGTTTCAATACACATGTGTGACTTGACTGACTCCGCCCACCCTCAGACTCCGGGGGTCGGACAAAATTTTGCATGGTCACCACAATAGTCGATGCCGAGGGCAATATATATTGCCGAGGGTTACGGAGGGTAAAAAGTGGCCCAACCCTCCCAAGCTCCCTACACTGGCTACAGTCTATGCATGTGCACAAGAGTTACTATAGCTGTTACTCAGTCAACTATAGCACCTGTCCTTACCTAACCTGTCTTGAGCTGAGCCCTGTGCCCCTGTCAACAGGTAAAAAGTGACATGACACACACAAATTGATATTCTCTGGCCACCCTAGGTGACAGTGGGTCGACTATGACTTGTGCTGTGTCTGGGACTAAGCTGCTACTCACACTTTCACCTGTCAGCTCCTATTCAATGTTGATCAGCTAAATTTTTTGTAAATTTATCACAGCTAGCTCTCCCCTCTGCCAACAAGCCACTACTTGTGACTTGCAGTTCCACTTGGGGGACACAGAGCAGGAAAGTGTCTCCCTCTATCGGTTGAGCCACTTCAATGTTTATGTTGGTGATGAGCTGGTGAAGTTTTGCAAGTGATCTGGAGGACTTTTAGCTGTTAATCTTGGTAAATTTAAGCTTCAAATCGCCCACAAAACATTCCTTGTTGAGTTGAGAGTAACTGCTGTCATTTGTAAACTATGAAATTGATTATCTGTGTGTATTGTTACACCATGTCACATGTTAATGGGCGAAAATACCAGGAATAGGCACTGTCTCACTATCTGGATTCTGATGTCCTGGAGTCTCAATCTCAGGACCTTGTTTTAAAAAATTAGAATATTTGTACAGTTAAATATGGATTCTCATATCTAAGCACTAACAAGTGAACACATCAAGTCAACTTGAAAATATTCAAAATATTGGCCACAACCACTTCAGTCCCAATTTGATATACCAGTGGTGCCACTTAAATGGGCAAATTGCAAATTGTGGTCATCCAAAAAGGGTAAAAGTGACCATCACAGAAATTACACCTCAGGACAATAGCTTTTATAGACAGTGTTAAATAGTCTGGAGATATATTTTGTGGGATTGCCGGTCAACTAGGCGACAGACAACTAGGCTACAACACTACCAACTAGGCGACAACCAACCAGGTGACAAACTACTACCAACTAGGCTACACTTTTTGGACAGCCAGGTGACAACCCTTTTTTCCCAGATACCATCTAAGTGACACATATTTTAGTAGAGATACCAACCAGGCTACAGATCACTTGCAATTGCATTTAAGCGGGAAAAGCATTGTCACCTAGTTGGAAGTGGTTTGTGAACTTGTGTCACCTGGTTAGAAGTGCTCTTTGAATTTGTGTCACCTAGTTGGAACTGTTTGTCACCTAGTTTGTCCTAGTATCTAATTTCCAAATTTGTTGTCACCTAGTTGGAAGTGATTGGTGTCGCCTGGTTGGTTTGTCGCCTAGTTGACCGTACACAATTTTGTGGAATTTAGAATCCTCTCTCCTGTACCAGATTGTATGAACGCTTATATTAACACGGGTTATCCTGAAGTGGTTTTAAGTCATTTTACTGATACTGTGTCAATGCTGAACATGAGTTAGATAACTAGTTTGAATAAACTGTACTCTTGTTACAACATGACAAAATGTTTTTCGCCAGTAACCTGGTTTAAGAAAGTAAGATGTTAGCAGTTATTTAGACATGATTTCCAGTCAACTACAGTTAGTTGTTGTAACTTATTAAGCATATATATGGCATGCTCTACCAAATGAAGTCTAACAATTGTTATCAGGAAGTGTCTATTCACAGAGCCGGGCACCCAGCTGGATGGCTGAGGGGTTTAGATGCCTGCCTGTTCTTCTGAAGGTCTTTGTCTGCATGGGTTCGAACCCCTATTGGGGAACCCGAAATTTTCAGTGGACCTTCATGAGCAAAATCCCAGCTGAATGTCGTTCGGATGAGAGGTTAAATTGGCGGCCCCTTGTATCAGTGTCTGTGTTGAGGAAGTAAAAGATCCCTCATACTACATGATAAATGTGTAAGATGTTGAGGACTCTTGCTGTCTCTCCCCTCTTGTCAATCAACCCTTGTGAGAGCTCAGAACTGGGCTTAGAGGGTTGGACTACCATATCTATCTTTCTAATAGAGTCGGTCTTATTGTGAAGGATTTTTTTCTCAATGTTATATTAAATTCAGCTACATTCTTAACTTTAGGTGAATCAGATGGCTGCTAAACGTTTGCCGGATGTTCAACAGGCTCGAATAGGCCGTTTTCAGTTTGGACCATGGCATCTGACTGTTGGAGAAAGCCATATCTTACAGTCAGATGGTAAAGACAGGGAAAGGTGAAAACTTATCTCTCAGATCTCATTTGTTAATTTTATCATTTAGTGCTACTAGTAACTAGCTGCGCAATTAATGCTGAACTTGTGACTTTTAAAGTAAATTTAACTTGAAAAATTAATCATAATGTCAAATAAAGCTCCTGGAAAGTGGTAAGGCTTGCCATATATTTAGATTATGCAGTTTTATTCAGTCTCAGTCCATACCTGTATTGTAACTGGCATTCATAATGTACTCTTCTTTTAAAAGATTTATCCTGGCCTTTATACGCCTATAATATCCTGCAATGTGAAAATGATATGTTTAAATTTTCTAGATTTCAGTCTGAGCTGAAGCTGCCAGATACACCCGAGATGGTGTTTGCCGAGAACGTTTTGCGCCTCAAGCACAAAGATGGTTTTGGAATTGAGTTTAATGCCCTGGATGCTTTGAAATTGGTCGACCCACATCAGGATTTCTTCAAAGTGGCAGCCACAAAAGCCTGGGTAGCTGCTAGGTATGAACCGTATGTTGACTTGGTGTAGCAGATAAAACAGAATGAATAGAACAGATTAGAAATAGAAAAAAATAAATTGTTAATGGGAATCTATGGACAAAATTATATGCGGAAGAAATACAAATACAAACAAGCAGAAATACACAGCTTATAATGAAGTCTGATATCACATGAAAAATTTAAGAGGTAAACAAATTGACCGCATTATTTTTTTCCAAAATGAAACTATTTATTCACATAAAATGTAAATAATTCAATTTCCTTTACTTTAATCTTCCAGAGAAGACTGTGAACACATTAAAGATGTTATCAAGCCGTTTGATTGGACATTTTCCACAGATTACAAAGGAACGCTTCTAAGCGAAGGAGACATGAAGTTAGAGGTGAAATAGATACACATTATCACGAATAACTCATTTACTTTAATGGTCTTAGATACAGATTATCACAAATAATTCATTTACTTTAATGGTCTTTTTGCAATCTTTGAAGTTAGCTATGGACTCAGTATTTAGGTGGACTTACTAAAGTCTAGTCATTTTTTTGTGGCAGTAAGTTTTTGGATGATAATTAAAAACATACCCCACAATAGGCAGTGTAGTTCTGGCAAAAAACCATGTGATTCACGCCATGTGGTTCAACGTTGTGAACCACATGCATCTCATTATCTGACGTTGTTATGTAAACAATGGGCAGTTAGGTGATGACGTCACAATGTTTTGACGCTCTCATTGGTCGGTGTGGTTGCTAGGGATCTTTTTGTGGCCATTCAAACAAAATAGTGCCTCTTGAAATTATTAATTATTTTTACTGGAGGTCTGTTTTTATTGTGGGATATAAATAAAACTTAATGGGAGTGTGGTTCACAGCAATGAACCTCACTCATGTCAGGTCTGCTGCAGAATAAACACTCGTCCTTCGGACTCGTGTTGTATTCTTCCGCGACCTGACATTCATGAGGTTCATTGCTGTGAACCACACTCCCATTAAGTTTTATTATAATACCTCACTCTTGACAAAAATACTTGTCTCCTCCTGTTCCTGAAACCTTGACCAAATAGTTTCATAAACGTTTGGAAGTATTGGCATGTTGTAGCCCTGGTTTTGAGGTAGTCCCACAAGAATAACATTGCTGTCAACACAGCTGAAGAAGCCATTTTCTTCTGCTGTTTCTATTGCTGCTGTTGTGAAGTCACCATTGTTTCAGTGATGTCACCATTGTTTCAGTGATGTCATAGAGCCAACAATGCTGATGACGTCACAACAGAAGGCTAAAAATAGTTCTAAATGCGCTGAAGAGCAGCAGAAATTTAGAATTGTAAGTGCCTGTATGATAAGGCTGGGGGATTACAGGACATGTATTTAATCCAAATCATGCTTGGTCATGGTGTACTTGCCCTAATAAACCAAAAATTAAACCTCAGACTTAATCATGGATTGTTTTATTGGCTAAAAACTTACTGCCAAAATAAAATGTCTTGACTTTAGCTGTTTTATTGAAATGAAATAATTTAAGCTATTAAATTAATAGTTATCTCCTTTGATTCAGGTTTCAGAAACAACAGAACAATTAGATTTAGAAAAATTAAAAAGGCATGACAAGATGCATTTCTATGCAGACATTCCTCTTTTTGAAGATGAACTGGCAGATCATGGAACTGCAATACTCAGTGTTAAAATGGTAAGAATAATTGTAGATTTTAGTGCTATATAGCCTAATAGGCCTAGTATAAATGGATATCACGGGAGAGTTTTAACTTCTTTGGATTTAACTGTCTGTGCGCATGCGAGCTTGATCATCTTTCGAGTGATGCTTCTCTTATTATAGCCTTTCTATTCTATTGTTAATTTTTTGATAATGTTTTTTAGATGCCTAAGTATTCCTGAGGAATTGATGCCAACGAGACAATCATAAAAATTCTCTTTGTAATTGAGTATTATGTCGTTGGTTTCACAACCCCATTGTCATTTCCAATTTGTAAATTTGTTTTAAAAGGTTGTTTTCATCTTTCTAATTTCAGAGAGTTATGCCAACCTTGTTCCTAATTCTTCTTAGATTTCATATGCGAGTCGACGATGTCGTAGTTCGAGTTAGAGATACAAGATTATACCATGAAGTAAGAAATAACATTTTTCAAAGCATTACTAAAGATTTCGCAAGGGTGATGTGTTTTTCCTGCATCATGTATATATTTATTTTATCATAGAATTTCATTGTTATTTTCTTTACCACAGATGGGCAAAAATTACATTCTCAGAGAATACACAGCCAAAGAGCAGTCCCTTCAGAATTCTGCAGTAAGTATTTTTATCCTCTCAGTTTTGATATTACTTTGATCATCCTAGATTGACCATAATTCTGTCAGTAGTTTTTATTATAGTGGGAATACTATGTATTTGATATTTAAAATGGGAGTTCCTTAATGCTGTATCAATATTCAGACAAGTTGGGTTGGGTAAAAATTGTGGGTTAGAATTTCACTTTGAGCATTGACAATTTTAAAAGACAACAAACCACCTTGGAAAACGCTGGAAAAGCAATAAAAATTTTACTATTTCTGTTTCAGATTCCATTAAACATTTTGACCGATGTCAACCAAATAGCTCAGAGACTTCCAGTCGTAGAACATAAATTAGAAAAACTTAGCTTTCCAGAAGGTGTCGCTGCTGATGAGGCAGATTTTACAATGAAGGAAACTACAGAAAAAACTGAAGAATCTTGATAGACAAATTCACTCAATTGATTTATACTTTATATAATTATTGTCTTGGGACTCTTGGCTGCTAAATAGCTGAATTGGTATCATAAGTAATTATGAGCTTTCAGGGTTTAATTGATGAACACAGACTAAGACCAGGAAATTACTGTCTCTTGATGGAAGCAGATGGAAAATTCTTTTTAAAAGAAAGAATTGTGACACCTGTGTATATAATCAGTATTTGCATAAATTGATGCTCATAATTTCAACTTAATCAAGATTGATGACTTGCTTGTCTTTGCAAAGAGGAAATAACACAGGCGATCAACTTTTGTGGAAATCTTTTAATGAGCCCTGAAATGCTGTAGAGCAAATGTGTACAAATTGGATAGCTTAAGTGTATTGTCACACTTTAATATCACAGATTAGCTTGATGCATTGTAAATATATTTTCATAAAAAAGAAACCACTTGTACATAAAAATCCTCCCAAATTTGTTGAAGTGTGATTATTTTATATAATTTATACATACACACTGTAAAACTGTGTTGCAAAAATGGTTTAATGCGTAAATACTGTAACCAGAATACCTTAAATCTTCATTCAGATCTCTTAGACTTTAACAATAGGGAGAAACCGGGATGAAGTTCTTATAGAAGAATTGACGACTATTTTCGCAACCATGGAAATTTAGCCAGCTTCTGGCCATCCGGCCAATCATAGCGAAATTGGTATTCTGTGGAGTTCCTGGTTGCCACGAGTTTAGCCAATGGTCTTCCGTACTTGTAGAAATCTGGACTCGGGTTAATGGTGTAACTTCTGGTCACCTGAAACAGTGATGTTCAGTCATATTTTATGGTAGGTCTGCACTGTTACACAATTTCTAGGCATGGTAATTTCATTTTGGCTGATGACTAAAATCAGAATTTTAAAAGTTAAATATCTTGAAATTTGTTTAAAATGCTGGTCAATTGGCATGTGAATCTCATTCAATTTTGTCAAATAGTCTGACGTATAAATATATGAAATGTTTTTATGGTATGTAAATGTGATTGATTGATTTTTTTTCTATGTGAATTTCATATTGAGTGCAGACACCAGAATCAGTACTTCAATTGTTGGAATTCAACATATTCAAGAATTTTGTTTAAAATGTTGGTCAAATGGCATGTGAATTTCATCAAATTTTGTGAAATAATCTGAGGTATCATGAATATCATCGATATATTTAATTTTATGACAAATTATTTAAGTGAATTTCATGTTGGGGTCAGAAACTAGAATCTCCACTTCAATAAACAATAGTCATGCAGATTTTTTTATTGTGACCAAATAGCATATGATACTCAATGAATTGAATTTTATGAAATTGTCTGAATTGTCTGAATATCTTTGGTATGTTAATTTATGGCATGTTAAATTGTCTTATTGGATGTCGAGTGGAAAGTTGTGTGAATACTTCAATGTCGAAGCTGAAGAAATTTAAAATGCTGACCAAGTGGCATGTGATTCTCATCCAAATTTGTGAAATTGAAGCATTTTTAATTTGTCTTTGATATGTAATTATGTATTCATGGTATATAAATTTCATGTTGGGTTTATAATTAGAATCAATACTCCAAAAGGTGCAAAATTATGCTGACCAAAAGCTACCAAATGGTGTGTGAATCTCATTTGACGTTTTATGAAATTGTCTGAAGTATCTTTGATATGTTTATGGCATGTGAATTTCATCCAATTTCGTGAAAAATTATGAAATATTGGCGTCTTGTGAAATTATGTGGTATATGTAGGGTATGTGTACTTCCTTAATATTGATTGCATATATCTAGAGTCACTGCTTTGGATTGTATTTGAATGTTGCTGATAATACAGCAAAGAGCAGTGTTTTTATTTTATGTAATTTCATTTCTGGTTTAAAATAGATGTTCGGAAAATTACCTCTTCTGTGGGCCTATAGATACAATGATACATGAATGATTGCTTTACACCGCTATTTGCTGCAATGATACTTACTGAGGTGTCTGGCATAGAGTATCTGTGCACGTATTCTGTTCGGCCGGGGAATGTCATGTTGATGCCACATTGCTCCTGGATGCTTCTGGATGTCTGAGTTGGTCTCTGACGTTGGATTCCTGCTGACGGAAATGGAATAAGTTTAGAATGCTGCTTTGCTTATGTGGAGATTTTATTGTGGTCATTTTAATCAAGAATACCATATTCGCTCTTTTCAGTATCATACAAATTCAATGCAATGTCTTGTCTAGCATAGTCTTTTTCTATCTTATTCTTTGTTAACACAAATTATCAAATTTCTTGTATGTGGTCTGTTATGGGCCATGATTTCCAAATCATTGTTGAAAGCAGTTTAAGTAACTTTTAACGTAAATAAGATGGCACAGATGAACCCAAGTCAAAAATTTTCAAGAGTGAGGCAGTATCCTCAATGTTGGCTTCCGAGAAATTTTTAATGGTCTGATGGGCCTCAATGTCCCAGTCACAGACACACATGTTGTGTTTTTAAATCTATGGTCACACACATCATTGAAACAAGACGATTTGAGCTGCATTTGGTGTTATCAGATAGTTGTAGACTTTCAACATTTAAATTAATCTGGTTATCAGATATATATGTCAATCCTCAAAGGCTCAAATGGTGATGAAACAATTTCAAAGTTAATACCACAACAATGAAAACATACCCAGTGAACATTAAATTAGAACAACAAGATTGAGAACATAGTTATTAGTATAGATCTAGATCTATGAAGTTAAATTTCAGAGGTGAAATTGTTACAACTATAATACGGTCCCTAAACCTGCCAGATTAGGTGATTCGGGACATTGTGATATATGGTCCGATTAAAGGGATTATAGATTTCGTTATTTGATGTTCTATAGAATATTTGTACAATGGTGAATGTAAACATTTCCATGTCTCTTCAATGTGCTTCTGATTATTTACTGCTCTGGCTTTTGAATTGACAAATGATGGCAGCGCAAATGAGATTACCTGATGCTTGCATTGATGCGGCTGGTGCTGACTGAGCCATTCTTGATCCATTTCTTTGGAGTGCTGTCCTCCCTGTTGAAATTGAAGTCGAAAGATTGAAGTACAGTTAGATTTATAGAAAGTTAGGGTTCAAGTCAATATCAGTGCCAAATAGTCCAAGTGTGTAACAATAGGTGTGTGATGTGGTTGATGATGTTGTCACATCTATTTTTCCAGCCAATCATCAGGGATTTGGGGGCAGCAGCCCCCCGGGGGGGGGGGGTACTCACTCTGAAAGGGTGTATATAGAGGCGCCGCTGGATGGTATAGGTTTTTTGGCCTTCTTGGATTAAAATGGTTTAGGTTTTTTGACAATTCTGATTAATTTGGTTCTGGTTTTTGCAACCCCAACATGTTTGGTACCGTTAGAATCGGCTTCAAAAGAGGATTACAGTGGTTTAAAAACCTGGAAGATTAAATTGGTTTCCAAAAATTTTAATGAAGGATTAAAATGGTCTGAGGTTTTGGCGCAGTTTCCGGATTAAAATGGTTCTGGTTTTCAAAATTGCCGTGGCGCATCTGTATGTAAAAGTCCGCGAAGTACCCCCCCCCCGGAGCAGCCCCCATGTGATGCCATGACAACAGTCGTGACACAATAGTTTTACTGAGTGAACTCACAGGCATCATTTAGGAGACATACACTGTAGAACTAAAAAAATTGACCAACATTTCGGGTAGGGTTTTCTTGATACACCGAAAATTTGGAACAATTATGTACGTATCAAACAGATCGGCACAGCGCATTGGCAAAGCGCATTGATAAACTTTTAGTGAAATGAAATGTGCACAATCCCATGCAATCGTTCTGTCATGTAGGCCTATTTGACATACCATTTTGTGTGAGAGATGAAGGATAGTTGGCCTGAGTTGGATTCAACCAACTTTGTCCCACTTTGGTTGGTTCCAGGAATCCTCTGTTCAGGTTGTTCCTGTATCCTGTGTATCGGTCGGTCACCCCCACATGGTCACAGAACTGCCTGATGCGGTCTGCTGAGTTGGCAGCATGGGGCCCTATATCCTGAAAATAAAGTTTAGAAATTTAATTTTGATTGACTTCTGTAGGTAGCAATTAGTTTTTGTCACATATATATTTTTCAATTTGAGTCCGGTATCAGTAACAGTTAGGGGCCGACCAGATGATCTTTGGGGGGGGGGGCTATGGATATTTGGTGAAAAAAAAAAGATTGTTTCACACTTGACGCTGAAAAAAAAGTTTGTTCAGCCCATGGAAATAAAAAAAAGTTTGTTTCCACCTGTAGCTAGGGTACCGTAATGTTAAAATTCCGATAAAAAAGTTTGTCGCGAGTGCGCATGCGAAAAAATTGTTGGTCGACGTGCCTCGACCGAAAAAAAAGTTTGTCCCGGGGGTAAAGTCCATAGCCCCCCCCACCTATCGTCTGGTCGGCCCCTTAGTACCAGAGTGTAGCAATAGATGTTATTAAGTTGATGACATCATCATAATTTCAATCCTTTCCGCCCGGATCAGCGGGGTAATGGGCCAAATGGGGGCAGTAGCCGCCATGTAATGCCATGACAACGGTCGTGACGCAATGATTTTCAGTAGTAAACTGTCCCACTGGAACTACTTATCCTAATACTCAAAGGTAACGCATCGAGTCAATTGTTATAATATTCAGGCCATGTTGCCCATACATGTATATGAATTTACCAATGGTGTCGTACCCTTGTCAATTCCTCCAGAGTGCCAGCTCCAAGATTTGCTTCCTTGATGTTCTGGTTGGTCATCTGAGACCTCAGTCCTTGAATTGTCCCACTGGCCTTCCCTAGTGCAGCTGAGGCACCTGAAAAACAAAAAGATCTATATTATGTTCATGTAATATAATAAAAGGCCTATCATTTATTTAGACAGATTTTTTTTAATATTGTATAACTTTTGGTCCCCTGTCCCTGGTGGGGAGAAATTCGTGATGAACCTTCTACTGATTACGTGCAGGTTCTAAAGGTAGAGCCATAAGACAAGAGCAGCAGCCATTGAAAGGGGATGTGGGGACATTGCCCTTGCACTGGCCACCTAGATCTGGTAATTGCCGTATGACGATTATCGATGAGAAGACTGCACTCTTAACGAAAAGTGTTCTTGATCTGTCTACAGTTGGACCACTGTTACATTGCCACTTCTTTTTCCAGCCTTGGCAGATCAGAACATATGCTGTCATGTGTTGCCACCTAGTGACTAGTGTGCTATTCTGCGAGCTCCTGCAAGCGGTCCACATCATTTCAGTCTGAGGAACTCGCACAATTTTGTCTGGAAGAAACCGGGGCTGTTTCTGAGTGTACTGATGGCCTGGTCTACTCCCTTAGAGAATGTGATTGCCGAGTCTGACTCTGGTATACATGAATGTTGAATAGAAATTTTGTGAATGTGCAATGAAATTCGAACTATTTCTTGGGACAGCAATGCTGTGGCATACAACATACAAAATCAACTTTTGTGCCAGGTGGCAGCAGCATGCAGTTTTCATTTTTACCAGACTGGTTCTTGATGGTTTATAAAAGAACCCATAAACGAAAACTTTTTTTAAGGGTTTAACTGAATTGAAAAGGTTCAATACTGGTGAGAAGGCCCTTTGATGGAAGTCTATCCTCCCAACTTGAGAGAAAGGGGTTCCAGTGTGGGAGTCCAAGCGAGGAACATGGGATCAATAGTGTCATGAATACTTGTAGGCCTACATTTTCAGTCATTCCTCTCATTTACTCCTGCTACAAAAATAATGATTTGATACATTGAAGAATAGTCTACAAATTCTCTTGAACTGGACATCTTGACATTTTAACAGGATGATAAACTGGCCAAATAGATGTCGCATTTGTGACATGAACTGAGAGGATGACAAAGTGTTTGCCCAAATTCAAGCATTCATCAAATCACAAAACCAAGTATCCATTGCAAAGCAGGATTGCGATTTTTATTGATTTTTATTAAAAAATCAAAAAATCGGATTTTTAAAAATTTAAATCGCATTTAAATCATTAATGGAAAAAGTTCACTTTCCGTATCAATTTCACCAACTGTTATTAATTTTTATGCATTGACATATTATGAATAACACATATATGGATGTCACTAAGGCATATATATAATAATTTTGTTTAAATTAGAGAAATTATAATGCAAAATTATGAAATCAAGGCAGGTGATGTATTAAATATAATAATCATAATGTAAGCTACGGCAGCAGTTCCACATTTTGATACGGATGTGTTAATAAATGTCTTTTTCACTGAACATCAATCATAACTATACAGCTTACTTGTAATAGAAGTACACCTTCTAAAAGATACAAAGGGATGTCAAAACGAGTCATCATTTTCCCTACTCTGCAATGAACTGAACTGCTACGTTAAATCACCAGTCTCAGCACTCAGTCTCACGATGCCTGTTAATTTTGTTTCACATGTAGTGCATTTGATATCAGTTAGTAGGGGCTTTGGGGACAGTGCTGCATTTGCAGAACATGGCTTTGTTTTTCATTGCAGCAATGAAATTGTTTAGAGAATCATGAGAATGCCATGATTGAAATAAAATTGTTTAAATCTTTATTTACATGTATGTAGTCATTCTACTCGGATATATTTATCAGAAATATTTCATCATATATCTAAAATTATATCTTATATATATACAAGGGGCCTGTGTGATATGTCATTAGACATATTTATGAAAGAGTATTGCTAAATGGTAGTTGCAAGCTGTAATATCTCACTGCCAGCTTTATTAGTGCTTTTTTAAGCCTTTTTATCACAACTTTGATTTAAATCATTATTTTTATTGAGTGATTTAAATCATGATTTAAATCAATGATTTAAATCGAATGATTTAAATCCAGCAACCCTGTAATGCAAAGAATGCAATTATAGCAAAGAGGCACAACTTGTACAGTCCTGAAGAAAACAGGGATATTTTAGAGGACTGATCAATAGTGACCATGCAAATTAGTGATTTGCACAACACCCAATGGACCTTGTAATTTAAGTGGAAAATCCAAACTTAGGCAGATCAATTACAAAAGACCACATGCATACATGTACTTTCATCGAAATGGCAGGTTGGAGCGAAAGGTTTTGCCTGCACGGGTTCGAACCCAATGCAGTTGGGAACCCAAAATTTACAGTGGAACTTCATGAGCAAAATCCTAGCTGGGTGTCGTTCGGATGAGACTTTTAAAAAATTTGTTACCTTTCGTATCTTTGTCTGCATGCTGCAGACTCTCGATTTCTCTTCCATCTCATCAATCAACCTTCGTGAGCACCAAAAACTGGGTTCAGAGGGCTGCGCTTGCCATACCTGTCTATGTATAGATCTATAATTGATTACCTTGCTTTTCTCGAGAAAGTGCCTGGGGGTTGAACCGATTGCCCCAGTCTTTTGAGGTGTGTAAGAAATTGTTGTCCAAATTGATGTGTCCGATTCCACTCTGGAGGTGCCTCAGTTGAGCTGTAAGTTGTGGAGCTGTGCTACTTTGTGCCAGTTCAGTTATGTTTCTGGCCACTGGAGCTGATTGATTGAAATAAGATCCATAGTGGCTCACTGGTCGAGTTTCTGTGGCTAACATTTTGCCAATTTTTGGAGCTGAAGGCCCAATTTTCAAATTACTGCTTAACTTCCCGACTTTGTAACTATTTTAGTCCAAATTCATCAGTCAAACATAAATTCATGCAGTCCCCTCAATCAGTGTCCATTTGTTGTCGTCTGCTCTGCTTGACAACCACACTGAGTTAATTTGCATAACGTTGAACACACCACATGTATGTATTGTAAATGCAATCAATAGGGATTGGTTAACAAGCTGACTAAGAGATCAGGGAATTTAGGCCCATGCACCATGCAATATAGCCAACATTGTTGGTCTGTTATAAAGCAAAGGAAGAAAAGGTACACATAAAAATGAAGAAAAAAATCTACAGGAGAGTAACTGCAATGAATGTAAAAGTCTTAATATACATTTGATGATGGAGTTGAAATATTGATTTATGCTGTTTTTCTGTTGCGGTATTCTCAGTGAAACACAAAGAAAAAAAGTGTTTCCCACTTGACACCAAAAAAAAGTTTGTTCAGCACATGAAAATAAAATAAAAGTTTGTTTCTACCTATAGCTAGGGTATACTGTAATGTTAAAATTGCGATAAAAAAGTTTTCGCTTGTCAGCATGCAAAAAAAAATTGTTCATTGACGCCATTTAAACCTGCCGGATACAGGACAGAATACAGTGCCGCCTGTAAGTAAGTGAAACGCATGATATTGTTCCATTGCATCAATGTCAAACATCCTTAACCAAAATGCTTCTGGAAGGACGAATTCTCATCCGATGAGAGGAAAACATTTTGGGTCATAAAGGCCGATATGTGAGGCATGTGGGATAAAAATGGCAGCCAATTTTCTTTGCTGTAGTTGGAGTTAGGTATGGGTCAAAGTCTTTGATAAGTAAGTGAAACGCAGGCCCAATGTTAAAACATAGGGAAGGGTGGTTCACTTACTTATCAAAGACTTTGACCCATACCTAACTCCGACTACAGCGAAGAAAATGGGCTGCTATTTTTATCCCACTTGCCTCACACATCGGCCTTTATGACCCACTTTGTTTCCCTTTCATCGGATGAGAATTCATGCCTCAACAAGCAGTTTGGCTGAGGATGTTTAGCATTGATGCAATGGCACAATGTCATGCGTTTCACTTACTTACAGGCGGCACTGTAGGCATATATGTATCCAATCAATACATTTCATTAATTCATCTTCATTCATTCTACCCCAGCAGGTTTTGTATTCCTTCGAAGGGAACGGTCACCTGAGACCTTCCTAACGTCTGAGACATCTCCTAGCTGGTCCATCCTTGGTTTTACGTGTTGTGTGGTGGGGGGATCTCATCGGTACATGGGTTTCTCATCTTTTTCGTTAGTAGTTAGCACAGGATTTATCTGTTATTCCGGTTGTTATTTTAATTTCTATTTATGGATTTTTGTATGGTCCTCGGGGCGGGGAGAAATTACCAACAGTCTATTCTAAATATCACTTTCAAGAGGTTGATACAGTTTGAGTTCATTTGCACTGCACTAAACCACCTCTCGACGTTTCGTTATTCCAACACCAGGAGGAGGAAGGCTCTCCCTAGCCGCTAGAGGAAGAAGCAATCCTAACCATCATTATCTCCACCAACCCTGAAGGATGATAAGGAGCCTCCATCCTCCCGTCAATTTCTGAGAGGCCAACAACTTCGGGTTACGGCCTAAACCCGTCTACAAGTCTACAAGTTCTCGAACAAAAAAAGTTCGTCGTGAGACACATAGACCTCCCACTATCTTCTGGTTGGCCTATAACAATTTTGTCCATACCCAAAGTAACTTAAAGTAACCTAATTATAGAAGGCCTAAAACATAAACACAACGTTGCTAATTTGTGGAGGACTTGTCTGTTGGTCGTTAGACCTGTTCAAAAAAGACTTTCTATTTTATTTTAATGCAGGATGCAGTGATTCCCATTCTCCAAGCTATAGAATGACCAAATATGACATTTTTTTCAATTTTGAACTTTGGGAATGCCTGCCTCATGAGCCATGAAGTTTTAATGTTAAATTTCATTAAAAACGCCAAAAATATCAGAAGGGGGTGTTATATTTCTCCTCATATCTTTATCAGAATTCATTGTAGAGCAACATGGATGGTGTTATATGAGAGCTTGTTAAATTATCTTTAAAATGAGACCAATAACTTGGTATTTGAGACACTTTCTGTTCTCTTCAAAGCAGAAATGTGTACATTTTAGGGAAAATTTTGATGTCGATTAGTGTCTTGTGCCTCATATGCTAATCCAAATGGATCATAGAGCAGCATGAGTGGTATCATTCAAATGCCTATAAAGTTGTCTTTAAATGGACACCATTTTTAAAATAATTTAGATAGTTCTCATTGTGGCTGAAGCAAAAATGCCTGCATTTCAAGGAGCTCCCTGCCCGATCTAATTCATTGCAGCACTGCATTGACCAGAAAGTTTACAAAATCTTTTGTCTTATTAAATAATTCATTGATATTGTTTCCAAGTGATTGGGACATTTTAGAAATTCTTTTCCATGTCCATAAAATGACTTTCTGTTGAGGAAATACATTTTTGGATTTGAGCTAAATCGAAACAAACATCATCGATGACTTTAATATTGTTATTTTTCAACAGCCAGTGTTATCTAGACGTATTCTTGGAGCAAATGTGTTACATATTTGGAAAATGCAGTTGAAATTGACTTTACATTTTGAGCAACAATATGCCACAGTTGTCAGTTCTAATAATTGTGCTATAAATAAGTGTCCTTCTTGTGCCATTCAATAAATAATGACTTTAATCATGTTTGAGGTTGAAAATTCAAAGATTAACACAATATTGGATTTTATTGCATTGTGATGATACTCATTGTCTGAGCTCAAGCACCTTGAAATTTATGATGGATACCTAAACCAGCAGAAACTTGGAAAGATCAAGAACAACGTGTGGGGTAGAGTGGCTGGAAGTCTGTTACATTGACAAACAGTTTTGCTTAAACAATAAATCAATATTACTCAACATAAGTCATAAAATGATAAGAATTTACCAGAAAGCAACATTCCCAGAACAGTTATGTTGGGTGACTCATTTTCTAGCTGGGGCATATAATTGTATGTAGGTGGACAGTTTAAAAACCCACATTCAAAAGTTGTGTTAAATTTCCTTCTGCTACCTTTAACAAGTCATTATAGACACAATGTGTGGAACTGTGTTACACTGTAATTACTATTTCAATTTATATTTGTGATATTAGGCCCTCATCTATGTCATAGTATTGGTGTATGATAGTTTTAAGTCATGATTGATTTACATTTTATTGCATAGACCTGTTATTGTCAATCTTGTGTTAATCTTTGAATTTTAAACCTCAAACATAATTAAAGTCATTATTAATTTAGTGGCACAAGAAGTTACTTATAGCATAATTATGAGAATTGACAACTGTGGCATGCTGTTGCTCGAAATGTTAAGTCAAGTTTAACTGCATTTTCTGAAATATGTCGCACATTTGTTCCAAGAATGTCCTAAGGTAATTTCGATTCAGTACAAATCCAAAAATGCATTTCCTCAATAGAAAGTCATTTTAAGGACATGGAAAAGAATTTCTAAAATGTCCCAATCACTTGGAAACAATATCAATGAAATTATTTAATAAGACAAAAGATTTTGTAAACTTTCTGGTCAATGCAGTGCTGCAATGAATTAGATCGGGCAGGGAGCTCCTTGAAATGCAGGCATTTTTGCTTCAGCCACAATGAGAACTATCTAAATTATTTTAAAAATGGTGTCCATTTAAAGACAACTTTATAGGCATTTGAATGATACCACTCATGCTGCTCTATGATCAATTTGGATTAGCATATGAGGCACAAGACACTAATTATATATAATCGACATCAAAATTTTCCCTAAAATGTACACATTTCTGCTTTGAAGAGAACAGAAAGTGTCTCAAATACCAAGTTATTGGTCTCATTTGAAAGATAATTTAACAAGCTTTCATATAACACCATCCATGTTGCTCTACAATGAATTCTGATAAAGATATGAGGAGAAATATAACACCCCCTTCTGATATTTTTGGCATTTTTAATGAAATTAAACATTAAAACTTCACGGCTCATGAGGCAGGCATTCCCAAAGTTCAAAATTGAAAAAAATGTCACATTTGGTCATTCTATAGCTTGGAGAATGGGAATCACTGCATCCTGCATTAAAATAAAATAGAAAGTCTTTTTTGAACAGGTCTAGTTGGTCGTGTAGAAATGTGTGTTAGAAATTATTTTGCACAACTTGAACACAAGATTGAAGTATTTCACAACAATGTGAAACTTTGCCACAATGTCATTATTTTTGGCTTTGCTTTACAACGTTGCAACGTCATTTCTACCAAAAAATTCTGTGTAACTTTCATAAACATTGCGATGTTGTTACAATGTTTCTGCAATGTAGATATGCCCATTGAGAATCTAGTTACATCACTCTCCCAAGTAACATTTTTGTAATGTAACAATATTATACTTTTTTCAAAACTTTACAGTCTTTACTTTCAAAGTAACTAAAAACACTATTCAAGGACGACATAATTTGGCTATAGGCCTATTTTTCTATTTCTTGTCATCTGAAAAATTAATAAATCAATTATATGATAGATATTGGAGAAGTTGTATATGATTTTCACAACTAAAAAATAAAAATAAGACCTACCATCCCAGGTCTGAATAACTTTGGTCTGGTCTCTCTTACCTTTGAATTATAAATGACTGATCAACCTGACCTTTTGACCCTCACTTTCAGCTTGGTTGCCACACTGTTGCCATGGTTGCCTGACTTGCGTCGTCTGATGTCCTCCTCCGTGCCTTCATACCCAGGGCTGCATGAACTGTTCATTTTGTTCAAGCTTTTTACAGCTGTCTCATGTTGATGGCATGAATATATAAATGTATAACTCCGAAATAGATCCTGAATAATTCAAAGTTGCTTTATGATTTTGCTTACTGATGATTTCACATTTGTACACAGTGTAACACAACACAGTAAAGTTAGTAAAAGTAGGCCTAAGTAGGCCTAAATGTTCATGTTATGTCCATAGAAATACATAGAAGGGACATGAGGCTCTGGCAGATGAAGCAACCAAATCCACCATCTTGGAACTGCCCTGAATACTGACACAATGGACCGTGACGTCACCAATAACTGTGATGTCACTTATAACAATGGCATGACGTCACATCATAATCAGTCTATTGTGACGTCATGTCTTAGGGCAGTTCCAATATGGCGGATTTGGTGACCCAGTGGCGGATACAGGGGGGGCCTAGGGGGCACGGGCCCCCCCTAGACCACTGAGATTAATAATAGTATTTTGAAGAAAATACGCTGCGACACGGGGCCGCGAATGCCCGAAACACGTCCGGGCCCCCCGTAGATGACCCTGTCTGGATCCGCCACTGTGACCTCATCTTGAGATGGCATCATACAGCCTCATGTCCGTTCTATGTATTTCTATGGTTATGTCGGATTAAAAAAAAAACAAACCACAAGCGCGACGCTTTTGGCCGACAGAAAGATGAAAATGAAGTACAGTATATACAATGACAAAGATGATGAAAAGTAAATATAATATGCCTATATAAAAAACCATGCATCATTGAAATAGACCATTCATGTGAATTTCTAAAATTATTTAAAAGAGCAACCATGCACTGAAAAAACTTATGACATCATTTTTCCCTATACTGGCTATAGGATACATGTCTTAGAAAAAAATTCACATCCATTCTCAGTGTCTACAAATATGAAATCACCTATGTAGACTCAATCCCAGGCCAAAGGCCAAGTTAAAATAATTCAAGAGATTTAAAAATAGGCCTATAAGTGTACCAACAACTATTCCAAATGCTACAACTTCATCATTGCATCTATCCCTGCAACTTTCGAGCCAATGTCAACATTGACTCAACAACCCGAAAAAGGGGAAGAAATTTATTTAATAGATCATCCTTTCATTTTCTAATTCCAGGACATAAAATAAACACTTTTTTTTTGCTTTAGTCCTTAACTTACCATGCAGGTTGGTATCTCAGGGGTCTTGCTCCAAACATTTTTTGTTGTTTATATAACTATACAATTTATGTTCTACACAAAAATAGTAGGTGCGAAAACCCCTACTTGGAATTACAGACACTTTTGTAACAACTTGAGTAAATAAACCGTTATTTACTCCTTACTTTAAACTTAAAAAAATAATGATTTAATAAAAAAATTTTTTACAAACATATATATTTTTTGTTGTTGATAGAATTCATGAATAATAAATACCTCCTTTATAGACGAAGGACACAGAGTGTTAATTCTTAATTGATGACTTCAATGATTTTGATTGAGAATTGAAGAGAAATAGGTTTAATTAAAAGTTGAGTAGAGATAGTTTTCTGTCAGTTCACAGTATTTTTCAGCTTTGTTGCACAAAGGGCATAATATAATCAGGAATAATCCCTGATGAAGCTGAGATCATGGCTTGAAGGTCCCCTGATATCTGTTAATTACACAAGGTGGTCATCAAACCTTTGGTCATAGCCGGACTTTTGCTCCCTGATTGTCCAGATTTGAGGTATAAAAGGGACATGTTTGGAGTGGACTGGCAGAGCTAGAGGAGGAGAGAAACAAGATGGTCTTACAGCGCCTTTTGCTTCTGGCCTTGGTGGCCAGGGCATACACAGGTTAGAAAATTTAATTTTTATATTAGAACACACTGATAATGCACTCTTAACGCAAAAGGTTCTTTATGGTATCCATAAAGAACCCACAGCCGAAAAAAGGTTCTACATTTTTTAGGGTTCAATTGAATTCAAAAGGTTCAATACTTGGTGGGAAGGCCTTATGATAGGACCCTATGCTCCCCACTTGAGAGAAAGGGTTTCCATTGTGGGAGTTCTGTAGCCCGGATTATCTAAATGTTGTTTTTGTTTACTGTTGGAACCTTTTTAAAGTTGAGTAGTGAACCTTTCAGGGTTCCTTGTCTGTACCAGCTTATAGAACTCTTAAAGGTTCCGCATAAAACTTTTTTGTGAAGATTGTGTACATGAATTAGCTGCTTGCTGTCAATTTTACTATGCACTGGACTAGTAATTTTACTGAAAAGTCTCAGTTTAATTAAGCAAATTATCTATTTCAACCTAAGTTTATTTTTGCGAATACATTCCTGCTAAAAGAGCCAGACTATAATTACCTGAGGAATACTTTTCTTCACTTAAATTTAAATCCTTTAGAAATTGTTCTTGACAGTAAATGAGGATTATTTTTTTACATGATAGCAGTCAAGAATTATTCATGAATGCATGTAAGACTGTAAGTGAGACAAAGGGAACCCTGTATCGCGTTTTACATATTAAAATGAGATATTTAAAAAATCAATGCATTTTGGGGATTCTTACCTAGTCATGGATATAACTATTATCATAACTATTATATTTTTATCAATTAATGATTCAAGTTACGATTAAAAAACCATTAGAATAAATAAGATAAAATAATGGCAGAAATGGATTTTTTTTGGACATGATAATAAAGGAAATTGATACTTTGTACATGATATATATCAGAAAGTAAATATATAATTTAGGTATTTAGAGTGATATCTCATATTTTTAATTCATTGGATTCACTGACTTGAACAGAAGTTTAGCTACATTGTATTATATCTGGGCATGAAACTGAATGCCATATAAACAAATAATGATGAGGTGTAATAGACAGTTGGAGAATATTGTATACTTCTGTTTTCTTATTTTTGGGCAACCTAATTTTTAGCAACCAAATCAAAATGAAGAAGACAAAATGGATATTTATCTTTGTGTCATGGTAAACTTACTAAAAACCAACAACATTTTAGAAAATCTGATCCATGAAACTTTAAGGAACCGCTGCTTTTGAAAAGAAGCCTTCTTCTCATTATTATGAATGCCATTGGCGATGTCCAGTGACTCCAGTCTGATTAAGATGTGCGAAATGAAATGTATTCAATGCTGCATAATGCTTAATCTCCCTCCCCTTAAAGAGAATAATACTGTTAAAGGTCAGTCCAGCAGAAAATATTTGAAAAATTACCTATGGAATCACTTCCTGAAATTGCTGCATATATCATTCAAGGGATAGATCGTGATAAATGTTTATGGTTCAATTAGTTTTGGTCTATTTTGTACATCAATGTTAAAATTGATCATCTCCTCTAATAAAATCTATCATCTTCCCCGCAGGGCCAGTGAGCTACACTTCAGAAACTTGCGCCAACACATGTGAAGAGAATGGACACAATTTCGAACTTGGAAAGACTTACGACTATGATTTGCTGACCACGGTGACCACTGCGATTCCTGGCGTGACTGAGGAACAGTCTTCTCTTCAGTTGACTGCTGTGGCTCACATTGATGTCCTGTCACCTTGCGAACTTGCTCTCAGGGTCAGTAGTTTGAAATTACAATGGATATATAAAATTTTTGTTATTAATTCTTTTAATAATAGAATCAATTACAATCAAAGGGTAACTAGCTTTTGCCAAGGTGAGTCGATTCACAGTTTGTTTAAAAAAGATGGATGTAGCTTAAAAATTAGTCATTTACACTTCAACAATTTTTGTATCTGGGGATTTACCTCTGCTTCTTGTGTTTTCATTTTGCCTACCCCTGCAATCTGGGCAAAAAAGCAGTCTTGCAAAATGACAGATTCCAAGTTTAGAAAATGAATGTTTCAATTCTTCCTTTGCAGCTGCGTGATGTAGTTCTGCAGGAGGGAGGGACCAAAGTTGACCGGTTGTCGGAAATGAAAACTGGACTTGAAGGAAACACTCTCCGGTTTGCCCTGGGCGGAGGTTTGGTGACCGGAGTGTGTCCTGAAGCATCTGAACAGACGTGGTCCCTCAACATCAAAAGGGCCATCTTGTCCTCACTGCAGAACACCATGCCGGATTTTCATGTTGCTCACAGCACCACTGAAGTAAGTAAAGCATTTTTTGAAATGTTTTGTGTAATTTATATTCTGATAATATCAATATTAAGATCATCAATTTTCAAACTATTTTCTTTTTAGACTGATGTAATTGGAGTTTGCCCTGTAGTTTACGAACCTGTGGCCACCACAGAGAATGGTTTCACAGTGAAAAAGACAAAGGACATGTCTTCATGCAGCCAACCATCACAGGCCAATACAATGTTTCAGACCATGTCTCACAGCACTCCATCTGTAAGTTGCTTTTTCCTATAAAATTTCATATGTTGACCTGTTTGAAAGAACCTTTCCTTCAGAGTGACAATGCTCTTGAAATTACAGAAAGTGAAGTCCTTGCCTCTTCTGAAGAGCACCCATAGCTGTGAACAGGAGCTGTCATCCGAGAAGACACACATTGTGAAATCTGTCTGCAGGGAGTACCATGTCTTCAGACCATTTTCCAGAGGAGACAGTGGTGCAACCACAACAGTTGTTCAGTCTTTGTCCTTGAAGAGCCAGTCTCGCATGACTGTCACTCGCAATCGTGAGTTGAAAGAATATACATTTGGACCTTGAAAATGATTCCGTTATCAAAACCAGTCTCTGCAAAATTTACTGGAATACTGAATTACTTTTTTTGTGTGAAGTTGTGAAAATCTTGATAGTTTTCTTTACTTAAGATGATTTGTAATGATTACAGAGCCAGTAAACCTCAGGACTGACCTTCAGTATGAACATGTGGCCGGCAGTGGTGCCCAGGAAAATGCTCAAAGAGAAATTGTGTCTACCATGCAAAAGATCTGTGAAGTAACTCAAGAAGGTGTCCGTCCTGAAGTACCAGGGTTATTCCTTGATTTGGTAAAAGGCATGAGGCAGGCTGACCTGAACACCCTTGTGAGCATAGGCAGACAGGCTAAAAGGCTGTGCAGCAAAGCCGAGTAAGTTATTTTAAAGCTTCTATATTTGTTAAAATAGACATTAGCATTGCCATTTCTGTTTTCTGTTCATTTTACTGCATATCTCTGACTTTAGCTATGCAAGTGTATCTCTCATGCAGGGCTCTCTACCATGATGCTGTTCCAACACTGGGCACACCTGCTGGAGTTGGTTTGATGCGAAATATGATCAGAGGAGGTGAAGTAACAAAAGAGGAGTCTGACATGTGGCTATCATCCTTGGCATTCATTCCTAAGCCTGATTTGCAGATGCTTCGAGAAGTGAAGGTGACTATGTGACATTATCATTTCTCCTCTTTACAATTATTCCTGATTTCTTTCATATAGTGACTATCAAACATGTCAATATGTCTTAGTCTCCATTAATTTGTTTAAGCCTCTACTGACAATGGAGTCTGTCCGTCGAAAGGCTTATCTTGCGGTTTCATCTCTCATCCATACATACTGCACCCAGAATGCCAATTGTGAGAATGATGTTCAGGAAATCATCTCTATCTTCCGGAATAATTTGGGATCAGATTGCAGTGGTGACCACAATGTTATTCTCATGTCCCTCAAGGCACTTGGAAATACCGGGCTTACAAGTAGGAGCATGAATGTATTAAACAATTGCATCATGAATGAAGCGCTGTCTATGGAAGTACGTGTTGCTGCTATCAACTCTATGCGACGCATGAATTGCAATGTCGACAAAAATGGTCTCACGCAGCTCTTGCAGTCTACTTTTGCTGATGCGGAATTGCGAATCAACTCTTACCTTGTGCTCATGCAGTGCCCAACAGAGGAACTCATCACTAAAGTCAAACAGATACTGGAGAAAGAAGAAATCAATCAAGTTGGTTCCTTCATCTGGACACATCTCACCAATCTGATGGAGTCATCTTCTCCTTTGAAGAAGAATGTGCAAACAATCTTGGAAAATGCACAATTGAAGAAGGCCTTCGATCTTGACAAGAGGAAGTACTCACGTAACATTGAATGGTCAGCTTTTTCAGAAGCTGTGAATGCTGGTGTGGCTGTAGAAAGCAACTTGATCTGGTCTTCCCAGTCATTTGTCCCTCGTGCTGGAATGGTGAATTTGACCATCGACTTATTTGGCCAGTCTGTGAACTTGATGGAAATGGGAGGCCGCATGCAAGGATTGGATTCCATCTTGGAGAATATGTTTGGTGATAAGAAGGAGGGCTCTGCTATGACAAATGATGTCATTGACAACTTTGACGGCACTGTAAGTAAATGAAATATACTTGTAATATTTGAAGTTATGCCTTGTGACATTTTGTCATTTCATGGCTGCTCAGTTACACATAATTATATTATTTCTTTTTTTGCAGTACAAAGTACCAAAGACAGATCCAAAGGGCTCCTACTACATCAGGATATTTGGAAACGAGATCAAGTATGATGATTTTGTTGGTTTTGAAGTGGAGGGGATCAAAGATAAGCTCAACTACCTGCAATGGCTGATAGAGCTTGCCAAGGAACATAACATTGATTACACAAAATCCATGCTCTTCCTCGAGTCTGACTTGAAAATCCCTACAGTTGCTGGCATGCCTCTTGTGTTGAGTGTTGATGGATCAGCAACAATGGATCTGAAAATCAAAGGCAAGCTGGATTTGAGGAGTCTGCTAAGTTCTCCCAGCGAGATTGATATCATTGGAAGTGTGAGACCAAGGTATGTGTCTTGTCAATTTGATATGCAATTTTTCGTGCATTTATTCAAATGCTACAGTGTTCAGTAACTCATGTAAAACCCTTTTTGTAGTGCTGCGGTGGAAATCAACTCCAAAATGGGAGTAGATGCCTTTGTTGCCAAGACCGGATTGAAAATGTCCAATACATTCCATACTTCAACTCTAGCGGATGGAGTAGTCCAGCTGAAAGAAGGCAAGATCTTCAATCTGGACATCAACATGCCTCAGGAACGCATGGACATATTTAATGCTGAGTGAGTGACTTGAATCTTTGTGTTCCTTAATTCTAATACCTGTAAGTGATAGGGCTAGAAAGAAGAAAAAGTAAATGATCTCTATTTGATTTCAGGAGCAAATTTTACGTCACATACAGAGGAAATGATGTTGAGCAACAAATGGAGCCTGAGGATCACACAGAAGTCCATCGTTGCTTTGCTGGATCTCTGGTCCGTGCTCTAGGTGTAGAGCTCTGTGCTGATGTCTCTGTTCCCAGCCTGACCAAGATTACTGGACCCTGGTTTCCTCTCAATGGACCAGTTCGAGCTGCTTTGAGTCTGCACAAGAAAGATTCCTTCACAAAATATCACATGGAAGCTCGAGTTGTGAAAGATGTTATCAGTCCAGATGTCACCAATCATGAGGTTGTCTTTGCCTTTAACACACCTGGTTCAATCTATGACAGAGAATTTCTTGTCAATTTTATGTTGAACAGACAGGAAAACAAAGTGAAGATGGATCTCAGGACACCCTGGAAGAAATTCGGACTTACTGGAAATGTGATAAACGAAGACACCTTAAAACAAATGACTGGCCAGATTAGCATTGATGATGTCATTCAATATTCTTTGCTAGCCAAAATCCAGATGAACCAGGGCAGGTATGCCATGCGCTTTATCCCTAAGGTTGAACTTGTTCTTCCTGGGAGGGCTCCTTTGAAGTTGTCTGGCTCTGCAACTTATCGCGAGGACAAGAAACTTGATGTGGACATCAGCATAGAGAATGTTCTGAAGGATCCGGCAGTCTTTAAGGGACTTGTTCGCAAGATCAAAGAGGACAAGAAGATCCGTATTGAATCTGATTTGGAGGTTCGAGTAAACAGCTTCAAGGGACAGATGTCTGGTTTCTTCGATCATCTCCTAACTAAAGATGAGATCAAAACAGACACTGAAGTGACTGTCAGGTATAGGACAGACAATGGACCACAGTTTTTCTCAGTTGGAAATCAGTTCCACTTTGAGAATCCTAAGGGACGCAAGGCTCTTCTGTTAGCAGGGTAAGCATTTACTGGGATTAATGGCATTCGTGATACATTATGTAGTCGGATTTATATAATCAGTTATTTTTCCATCCAATGATGTTAACTAAATGTCACATTCAATTTCTAGAACTGTTTCCTCAAGCCTGTATGCAAAACTGGACAGTGACTTCAGTTTGAACATGGTTACAGAAGGAAATGAAGCCCTCATGTCTCTGAACATGGGTCTCACAAATGATAAACCTAAGCGCATCACTGCTGACTTGCAAGGAAAAGTGGAAATGACTCGTCAACTTCGTTCCGCTGCTATACAGGGCCAGGCAAAGATAAACGTTATTGTAAGACCAAGTTTCATTATACTCATATACATAGAATGCGTATGGAATTTTTTAATTCTTGCTCTAATGAAATATGAAACAATGTGAGGATCGATCACATAGACATTATGCGTTGTGTACTTTCAGGGCACTGAAATTGAGGCATCCCTAGACCATAAGCACAACCCAAATGAACTGCAAACATTGTGTAATGGTCCCATTGGTAGTCAGAAAGGAACCCTTGATGTCAACTTACGTCGGCAGAGTATCAGGCCTTTGAATGCTGTTGGAAATGTGAAGATTACATATCTGGACCATGAGATAACTTACTCCCAATCTCTAATTCAACAAGGCAATGTATATAGTCATGAAATGAATGTTGCCTTTGATGAGCGTCAGCTGCTTGCTTTGTCGTCAACCTTGAAGACAGGACAGCTTTATGAAGTCTCAACCGACCTTAATCTTGCATTATTGGACGCCATTCATGTGGAAGGTCAAATCAAGCCAGACATGTCCAACTTCCTTACCAAAGCCAAATGCGTATATGGAATAAAATCTTTCTCTGCTGACTTACAGTGGCAGGTAAGTACTAGAAAGAAGCTTTTGTTTTAATACTATTTGTGTATGATGTGTTGCTTTGCTTTTGTGTTGATACTTTATTTTGAATTTGAATTCTTCCACTAATTTCAGCATGAAGGAACAATCAGGCAGTTTGGCAATAAAGCAGTCTTGAATGTGGATTTGGATGGTGACAAATATGGACTTGTTTCCGATGTTAGTTTGGATAATACCAGGACCATCAAGGTAAATGTTGAGAGCAGGATGGAAGTTCAGAATCAGGACATTAAGAAGATTGCAGTCTCAGGAATGTGTGTCATGTCCATTAGAAAGCCTTCTGTAAAAGCCCGAGTTCAGTGGTGGCCTAATAATTTCATTGATGGCCAGATTGATGCTAAGCTGGATGGAAATGGGCTTTCATCTCCTGAACGTGAACTGGAAGGTTCTTTCAGCCTCAAGAGTTCATTCTATGAAGATGTTTCTGCCATCATTAAGCACAGCCGTAGTCCAGGAAAAGTAAATACAGAAGGAGAAGTTACATGGGCTCCTGACAGGAAAACTGACTTTACTTTTGGCTTACTGAAGGATGATACTTGGTCAGATGTGAATGTGAAACTTCTGATAAACTCGCCTTTCAGAAGATTCCAGAGAGTCAACAGCAATATTGCCTACCAACTCAACAGAAACCAGTTCTCATCAAATGGCCAGCTTGGACTTAATGACAAACTTGTCACATATGAGTTCACTGGTGCTGCAAGTTGAAAGAACAGTGCTGTCGAACTAAAAGCTACCACACCATTGGAACAATATGAGAAAATTGCTATTGTGATCAAGAATAGCCACAGTGGCCAGGTCTATGCTTCAATGGTGAAACTGGATATCAACTCTGATGAAAAGTTTGGATTGGATTTCAACATGGAGCATGAAGGAAGAGGTTACTTCATCAAAAACACTGGTAGTCTTGCTTTGAATCTACCGATTGTGAAATATCAGACAAACAAACTGACATGGAGCCATGAAAATAATGCCCGTAACTTCAACAGCCGAATTGTGATTGAAGCAAGGAATGAAAAGTTGGTATTTGACTTTGAACTGAAGAACAGGAAAGTATTTTCCATCAAGACCAAACTGCTTACTCCATTTATCCAGGACATCTATGTATCTCTGGACCATCAGAGTGACCGACGTGAATATGTGTACAAGACATCGGCATCTGTTCAGCATGGAGATGATGAGATGAAGCTTGAAAATGATCTGAGCTTGCTATCCACTTCACAAATGCTGAAAACTATGTTGAAAACTCCATTTACCGGCTATGAAGATTTAATTCTGGACATAAGTAGCAGTCGTCAGGAAAGAACTCATGAAGGGCAATTTAAACTTCTCATGAATGAGGCAGAATACAGTATTACTGGGACCTTTATCAACAATGGACTACCAGCTTTGACTCTGGAAATCCTGGGCAAGTGTCCTCACTCTCCTGATGCATCACTTAGGATTGTCAATGAGAAGCAAGGTAACATCTGGGAAAGCAAGATGAATGCTCAGTATCAGCAAGATAAGAGTGTTGCCCTCATCGCTACTCTTGGCCTGAATGACCTGAAGAAATTGAGTGTTGACATCAGCTCTCCTTTCAGTTTCATGGAAAAGGCATCACTTGACCTTGAGCATTATGGTTCTCCCAGACAGTTCCAGTCCAAAGTGAAGCTATCTCATAATATGTTGACTGATGATGTGGACATTGCAGCTCTGTTGGATGTAATTGATCTGAATGATGCTAAGTTGGAAGTAACTGGAAGATCACCGCTGCAATGGCTCAGGACAGGGAAAGCTGTTGTTAGGCATAGGTTCAATGGAGAAGTTTACCAGACTGACAGCATCCTTGAATATACAGGAACGCAGCTGTCTGCTTCCAATACCCTTCAACTGACCAATGCCAGGTTATTCAGCAACCGTATGCAGCTCAAATATGGAAATAAGAAGATGGATTCTGAACTTCAGGTTAATGCTGAAGATGGGGTCTCTGTCAGTTACAAGCAACAAAGTACCTTATTTGGGGAACAAACTGCAATTCTCAAGCATCAGGGAGATTGGACAAACTTAAAGACAAGCCTTTCTTTGAGTCTTAATCCTTCAAAGGTATTTTCATCCGAAGCCACCTTCTTCCTGAAAGGAAATGACCTGGATACCTCATTGAAGATCACTACTCCAATTGAGAAGTTGCAATTGTTTGAAATGGTTGCCAATCATCATGGAGCTATAAATAACTTTGAGAATGCCATCAAGGTGAATTACAACTCTGAACTTTTGGTTGCTAGAATCCGTTCAGATGTCTCAAGTTACAAAGATATGAAGATCGAGGTGACAGGCGAGACCCCATGGATTGCAGTGAAAAACATCTTTGGTGAAATTAAACACAAGCACATCCAGCAAACCCTTCAGACCGACTTCAGCTTCACTTCACCAACTATTGATCTGGGAATGTCGCATGTCCTTGAAATGAGCAACAAGAAAGTTTTCACCAGCAAAGCCATGATGAAGTTCCAAGAGGATACCATGGTTGAGACAGAACTTAAAGTGGATTTGGCTGATGATATATCCGTAAGTGCAGCCCTGAGAAGTCCTTGGACTGGAGAGCAGAAAGCATCAGTTATGCACAAAGGTACTTGGAAACAATTTGAGGCAACTGTGACTGTAAATCCTAGTCAGTCTGAAAATGTGATTAGCCATGTGCAATTCACACTGGCAGGCGACAGACTCAACACTCTTGCAAGAATAACGACAACTTATCAACAGTTGAGAAATTTTGAGTTAGCTGTGTCTCACCTTGGCTCCCTCAGAAGTTTCGAGACTGAAATGAAGGTTGATCTGAATGGAAGAAGCCAGAATGCAAAGATAATTGCGATTACACGTATGAACGACATCAACCTGAAGCTCACTGCTACAACACCAATTGCTGAATTTGAAACTACTGAGGTGGCTTTCACTCATAAATATGGCCAAGGAATTGGACAAACAAACTTCAAAGGACAATTGGGAAGCAGAACATTCACAGCTTCTAACATGCTGGAGATTACAAATTCAAAGACCTTCAATAACAAAGCTGTTGTGGCCTACTTAGAAGAAACTATTATGCAGCTGGAGGTGAATTTGAATGCCATGAGGAATATTGATTTCAGCACTGTCTTCCGCAGCAAGTGGACTGGTGTACAAATGGCTTCCCTTGTGCATCAAGGTGGATTTAGGGATTTTGAAACAACTGTGAAAGTCAGCCCAATGCATGGACAGACCCTGGTATATTATTTGCAAGCAACCATTACTGATAACAGCTTCAATGGGCGTTCTAAACTGACAACACCCTATTCCCATTTGGAAATGGCTGAGGTTACACTAAGCCATCAAGGCAGAATTGAGGAATTTGTAAGTAATGTAATGATCAAGTACAATAAGAAACAGTTGGATGGACAATTATCTGTGAACATTGACAACATCAATGATATCAAGATAGAAGTTTCAGGGGCTACACCATTTGCAGGATTTGAAAAAGTTGTCGCCAAACTACTTCATCGGTTCGATGGTCGTCAATGTCAAAGTGATATCACTTTTGAAACAACATCAGTCAAGACGTCTGCTTCAAACATCATCCAGAAGAACAGTGCTAAAAATTTTGTTGTGAAGACAGCTGCATCTTGGATGAACAAGGAGGTGATTGCATCAGAACTGTCAGTCAATGTAGAAAGCAATGCTGCAGTTGAGGCTAAGCTCCAAACATCTTGGACTGGCACACAGTCGCTCACCTTCATGCATAATGGCAACCTGGAAAACTTTGACATTTCACTTGATGTCAGCCCTCGTGAGTCACAGCACATTGCAGCTCAGATGCAGTTCTCTCTTTCTGGCAGGAAGGTCAACAGCAATCTGAAGATTACAACACCTTATGCTGGAGTTGAATCATTTGAGGTAGCACTGAAACATCAAGGAAGGATCACAAAATTTACATCTGAAGTCACAGCAAGTCTGAACAACCACATGATGAGAACAGAGTTGGTCTTTGACGTGCGTGATGTGAATGACATAGCTTTGAAAGTGGAGCTGATGCTGCCTGTTGATAGGTATGAGAACACCAATCTTCTATTCAAACACAAAGTAAATGGCCAGACTTATCAGACTGATTTAGCTTCTGATATTGGACAATACAAGGTTGGAGCTTCCAACACTCTACAGATCCGAAGTGGTGGCACTTTCAGCACCAAGGCAAATGTCTTGTTCCAAGAGCAATCTGTTGCTGATCTAGAAGTGGATGTGGATGTCACCTCAAATATTGGTTTCAATGCAAAGTTTGTCAGCCAATGGACTGGTGAGCAGTCTGTCACTCTTTCACATCAGGGAGGATGGAGAAATTTTGTAACTGCTGTTAAAATTGGAATTACACAAGCAAACTTCATCACATTTGATACAAAATCAAGTCTCCAAAGTGAGCAATACAATGGATTTGCCCAATTGACCACACCTTACTCTGAAATCAAAATGTTGAAAGTTTCCGTGAATCACAATGGCAAGATTCAGAGCTTTACAAACCAGTTAGAGATGGTTCTCAATGAAAATGTATTGGACAGTCAGCTGACTGCAAATTTCCTCAAGCTTGATGATTTCAATATGAAGTGGATCGCAAAAACCCCATTTACGGGATTTGAAGACATCAATGGATCCATTCAGCACAAGTTCTCAGGCCGAACCTGCAATTCTGAGATGACATTTGAAGCACCCAAGTCAAAGATGGCTCTATCAAATGCTTTGGAGATTAGAAGTAAACGATCCTTTAACAACAAGGCTTCAATCAGGGTACTGCAGAATACAATGGACTTTGATGTTGATGTTGATATAAGAAGAAATATTGCTTTCAGTGGAAAACTTGAAAGCACCTGGACTGGAACACAGACAGCGTCCTTGACACACCAGGGAACATGGAGTGATTTCCAGACATCAATGAAGATAAGTCCCAGAAATTCAGATACTATTGTTGCTGACACCCAGTTCTCTTTGTCAGGAAACCGACTTAGAAGCTCTGTGAAAATTACAACTCCATACCATTCACTTTCTGCATTTGAAAGTCGCATTAACCATCAAGGCAGTTTGAAAAAATCTGACACTAAATGTTTCTTGAATTACAACGCCCACAGAAACACTTTGAACTTGGGAGGAGATTTCCGAAACATCAATCAAATGTCCATGAAAATCTCAGCATTGACTGCAATTGATGGTTTCTCAAGAAACAACCTCATCTTCACTCACAGAGCTGCTGACAATGTTTTCCGAAGTGACCTGCAAATTAAATTTGAAGAGGAGACATTTACTGCATCTAATGTCCTCCAGCTTTCCAGCTATAAGTCTTTCATTGTTGACACTGATGTGAAACATGGAGATGAAACTGTTGCTGAATTTCAACTGAATGTCGATTCTATGAGGAAGATTGATAACTTACTCAGGACAAAATGGAGTGGCAAGCAGACCGCTTCACTCAGCCATGAAGGCCACTGGAGAAACTTTCAAACAAATGTTGACATCAGCCCTAATGATGGAGACCATATAATCTTGGGAGTGAAATCTGCATTACAAGGTTACACATATGATGGCCTCATTAAAATAACCACACCATATGATGAACTCAGCAACTTGGAAGTTGCTGTCAAGCATAATGGCCATGTCAAGAAGTTTGATGATGAAATCTCTGTTAGTTTCAACAGAATGGTATTCCAAGGCAAAGTGACTGTTGATGTGACTAATGTTACTGACATGCACATTAAGGTCACTGGAAATACACCTTTCAGGGGTTTCAAGGTATTGGATGGACTCTTCCAACATCAGTTCACTGGACGCATATGCAAAACGGAGCTTGTTTTAGAGGCACCAACTGGCAAGGTTGCAGCATCAAACATGATTCAGATCAGGAGCAAGTCTTCATTCAACATTAAGACATCACTGAATATGATGGAGGACAAGATGGCAGATCTGGAGTTGGATGTTGATGTGGAAAAAAGCATTTCTTTGAGAGGGAAGTTTGCAAGCTCTTGGACAGGAGTTCAGGGAGCATCACTGACACACCAAGGTGCCATGAACAATTTCCAGACTGAGGTGAATATCAGTCCCCAGGAACAAGAAGTGGTGACACTGAACTTCCAGGTTTCACAGCAAAATGAAAATATCAGTGGACTAGTGAAGATTACTTCCCCTTACTCTATTCTGAAGAATCTAGACGTCACCATGGTTCATCAAGGCATGTTTAGAAAGTTTTCGAATAATGTGGTAATTAACTTCAATGAAGACAAAATTGAATCTGAACTTTCTGCTGATTTGACAAATTTGAGGGATGTTAATGTGCAACTAACTGGACAGACATCATTTGAGGGACTTCAAACCATCAATGGCCATTTCATTCATAAGTTGGGCAAGCAGCAGTGCCAGACACAATTTCAGTTTGAAACACCAATGAAGAAAGTTGCCCTGTCACATGTCATGAAATTTGAGAGGAAAAGCTTTAGTTCAAAGTCACTGTTCAATTTGAATGGCCAGAAGACGGATATGACTCTTTTGATTGACAATTCTGATATTTTCTCCATCAATGCTTCCCTGAGTAGCCCTTGTACTGGAGAGAAGAATGTTTCAATTGTGTCACAAGGCACTTGGAGGAACTTTGAGACATATGTTGCAGTCAGCCCCAGGAAGTCGGAGGTGGTTGATGTCAAGGCCAAATTTTCTGTACACAGTGACATTGATGCAAGTTTGAAAATCTCATCAACTTATTCAGACTGGGACCTCTCATTGTTTGATTTCCGACATACTGGATCAATGTGGAAGTTTGGAAATGAGCTTGATGTTGAGTATAAGCAAAAGAGTGGATCAATGAAAATTTCAGTAGATTTTTCTGACTGTCATAACTTGCATGCTTCAATTTCATCCGAGCTGCCGTTCTATGGTTTGGAGAAGATCAATTTTGATTTCAAGCACATGCAGACTGCCACGGAGTACAACTCAGGCATTGAGTTACAGATGTATGAGAATACGGTCAAGGCATCCAACTTGGTTCGTATGGATGGAAGTCAAGGAATGAGTACTGAGATGTCATTGGAGTGCTCTTTTATGGACAAAGTTGCTGTTTCAATGGATATTGATTTGAAGGATAGTATAACTGCCACAGCAGAGTTCACAAGCCCTTGGACAGGAAAGAGGATGATGAACTTGGCACACCAAGGCAAGATTGAGAATTTCCAGACCAAATTCAGTCTCACCTCACCAACTTCTCAGACATTGAAATTTAATGCTCAGTTTTCTTTGGAAGCAAACAGTGTGAACGGTAAAGTCAGCTTTGAGTCAGCATTTTCCACAATAAGACTGATTGAAGTAGCACTCACCCATGAAGGAGATGTCTTCAGCTTTGAAAATCAACTTACTGTGAAGTATAACAATGCCTATGGGGAGGCAAAGAGTAGATTTTCCTTGGATACTACAGGTGTTGAAGGCAAGTTTGAGATGGAAACTCCTTTTACTCACTTGGAACAACTTTCCTTCACTATGTCACACAAGGGTGATCTGGTTAGCTTTAACAGCAAATACGAGCTCGAGTACAAGGGGAGGAAAACAGTATTCACAGGTGTTTATGACTTCAAAAATACTGAAATCTCTGGAAAATTTGATTTGAGGTCACCATACAGAGAAGTTCGGTCTGCTGGATTACAGTTTACTCACAAGGGAGATGTCCGTGACTTCCAAAACAATGGGGCTGTCTATATGAATGATCAACAGTATACAGCAGAGTCTGCATTCACATCAAGGGACAATTCTGTTCATTTCACAGCAAAGATCCAGTTGCACCATGATTACAGCATGGAACTTTACCATAATGGTGCGCTTGCCAATTTTGCAAACAATGTGACCCTGCGTATGGATGAAGAAGTAATTATGGTGCAAAGTAACTTCCAAATGAATGATGGAAATATCAAGACATCCGTTGCAGTGAAAACACCATTCGCCTCTTTAAGAAATGCAAATTTGATTTACACACACAAGGGAAATCTGATGGACTTTGAGTGTAATATGAACGCCAGGATTAATGACCAAGAAATGAGGGGAAAAAACATCTGGAAGCTAACAGAGAAGGTCCTTCTGCATAGTTTGATTGTGAACACTCCATTTGAAGGTTATTCTGAACTGAAGTACAACATGGGCCACCAAGAGAAAAGAGGTATGATGAAGCAGAACCTGTTGTTGAGCATTGAAGGAGATAAATTTGAAGTGAAGGCTGCTTTCAAGAAGACAACAAACAAGATATCAGGGAACATCAATGTTCATACTCCATTCTCAGCAGCGAAAAAGATGTCACTCATCATGATGCACAAGATGGTCGATACATTCAATTTCAACACTGACATTTCTACCTCATTGAACAGCCACACAATTACAATCAGTGGCTCTTGCTCCAAGAAAAACAATATGGTTGAAGCTTCTGTTGATATTGCAACGCCGTTCCAAGGAGCATCCCGGGTGAAAGGACTTTTCAAGCACACTGGACCCCTCAACAGCTTCAGCAATGAGTTGAATTTGTCTATTGATGATACAGTGATGTCTGCTGGTACCAGTTTCAGATTCCAAAATGAAGCCATAAGTGCTGATATCTCTATTGAAACACCATTCAGAACAGCTCGCATGTTAAACCTCAGAATGTCTCACTATGGAACAGGCATCAACTTCAGAAATAACATGACTGGAACCTATAATGACCACATTGTCAACAGTGCAGTCTCTATGTCTGTACAAAATGGAGAAATCAAAACATCTTTGAGACTTCAAACTCCCTTTAAGGGTTATAGGAATCTTGCATCTGGAATCCATCTTCGTAAGGAATCAAGTAGCTTCAACAGTGAATTTTCGATAGAAATGGGAAGGAAGAAAGGCATTCTCCACCAGCGACTCATTTTGCGGGATGTACAATCTGAAGGCTCAATTATCCTTGAGACCCCGTATCAGGGATACAGAAACATGGGATTGAAGTTCAAACATGTGGGATCTGTGCGAAACTTCAATGCTGAATTCACTGGTTATAGGAACAGCCAAAAGATCCAGATAAAAACATCCTTCAAGTTTCATGGCTCTAAGGTGGACTTGAAACTAATGATTGAAACACCTTTCACAAGCTTCTCAAAGGCTGGAGTCATAGTGAAACATGATGGATACCTTCGTGATTTCTACAATGTCATTTCTTTGAATTTCAAAGAGAAATTTATTGAACACACAGGTGTGTTTTCTATCCGTGGACAAAACATAAATGCCAATTTCACACTCAACACACCATTTGAAGTTGCGCGCTTATTGAAATTCCAGATGTCTCATTCAGGTACCATCAAGAAGTTTGAAAACATGATGACTGCTACTTACAACAAATACAACATCAGAAGCAATGGTCAATTTGCGCTTCTGCCCAACAGTATTGAGGCCAATTTCCAAGTGCAGACACCATTTGTAGGATACACCACTTTGGCCATGTCTGTGATGCACAGAGGGAAATGGATTCCGAGCAGAAGCAAGTATGTGATAAACCTTGAAGACAATAGAATTTCTCTCACTCATGACATAACTTCTGATGATTCTAAACTGGATGCATCGATGCTAGTTGAGACAACCTACCCATTTTTCAATAAAATAGGATTCACCACTAGTCACAGTGGTCATGCTATGGATTTCATGAATGAATTTAAGCTTTTCACTGGATCAGATGCTGTTGTAGGAGACAGCAAGTTTGCACTGAAGAAGGCTACAGTAAACTTTGAAACAAACCTGAAGACTCCAATTCCAGGTTTTAATGAAATGGGCATCAATTTCAAGCAGAATGGAATTTCGTGGAATTTCAACAATGAGTTGAATATTTTCCTTGAGAATAATGCCATTACAAGCATTAACAGTATGGAAGTGGCTGGTCATAATGTTGCCATTGATTTTAAAATTGAAACTCCATTCCAAAAATTCTCCACGTCAGGCATTGTTATCAAACACCAGGGAGATTTGACTGATTTTGACAATGAATTGAATATTCACATTGGACAAGATGCAGTGAGTGGAGTGAACAGCTTTAAATTGACCAGACAAGCCATTTCAGCTGATTTCAAGCTGGAGACTACATTTGCAGGATATTCAACCATGGGTTTTACCTTGAAACACAGAGGTCCAGCAACAAACTTCAACAACCAAGTGAAGATATACCTTGAGAACAAAGCTATCACTGGTGTCAACAAATTTGAGTTTGGAGGAGAATCACTTTCTGGCGACTTCACACTGGTAACTCCATTTACAGGTTGCTCAATCATGGGTATTAATCTGAAACATGAGGGTCCACTGAAGAAGTTTAGCAATGAAATCAAGTTTTATGTTGAAAGCAAGGCTATCGTCAATTCAAACACTTTTGAAATAGGTGGACAAGCCTTGTCAGCTGACATCAAGGTCGAGACTCCATTCAGAAGATTTACTTCAATGGGTGCTGTTGTAAGACACCAGGGCCAACCTCGTAGCTTCAACAATGAAGTAAAAGTTTACTTGGAGAACAACTTTGTCACCAGTACAAATAACTTCGGAATAGAAAATGAAATTGTATCTGCTGATTTCAAGGTTGAAACTTCCTTTGATGGATTCTCAACACTTGGCATGATTGCTAAACATGAGGGACTCGCAAGGAGTTTCAAGAATGAGCTGAAAATATTTGTTGAGGAGAAAGCCATCACAAGCATGAATGACTTAGAAATCAATGGGCGTACAATTTCAGCAAACTTCCAATTGCAAACACCATTTGAAATATATTCTTCTGCTGGAGTTGCCATTAAGCATAGAGGTTTGCTGAGAAATTTCAACAATGAAGTGAAGATGTACATTGAAGAGAATGTGGTGAATACATGGAGCAGCTTCCAAGTTGAAGGAAGATCCTTGACTGCTGACTTCAAGGCTGAAACTACTTTTGCTAGTGCTAAACTCTTGGCATTCAAGCTGACACATTCTGGGCATCTGAAGAATTTCAAGAATCATTTGATGACAACATACAATGACTACAAGTTTGAAAATAGAAATTCATTTGTTCTGTATCGCCAGAAAATGGTTGCGAGTATCGAACTAGAAACTCCTTTCATTGGCTACCAAAACTTAGGATTCTCATTCAAGCGTGTAGGATTGGCATCGGACTTCACTATTGAGGTACTGGCAAAGAAGGAAGATCTTACCATTGATGGAAAGTGCACATCAAAATTTACCTCATCTTCATACATGATGACAGGCTCTATGGAAAGTCCTTTTGGAGATGTCATTACAAAGATTAACCATGAAGGCACTTTGACTAATTTCAAGAGTGAAGCTTTCCTGAAGATCAACTCTCTTCAATATGATGTCAATATGGAGGCCCAGACATCAGGAGATGCCTTGACCCTGTCGACCATTCTTACAATGCCTGAGAAATATGGTATCATCTTTGAACATAAAGGACCCTGGACTGGTTTCAACAACAAGCTTCATGTGATTGTTGCTGATGAACCTCATGTTGCCACCTCATCCTTTAGTTATGGTGAGGACATTGAAGCCAATGTCAATCTTGAGTCCACAAAGATTCCTGTTACAATGAGCTTTAAACATGGAGGACAATCATGGAGGAACTTTAAGCAAGAATCATCTTTGAATGTAATGGGACAAACTTACCAACATAGTGGTGAATTCATGCTCCAAGGCAGAAAGGTTAATGGTCTATTCACCTTGAACACACCACATGAACAAGCCAGATCCTTGTCCTTGAAATTCAGTCATCAGGGCAGATGGACTAATTTTGAGAATCAACTTGCTCTTCAATTAAACGAAGACACTATGACAACCAACTCTCAGTTAACAATTAGTGCCAAGAGAGTTAAAGGTGGCATCTATGTTAGGATTCCCGATGAATACAGTGTTGAAATTATTCAGAAAGGACCCAAGACAGATTTGACAGCCATCATCAAGGTTGTCACTGGCAATAAGAAATCTCAGCTGAATACAGACTTTAAGACCACTAATGGTATTGTGGATGGAACATTAGAATTGCGCTCAGCTTACCTGGCAGGCAACATCGAGGCCAGTATCAATTACAACAGGGGACAAGGCACCTTCACATCTTCTCTGAGGACTCCTTTTGAGAAATTTGAACACATGAGTGCTGAAATAAGCCACCAAGGAAAATTGAGTGACTTCACAACAACAGTGAAATTAATTACACCTGCCACACAGTTTCAAGATATAGCCTTTGAGTTCAACCACAAGGGAAATTGTTTTGACTTGGTTCAGAGTGGATACATGGATGTCAATGGAAAGCGAGTTTCAGGTGATGTCACCTTTGTTAAGACAAGGCAAAATATGGAAGCAACTGTAAATATTAAGACTCCATTCTCAAATATTGAGACAGGTCATGCCAAACTTAGCCATCGAGGCCCATTGAGAGACTTCAAGACTAATGCTGTCATTCAGTGGAACAACAAGAAGGTAGAAGGAGCAATTGACTTCAAGAAAGCAAGAACTATTGAAGGAAATGCTGTACTAACCACACCATTTGCAGCAATCCGCCAGGCTGCTTTAAGTCTGAACTACCAAGGAACAATGCAAGACTTTGTGATGTCAAGTGATGCCAGTCTGAATGGTCAGAAAATCACTGGAGTTGTGAACTTTGTGAAACGTGGTACAGTCTTGGAATCTACAGGTACACTGACAACCCCATTCTCTCAACTGAAAGATGGAAGCTATAAAATAAACCACAGAGGTTATCTAAGTGACTTTGCCACTTCAGGGGAAATCAAATTTGATAACAAGGTCATCGAAGGTGAAATTGTGCATAAGCTCGCCCCAGAAATCATGACCACTATGCGTCTTTCTACACCCTGGAATTCTTTGAAACAAGCTAAGATCAATTTGAACCACAGGGGACATCTTTTGGACTTCTCAACTATCTTCAGTGGTCAGTTAAATGGACAGGTGATTGATAGCAACCTTGGCTTCATGATGACTGCCAGCAAGGTGAAAAGCTCTGCAGCCATAAGGACACCCTTTGAACAGTTCAAGGAGTTTGCTTATACATATACTCATGACATTCAGCCTCAGGATTTCAAGGCCACAGCCACATTAACATTGCCCCTGAAAGTCTTCAAAAACTTCAGAGGAGAATTTGGCCTGTCAGGCACTTCTGATGACCTTAAAGGAACATTGAAAGTGAACACTCCTTTTGATGCTTTGCCTGAGAGTGTCATAGTTGTGACACACACTGGAGATATGAAGGCATTTACTACTGCATGTTCATTTGTGGCTGCAAGCAGAAATATTGAAGGAAAGATGACTCTACAAAGAAACAGAAAACTCCATCTTGCCACTCTAAAGATTTCTACACCATATAGGAAACTGAAGGATTTCTACTTTGAGATCAAGAATGAAAAGAAAGGCTCAGAAATGACCACACACATTGAAGCTACCTACAATGGGGAGAAGCACTTTGACACTGACTTCACAATCAACACTGGAGATCTTACTTACGCAACATTAAATATCCATGCTCCTGTAAATATAGAAATAAGAGGCAGGAACAAGAAGAGAACTAAGGAGATGATCTTCAATATTCCAAGTGTGCTGTACCTTACAACATCATATCTAAAAGAAAAAGGCAAGTTCACCCAGGCAACACAATTTCAACTGGGTAATGATGCCAGGAACAAATTCTCTTATACCATAGAGGGAACGAAGGCTATGACCAACCAGCAAGTCTCATATGGTGGAAAGCTAAATCTTGAATCTCGACACGGAAGTTTCAAGAGTGGGCTTGAACATGTTATCAACCACAGAAAGCAGCAATACATTACAGACTTGATGATTCAACGGCTTAAACTGAACAGTGACATCACTCTGCAGAAGTCCCTGAAGTCCATTTTCAAGATCACCCATCCTAGTCTGAATAAAGTAAGTATATTGTTGAACAGTGCAAAATTCTCACCTTGGTAAATCTCCTGATTTGTTCAAATTATTAATTGTTCTCTCTCTGTAGGACCTTGTAATTGGAGTTGAGGGATCCATGATTGATGCCTACCAATGCAAGCTCAACCTCGACTATGATGGCCAGAATTTTGAATTCACTGGGAAGTTGGCTGATGAATCACCCTCACATGGCAATACCAAGTACATTGCTGAAGCTCACCTCACTCACCCTGGAAGTCATCTCGATGTCCAGTTCACTTCCAAACTGATGAACAACATTGAAAAGATGGGAGGAGATATGGAGGTGAAATATATGATGACCAAAGATCGTCAACTCAGGAGCAATGCCTTGAGGGCTGAGATAAATAAGATCAAGGAAGAGCTCAAATTGGAAGTGAGTCAGACATTTGATAAATTCCGAATATTGGTTTTCTGACCTTTGCTTTGATAGTATGAACTTACTTATCTTTTGAACTAAATTATTTTACTTTATAATTTGTTCGACAGGTTGATACACCAGTGAAGCATTTATCCATGCGAGGTCGACGTCTGAATGCGGGAAACGGAAGACATTTAGCCGTGTCAGGAACAGTTGATGATCGAGACTTGAGTGCAGACATCCAGCTCCACTCTGGTGCTCCTGGCTTTGATGTTAGTCTTCAGTTGGACTCAGGTGCATACAAAAAGCTTTTTGTCTTTTTAGTGTTTTTTATATTGGAGAGAATATAGTAGTGCTCAAATTGGTAATAACAATAACATGATTCCTTTCTAATGCAGAAAACAAAATCTTGGTTTCTGGAAAGTACGAGGAGCCTTCATCACTGCTACTTCAGGCTTTTAGAGAGGAATCTGGACGCAGAATCAGAGAAAGTGAAATGTATGTCACTCTTAACAGTGATAACATCCTCAGTGCCAAATTTTTCATAAATCCCAACTTCTATGCTGATATGAAGGTAATGTGACAGAAATAGATAATTCTGACTTACATATTTCCAAATTGTTCTTAATTATTATTTTCTTTTAAAATAATTTTCTCTTTGTTTCTTGTAGCGTCTGTTCGGTGTTGATTTTGGTCTGGAGAAGATGGTCAATGATGTATTGAAGTCTCTCAGACAGGAATTCCGCTCCAAAAAGGTTCACCTGACTCGTGCTCTGCAACCTCTGAAATCAGCATGGGAAGAAATATCTACTCCTGTTATTTCTCTTGCTGCTGAGTTGTATGACAGGAATGATTACTACATCAGAGATGTCGTAGACAGGGTCAGCTATTGGACCATGTTGATGAAGTAAGTATAATAATATATCAGTCACTGGATATATATGGCTCTTTTCTGACCAGCATTTGTAATGAAATTTCCGATTTATTTTTCAGTGACCGTTTGGCAATGCTCAAGTACAAGTACAGTCAACATTTCACAAGGAAACTTAATGAGGTGAAAGCCTTGTACGGCAGCACGACAGGGAAACTTCTGGACTTTATGGAAAGCAAAGTTGCACCATTTGCTGCATCTGTTTACGTGAAGGTCATGGAAACATTGGACTACATCCACAGCCACCCCATGCTGGAGAAGGCCTGGGACTGGATGCTGTCTCTTGACATTGAGAGGCACTACAATAACTTCAAGTATTATGTTGTGGATACGATTGTAAAATACAATGCTATCTTGGATCGCATCGATAACTTCTGGGAAAAGTTGAACAACATCCCTGGCATGTCATTCTTTGTTCGCTCAGTTCGAGGTTACATAAATGCTGTAAGTGCATGGTCGTTTTGTCACTACAATCTATAACCTATTTTGTCCAATCGACTGCGAGTTGACCAGTTTGCACACTTCTCTTTCAGGTTCGGTGGGTGTATGATGTGACAGAACTTGATCGCTTGGTGCAGGCCCTCATGACTGAACTGCGAGTACAGGGCTGGCAAGCTCTCGTCAACTGGTGGCACAGCAACTGCAGACTTGTTCAACCTCATGTGACACGCTACGCCCCTGAACAAGGAGAATATGAAGTTCAAATGAAGATACCAGTTTCATTTTCACAAGTGTCTGGTGTTCCTGACTGGCCAATATTCAAGCACTGGGACAAGGTCAAGAGAGTAGTCTCCAAGAAGTGGGCCTCCTTCAATAGATTGAACTTCAGTTTTGCAAATGGTTGGGCGTTCTGGGATCTGTTTTATGCCTACAAACCATCAAGCAACCCATTGGACTGGATTCCACCATTCAAATGTAAGAAGATTTTTTTTGCTAATTACAGTAATTTTCCTTTGTATTTAATATGGAATATAGATGTGCAGTTCTTTATATTCTATAATTCTTTATTTCAGCTCATGCCACAGTTGCAGGAAGTCAACATTTCATGACTTTCGACAAGAAGTTTTATGAATATGTTGGAGATTGTAGCTACTTGTTGGCTAGAGACTTCATTGATGGAAAATTTTCTGTGCTGATCAACTATGACAATGTCAATGGAGTCATGTCTAAGAAGTCTGTCACTGTCCACAGTGGCGACAAAGAGATTGAAATTCTGTCCAATTATAAAGTGAAAGTAGATGGAAGAGAGAGTGATTTGCCAATTAAGAGCAAACAAACAGTAATCCGTAGAATTGGGAACATCATTCAACTGGACAATGATCATGGCCTTGGCATAACATGCGATTTGGCAAATGACAGATGTACAGTTAAAGTAACTGGATGGTACTATGGCAAGACTGGTGGACTCTTTGGAACCTATGACAATGAACCAGCTACTGACTTCCATACTGCTGATCGTCACAACATCAAGTCTTTAGAAGACTTTGCTCTGACTTGGAGTTCAGGTTCTCGCTGCCGAGCTGTCAATTCTGCAACCAAGGTCGAACCAAGCACCTCTTCAGCAGAATATGCTGTGTGTGCAAAATATTTTGAGAAGCAAACATCACCATACAGAATCTGTTTTGGCCAGGTTGATCCATCGCCTTTTATGACCATGTGCATGAATGATGTCTCCACTTCAACAGACAGAAAAGCTGCTGCCTGCAAGATTGCCTCATTCTATGTGGAAGAATGCAACATGGCCTACGTCCCAATGCGCTTGTCAAAGGACTGTGGTAAGAATTTTTGCTGCTACCCTTCATGAAGTTTCAGCTTATGCATGTTTATTTCTTGTGTATGATGAATTTGTGACTTCATGTTGGATTTATGTGTTTTTTTAGTGACCTGCCAGACGCCAAGTGGTTCTGTCATCCAAGAAGGCCAGACCATGACCCTCATGGGAGCTGAGGTTCCAAAAGCTGCTGATGTTGTGTTTGTCATGTCCCACAAGTCTTGCAACAGAGATGTAACCAGAAAAATTGGAAATATTGCTCAACAGATCACTCGCAGCTTCAGTCAGTCCGGTATCTCAGATGTGCGATTTGGTTTAGTTGGATATGGCCTGCCTGGTGTGTTGAATGAGCCACATACTCACACAATTGATGGAGATATCTTCAATACTGCTGACAAGATCAGCACGGTCATGGATAACTTCCCTATCACCAATGAACAAACAAATGAAGACTCCCTTGCTGCTATTAACTTCGCCAGTCAGTATCCATTCAGGGCTGGTGCAAGCAAATCTGTCATCTTGGTTCCTTGTGATTCCTGCCAAGAGGACTTGCTCACCTACCCTGAAATTCAGCAAGTCTTGCAATATCACAACATCCGCCTTCATCTGTTGATGGACCACACATTCCAGCTTCGTACTGCAGCAACCAAGACGGCGTACATCTTTGGAATTGATGAGATTGGTCTCTTCACCCCGCGGTCTTTGAATGATAAAGAATTAACAGGTGACCGAGCCCTAAGAAGGCAAGTCATGGTTCCAAAGGACCTGTGTGCTGCCCTCAGCCAGGAAAGCAATGGAGCTATTTTCTCTGTCACTCAACTGATGCAGTCTCGTACAGTTGTCCAGAAGAAGTTCACAGATGTGTTTTCCAGACTTGTCGCCAAGAAAGGAACCCCAACTAGCTGTCAGATTTGTGATTGTGTTGCCGATGCTTCAGGAGTTGGTGTGACCCAGTGCAAGAGCTGTTCCACTACTGTGAAGGTAAAGTGTTTGAATTTTGAAATATCGATATAAAAGTTTTATCCATAGCATTCGAATGCTATAATTTAGATACATTTTTATTTCAGTCCTGGGTTGAAGAACAGGAGAATGAGGAGCCTGTCCAAGCCAAGAAGAAGAAAAGTCGTAGCATTCGCCAACCAAGACGTAAAAACAAGCAACGAAGGAAATCTTAAATTTGATTGAAAACTAGGATTGGATGACTCACCACATATTGATTGAATGAAACATAATGAATCATGTAATCAAACTGATTTCCCCCTTGTGATTTTGAAAAAAAAGGAAAGATAAAAAGAATCCCTGCATTAAAAAAGTAAAATGAACACTTTGAGTTTATTATTATTTTTATTTGGTCGTTGAAAACTTAACAGTACTTGTCTAACATGATCACTGGACTTAATAAGATAACCGGATGAGATCATGAGAAAAAATAAAACCCTGTACTAAATTGATTTGGTTAAACATGTTTCCCTCAGGTGTGTATAATATACATAGGCCTATATAAGAACATGAAACTACCAAATTATACATGCAGCCTATATAGGCCAACATAGTACTGAATACATCTAAATGCATACAAAACAATATCAAATTCGACTGCAGTTTAAAATTGAATTATCAATTTTTATTATTCATGATCATGAAATGAGCAATATTAAACTAGAGTTGTCCACCAGAGGCCAACCCACACAGTTCAGTAGTGATATAGATGCATTTGGTCCCTCTGGTGGTCTGAAAAGTTTCATCTTGTTGCTCCATAGGATCTTGGATAGTCATTCATTGTAACTTCATCCTTTGATGAAAATATGAGAAATGTGTCTTCGTCCATTTCATCACCGTACATGCTAAGACCTCGGCACCATAATGTAGTCAGAACGAAAGAGGCCAAGAAGGCACTTAGTGTCAAGGCTCCCATTCCTACTATTATGATCATATCGAGGTCTCTGCCCAACCTGGCATAATATTGTTCTATGCCTTCCATTACTCTGGCAGGTTTATTTATATCGAACACATAACCCCTGGGATACACTGATCCCATAAACACTAGACTCAGACCAGCGATGAGAAGAACGAAACTGGCCATGCTCAACGTCTGCAGCCGCAGACGATACGACCAGTGTTCCTCCTTCGACATGATGTCATCCATGGTGGCGTATTCTCATTGTCAAAGACTCAGTGAAAAATAAGTGACTTTGACGCTATCTGTGCCATTCCACATCAGGATGTTAGGCCTATCTGAAACACAATTCACATAAGATGTTACACATCACTTTCAATGTTCGACATTTGTAGTAATGCTGGGGGATTCAATGGCAAAGCGGTGAGACAGACTCTTCTTGTACAACTGTTATGTGGATGTAAATTTGATCCGCTTACTTAAAGAAACTTAAAGCATTATATGAACATAACACTGCAAAAAAAATAAGAGAAGTCAAACACTAGCTAATGCATTTAGTTCTTTCAGGGATTGGAGTGAGAAGGAAGAGTGACCAACCTGTCATCAGATGGGTAACTGAACACGGCACATAATTTCAAGGATTCAGAAAAAGTAGGAAATGTTTAATTACACAAACAGAAGGCTTCCTCTACGCCTATTATAAGATTCCAACAAAAAGCAGTAAATGTTTTCATAGCTCTACAGCCTACTCTATAAAGCCCTATGCAATGTAAGAAATGATTGTAAGCTCATTGGTCCTATTTTGAAAATTTGATTTTTATTGGAACTTAAAACCACCATGATTTTTTGTTGCTGTTTTTATTTTTTGACTTCCTATGTCCCCAATGATTGTATGAAATTAAACGTTTTTTTGTTTGTTTCAAACTTTCCCAATTTTTCCAAAAATTATTAGATTTTTATTAGTTATATTAACACTTAAATTATTTTTAGACCATTTGGAGGCAGTCTGGTGAAAATGAAAACTGCATGCTGCTGCCACCTGGCACAAAGTTAGTTTTGTATGCTGTAGCATTGCTGCATTCGAGAAATAGTTCCAATTTCATGGGACATTCACAAAGTTTCCGTTCAACATTAGGGTCAACCAGAGTCATAATTGGTAATCACATTCTCTAAGGAAGTAGACAAGGCCATCAGCATGCTCAGAAACAGCCCTGATTTCTTCCAGACAAAATTTGTGCAAGTTCTGGACACTCAGTTTATGTAGACCGCTCGCTAGGGCTCACAGAATTCCACACTAGCCACTAGGTGGAAAGACATGCAAGCATAATGTTCTGCCAACTTGGAAAAAGGAGTGGCAATGAAACAGTCCACTCGTACACAGATTGGAGGTGTTTTGTCAGTTAAAGGAAATCATTCATTATTGAAGGCTGATTATTCAATATGACAAATGAACAATATAAAGTTAGCACATTTATTATTAGTGCTTGGAAATTATTTTGCACAACTTGAACACAAGATTGAAGTATTTCACAACAATGTGAAACTTTGCCACAATGTCATTATTTTTGGCTTTGCTTTACAACTTTGCAACGTTGCAACGTCATTTCTACCAAACAATTCTGTGTAACTTCATGAACATTGCGATGTTGTTACAATGTTTCTGCAATGTAGATATGCCCATTGAGAATCTAGTTATATCACTCTCCCAAGTAACATTTTTGTAATGTAACAATATTATACTTTTTTCAAAACTTTACTTTCAAAGTAACTAAAAACACTATTCAAGGATGACATAATTTGGCTATAGGCCTATTTTTCTATTTCTTGTCATCTGAAAAAAATTATAAATCAATTACAACTGATTATATGATAGATATTGGAGAAGTTTTATATGATTTTCACAAATAAAAAATAAAAATATGACCTACAATCCCAGGTCTGAATAACTTTGGTCTGCTGGTCTCTCTTACCTTTGAATTATAAATGACTGATCAACCTGACCTTTTGACCCTCACTTTCAGTTTGGTTGCCACACTGTTGCCATGGTTGCCTGACTTGCGTCGTCTGATGTCCTCCTCCGTGCCTTCATACCCAGGGCTGCAGGCTCAGACTGCATGAACTGTTCTTTTGGTCCAAGCTTTTTACAGCTGTCTCATGTTGATGGCATGAATATATAAATGTATAACTCCGAAATAGATCCTGAATGATTCAAAGTTGCTTTATGATTTTGCTTACAGATGATTTCACATTTGTACACATTATAGTAAAGTTGGTAAAAGTAGGCCTAAGTAAATGTTCATGTTATGTCGGATAAAAAATAAAAAAAACCACAAGCGCAACGCTTTTGGCTGACAGAAAGATGAAAATGAAGTACAGTATATACAGTGACAAAGATGATGAAAAGTAAATATAATATGCCTTAATGAAAAACCATGCATCATCAGAATAGACCATTCATGTAAACTTCTAAAATGATTTAAAAGAGCAACCATGCACTGAAAAAACTTATGACATCATTTTTCCATATGCTGCTGAAGTGGCTATAGAATACATGTCCTAGAAAAAAAAATAACATTCATTCTCAGTGTCTACAAATATGTAATCATCTGTGTAGACTCAATCCCAGGCCAAAGGCCAAGTTAAAATAATTCAAAAGATTTAAAAATAGTCAGGCCTATAAGTGTACCAACAACTATTCCAAATGCTACAACTGCATCAATCCCTGCAACTTTCGAGCCAATTATAATTGATGTCAACATTGACTCAACAACCCGAAAAAGGGGACAAAATTTATTTAATAGATCATCATTTCATTTTCTAATTCCAGGACATAAAATAAACACTTTTTTTTTGCTTTAGTCCTTAACTTACCATGCAGGTTGGTATCTCAGGGGTTTTGCTCCAAACATTTTTTGTTGCATTTATAAATATAACTATACAATTTATATTTTACACAAAAATAGTAGGTGCGAAAACCCCTATTTGGAATTACAGACACTTTTGTAAAAACAGTGCTAAAGGCCTTCTTATACCACGACTAGACCTGTTCAAAAAAGACTTTCTATTTTATTTTAATGCAGGATGCAGTGATTCCCATTCTCCAAGCTATAGAATGACCAAATATGACATTTTTTTCAATTTTGAACTTTGGGAATGCCTGCCTCATGAGCCATGAAGTTTTAATGTTAAATTTCATTAAAAACGCCAAAAATATCAGAAGGGGGTGTTATATTTCTCCTCATATCTTTATCAGAATTCATTGTAGAGCAACATGGATGGTGTTATATGAAAGCTTGTTAAATTATCTTTAAAATGAGACCAATAACTTGGTATTTGAGACACTTTCTGTTCTCTTCAAAGCAGAAATGTGTACATTTTAGGGAAAATTTTGATGTCGATTAGTGTCTTGTGCCTCATATGCTAATCCAAATTGATCATAGAGCAGCATGAGTGGTATCATTCAAATGCCTATAAAGTTGTCTTTAAATGGACACCATTTTTAAAATAATTTAGATAGTTCTCATTGTGGCTGAAGCAAAAATGCCTGCATTTCAAGGAGCTCCCTGCCCGATCTAATTCATTGCAGCACTGCATTGACCAGAAAGTTTACAAAATCTTTTGTCTTATTAAATAATTCATTGATATTGTTTCCAAGTGATTGGGACATTTTAGAAATTCTTTTCCATGTCCATAAAATGACTTTCTGTTGAGGAAATACATTTTTGGATTTGAGCTAAATCGAAACAAACATCATCGATGACTTTAATATTGTTATTTTTCAACAGCCAGTGTTATCTAGACGTATTCTTGGAGCAAATGTGTTACATATTTGGAAAATGCAGTTGAAATTGACTTTACATTTTGAGCAACAATATGCCACAGTTGTCAGTTCTAATAATTGTGCTATAAATAAGTGTCCTTCTTGTGCCATTCAATAAATAATGACTTTAATCATGTTTGAGGTTGAAAATTCAAAGATTAACACAATATTGGATTTTATTGCATTGTGATGATACTCATTGTCTGAGCTCAAGCACCTTGAAATTTATGATGGATACCTAAACCAGCAGAAACTTGGAAAGATCAAGAACAACGTGTGGGGTAGAGTGGCTGGAAGTCTGTTACATTGACAAACAGTTTTGCTTAAACAATAAATCAATATTACTCAACATAAGTCATAAAATGATAAGAATTTACCAGAAAGCAACATTCCCAGAACAGTTATGTTGGGTGACTCATTTTCTAGCTGGGGCATATAATTGTATGTAGGTGGACAGTTTAAAACCCACATTCAAAAGTTGTGTTAAATTTCCTTCTGCTACCTTTAACAAGTCATTATAGACACAATGTGTGGAACTGTGTTACACTGTAATTACTATTTCAATTTATATTTGTGATATTAGGCCCTCATCTATGTCATAGTATTAGTGTATGATAGTTTTAAGTCATGATTGATTTACATTTTATTGCATAGACCTGTTATTGTCAATCTTGTGTTAATCTTTGAATTTTAAACCTCAAACATAATTAAAGTCATTATTAATTTAGTGGCACAAGAAGTTACTTATAGCATAATTATGAGAATTGACAACTGTGGCATGCTGTTGCTCGAAATGTTAAGTCAAGTTTAACTGCATTTTCTGAAATATGTCGCACATTTGTTCCAAGAATGTCCTAAGGTAATTTCGATTCAGTACAAATCCAAAAATGCATTTCCTCAATAGAAAGTCATTTTAAGGACATGGAAAAGAATTTCTAAAATGTCCCAATCACTTGGAAACAATATCAATGAAATTATTTAATAAGACAAAAGATTTTGTAAACTTTCTGGTCAATGCAGTGCTGCAATGAATTAGATCGGGCAGGGAGCTCCTTGAAATGCAGGCATTTTTGCTTCAGCCACAATGAGAACTATCTAAATTATTTTAAAAATGGTGTCCATTTAAAGACAACTTTATAGGCATTTGAATGATACCACTCATGCTGCTCTATGATCAATTTGGATTAGCATATGAGGCACAAGACACTAATTATATATAATCGACATCAAAATTTTCCCTAAAATGTACACATTTCTGCTTTGAAGAGAACAGAAAGTGTCTCAAATACCAAGTTATTGGTCTCATTTGAAAGATAATTTAACAAGCTTTCATATAACACCATCCATGTTGCTCTACAATGAATTCTGATAAAGATATGAGGAGAAATATAACACCCCCTTCTGATATTTTTGGCATTTTTAATGAAATTAAACATTAAAACTTCATGGCTCATGAGGCAGGCATTCCCAAAGTTCAAAATTGAAAAAAATGTCACATTTGGTCATTCTATAGCTTGGAGAATGGGAATCACTGCATCCTGCATTAAAATAAAATAGAAAGTCTTTTTTGAACAGGTCTAACCACGACCAATCGGGCAAGTGGCCCTATTATAATCCAAATTATTTCCGGGTTGTGGTCATTAACTTCAACAATGCGGACATCGACTCTTCCATTTTAAAATTCCATTTGCTATTTCAGACTACCCCATTCAAAGAGTTTATCAAAAATAATTATAAAAATATCAATTTTTTTGTTCACGAATTTTCACTGTGATTTGGTGCTGTTTGCTCTGAAAATATGTGACATCACAGTAAAAGCCTTTTATTTTAATCCTGTCCGCATTGATTAGCACGAGAAATTTAAGTTTTAAATTTAACCTTGGACAGCCTTTAACCAGACCTGTGCTTCTTGACCCACATTACTCTACCTGTCAGTATCAGATTTTGCAAGTTTACCAACAATAATTGTAAAAAATATACCCCGCAATATAAAGCTAGGCAACATAGATTTATGACTGCAAAATAAATCATAATAAAATGTTATGACATTCTTCATCCAAAACAGGTAATTTTGTTTACAGGTACTAAACAGCAAAATAACTTGAAAAACAACTTGAGTAAATAAACCGTTATTTACTCCTTACTTTAAACTTAAAAAAATAATGATTTAATAAAAAAAAATTTTACAAACATATTTTTTATTTATTTGTTGATAGAATTCATGAATAATGAATACCTCCTTTATAGATGAAGGACACAGAGTGTTAATTCTTATTTGATGAGAATGATGACTTCAATGATTTTGATTGAGAACTGAAGAGAAATAGGTTTAATTAAAAGTTGAGTAGAGATAGTTTTAGATAGATAGATAGATAGATAGATAGACTTTATTCAGCCACATTAAAAGAGGGTACAGATACAAATAGATATACATAGATGCAAAAGTACACTGTCGTAATGCAGTTCGGATTGCACACAGAAGTTAAAAACTTATTTCCAGTGTGGTCCGGGCTACAAGATGGCATCAAGATGCAATAGAGGCTATCCACGCTGTTAAAATATATACAATGTAAACAAATTAATTAATAAGTAACAGTAGCAGAAATTTCATTTAAATGTGCTTGTGCCTTTAAGAATTGTTTTACCTTGGCTCTAAAAATATCTTTACTATTAGTAGTCTTAACAATATTTGGTAAGTTGTTCCAAGCCAACACACCTTGATAGCTAAAATTACGATCTTCTATCCCACGTGGTTTGTTCAAGAAAAAGTTATTTTCCATGTGTCTGGTATTGTATCGATGGACTATTCTGTTAAAATTCTGACAAATATAGCTAGGTGCAACTTTGTGATATGCATTGTGCATATGGTTGAGCATAAGCTGTTTTGCTCGATCTTTAGTGCTAAGCATTCCGGCTCTATCAACTTCATTCTGTCCAATATGTGACCTTGGTCCTAAATCGAGAATAAATGTACAATCCTATTCTGCAACACTTTTCTGTCAGTTCACAGTATTTTCCAGCTTTGTTGCACAAAGGGCATAATATAATCGGGAATAATCCCTGATGATGCTGAGATCATGGCTTGAAGGTCCCCTGATATCTGTTAATTACACAAGGTGGTCATCAAACCTTTGGTCATAGCTGGACTTTTGCACCCTGATTGTCCAGATTTGAGGTATAAAAGGGAGATGTTTGGAGTGGACTGGCAGAGCGAGAGGAGGAGAGAAACAAGATGGTCTTACAGCGCCTTTTGCTTCTGGCCTTGGTGGCCAGGGCATACACAGGTTAGAAACTTTACTTATTTATAAAACACACTGACAATGTAAATGAATAAGTTTGCTTACTAATAATTTTACAATTCTCCAGGCTATATTAATTTACTGAAAGGTTTCAATTAATTGATGCAAATTATCTATTTCAACCTTCAAAAAAATTTTCAAATACAATCCTTGTTCAACAAGCTAAACTATAATTATATTTTTCTTAACTTAAAGTTCAATGCATTTTGGGGATTCTTACCAAATCATAGTTAGGCCTATAGCAATTATCACAACAATCGATCTGTCAAGCTTTAATTTAAAAGCCTTTCTTTGATGGTAGGCCTATTATCAATATATCAATTATGAAGGCTATACTTATAGAGAAGAAACTATAAGAATTAATGAAATAAAATAATGGATGCAATGAAAATGTTTTCCCGGTTATGACGATTAAGATAATGCATACTTTGTATAATACATGTATATATTACCAAGTAAATTTACACTTTAGATATTTTGGGTAGCACCAGGAAGAGATTGCTCAAGTGCTGAGTTACTTATATTATTGATCCATGCAATTCACTTGAATTGAACAGAAGTTTAGCTATAATATTTGGGCATGAAACTGAATGCCATGACTACTCTAAACTAATAATGAAGAGGTGTAGCAGGCAGTTGGAGAATTGCAAACTTTTAACTTCGACCTTCTTGCCCATGGGTGGTGCAAAAAGCAAGGGGCCTATAGGTAATGATCTCTTTTTCCTCACTTGGAAATTTCCTGTAGTTTTTTGTAACCATAGGCAAAAACTGGGCACAAAGCACATACCTACATGTGAATTCTTTCTCACACATACATTTGCCCATTGGCGTATGCTTTACAATTTTCATTTGTCACAAGTAAGTGTATATACCAACCTAATCAGAATGAGGAAGAAAAAATATTTTTTCATCTTTGTGTCAAGGTGTCTTGGAAGACTAGGAACTAATGACAAAGGCAAACTTGCTAAAAACCAATAACAATTAACATTTTTTTAGAAAATCCAATCCTTAAACATTGATTACCTCTGCTGCTTCTTAGTATTATGCATAGCTTTGGTGATGTCCGGTCTAATTAAAACATGCAATGATAATGTATACAATTAACTGATTCCATGACACATTTCATATCTTTTCAAATTGAGTATCTTGGGCATGATTGATTTTCAATAACATATTTTTGATCATCTTCCAAAATTTTTAGTTTCTTTGACCGAATTTATATGGTTTGCCAAAGATTGGGGGGGGGGGGGGTAGTCGCCCCTCTACCCCCCCCTTCCTATATGCTTTTAACTCCGTCATATCCTGAGTAAGGAACAGTCCATTGAAATTGGAAAGTGACGCTATAGAATCACATCTTATTGAACTTGCTGTCAATCTTTTAAGAGATAAATGGTGATATATGTTATTCTGTACATACTACAATTATTTCTGGGTCCCATTTTGTACATCAATTTCAAAATTTATCATCTCCTCTTGTAAAATCTATCACAGGGCCAGTGAGCTACACTTCAGAAACTTGCGCAAACACATGTGAAGAGAATGGACACAATTTCGAACTTGGAAAGACTTATGACTATGACTTGCTGACCACAGTGACCACTGCGATTCCTGGCGCGACTGAGGAGCAGTCTTCTCTTCAGTTGACTGCTGTGGCTCACATTGATGTCCTGTCACCTTGCGAACTTGCTCTCAGGGTAAGTCTTGAAGTTACAATGGATACATCAATTTTTTCTTATTAATTCTTTAAATAATAGGATCAGAGATTTTGTCAATTACAACCACAGAGTTACTAGTTTTTGCCAAGGAGAGTCGATGATGGAGGTAGCTTAAAAATTAGTAATTTATACTTCAACAATTTTCATATCTAGGGATTTTCCTCTCCTTCTCGTGTTTTCTTTTTGCCTGCCCCTGCAATCTGGGCTGAAAAACCAGATTTATAATATGACAGTTCCAAGTTTAGAAAATTGATGTCGCAATTCTTCCTTTACAGCTGCGTGATGTAGTTCTGCAGGAGGGAGGGACCACAGTTGACCGGTTGTCGGAAATGAAAACTGGACTTGAAGGAAACACTCTCCGGTTTGCCCTGGGCGGAGGTTTGGTGACCGGAGTTTGTCCTGAAGCATCTGAACAGACGTGGTCCCTCAACATCAAAAGGGCCATCTTGTCCTCACTGCAGAACTCCATGCCAGATTTTCATGTTGCTCACAGCACCACTGAAGTAAGTAAAGCTTTTTTGAAATGTTTTGTGTAATTTATATTCTGATAATATCAATATTAAGATCATCAATTTTCAAACTATTTTCTTTTTAGACTGATGTAATTGGAGTTTGCCCTGTAGTTTACAAACCTGTGGCCACCACAGAGAATGGTTTCACAGTGAAAAAGACAAAGGACATGTCTTCATGCAGCCAACCATCACAGGCCAATACAATGTTTCAGACCATGTCTCACAGCACTCCATCTGTAAGTTGCTTTTTCCTATAAAATGTCATATGTTGACCTGTTTGAAAGAACTTTCCCTTCAGAGTGACAGTGCTTTTGAAATTACAGAAAGTGAAGTCCTTGCCTCTTCTGAAGAGCACCCATAGCTGTGAACAGGAGCTGTCATCCGAGAAGACACACATTGTGAAATCTGTCTGCAGGGAGTACCATGTCTTCAGACCATTTTCCAGAGGAGACAGTGGTGCAACCACAACAGTTGTTCAGTCTTTGTCCTTGAAGAGCCAGTCTCGCATGACTGTCACTCGCAATCGTGAGTTGAAAGAATATACATTTGGACCTTGAAAATGATTCCGTTATCAAAACCAGTCTCTGCAAAATTTACTGGAATACTGAATTACTTTTTTTGTGTGAAGTTGTGAAAATCTTGATAGTTTTCTTTACTTAAGATGATTTGTAATGATTACAGAGCCAGTAAACCTCAGGACTGACCTTCAGTATGAACATGTGGCCGACAGTGGTTCCCAGGAAAATGCTCAAAGGGAAATTGTATCTACCATGCAAAAGATCTGTGAGGTAACTCAAGAAGGTGTCCGTCCTGAAGTACCAGGGTTATTCCTTGATTTGGTAAAAGGCATGAGGCAGGCTGACCTGAACACCCTTGTGGGCATAGGCAGACAGGCTAAAAGGCTGTGCAGCAAAGCCGAGTAAGTTATTTTAAAGCTTCTATATTGTTAAGATAGACATTAGCATTGCCATTTCTGTTTTCTGTTCATTTTACTGCATATCTCTGACTTTAGCTAAGCAAGTGTATCTCTCACGCAGGTCTCTCTACCATGATGCTGTTCCAACACTGGGCACACCTGCTGGAGTTGGTTTGATGCGAAATATGATCAGAGGAGGTGAAGTAACAAAAGAGGAGTCTGACATGTGGCTGTCATCCTTGGCATTCATTCCTAAGCCTGATTTGCAGATGCTTCGAGAAGTGAAGGTGACTATGTGACATTATCATATTTCTTTGTTACAATTATTCCTGACCTCTTTCAAATGAGTGACTATCAAACAGGTCGATGTGTCTTACTCTCCATTAATTTGTTTCAGCCTCTACTGACAATGGAGTCTGTCCGTCGAAAGGCTTATCTTGCGGTTTCATCTCTCATCCATACATACTGCACCCAGAATGCCAATTGCGAGAATGATGTTCAGGAAATCATCTCTATCTTCCGGAATAATTTGGGATCAGATTGCAGTGGTGACCACAAAGTTATTCTTATGTCCCTCAAGGCACTTGGAAATACCGGACTTACAAGTAGGAGCATGAATGTATTAAATAACTGCATCGTGAATGAAGCACTGTCTATGGAAGTACGTGTTGCTGCTATCAACTCTATGCGACGCATGAATTGTAATGTAGACAAAAATGGTCTCACGCAGCTCTTGCAGTCTACTTTTGCTGATGCGGAATTGCGAATCAACTCTTACCTTGTGCTCATGCAGTGCCCAACAGAGGAACTCATCACTAAAGTCAAACAGATCCTTGAGAAAGAAGAAATCAATCAAGTTGGTTCCTTCGTCTGGACACATCTCACCAATCTAATGGAGTCATCTTCTCCTTTGAAGAAGAATGTGCAAACAATCTTGGAAAATGCACAATTGAAGAAGGCCTTCGATCTTGACAAGAGGAAGTACTCACGTAACATTGAATGGTCAGCTTTTTCAGAGGCTCTGAATGCTGGTGTGGCAGTAGAAAGCAACTTGATATGGTCTTCCCAGTCATTTGTCCCTCGTGCTGGAATGGTGAATTTGACCATCGACTTATTTGGCCAGTCTGTGAACTTGATGGAAATGGGAGGCCGCATGCAAGGATTGGATTCCATTTTGGAGAATATGTTTGGGGATAAGAAGGAGGGTTCCGCTATGACAAATGATGTCATTGGCAATTTTGACAGCACTGTAAGTAAATGAAATATACTTGTAATATTTGAAGTTATGCCTTGTGACATTTTGTCATTTCATGGCTGCTCAGTTACACATAATTATATTATTTCTTTTTTTGCAGTACAAAGTACCAAAGACAGATCCAAAGGGCTCCTACTACATCAGGATATTTGGAAACGAGATCAAGTATGATGATTTTGTTGGTTTTGAACTGGAGGGGATCAAAGATAAGCTCAACTACCTGCAATGGTTGATAGAGCTTGCCAAGGAACATAACATTGATTACACAAAATCCATGCTCTTCCTCGAGTCTGACTTGAAAATTCCTACAGTCGCTGGTATGCCTCTTGTGTTGAGTGTTGATGGATCAGCAACAATGGATCTGAAAATCAAAGGCAAGCTGGATTTGAGGAGTCTGCTAAGTTCACCCAGTGAGATTGATATCATTGGAAGTGTGAGACCAAGGTATGTGTCTTGTCAAGTTGATATGTTATTTTTCATGCGTTTATTCAAATGCTACAGTGTTCAGTAACTCATGTAAAACCCTTTTTGTAGTGCTGCGGTGGAAATCAACTCCAAAATGGGAGTAGATGCGTTTGTTGCCAAGACCGGATTGAAAATGTCCAATACATTCCATACTTCAACTCTAGCGGATGGAGTAGTCCAGCTGAAAGAAGGCAAGATCTTCAATCTGGACATCAACATGCCTCAGGAACGCATGGACATATTTAATGCTCAGTGAGTGACTTGAATCTTTGTGTTTTTTTCCTTAATTCTAATACCTGTAAGTTATAGGGCTAGAAAGAGGAAAGAGTAAATGATCTCTATTTGATTTCAGGAGCAAATTTTACATCACATACAGAGGAAATGAAGTTGAGCAACAAATGGAGCCTGAGGATCGCACGGAAGTCCATCGTTGCTTTGCTGGATCTCTGGTCCGTGCTCTAGGTGTAGAGCTCTGTGCTGATGTCTCTGTTCCCAGCCTGACCAAGATTACTGGACCCTGGTTTCCTCTCAATGGACCAGTTCGAGCTGCTTTGAGTCTGCACAAGAAAGATTCCTTCACAAAATATCACATGGAAGCTCGAGTTGTGAAAGATGTTATCAGTCCAGATGTCATCAATCATGAGGTTGTGTTTGCCTTTAACACACCTGGTTCAATCTATGATAGAGAATTTCTCGTCAATTTTATGTTGAACAGACAGGAAAACAAAGTAAAGATGGATCTCAGGACACCCTGGAAGAAACTGGGACTTACTGGAAATGTGATAAATGAAGACAACTTAAAACAGATGACTGGCCAGATTAGCATTGATGATGTCATTCAATATTCTTTGCTAGCCGAAATCCAGATGAACCAGGGCAGGTATGCCATGCGCTTTATCCCTAAGGTTGAACTTGTTCTTCCTGGGAGGGCTCCTTTGAAGTTGTCTGGCTCTGCAACTTATCGCGAGGACAAGAAACTTGATGTGGACATCAGCATAGAGAATGTTCTGAAGGATCCTGCGGTCTTTAAGGGACTTGTTCGCAAGATCAAAGAGGACAAGAAGATCCGTATTGAATCTGATTTGGAGGTTCGAGTAAACAGCTTCAAGGGACAGATGTCTGGTTTCTTCGATCATCTCCGAACTAAAGATGAGATCAAAACAGACACTGAAGTGACTGTCAGGTATAGGACAGACAATGGACCACAGTTTTTCTCAGTTGGAAATCAGTTCCACTTTGAGAATCCTAAGGGACGCAAGGCTCTTCTGTTAGCAGGGTAAGCATATACTGGGATTAATGGCATTCATGATACATTATGTAGTCGGATTTATATAATCAGTTATTTTTCCATCCAATGATGTTAACTAATTGTCACATTCAATTTCCAGAACTGTTTCCTCAAGCCTGTATGCAAAACTGGACAGTGACTTCAGTTTGAACATGGTTACAGAAGGAAATGAAGCCCTCATGTCTCTGAACATGGGTCTCACAAATGATAAACCTAAGCGCATCACTGCTGACTTGCAAGGAAAAGTGGAAATGACTCGTCAACTTCGTTCCGCTGCTATACAGGGCCAGGCAAAGATAAACGTTATTGTAAGACCAAGTTTCATTATACTCATATCCATAGAATGCGTATGGAATTTTTTAATTCTTGCTCTAATGAAATTTGAAACAATGTGAGGATCGATTACATAGACATTATGCGTTGTGTACTTTCAGGGCACTGAAATTGAGGCATCCCTAGACCATAAGCACAACCCAAATGAACTGCAAACATTTTGTAATGGTCGCATTGGTAGTCAGAAAGGAACCTTCAATGTCAACTTACGTCGGCAGAGTATCAGGCCTTTGAATGCTGTTGGAAATGTGAAGATTACATATCTGGACCATGAGATAACTTACTCCCAATCTCTAATTCAACAAGGCAATGTATATAGTCATGAAATGAATGTTGCCTTTGATGAGCGTCAGCTGCTTGCTTTGTCGTCAACCTTGAAGACAGGACAGCTTTATGAAGTCTCAACCGACCTTAATCTTGCATTATTGGACGCCATTCATGTGGAAGGTCAAATCAAGCCAGACATGTCCAACTTCCTTTCCAAAGCCAAATGCGTATATGGAATAAAATCTTTCTCTGCTGACTTACAGTGGCAGGTAAGTACTAGAAAGAAGCTTTTGTTTTAATACTATTTGTGTATGATGTGTTGCTTTGCTTTTGTGTTGATACTTTATTTTGAATTTGAATTCTTCCACTAATTTCAGCATGAAGGAACAATCAGGCAGTTTGGCAATAAAGCAGTCTTGAATGTGGATTTGGATGGTGACAAATATGGACTTGTTTCCGATGTTAGTTTGGATAATACCAGGACCATCAAGGTAAATGTTGAGAGCAGGATGGAAGTTCAGAATCAGGACATCAAGAAGATTGCAGTCTCAGGAATGTGTGTCATGTCCATTAGAATGCCTTCTGTAAAAGCCCGAGTTCAGTGGTGGCCTAATAATTTCATTGATGGCCAGATTGATGCTAAGCTGGATGGAAATGGGCTTTCATCTCCCGAACGTGAACTGGAAGGTTCTTTCAGCCTCAAGAGTTCATTCTATGAAGATGTTTCTGCCATCATTAAGCACAGCCGTAGTCCAGGAAAAGTAAATACAGAAGGAGAGGTTACATGGGCTCCTGACAGGAAAACTGACTTTACTTTTGGCTTACTGAAGGATGATACTTGGTCAGATGTGAATGTGAAACTTCTGATAAACTCGCCTTTCAGAAGATTCCATAGAGTCAACAGCAATATTGCCTACCAACTTAACAGAAACCAGTTCTCATCAAATGGCCAGCTTGGACTTAATGACAAACTTGTCACATATGAGTTCACTGGTGCTGCAAGTTGGAAGAACAGTGCTGTCGAACTAAAAGCTACCACACCATTTGAACAATATGAGAAAATTGCTATTGTGATCAAGAATAGCCACAGTGGCCAGGTCTATACTTCAATGGTGAAACTGGATATCAACTCTGATGAAAAGTTTGGATTGGATTTCAACATGGAACATGAAGGAAGAGGTTACTTCATCAAAAACACTGGTAGTCTTGCTTTGAATCTACCGATTGTGAAATATCAGACAAACAAACTGACATGGAGCCATGAAAATAATGCCCGTAACTTCAACAGCCGAATTGTGATTGAAGCAAGGAATGAAAAGTTGGTATTTGACTTTGAACTGAAGAACAGGAAAGTATTTTCCATCAAGACCAAACTGCTTACTCCATTTATCCAGGACATCTATGTATCTCTGGACCATCAGAGTGACCGACGTGAATATGTGTACAAGACATCGGCATCTGTTCAGCATGGAGATGATGAGATGAAGCTTGAAAATGATCTAAGCCTGCTATCCACTTCACAAATGCTGAAAACTATGTTGAAAACTCCATTCACCGGCTATGAAGATTTAATTCTGGACATAAGTAGCAGTCGTCAGGAAAGAACTCATGAAGGGCAATTTAAACTTCTCATGAATGAGGCAGAATACAGTATTACTGGGACCTTTATCAACAATGGACTACCAGCTTTGACTCTGGAAATCCTGGGCAAGTGTCCTCACTCTCCTGATGCATCACTTAGGATTGTCAATGAGAAGCAAGGTAACATCTGGGAAAGCAAGATGAATGCTCAGTATCAGCAAGATAAGAGTGTTGCCCTCATCGCTACTCTTGGCCTGAATGACCTGAAGAAATTGAGTGTTGACATCAGCTCTCCTTTCAGTTTCATGGAAAAGGCATCACTTGACCTTGAGCATTATGGTTCACCCAGACAGTTCCAATCCAAAATGAAGCTATCTCATAATATGTTGACTGATGATGTGGACATTGCAGCTCTGTTGGATGTAATTGATCTGAATGATGCTAAGTTGGAAGTAACTGGAAGATCACCGCTGCAATGGCTCAGGACAGGGAAAGCTGTTGTTAGGCATAGGTTCAATGGAGAAGTTTACCAGACTGACAGCATCCTTGAATATACAGGAACGCAGCTGTCTGCTTCCAATACTCTTCAACTGACCAATGCCAGGTTATTCAGCAACCGTATGCAGCTCAAATATGGAAATAAGAAGATGGATTCTGAACTTCAGGTTAATGCTGAAGATGGGGTTTCTGTCAGTTACAAGCAACAAAGTACCTTATTTGGGGAACAAACTGCAATTCTCAAGCATCAGGGAGATTGGAAAAACTTAAAGACAAGCCTTTCTTTGAGTCTTAATCCTTCAAAGGTATTTTCATCCGAAGCCACCTTCTTCCTGAAAGGAAATGACTTGGATGCCTCATTGCAGATTGCTACTCCAGTTGAGAAGTTGCAATTGTTTGAAATGGTTGCCAATCATCATGGAGCTATAAATAACTTTGAGAATGCCATCAAGGTGAATTACAACTCTGAACTTCTGGTTGCAAGAATCCGTTCAGATGTCTCAAGTTACAAAGATATGAAGATTGAGGTGACAGGCGAGACCCCATGGATCGCAGTGAAGAACATCTTTGGTGAAATTAAACACAAGCATATCCAGCAGACCCATCAGACCGACTTCAGCTTCACTTCACCAACTATGGATCTGGGAATGTCGCATGTCCTTGAAATTAGCAGCAAGAAAGTTTTCACCAGCAAAGCCATGATGAAGTTCCAAGAGGATTCCATGGTTGAGACAGAACTTAAAGTGGATTTGGCTGATGATATATCCATAAGTGCAGCCCTGAGAAGTCCTTGGACTGGAGAGCAGAAAGCGTCAGTTATGCACAAAGGTACTTGGAAACAATTTGAGACAACTGTGACTGTAAATCCTAGTCAGTCTGCAAATGTGATTAGCCATGTGCAATTCACACTGGCTGGCAATAGACTCAATACTCTTGCAAGAATAACAACAACTTATCAACAGTTGAGAAATTTTGAGTTAGCTGTGTCTCATCTTGGCTCCCTCAGAAGTTTCGAGACAGAAATGAAGGTTGATCTGAATGGAAGAAGCCAGAATGCAAAGATCATTGCGATTACACGTATGAATGACATCAACCTGAAGCTCACTGCTACAACACCAATTGCTCAATTTGAAACTACTGAGGTGGCTTTCACTCATAAATATGGTCAAGGAATTGGACAAACAAACTTCAAAGGACAATTGGGAAGAAGAACATTTACAGCTTCTAACATGCTGGAGATTACAAATGCAAAGACCTTCAATAACAAAGCTGTTGTGGCCTACTTAGAAGAAACTATTATGCAGCTGGAGGTGAACTTGAATGCCATGAGGAATATTGATTTCAGCTCTGTCTTCCGCAGCAAGTGGACTGGTGTACAGATGGCTTCCCTTGTGCATCAAGGTGGATTTAGGGATTTTGAAACAAGTGTGAAAGTCAGCCCAATGCATGGACAGACGCTGGTATATTATTTGCAAGCAACTGTTTCTGATAACAGCTTCAATGGACGTTCTAAACTGAGCACACCCTATTCCCGTTTGGAAATGGCTGAGGTGACAGTGAGCCATCAAGGCAGAATAGAGGAATTTGTGAGTAATGTGATGATCAAGTACAACAAGAAACAGTTGGATGGACAATTATCTGTGAAAATGGACAACATCAATGATATCAAGATAGAAGTTTCAGGGGCTACACCATTTGCAGGATTTGAAAAAGTTGTCGGCAAACTGCTTCATCAGTTCGATGGTCGTCAATGTCAAAGTGATATCACTTTTGAAACAACATCACTCAAGACGTCTGCTTCAAACTTCATCCAGAAGAACAGTGCTAAAAATTTTGTAGTGAAGACAGCAGCATCTTGGATGAACAAGGAGGTGATTGCATCAGAACTGTCAGTCAAAGTAGAAAGCAATGCTGCAGTTGAGGCGAAGCTCCAAACATCTTGGACTGGCAAACAGTCGCTCACCTTCATGCATAATGGCAACCTGGAAAACTTTGACATTTCACTTGATGTCAGCCCTCGTGAGTCACAGCACATTACAGCTCAGATGCAGTTCTCTCTATCTGGGAGGAAGGTCAACGGCAATCTGAAGATAACAACACCCTATGCTGGAGTCGAATCATTTGAGGTGGCACTTAAGCATCAAGGAAGGATCACAAAATTTACATCTGAAGTCACAGCAAGTCTGAACAACCACATGACGAGGACAGAGTTGGTCTTTGACGTGCGTGATGTGAATGACATAGCTTTGAAAGTGGAGCTGATGCTGCCTGTTGATAGGTATGAGAACACCAATCTTCTATTCAAACACAAAGTAAATGGCCAGACTTATCAGACTGATTTAGCTTCTGATATTGGACAATACAAGGTTGGAGCTTCCAACACTCTACAGATCCGAGGTGGTGGCACTTTCAGCACCAAGGCAAATGTCTTGTTCCAAGAGCAATCTGTTGCTGATCTAGAAGTGGATGTGGATGTCACCTCAAATATTGGTTTCAATGCAAAGTTTGTCAGCCAATGGACTGGTGAGCAGTCTGTCACTCTTTCACATCAGGGAGGATGGAGAAATTTTGTAACTGCTGTTAAAATTGGAATTACACAAGCAAACTTCATCACATTTGATACAAAATCAAGTCTCCAAAGTGAGCAATACAATGGATTTGCCCATTTGACCACACCTTACTCTGAAATCAAAATGTTGAAAGTTTCCGTGAATCACAATGGCAAGATTCAGAGCTTTACAAACCAGTTAGAGATGGTTCTCAATGAAAATGTATTGGACAGTCAGCTGACTGCAAATTTCCTCAAGCTTGATGATTTCAATATGAAGTGGATCGCAAAAACCCCATTTACGGGATTTGAAGACATCAATGGATCCATTCAGCACAAGTTCTCAGGCCGAACCTGCAATTCTGAGATGACATTTGAAGCACCCAAGTCAAAGATGGCTCTATCAAATGCTTTGGAGATTAGAAGTAAACGATCCTTTAACAACAAGGCTTCAATCAGGGTACTTCAGCATACAATGGACTTTGATGTTGATGTTGATATAAGAAGAAATATTGCTTTCAGTGGAAAACTTGAAAGCACCTGGACTGGAACACAGACAGCGTCCTTGACACACCAGGGAACATGGAGTGATTTCCAGACATCAATGAAGATAAGTCCCAGAAATTCAGATACTATTGTTGCTGACACCCAGTTCTCTTTGTCAGGAAACCGACTTAGAAGCTCTGTGAAAATTACAACTCCATACCATTCACTTTCTGCATTTGAAAGTCGCATTAACCATCAAGGCAGTTTGAAAAAATTTGACACTGAATGTTTCTTGAATTACAACGCCCACAGAAACACTTTGAACTTGGGAGGAGATTTCCGAAACATCAATCAAATGTCCATGAAAATCTCAGCATTGACTGCAATTGATGGTTTCTCAAGAAACAACCTCATCTTCACTCACAGAGCTGCTGACAATGTTTTCCGAAGTGACCTGCAAATTAAATTTGAAGAGGAGACATTTACTGCATCTAATGTCCTCCAGCTTTCCAGCTATAAGTCTTTCATTGTTGACACTGATGTGAAACATGGAGATGAAACTGTTGCTGAATTTCAACTGAATGTCGATTCTGTGAGGAAGATTGATACCTTACTCAGGACAAAATGGAGTGGCAAGCAGACCGCTTCACTCAGCCATGAAGGCCACTGGAGAAACTTTCAAACAAATATTGACATCAGCCCTAATGATGGAGACCATATAATCTTGGGAGTGAAATCTGCTTTACAAGGTTACACATATGATGGTCTCATTAAAATAACCACACCATATGATGAACTCAGCAACTTGGAAGTTGCTGTCAAGCATAATGGCCATGTCAAGAAGTTTGATGATGAAATCTCTGTTAGTTTCAACAGAATGGTATTCCAAGGCAAAGTGACTGTTGATGTGACTAATGTTAATGACATGCACATTAAGGTCACTGGAAATACACCTTTCAGGGGTTTCAAGGTATTGGATGGACTCTTCCAACATCAGTTCACTGGACGCATATGCAAAACAGAGCTTGTTTTAGAGGCACCAACTGGCAAGGTTGCAGCATCAAACATGATTCAGATCAGGAGCAAGTCTTCATTCAACACTAAGACATCACTGAATATGATGGAGGACAAGATGGCAGATCTGGAGTTGGATGTTGATGTGGAAAAAAGCATTTCTTTGAGAGGGAAGTTTGCAAGCTCTTGGACAGGAGTTCAGGGAGCATCACTGACACACCAAGGTGCCATGAACAATTTCCAGACTGAGGTGAATATCAGTCCCCAGGAACAAGAAGTGGTGACACTGAACTTCCAGGTTTCACAGCAAAATGAAAATATCAGTGGACTAGTGAAGATTACTTCTCCTTACTCTATTCTGAAGAATCTAGACGTCACCATGGTTCATCAAGGCATGTTTAGAAAGTTTTCGAATAATGTGGTAATTAACTTCAATGAAGACAAAATTGAATCTGAACTTTCTGCTGATTTGACAAATTTGAGGGATGTTAATGTGCAACTAACTGGACAGACATCATTTGAGGGACTTCAAACCATCAATGGCCATTTCATTCATAAGTTGGGCAAGCAGCAGTGCCAGACACAATTTCAGTTTGAAACACCAATGAAGAAAGTTGCCCTGTCACATGTCATGAAATTTGAGAGGAAAAGCTTTAGTTCAAAGTCACTGTTCAATTTGAATGGCCAGAAGACGGATATGACTCTTTTGATTGACAATTCTGATATTTTCTCCATCAATGCTTCCCTGAGTAGCCCTTGTACTGGAGAGAAGAATGTTTCAATTGTGTCACAAGGCACTTGGAGGAACTTTGAGACATATGTTGCAGTCAGCCCCAGGAAGTCGGAGGTGGTTGATGTCAAGGCCAAATTTTCTGCACACAGTGACATTGATGCAAGTTTGAAAATCTCATCAACTTATTCAGACTGGGACCTCTCATTGTTTGATTTCCGACATACTGGATCAGTGTGGAAGTTTGGAAATGAGCTTGATGTTGAGTATAAGCAAAAGAGTGGATCAATGAAAATTTCAGTAGATTTTTCTGACTGTCATAACTTGCATGCTTCAATTTCATCCGAGCTGCCATTCTATGGTTTGGAGAAGATCAATTTTGATTTCAAGCACATGCAGACTGCCACGGAGTACAACTCAGGCATTGAGTTACAGATGTATGAGAATACAGTCAAGGCATCCAACTTGGTTCGTATGGATGGAAGTCAAGGAATGAGTACTGAGATGTCATTGGAGTGCTCTTTTATGGACAAAGTTGCTGTTTCAATGGATATTGATCTGAAGGATAGTATAACTGCCACAGCAGAGTTCACAAGCCCTTGGACAGGAAAGAGGATGATGAACTTGGCACACCAAGGCAAGATTGAGAATTTCCAGACCAAATTCAGTCTCACCTCACCAACTTCTCAGACATTGAAATTTAATGCTCAGTTTTCTTTGGAAGCAAACAGTGTGAACGGTAAAGTCAGCTTGGAGTCAGCATTTTCCACAATAAGACTGATTGAAGTAGCACTCACCCATGAAGGAGATGTCTTCAGCTTTGAAAATCAACTTACTGTGAAGTATAACAATGCCTATGGGGAGGCAAAGAGTAGATTTTCCTTGGATACTACAGGTGTTGAAGGCAAGTTTGAGATGGAAACTCCTTTTACTCACTTGGAACAACTTTCCTTCACTATGTCACACAAGGGTGATCTGGTTAGCTTTAACAGCAAATACGAGCTCGAGTACAAGGGAAGGAAAACAATATTCACAGGTGTTTATGACTTCAAAAATACTGAAATCTCTGGAAAATTTGATTTGAGGTCACCATACAGAGAAGTTCAGTCTGCTGGATTACAGTTTACTCACAAGGGAGATGTCCGTGACTTTCAAAACAATGGGGCTGTCTATATGAATGATCAACAGTATACAGCAGAGTCTGCATTCACATCAAGGGACAATTCTGTTCATTTCACGGCAAAGATCCAGTTGCACCATGATTACAGCATGGAACTTTACCATAATGGTGCGCTTGCCAATTTTGCAAACAATGTGACCCTGCGTATGGATGAAGAAGTAATTATGGTGCAAAGTAACTTCCAAATGAATGATGGAAATATCAAGACATCCGTTGCAGTGAAAACACCATTCGCCTCTTTAAGAAATGCAAATTTGATTTACACACACAAGGGAAATCTGATGGACTTTGAGTGTAATATGAACGCCAGGATTAATGACCAAGAAATGATGGGAAAACACATCTGGAAGCTAACAGAGAAGGTCCTTCTGCATAGTTTGATTGTGAACACTCCATTTGAAGGTTATTCTGAACTGAAGTACAACATGGGCCACCAAGAGAAAAGAGGTATGATGAAGCAGAACCTGTTGTTGAGCATTGAAGGAGATAAATTTGAAGTGAAGGCTGCTTTCAAGAAGACAACAAACAAGATATCAGGGAACATCAATGTTCATACTCCATTCTCAGCAGCGAAAAAGATGTCACTCATCATGATGCACAAGATGGTCGATACATTCAATTTCAACACTGACATTTCTACCTCATTGAACAGCCACACAATTACAATCAGTGGCTCTTGCTCCAAGAAAAACAATATGGTTGAAGCTTCTGTTGATATTGCAACGCCGTTCCAAGGAGCATCCCGAGTGAAAGGACTTTTCAAGCACACTGGACCCCTCAACAGCTTCAGCAATGAGTTGAATTTGTCTATTGATGATACAGTGATGTCTGCTGGTACCAGTTTCAGATTCCAAAATGAAGCCATGAGTGCTGATATCTCCATTGAAACACCATTCAGAACAGCTCGCATGTTAAACCTCAGAATGTCTCACTATGGAACAGGCATCAACTTCAGAAATAACATGACTGGAACCTATAATGACCACATTGTCAACAGTGCAGTCTCTATGTCTGTACAAAATGGAGAAATCAAAACATCTTTGAGACTTCAAACTCCCTTTAAGGGTTATAGGAATCTTGCATCTGGAATCCATCTTCGTAAGGAATCAAGTAGCTTCAACAGTGAATTTTCGATAGAAATGGGAAGGAAGAAAGGCATTCTCCGCCAGCGACTCATTTTGCGAAATGTACAATCTGAAGGCTCAATTATCCTTGAGACCCCGTATCAGGGATACAGAAACATGGGATTGAAGTTCAAACATGTGGGATCTGTGCGAAACTTCAATGCTGAATTCACTGGTTATAGGAACAGCCAAAAGATCCAGATAAAAACATCCTTCAAGTTTCATGGCTCTAAGGTGGACTTGAAACTCATGATTGAAACACCTTTCACAAGCTTCTCAAAGGCTGGAGTCATAGTCAAACATGATGGATACCTTCGTGATTTTTACAATGTCATTTCTTTGAATTTCAAAGAGACATCTATTGAACACACAGGTGTGTTTTCCATCCGTGGACAAAACATAAATGCCAATTTCACACTCAACACACCATTTGAAGTTGCTCGCTTATTGAAATTCCAGATGTCTCATTCAGGTACCATCAAGAAGTTTGAAAACATGATGACTGCTACTTACAACAAATACAACATCAGAAGCAATGGTCAATTTGCGCTTCTGCCCAACAGTATTGAGGCCGATTTCCAAGTGCAGACACCATTTGTAAGATATACCACTCTGGCCATGTCTGTTATGCACAGAGGGAAATGGATTCCGAGCAGAAGCAAATATGTGATCAACCTGGAAGATGATAGAATTTCTCTCACACATGACATAACTTCTGATGATTCTAAACTGGATGCATCAATGCTGGTTGAGACAACCTACCCATTTTTCAATAAAATAGGATTCACCACTAGTCACAGTGGTCATGCTATGGATTTCATGAATGAATTTGAGCTTTTCACTGGATCAGATGCTGTTGTAGGAGAATGCAAGTTTGCACTGAAGAAGGCTACAGTTAACTTTGAAACAAACCTGAAGACTCCAATTCCAGGTTTTAATGAAATGGGCATCAATTTCAAGCAGAATGGAATTTCATGGAATTTCAACAATGAGTTGAATATTTTCCTTGAGAATAATGCCATTACAAGCATTAACAGTATGGAGGTGGCTGGTCATAATGTTGCCATTGATTTTAAAATTGAAACTCCATTCCAAAAATTCTCCACATCAGGCATTGTTATCAAACACCAGGGAGGTTTGACTGATTTTAACAATGAATTGAATATTCACATTGGACAAGATGCGGTGAGTGGAGTGAACAGCTTCAAATTGACCAGACAAGCCATTTCCGCAGATTTCAAGCTGGAGACTACATTTGCAGGATTTTCAACCATGGGTTTTACCTTGAAACACAGAGGTCCAGCAACAAACTTCAACAACCAAGTGAAGATTTACCTTGAGAACAAAGCTATCACTGGTGTCAACAAGTTTGAGTTTGGAGGACAATCAGTTTCTGGCGACTTCACACTTGTAACTCCATTTACAGGATACTCAATCATGGGTATTAATCTGAAGCATGAGGGTCTACTGAAGAAGTTCAGCAATGAAATCAAGTTGTATGTTGAAAGCAAGGCTATCGTCAATTCAAACACTTTTGAAATAGGTGGACAAGCCTTGTCAGCTGACATCAAGGTCGAGACTCCATTCAGAAGATTTACTTCAATGGGTGCTGTTGTAAGACACCAGGGCCAACCTCGTAGCTTCAACAATGAAGTAAAAGTTTACTTGGAGAACAACTTTGCTAAACATGAGGGACTCGCAAGGAGTTTCAAGAATGAGCTGAAAATATTTGTTGAGGAGAAAGCCATCACAAGCATGAATGACTTAGAAATCAATGGGCGAACAATTTCAGCCAACTTCCAATTGCAAACACCATTTGAAAGATATTCTTCAGCTGGAGTTTCCATTAAGCATAGAGGTTTGCTGAGAAATTTCAACAATGAAGTGAAGATGTACATTGAAGAGAATGTGGTGAATACATGGAGCAGCTGCCAAGTTGAAGGAAGATCCTTGACTGCTGACTTCAAGGCTGAGACTACTTTTGCTAATGCTAAACTTCTGGCATTCAAGCTGACACATTCTGGGCATCTGAAGAATTTCAAGATTCATTTGATGACAACATACAATGACTACAAGTTTGAAAATAGAAATTCGTTTGTTCTGTATCGCCAGAAAATGGTTGCGAGTATCGAACTAGAAACTCCTTTCATTGGCTACCGAAACTTAGGATTCTCATTCAAGCGTGTAGGATTGGCATCGGACTTCACTATTGAGGTACTGGCAAAGAAGGAAGATCTTACCATTGATGGAAAGTGCACATCAAAATTTACCTCATCTTCATACATGATGACAGGCTCTATGGAAAGTCCTTTTGGAGATGTCATTACAAGGATTAACCATGAAGGCACTTTGACTAATTTCAAGAGTGAAGCCTCCCTGAAGATCAACTCTCATCAATATGATGTCAATATGGAGGCCCAGACATCAGGAGATGCCTTGACCCTGTCAACCATTCTTACAATGCCTGAGAAATATGGTATCATCTTTGAACATAAAGGACCCTGGACTGGTTTCAACAACAAACTTCATGTGATAGTGGCTGATGAACCTCATATTGCCACCTCATCCTTTAGTTATGGTGAGGACATTGAAGCCAATGTCAACCTTGAGTCCACAAGGATTCCTGTTACAATGAGTTTTAAACATGGAGGACAATCCTGGAGGAACTTTAAGCAAGAATCATCTTTGAATGTGATGGGACAAACTTACCAACATAGTGGTGAATTCGTGCTCCAAGGCAGAAAGGTTAATGGTCTATTCACCTTGAACACACCACATGAACAAGCCAGATCCTTGTCCTTGAAATTCAGTCATCAGGGCAGATGGACTAATTTTGAGAATCAACTTGCTCTTCAATTAAACGAAGACTCTATGACAACCAACTCTCAGTTAACAATTAGTGCCAAGAGAGTTAAAGGTGGCATCTATATTAGGATTCCCGATGAATACAGTGTTGAGATTATCCAGAAAGGACCCAAGACAGATTTGACAGCTATCATCAAGGTTGTCACTGGCAATAAGAAATCTCAGCTGAATACAGACTTCAAGACCGCTAATGGTATTGTGGATGGAACATTTGAATTGCGCTCAGCTTACTTGGCAGGCAACATCGAGGCCAGTATCAATTACAACAGGGGACAAGGCACCTTCACATCTTCTCTGAGGACTCCTTTTGAGAAAGTTGAACACATGAGTGCTGAAATAAGCCACCAAGGAAAAGTGAGTGACTTCACAACAACAGTGAAATTGATTACACCTGCCACACAGTTTCAAGATATAGCCTTTGAGTTCAACCACAAGGGAAATCGTTTTGACTTTGTTCAGAGCGGATATATGGATGTAAATGGAAAGCGAGTTTCAGGTGATGTCACCTTTGTGAAGACAAAGCAAAATATGGAAGCAACTGTAAATATTAAGACTCCATTCTCAAATATTGAGACAGGTCATGCCAAACTTAGTCATCGAGGCCCGTTGAGAGACTTCAAGACTAATGCTGTCATTCAGTGGAACAACAAGAAGGTAGAAGGTGCAATTGACTTCAAGAAAGCAAGAACTATTGAAGGAAATGCTGTACTAACCACACCATTTGCGGCAATCCGCCAGGCTGCTTTTAGTCTGAACTACCAAGGAACAATGCAAGACTTTGTGATGTCAAGTGATGCCAGTCTGAATGGTCAGAAAATCACTGGAGTTGTGAACTTTGTGAAACGTGGTACATTCTTGGAATCTACAGGTACACTGACAACCCCATTCTCTCAACTGAAAGATGGAAGCTATAAGATTAACCACAGAGGTTATCTAAGTGACTTTGCCACTTCAGGGGAAATCAAATTTGATAACCAGGTCATCGAAGGTGAAATTGTTCATAAGCTCGCCCCAGAAATCATGACCACTATGCGTCTTTCTACACCCTGGAATTCTTTGAAACAAGCTAAGATCAATTTGAACCACAGGGGACATCTTTTGGACTTTTCAACTATCTTCAGTGGTCAGTTAAATGGACAGGTGATTGATAGCAACCTTGGCTTCATGATGACTGCCAGCAAGATGAAAACCTCTGCTGCCATAAGGACACCGTTTGAACAGTTCAAGGAGTTGACTTATACATATACTCATGACATTCAGCCTCAGGATTTCAAGGCCACAGCCACATTAACATTGCCCCTGAAAGTCTTCAAAAACTTCAGAGGAGAATTTGGCCTCTCAGGCACTTCTGATGACCTTAAAGGAACATTGAAAGTGAACACTCCTTTTGATGCTTTGCCTGAGAGTGTCATAGTTGTGACACACACTGGAGATATGAAAGCATTTACTACTGCATGTTCATTTGTGGCTGCAAGCAGAAATATTGAAGGAAAGATGACTCTACAAAGAAACAGAAAACTCCATCTTGCCACTCTAAAGATTTCTACACCAATCAGGAAATTGAAGGATTTCTACTTTGAGATCAAGAATGAAAAGAAAGGCTCAGAAATGACCACACACATTGAAGCTACCTACAATGGGGAGAAGCACTTTGACACTGACTTTGCAATCAACACTGGAGATCTTACTTACGCAACATTAAATATCCATGCTCCTGTAAATATAGAAATAAGAGGCAGGAACAAGAAGAGAACCAAGGAGATGATCTTCAATATTCCGAGTGTGCTGTACCTTACAACATCATATCTAAAAGAAAAAGGCAAGTTCACCCAGGCAACACAATTTCAACTAGGTAATGATGCCAGAAACAAATTCTCTTATACCGTTGAGGGAACAAAGGCTATGACCAACCAGCAAGTCTCATATGGTGGAAAGCTAAGTCTTGAATCTCGACACGGAAGTTTCAAGAGTGGGCTTGAACATGTTATCAACCACAGAAAGCAGCAATACATTACAGACTTGATGATTCAACGGCTTAAACTGAACAGTGACATCACTCTGCAGAAGTCCCTGAAGTCCATTTTCAAGATCACCCATCCTAGTCTGAATAAAGTAAGTATATTGTTGAACTGTGCAAAATTCTCTCCTTGGTAAATCTCCTGATTTGTGCAAATTATTAATTGTTCTCTCTCTGTAGGACATTGTAATTGGAGTTGAAGGATCCATGATTGATGCCTACCAATGCAAGCTCAACCTCGACTATGATGGCCAGAATTTTGAATTCACTGGAAAGCTGGCTGATGAATCACCCTCACATGGCAATACCAAGTACATTGCTGAAGCTCACCTCACTCACCCTGGAAGTCATCTCGATGTGCAGTTCACTTCTAAACTGATGAACAACATTGAAAAGATGGGAGGAGACATGGAGGTCAAATACATGATGACCAAAGATCGTCAACTCAGGAGCAATGCCTTGAGGGCTGAGATAAATAAGATCAAGGAAGAGCTCAAATTGGAAGTGAGTCAGACATTTGATAAATTCCGAATATTGGTTTTCTGACCTTTGCTTTGATAGTATGAACTTACTTACCTTTTGAACTAAATTATTTTACTTCATAATTTGTTTGACAGGTTGATACACCAGTGAAGCATTTATCCATGCGAGGTCGACGTCTGAATGCGGGAAACGGAAGACATTTTGCCGTGTCAGGAACAGTTGATGATCGAGACATGAGTGCAGACATCCAGCTCCACTCTGGTGCTCCTGGCTTTGATGTCAGTCTTCAGTTGGACTCAGGTGCATACAAAAAGCTTTTTGTCTTTTTAGTGTTTTTTATATTGGAGAGAATATAGTAGTGCTCAAATTGGTAATAACAATAACATGATTCCTTTCTAATGCAGAAAACAAAATCTTGGTTTCTGGAAAGTACGAGGAGCCTTCATCACTGCTACTTCAGGCTTTTAGAGAGGAATCTGGGCGCAGGATCAGAGAAAGTGAAATGTCTGTCACTCTTAACAGTGATAACATCCTCAGTGCCAAATTTTTCATGAATCCCAACTTCTATGCTGATATGAAGGTAATGTATAAGAAATAGATAATTCTGACTTACATATTTCCAAATTGTTCATAATTAATTCTTTTAAATAAAATAATCATCTCTTTGTTTCTTGTAGCGTCTGTTTGGTGTTGATTTTGGTCTCGAGAAGATGGTCAATGATGTATGGAAGTCCCTCAGACAGGAATTCCGCTCCAAGAAGGTTCACCTGACTCGTGCCCTGCAACCTCTGAAATCAGCATGGGAAGAAATATCTGCTCCAATTGTTTCTCTTGCTGCTGAGTTGTATGACAGGAATGATTATTACATCAGAGATGTCGTAGACAGGGTCAGCTATTGGACCATGTTGATAAAGTAAGTATAATAATATATCAGTCACTGGATATATATGGCTATTTTCTGACCAGCATTTGTAATGAAATTTCCAATTTATTTTTCAGTGACCGTTTGGCAATGCTCAAGTACAAGTACAGTCAACATTTCACAAGGAAACTTAACGAGGTGAAAGCCTTGTACAGCAGCACGACAGGAAAACTTCTGTACTTTATGGAAAGCAAAGTTGCACCATTTACTGCATCTGTTTACGTGAAGGTCATGGAAACAATGGACTACATCCACAGCCACCCCATGCTGGAGAAGGCCTGGGACTGGATGCTGTCTCTTGACATTGAGAGGCATTACAATAACTTCAAGTATTATGTTGTGGATACGATCGTTAAATACAATGCTATCTTGGATCGCATCGATAACTTCTGGGAAAAGTTGAACAACATCCCTGGCATGTCATTCTTTGTTCGCTCAGTTCGAGGTTACATAAATGCTGTAAGTGCATGGTCGTTTTGTCACTACAATCTATAACCTATTTTGTCCAATCGACTCTGAGTTGACCAGTTTGCACACTTCTCTTTCAGGTTCGGTGGGTGTATGATGTGACAGAACTTGATCGCTTGGTGCAGGCCCTCATGACTGAACTGCGAGTACAGGGCTGGCAAGCTCTCGTCAACTGGTGGCACAGCAGCTGCAGACTTGTTCAACCTCATGTTACACGCTACGCCCCTGAACAAGGAGAATATGAAGTTCAAATGAAGATGCCAGTTTCATTTTCACAAGTGTCTGGTGTTCCTGACTGGCCAATATTCAAGCACTGGGACAAGGTCAAGAGAATAGTCTCCAAGAAGTGGGCCTCCTTCAATAGATTGAACTTCAGTTTTGCAAATGGTTGGGCATTCTGGGATCTGTTTTATGCCTACAAACCATCAAGCAACCCATTGGACTGGATTCCACCATTCAAATGTAAGAAGATTTTTTTTGCTAATTACAGTAATTTTCCTTTGTATTTAATATGGAATATAGATGTGCAGTTCTTTATATTCTATAATTCTTTATTTCAGCTCATGCCACAGTTGCAGGAAGTCAACATTTCATGACTTTCGACAAGAAGTTTTATGAATATGTTGGAGATTGTAGCTACTTGTTGGCTAGAGACTTCATTGATGGAAAATTTTCTGTGCTGATCAACTATGACAATGTCAATGGAGTCATGTCTAAGAAGTCTGTCACTGTCCACAGTGGTGACAAAGAGATTGAAATTCTGTCCAACTATAAAGTGAAAGTAGATGGAAGAGCGAGTGATTTGCCAATTAAGAGCAAACAAACAGTAATCCGTAGAATTGGGAACATCATTCAACTGGACAATCATCATGGCCTTGGCATAACATGCGATTTGGCAAATGACAGATGTACAGTTAAAGTAACTGGATGGTACTATGGCAAGACTGGTGGACTCTTTGGAACCTATGACAATGAACCAGCTACTGACTTCCATACTGCTGATCGTCGCAACACCAAGTCTTTAGAAGACTTTGCTCTGACTTGGAGTTCAGGTTCTCGCTGCCGAGCTGTCAATTCTGCAACCAAGGTCGAACCAAGCACCTCTTCAGCAGAATATACTGTGTGTGCAAAGTACTTTGAGAAGCAAACATCACCATACAGAATCTGTTTTGGCCAGGTTGATCCATCACCCTTTATGACTATGTGCATGAATGATGTCTCAACTTCAACAGACAGAAAAGCTGCTGCCTGCAAGATTGCCTCATTCTATGTGGAAGAATGCAACATGGCCTACGTCCCAATGCGCTTGTCAAAGGATTGTGGTAAGAATTTTTGCTGCTACCCTTCATGAAGTTTCAGCTTATTCATGTTATTTCTTGTGTATGATGAATTTGTGACTTCATGTTGGATTTATGTTTTTTTTTAGTGACCTGCCAGACCCCCAGTGGTTCTGCCATCCAAGAAGGCCAGACCATGACCCTCATGGGAGCTGAGGTTCCAAAAGCTGCTGATGTTGTGTTTGTCATGTCCCACAAGTCTTGCAACGGAGATGTAACTAGAAAAATTGGAAATATCGCTCAACAGATCACTCGTAGTTTCAGTCAGTCTGGTATCTCAGATGTGCGATTTGGTCTGGTTGGATATGGCCTGCCTGGTGTGTTGAATGAACCACATACTCACACAATTGATGGAGATATATTCAATACTGCTGACAAGATCAACACAGTCATGGATAACTTCCCTATCACCAATGAACAAACAAATGAAGACTCCCTTGCTGCTATTAACTTTGCCAGTCAGTATCCATTCAGGGCTGGTGCAAGCAAATCTGTCGTCTTGGTTCCTTGTGATTCCTGCCAAGAGGACATGCTAACCTATCCTGAAATTCAGCTAGTCTTGCAATATCACAACATCCGCCTTCATCTGTTGCTGGACCACACATTCCAGCTTCGTACTGCAGCAACCAAGACGGCGTACATCTTTGGAATTGATGAGATTGGTCTCTTCACCCCAAGGTCTGTGAATGATGAAGAATTAACAGGTGACCGAGCCCTAAGAAGACAAGTCATGGTTCCCAAGGACCTGTGTGCTGCCCTTAGCCAGGAAAGCAATGGAGCTATTTTCTCTGTCACTCAACTGATGCAGTCTCGTACAGTTGTCCAGAAAAAGTTCACTGATGTGTTTTCCAGACTTGTCGCCAAGAAAGGAACCCCAACTAGCTGTCAGATTTGTGAATGTGTTGCCGATGCTTCGGGAGTTGGTGTGACCCAGTGCAAGAGCTGTTCCACTACTGTGAAGGTACAGTGTTTGAATTTGAAATATCGATATCAAAGTTTTATCCATAAGCATTCGAATGCTATATTTAGATACATTTTTATTTCAGTCCTGGGTTGAAGAACAGGAGAATGAGGAGCCTGTCCAAGCCAAGAAGAAGAAAACTCGTAGCATTCGCCAACCAAGACGTAAAAACAAGCAACGAAGGAAATTGTAAATTTGATTGAAAACTAGTATCGGATGACTCACCACAGATTGATTGAATGAAACATAATGAATCATGTAACCGAACTGATTTCCCCCCTTGTCATTTTGAAAAAAAAAGAAAAGATAAAAAGAATCCCTGCATTAAAAAAGTAAAATTAACACTTTGAGTTTATTATTATTTTTATTTGGTCGTTGAAAACTTAACAGTACTTGTGTAACATGATCACTGGACTTAATAACATAACCGGATGAGATCATGAGAAAAAATAAAACCCTAAATTGATTTGGTTAAACATGTTTCCCTCAGGTGTGTATAATATACATAGGCCTATAATTATCACTTTAGCAAAGATTATCTGGGTGATAATTATAAGAACATGAAACTACCAAATTATACATGCAGCCTATATAGGCCAACATAGTACTGAATACATCTACATGCATAAAACAATATCAAATTCGACTGCAGTTTAAAATTGAATTATCAATTTTTATTATTCATGATCATGAAATGAGGAATATTAAACTAGAGTTGTCCACCAGAGGCCAGCCACACAGTTCAGTAGTGATATAGATGCATTTGGTCCCTCTGGTGGTCTGAAAAGTTTCATCTTGTTGCTCCATAGGATCTTGGATAGTCATTCATTGTAACTTCATCCTTTGATGAAAATATGAGAAATGTGTCTTTGTCCATTTCATTACCGTACATGCTAAGACCTCGGCACCATAATGTAGTCAGAACGAAAGAGGCCAAGAAGGCACTTAGTGTCAAGGCACCCATTCCTACTATTATGATCATATCGAGGTCTCTGCCCAACCTGGCATAATATTGTTCTATGCCTTCCATTACTCTGGCAGGTTTATTTATATCGAACACATAACCCCTGGGATACACTGATCCCATAAACACTAGACTCAGACCAGCGATGAGAAGAACGAAACTGGCCATGCTCAACGTCTGCAGCGGCAGACGATACGACCAGTGTTCCTCCTTCGACATGATGTCATCCATGGTGGCGTATTCTCATTGTCAAAGACTCAGTGAAAAATAAGTGACTTTGACACTATCTGTGCCATTCCACATCAGGATGTTAGGCCTATCTGAAACAGAATTAACATAAGATGCTACACATCACTTTCAATGTTTGACATTTGTAGTAATGCTGGGGGATTCAATGGCAAAGCGTTGAGACAGACTCTTCTTGTACAACTGTTATGTGGACGTAAATTTGATCCGCTTACTTAAAGAAACTTAAAGCATTATGAACATAACACTGCAAAAAAAATAAGAGAAGTCAAACACTAGCTAATGCATTTAGTTCTTTCAGGGATTGGAGTGAGAAGGAAGAGTGACCAACCTGTCATCAGATGGGTAACTGAACACGGCACATAATTTCAAGGATTCAGAAAAAGTAGGAAATGTTTAATTACACAAACAGCAGGCTTCCTCTACGCCTATTATAAGATTCCAACAAAAAGCAGTAAATGTTTTCATAGCTCTACAGCCGCCTCTATAAAGCCCTATGCAAATGTAAGAAATGATTGTAAGCTCATTGGTCCTATTTTGAAAATTTGATTTTTATTGGAACTTAAAACCACCATGATTTTTTGTTGCTGTTTTTATTTTTTGACTTCCTATGTCCCCAATGATTGTATGAAATTAAACGTTTTTTTGTTTGTTTCAAACTTCCCCACTTTTTCCAAAAATTATTAGATTTTTATTAGTTATATTAACACTTAAATGATTTTTAGACCATTTGGAGGCAGTCTGGAGAAAATGATAACTGCTTGCTGCTGCCACCTGGCACAGTTGGTTTTGTATGCTGTAGCATTGCTGCTTCCGAGAAATATTTCCAATTTCATGGCACATTCTTCAAGTTTCCGTTCAACATTATGGTCAACCAGAGTCATAATTGGTAATCACATTCTCTAAGGAAGTAGACAAGGCAATCAGCATGCTCAGAAACAGCCCTGATTTCTTCCAGACAAAATTTGTGCAAGTTCTGGACACTCAGTTTATGTAGACCGCTCGCTAGGGCTCACAGAATTCCACACTAGCCACTAGGTGGAAAGACATGCAAGCATAATGTTCTGCCAACTTGGAAAAAGGAGTGGCAATGAAACAGCGGTCCACTCGTCCACAGATTGGAGGTGTTTTGTCAGTTAATGGAAATCATTCATTATTGAAGGCTGATTATTCAATATGACAAATGAACAATATAAAGTTAGCACATTTATTATTAGTGCTTGGAAATTATTTTGCACAACTTGAACACAAGATTGAAGTATTTCACAACAATGTGAAACTTTGCCACAATAGTCCGGTGTATGAGGTCAAAAAATGGACCCGCAAGTTAACCGGCTGGAATTCGGTCCACCTTGTAGCAAATTTTCTGAATTTTCCAGATATGACATCCGTTTTGCTCCAGTCCGAGGCTATCTCCATGAAAAATGGTTGTCAAGGCAACCCTTTTCTGTTTTTAACCGACCTATCGGCGGTTATTAGGAGGGAAAAGGGGGTCGGGAAGTGATAAGGGAAAAGGGGATCGAAAGTGGGTTGTCTGCTTTTGACTAATTATGAGATTGGCCTGAAACTTGGCAAATGACCAACAAACTGTGTACATTTTTCATGTGACCATTTATATGTGATACAAATGAAGTTCTGGCATAGCAATGACATCTGTGTATGTTGTTATTTCATCAGTTTCATAGTTATTTCTGTGGAACATCTAAATGTTTGGCTCTTCAAATGTTTGCCATGTTTGCTGTTTACCTAGTAGTAGTAGTAGGCTGACCAATGAGGGAACTGGGTGTAGGTCATGTGACACCAACTTGTAACCACATGGACTCTATCATTTTGGGTGGGGGGAGAGGGTAGGATTCCAATCTTGTGACTGGAGGGAATTTACCTAAAAACATACAAATTTCTTTGTGTTGAGAGGTTATTAGGGAACATTAAGCCACACTAGTTTTGGGAAGCTGGTATTGATAGCATGAAATGAAAGAACTCTCCCAAGTTAATGTAAATGTTGCCCTGCCCTTCCCAAAACACTGGATGTTGACTTTTGGAACCACTGGAGTGGAAACATTTTTCCAGAATCATGTGCAGGACAACAAGAGTTATAGTGAAAGCCAATTGAGGGCCCAGGCCTCAGTACTAATTAATGAAGTCCAGCATTATAGCTAGTGGAGCACCTGCCAGCTCATGGATGTTGTGGATTTCTTCGGATGTTGATTTGATCAAATTATTCTTTATTGCACATTGTTTAAAATCAAATAATAGATAAATTTATAAATGGTTGTTCAGTTAAATTGAAATGGATAGTTTATATTATCAGCCCAGCCTTTATACATGAGGTCTGAAAATACAGCTCAGGCTGTTCAGCCTCATTATCCCCCATCAAGTGCATTATCAGCCACCACAGAGTGTGATCCTTGGTGTGTGATCTGCCTGCTCAGATCACACACCTTAGTTACCATAGCAACACAGCATAACACAGCCCTTGCTTCCTGCTGAGCAGTGAAAACTGTGCGCAATATTCAAACAACATGACTATGATTGAAGGATATTTATTCAGGCAATGATCATCTTAGCACCATCAAACTTTCAGGAATCCTTTAACAATGTATATCGGGTGTAGTCCTCAAATGGTATGAATGCTGCTCATGACAGCTCAACTGAGTTTAAACCTTTTGAAATAGCTGACAAGCATTGGAAATTTCATTATCTAGTAATAAAAACAAAAAAATCCTCTAGATTGTTTTCATATTACCAGAATCTTCATTTCAATTTATGTGACAATCAGGTGATTTTTTTGTTGCAAATGTACTGGAAACAAAATGTGAATAATAGTTTGCTTTCTGCGGGCCAGTAGATTTGATGAAAGACTAGTAAATTTTTGAACCATACTACAGTAGGATGTGTCAATTTTTAATTTTTATGCAAATTTAAAAAGCGCTAGTGCCTAAAAGGTCTGTTTTGAGCTGGGGAGTCCAAATCTGTTCTCAAAATTGTGATAGGACAATTCTTAGCTACTTCAATTTTTGTTCTAAGTTTCAAATGTTTTTTTCCTTTTCGACCACTTTCGCCAATCTGCTGTTCATACAACATTTTACCTGCCATGGTTGGAAAGCTCTCAAAAATACCTACAATTTGCATACTAACATCAATGGTCTAGGACGATATCTTGACTCCCATTGGCTCTTCAGTCTGCACTTTTTAGAAATTAAAGTGTTGCAGACAGCCTAATCTTGTTAAAAAAGGCTTTTAGGGGGGTGGGTAGTGAAAGGGGACTCACGTAAACCATGGATGTCAACATTTCTTTTCAACATGTGTGTAAAAGTCCATTTGTGACCTTAGTTTTCAACTTAGAGTAATGAAATTTGGTACAGGTATGGTACTATGGGCATGGATCGGGGACATGTCGAGAAATCCAAGATGGCTGCCATTTTGGCGGCCATTTTGGCAGCCATCTTTCTTCATTCTTGAACTGCCCATTGTGACCTTAATATTTCACTTACAGTTATGAAATTTGGTACAGGTATGGAACTCTTGGTATGGATTGGGAACATGTAGAGAAATCCAAGATGGCGGCCATTTTGTGGTGGCCATTTTGGCAGCCATCTTTCTTCATTCTTGAACTGCCCATTGTGACCTTAATATTTCACTTACAGTTATGAAATTTGGTACAGGTATGGAACTCTAGGTATGCATTGGGAACATGTCAAGATTCCAAGATGGTGGCCATTTTGTGGTGGCCATTTTGGCAGCCATCTTTTTTCATTTATTGAACTGCTCATAGTGACCTCAATATTTCGCTTAGAGTTACGAAATTTGGTACAGGTATGGGCCTGTGGGTATGGATCAGGAACATGTTGAGAAATCCAAGATGGCGGCCATTTTGACAGCAATCTTTCTTCATTTCTTGAACTGGCCATTGTGACCTCCATATTTTGCTTAGACTTATGAAATTTGGAACAGGTATGGGGCTGTGGGTATCAGTCGGGGGAACATGTTGAGAAATCCAAGATGGCAGCCATCTTTCTTCATTCTTGAACTGACCATTGTGACCTTAATATTTCACTTACAGTTATGAAATTTGGTATAGGTATGGCCTTTTTGATATGGATGAGGAACATGTCGAGAAATCCAAGATGGCGGCCATTTTGGCAGCCATCTTTCCTTTTTTTTAGAAATCTGTTCAAACTGCATTGATTCTATACTAATAGTCTAGCATCTTCCAATCAACTATTTCTCCTATTTTCCAATATCAGTTGCTCAGTGGTTTAAGCAATGGCACCTTCAATTTCATTGCGCTAGGTCGGTTTTGAATCCGCGGATTCTTGTTAGAAATATGTATTAAAAATGGATTTTGTTCTGTAAAATGAGGTATTTTTGCTGCAATTGGTGGAATTTGACCTAAAAATCTTTCCTTGCGTGTTTCATGATGTTTCTGTTGGATTTGCAACTTTTTGTTATTATTATGTTACCATAGCAACGGTTTGAATGATAAAAAGTCATATTTTGCCTACTTACTGCAAAAACAACATTGATGACAGGAAAAATATTCCAGTTACCAGCATGCTTTTCTGGTATTTGAAAGCGCAAGTCCCTAAAATTAAAAAAAAATTATCACAGGCCAGCTGTGTTGATAAATTTTACCATGGCAACAGATTTTAATTGATGATGCACATTTTTTGTAAACAAACCAATTCACATATTTAGCCATTTCTCCACTTCCAATTACTGTAGAATCGTGAAATTTGGTACATCGACTGGAATTTTGACCTTCTTTATTTTTCTATAATTTGTTGAGATATTTGTTGCCATGGCAACCATTTGCACCCCTTTTTTCAAACAATTACACATCAGCAATTATGCTTGGCTAGATATGGCTGTGTAATACAGTAAACTGATGTAAATTTGATTAAATGTGATTGCAGAACGTCACCGGTTTGTTTTCTTAAAATATCTTCCATTTTCAAGGTCACATGACCATTACCATGACGACCAAATACAATAACAATGATCTCGTTAGCCTAAAACGATCTTCTTCAAACTGGTAGCCAAAATGATTGAGATTTTTCTTGGTGAATCCATTCCTATCAACAGTTACACTTATCTAGTGTGTGAAACTATTGTATTTGATAAAATACACAACTTTGTTCATAAATTACTGAGGATAACAGAACAAACTTAAGGTTTTTTGAATGAATGAGCACAGTTAAACGGCTTCAAACCTTAAAGTTGGCCTCTCGATGATGGGGCTTCAAGGCTTAAATATTATCATTATGGGTGTTAATTTATGGATAGAATTACAGATTTTAGCCATCAACAATGGTAGTTCCTGATAACCAGAAAAAAAAACATTAATTTTTCTGTTTTCACCCCTTCAAAGTCAGCCATCTTGGATTCGAAACGGCTGATATCTTCACCAGCTATTTTTTGTAAGTGATCTGATAACATCCGATTTCAACTATTTCTCAACAAATAATTACAGAACAGTTCTGAAATTAGGTACACAGACTGGGATTTTTTAGTTGTTTCATTTTCTGAAGGAAAAAAAAAAACAAATATGTTGCTATGGCAACTGTTCAAACCCAGTTTTCAGACAATTTCCTACCAGCACTGTAATACTGGCCTGGACATGGCTGTGTGATATAGTAAATTGGTGTAAGTTAGATGAAATTTGATTGCAGAATATCATCAGGTTGCTTATTTTAATCTCGTATTTTGATGATCACATGATTGTTACCATGGCAACCAGATACACTAGCAATGATTTATCAGCAGAAAACACTGACTGACAAGCCATTCTGCTGTTTAGAGCAGGCGAGAGGAGCAAAGCTGCAGACTTGAGAAATTCATGTGAATTGGACATCGAATTGGCATGTAGATCACTGGGACAGCTGCCTTTCAGGCCCGCGTCCTGCAGAACAGAGCTGGATCTGTCCAGAAAAGTATGTAAGCCAGGACATGATATAGAGCATCGCCAGTGAAATGTTGTAGCCTGCTCCCTCCGGTCCCAAACGAGCAGGCGCTGTAGCCTGCATAAAACAGTCTTTTTCAAACTAATGTACAGTAAAATTGGATTTTCATCAGTGAATCTATTGCTAAGAACGACTACTTCTCTTCACAGTGTGTGAAACCATATTTCTTATGCTTGAAATAAAGAACCTAGGACTTTTATTTTGTACTATTAATGTGATATTGTATCCGTATTTGTAGGGTTTATCTCCACTTCTACTTAATATCTGGGCTTCTTTTTTCCCTGTGCCTTCCTTTGGCCCCCAAGGCAGTACTCTCCCCTTTTCACGGCCATTGCATTCCTTTTAATGCTCTATTTTATGATAATAAGTTTTCAGCTGATTCATATAATTATACTGTACAGAAGAGGGTGGAACCTGCAACGTCTCTGTCAGTTGCTCACTTTCTTTGAGCACCAGGTAATATTTCTGGAGTCGTGCTGTAATGAAGTGATTTATTTTCTGGAAAGTCAATATGTACACCCAAATAAATGTATATTCCAATTAATTTTGCAGGTAGCATGGGCTTATTGCTAGTAATAACTGAAGATCATGGCCTAAAACTAATTTTTGATCTAAATGGACAGCTAAAATTCATGAAATTTTACTCATGAAAAGGGAGCTGCGTAGCATTTTTAAAAGTGATCCCTGTTGACATAAATTCATGAATGGTAAAATTTTGTACACATCCAGGCTGTCTAGAATGACAACCAGAAAAGTATCCATTCAAATTGCGGAACATTGGATTCAAAATGGCCAATGCCATTACTAATATTTCAGTAACTGAGACTAATATGTTGCTATTGGCAGCTTGAAACTATCTGAAGGGGCTATGAGCCCTCAATTCATTTTTTTTCTTGACATGGTCTTTTTCTTGCTTTTGTTTTTAAAAATAAATTGGCTGTATGTAGCCTTGGAATAACAGGGCATATTAGCCAAAAATCAAGTAAAAATTTAAGGTCCCCTTATTTGTCAAATAGGGACATTTTAAAGCAAATGTCCTGGTACAGACTGTATGAGTTTTTGAGCTTTTAGCGTCTTTAATGCTGTTTGTATGTAATTAGAAAATGCAGATCAATATTGCTTACAAACATTCATAATAGCATGCAAACATTTAAGCATTTCAGTGGGGTTAATTCAGATGTTGGACCCTCTCTCAATGATCCTAATTAAGACAACAGCGAATGAAATGTTACCCTTTTGATTCATGATAATTTAACAGACTTTCAAACAAAATTGATGTAATATCACTTGGGCAAGAGGGCCAGTTCCCTAGCCAACTCCTGGAAGCAACTTATTAGGCCCAGCCAGACTTTTGCAATTCTGGGGTCCTTTTTAGTCAATAAACATACATACGTACATACAAACCGAACCCACAACACTCCATTGTATTATATCGCCAAACTTAACGGAGATTTTGACACATAATCGAATGTTTTACCACTGAGATAAAGGGCTGACCCCCTAGCCAAGTGTGCCAGTAGGAACCTATTATAAAAAACCTTCAACAATCTACAGTCTACCATATTATAGTAACCAGCCTAATTCGGCTCAATGTAGAATGGGCCAAATGTTTTCATTTGCATGTGTCTGTCGGTCCATCCATCATCCTTCTGTCAACACAATTAGGAAAAAACTACAGAACTGTTTCAATCCACAACAAGATGTTTTCTAATGAAAAGAGCTTTAAAGAAGGAGAGGCAACAAACAGATAATATGGCAATTTTAGACCAGACTCAGCTACTGCTAACATTTTGAGATTGTTTTGTGCAGGGGGCGAGATACACTTCATTTTCATATAAATACAACAGAAGAAAACCAATGCTAAGATGTAATATAAGCATTTCATCTTAACATTTTAAACTGGAGGGAAGTACAGCAGATGTGATAATATGATACATAATACATATTCCCACAAACTTAGACTCTAGATTTTTATGGTATTATGTAACGCTAGACGTGTACTTTTATCCATAAATTTACATCCACAACAACCATTTGGGTGCTTTGAAGTTCCTTAAAAACACCCTTTTATGCTGATAAGATCATTGTTATTGTATCTGGTTGCCATGGTAGCAGTCATGGGACCACGAAAATAGAATATTTTAAAAATAAGCAACCTGGCTATATTCTGCAATCACATTCAATATAATTTACATCAACTTACTGTGTCACACAGCTATATTTGGGGCAGCATCGCTATTTCTGATAGGAAATGGTCTAAAAGTGGGATTTAAATGGTTACCATAGCAACAAATATATTTTGTTCTGCAGCAAATGAAAGAACTAAAAGGTTACAGTCTGTGTACCACATTTCAGAACTTTACTGAAATTATTTGAGGAGAAATGGCTAAAAATGTTAATCAGTTCATTCACCATAAATAGCTGGCAATTATATTTGCCAATTCAGAACCAAGATGGCCTACTTTAAAGGGGTGAAAACAGGTAAATCCATCAATTTTTCTAGTAATCAGAATCTACCATTCCTGAAAGCTGGGATCTGTACTTCTATCCATAAATTCACATCCATATTGATCATTTTGATGCCTAGAAGCCCCGTCTTCAAGAGGACAATTTGAAGCCGTTTTTAAACTGTGCTCATTTATTCAAAAACCTTAAATTTATTTTGTTATCCTCCGTAATTTATGAACAAGGAAGTGTATTTCATCAAATACAATAGTTTCACACACTGTAGATAAGAGTAACTGTTGATAGGAATGGATTCACTAAGAAAAATCTCAATCATTTTGCCTACCAGTTTGAAGAAGATCGTTTTAGGCTAACGAGATCATTGTTATTGCATTTGGTTGTCATGGTAATGGTCATGTGGCCTTGAAAATGGAAGATATTTTAAGAAAACAAGCCGGTGACGTTCTACCATCACATTTAATCAAATTTACATCAGTTTACTGTATTACACAGCCATATCAAGCCAAGCATAATTGCTGATGTGTAATTGTTTGAAAAAAGGGATGCAAATGGTTGCCATGGCAACAAATATCTCAACAAATTATAGAAAAATAAAGAAGGTCAAAATTCCAGTCGATGTACCAAATTTCACGATTCTACAGTAATTGGAAGTGGAGAAATGGCTAAATATGTGAATTGGTTTGTTTACAAAAAATGTGCATCATCAATTAAAATCTGTTGCCATGGTAAAATTTATCAACACAGCTGGCCTGTGATAATTTTTTCTTAATTTTAGGGACTTTCACTTTCAAATACCAGAAAAAGCATGCTGGTAACTGGAATATTTTTCCAGTCATCAATGTTGTTTTTGCAGTGAGTAGGCAAAACATGACTTTTTGTCATTCAAACCGTTGCTATGGTAACATAACGATAACAAAAAGTTGCAAATCCAACAGAAACATCATGAAACATGCCAGGGAAGATTTTTAGGTCATATTCCACCAATTGCAGCAAACATACCTTATTTTACAGAACAAAATCCATTATTTATACATATTTCTAAAAACAGAAAAGGGTTGCCTTGACAACCATTTTTCATGGAGATAGCCTCAGACTGGAGCAAAACGGATGTCATTTCTGAAAAATTCAGAAAGTTTGCTACAAGGTGGACCGAATTCCAGCCGGTTAACTTGCGGGTCCATTTTTTGACCTCATACACCGGACTACAATGTCATTATTTTTGGCTTTGCTTTACAACTTTGCAACGTTGCAACGTCATTTCTACCAAACAATTCTGTGTAACTTCATGAACATTGCGATGTTGTTACAATGTTTCTGCAATGTAGATATGCCCATTGAGAATCTAGTTACATCACTCTCCCAAGTAAATCGTACAATCAGCTCCGGGAGGCCAAAGGCCTTGCGGAGCAGATTGGAACACTTCTATTGCCAAATCAGGTAGTTGATCTTTGGGCATCCATAGCACACCTCTTGGTTCCTCCACAGCCTTTAAATTTGACACAAACAACGTATACCCCATCTCAAGCAAGGACGGGGCAGTTCTGGAGCAATATTTAATGTCTAACCTCCTTAAATTGCCCTGTCTTTGACCTCCAGTGTCTTTTTCGTTGCTGCCATGGTGTCATGTTGTTCTACAGAAAACACATGCGCTGTGCATCATCCAATCACAGGTGACTTGCCCTTGTTTTGTAAATAAAGCCATGTGCATGAAAGCATGTGTTGTGTGAATGACTGTTTTGACACATTGACTGTGAAGTGACAATCCATTCATGGATATCACAAAGAAATTTCCACCAGCGGCAGCTTCTTCTTCTTCTTCTTGTATGGCTATCCGTCCCTTGTGGAACCACCTTCATGTATATATGAAGTAATATAAAATCAGACTGTATCCTTAGTGATTAGCTTCTCTCTAAGCGTGTGCAGGTTAAAAACTAAGCTGTTGCATATTTTGTTCAGCCTCACAGAGTCAATCTCAGAGAGCACCCCCCCCCTTCCCGCCATTAAGGGCTATCCTCAACCAATCTTCTGGGTCATCTGGCCTGATTCCTAGATCCTCTAGGGCACTGTCCAGCTCGCATTTCCAGGGTTTTCTAGCTGTCTCCAGAGTCGGGCATCTCAGCATAAAATGCTGTACGTCTTCTTCCTCTGTGTCACAGAGAGTACATTCGCTGCTTTCGCTTCGTTGAAATTTCTTTAATTAATGATTCCTGGAGGATGTATGTTCCAGCGAGGAGCTTGGCCCTGACAGCTGCTCTTCTCGTCTCCTGCAGACTGTACATGCTTGTTCTCCATAGCGGATGTGGGGCGCCTGCTTTACACATCTCAAGATCCAGCCACTTCAGGGAGCTTTTCTTTGCAGCGGTTCGTAGTTGATCGGCGTGGCTCTTGCCAAAAATTGCCTGTTTGATGTATCTCTTCCATGACTGCTTCGACCAGGGGCTGTGCCAGGCGAAGAAGAAGAAGAAGCCAAGTGTGACTGTGCAGCAACTGCCCAGCGAGACATCTCGTGTATTGCAAAGGAGGTGTTTTAAAAGCCAGAGACTGAGTACAGAACTTGGAACTTACTGAAGAATTGTGATTATCTTAAACCGAAACAGTGCTATGCAATTTTTCTATATATATAGAGAATATATATATTTTTTTAATATTATAAGCCTATATCTATGAATGCCTATGTCACGTGGAACTATAACACTATAGATTGAGTCCATCAGTAGGCTGGCATTCGCTTGTTATTAAAATAAATAAATTAAATCATAAATAAGAATTGTAGGACATTCATTTAATTACTCTGGAACACAACTGTTAATACAAAAACCGGAGTAAATAAAAATCATATCAAGGCAGAAAAGTCAGAGATTTCAGTCTTTTGACTAATGCCTTTCACCTTTGATAATTCTCAATTACAGAACAGGCTAATTGCGATTAAACCATAGCAAAATACCCCTCCTATTTATGTGAGGATGAATGAACATCCAATTGCCATTGAAGGGTGTTTTTAATTGCCCCTGAATAGCAGGCTCACATCTGTCACTTGATTTTGATCCTCAATTGGCGCCAAACTGGTGAAGTGAGGGGGGGAGGGCTTGCTGTCAACACTGACCATGCGCAACAAGTGTTATGGTGCCAGCGACCACGAATCAAAAAGATAATGAAAATAGATATTTGAAATAGTCAAATTGTGAATGAAATATTGGGCGCCGTGCCACAAGATTGCTGCGTTCTGCAAGGATACAGCCTAGAGAATCTAATGGTATGTTGAAATCCTTGCTTGGAAATTGTAATAGCCCAAAATGTTGCTTCAAAAATGAACTTCTTCTTATAAACAAGGATCAAATTAGAACTGGCTCGCGCTACGCGCTCGAGACAGTTCTTTGGAGTTATCTCCCAAGTAACATTTTTGTAATGTAACAATATTATACTTTTTTCAAAACTTTACTTTCAAAGTAACTAAAAACACTATTCAAGGATGACATAATTTGGCTATAGGCCTATTTTTCTATTTCTTGTCATCTGAAAAAAATTATAAATCAATTACAACTGATTATATGATAGATATTGGAGAAGTTTTATATGATTTTCACAAATAAAAAATAAAAATAAGACCTACCATCCCAGGTCTGAATAACTTTGGTCTGCTGGTCTCTCTTACCTTTGAATTATAAATGACTGATCAACCTGACCTTTTGACCCTCACTTTCAGTTTGGTTGCCACACTGTTGCCATGGTTGCCTGACTTGCATCGTCTGATGTCCTCCTCCGTGCCTTCATACCCAGGGCTGCAGGCTCAGACTGCATGAACTGTTCTTTTGGTCCAAGCTTTTTACAGCTGTCTCATGTTGATGGCATAAATATATAAATGTATAACTCCGAAATAGATCCTGAATAATTCAGTTGCTTTATGATTTTGGCTTACTGATGATTTCACATTTGTACACACTATAGTAAAGTTAGTAAAAGTAGGCTGTCTCTGTCAGGGACTGTCAAGTGGCAGCAGAATGCTGACAGTCCCTGGAAAATCGAATTGGGTCAACAATAATTTGATCTGTTTTAGACAGATCACCAGATCAGGTCACACAACAGCTGTCCATATTACTACGCCAAACTACTTTCACAAAGCATGGTTGCTGGCAAATATCCAGTCCACTGCTTTGAATGAAAATTTTTGGAAATCATGAGACAAAAAGAAAGTTTAGAAACTTTAGCATACACTTTGCCTGTGAAAGGGATGATTTTACTCATCAGAAGTTTGATGGTATTCAATCTACTTATGCCATTTAGTGCATGTTAAATTGTGGTCAGAAAAGGGTCCAAAAATAATGCATTCTCACTTATTCACGTGTCCATACAAAGCCAATGTTTTTGCTTTGTGATATCAAAAATGCTCAATTGTATTTATTCTGTTACTTTATGGAGATTTATTAACTAGGACAACAATGTAATTCACAATTTCATAAAAGCTGTGTTACACTCAGCAAAATGTCTTGTCCATGCCACAAGTGGCCCCCTCTATACTGGCAATATATGTGAGCTACAATGTATACATTCTCCATGATAAAAAATAGTTCCAACTTATTTTGGCATTTACAAGCTGTCTGCTTAAAATTGAAGCCAAACAAAGTCAGATTAGACACTTGCAGAGTTTTTGGAAATAAACTAGACCATCACTAAATAATGGAACTGTCCTGGTTTCTTCCACACTGTCCTGGTTTCTTCCACTGATCGGAATTCTGTTGACCGCTCACAGGAGCTCGCGAATTTTGCACCCTAGGTGGCAGCAAATAGCGGTCAACTTGTAGACAGAAAAGTAGGCCTAAGTAAATGTTCATGTTATTTCGGATTAAAATAAAAATAAAAACCACAAGCACAACGCTTTTGGCTGACAGAAAGATGAAAATGAAGTACAGTATATACAGTGACAAAGATGATGAAAAGTAAATATAATATGCCTTAATGAAAAACCATGCATCATCAGAATAGACCATTAGACCTGTTCAAAAAAGACTTTCTATTTTATTTTAATGCAGGATGCAGTGATTCCCATTCTCCAAGCTATAGAATGACCAAATATGACATTTTTTTCAATTTTGAACTTTGGGAATGCCTGCCTCATGAGCCATGAAGTTTTAATGTTAAATTTCATTAAAAACGCCAAAAATATCAGAAGGGGGTGTTATATTTCTCCTCATATCTTTATCAGAATTCATTGTAGAGCAACATGGATGGTGTTATATGAAAGCTTGTTAAATTATCTTTAAAATGAGACCAATAACTTGGTATTTGAGACACTTTCTGTTCTCTTCAAAGCAGAAATGTGTACATTTTAGGGAAAATTTTGATGTCGATTAGTGTCTTGTGCCTCATATGCTAATCCAAATTGATCATAGAGCAGCATGAGTGGTATCATTCAAATGCCTATAAAGTTGTCTTTAAATGGACACCATTTTTAAAATAATTTAGATAGTTCTCATTGTGGCTGAAGCAAAAATGCCTGCATTTCAAGGAGCTCCCTGCCCGATCTAATTCATTGCAGCACTGCATTGACCAGAAAGTTTACAAAATCTTTTGTCTTATTAAATAATTCATTGATATTGTTTCCAAGTGATTGGGACATTTTAGAAATTCTTTTCCATGTCCATAAAATGACTTTCTGTTGAGGAAATACATTTTTGGATTTGAGCTAAATCGAAACAAACATCATCGATGACTTTAATATTGTTATTTTTCAACAGCCAGTGTTATCTAGACGTATTCTTGGAGCAAATGTGTTACATATTTGGAAAATGCAGTTGAAATTGACTTTACATTTTGAGCAACAATATGCCACAGTTGTCAGTTCTAATAATTGTGCTATAAATAAGTGTCCTTCTTGTGCCATTCAATAAATAATGACTTTAATCATGTTTGAGGTTGAAAATTCAAAGATTAACACAATATTGGATTTTATTGCATTGTGATGATACTCATTGTCTGAGCTCAAGCACCTTGAAATTTATGATGGATACCTAAACCAGCAGAAACTTGGAAAGATCAAGAACAACGTGTGGGGTAGAGTGGCTGGAAGTCTGTTACATTGACAAACAGTTTTGCTTAAACAATAAATCAATATTACTCAACATAAGTCATAAAATGATAAGAATTTACCAGAAAGCAACATTCCCAGAACAGTTATGTTGGGTGACTCATTTTCTAGCTGGGGCATATAATTGTATGTAGGTGGACAGTTTAAAAACCCACATTCAAAAGTTGTGTTAAATTTCCTTCAGCTACCTTTAACAAGTCATTATAGACACAATGTGTGGAACTGTGTTACACTGTAATTACTATTTCAATTTATATTTGTGATATTAGGCCCTCATCTATGTCATAGTATTAGTGTATGATAGTTTTAAGTCATGATTGATTTACATTTTATTGCATAGACCTGTTATTGTCAATCTTGTGTTAATCTTTGAATTTTAAACCTCAAACATAATTAAAGTCATTATTAATTTAGTGGCACAAGAAGTTACTTATAGCATAATTATGAGAATTGACAACTGTGGCATGCTGTTGCTCGAAATGTTAAGTCAAGTTTAACTGCATTTTCTGAAATATGTCGCACATTTGTTCCAAGAATGTCCTAAGGTAATTTCGATTCAGTACAAATCCAAAAATGCATTTCCTCAATAGAAAGTCATTTTAAGGACATGGAAAAGAATTTCTAAAATGTCCCAATCACTTGGAAACAATATCAATGAAATTATTTAATAAGACAAAAGATTTTGTAAACTTTCTGGTCAATGCAGTGCTGCAATGAATTAGATCGGGCAGGGAGCTCCTTGAAATGCAGGCATTTTTGCTTCAGCCACAATGAGAACTATCTAAATTATTTTAAAAATGGTGTCCATTTAAAGACAACTTTATAGGCATTTGAATGATACCACTCATGCTGCTCTATGATCAATTTGGATTAGCATATGAGGCACAAGACACTAATTATATATAATCGACATCAAAATTTTCCCTAAAATGTACACATTTCTGCTTTGAAGAGAACAGAAAGTGTCTCAAATACCAAGTTATTGGTCTCATTTGAAAGATAATTTAACAAGCTTTCATATAACACCATCCATGTTGCTCTACAATGAATTCTGATAAAGATATGAGGAGAAATATAACACCCCCTTCTGATATTTTTGGCGTTTTTAATGAAATTTAACATTAAAACTTCATGGCTCATGAGGCAGGCATTCCCAAAGTTCAAAATTGAAAAAAATGTCACATTTGGTCATTCTATAGTTTGGAGAATGGGAATCACTGCATCCTGCATTAAAATAAAATAGAAAGTCTTTTTTGAACAGGTCTAATAGACCATTCATGTAAACTTCTAAAATGATTTAAAAGAGCAACCATGCACTGAAAAAACTTATGACATCATTTTTCCCTATACTGGCTATGGGATACATGTCCTAGAAAAAAAATTCACATCCATTCTCAGTGTCTACAAATATGAAATCATCTATGTGGACTCAATCCCAGGCCAAAGGCCACGTTAAAATAATTCAAGAGATTTAAAAATAGTCAGGCCTATAAGTGTACCAACAACTATTCCAAATGCTGCAAGTGCATCAATCCCTGCAACTTTTGAGCCAATTGATGTCAACATTGACTCAACAACCCGAAAAAGGGAAAGAAATTTATTTAATAGATCATCGTTTCATTTTCTAATTCCAGGACATAAAATAAACACTTTTTTTTTGCTTTAGTCCTTAACTTACCATGCAGGTTGGTATCTCAGGGGTTTTGCTCCAAAATTTTGTTGTTGTTTATATAACTATAAAATTTATATTTTACACAAAAATAGTAGGTGCGATAACCCCTATTTGGAATTACAGACACTTTTGTAAAAACAGTGCTAAAGGCCTTCTTACACCACGACCAATCGGGCAAGTGGCCCTATTATAATCCAAATTATTTCCGGGTTGTGGTCATTAAGTGTATCAATGCGGACATCGACTCTTCCATTTTAAAATTCCATTTGCTATTTCAGACAACCCCATTCAAAGAGTTTATCAAAAATAATTATAAAAATGTCAATTTTTTTGTTCACAAATTTTCACTGTGATTTGGTGCTGTTTGCTCTGAAAATATGTGACATCACCGTAAAAGCCTTTTATTTTAATCCTGTCCTCATTCCTCATTGATTAGCACAAGAAATTTAAGTTTAAATTTAACCTTGGACAGCCTTTAGGCCTAACCTAACCTGTGCTTCTTGACCCACATTACTCTACCTGTCAGTGTCAGATTGTGCAAGTTTACCAACAATAATTGTAAAAAATATACCCCGCAATATAAAGCTAGGAAACATAGATTTATGACTGCAAAATAAATCATAATAAAATGTTATGACATTCTTCATCCAAAAAAGGTAATTTTGTTTACAGGGACCAAACAGCAAAATAACGTGAAAAAAACAACAAGAGTAAATAAACCGTTATTTACTCCTTACTTTAAACTTAAAAAATAATGATTTAATAAAAAAAAATTTAACAAAAATTTTTTTTTTGTTGATAGAATTCATGAATAATAAATACCTCCTTTATAGATGAAGGACACAGAGTGTTAATTCTTAATTGATGACTTCAATGATTTTGAGAATTGAAGAGAAATAGGTTTAATTAAAAGTTGAGTAGAGATAGTTTTCTGTCAGTTCACACCAGAGTCCGCGAAAAGTGATTTTGACACACAGGACATTCGGGCAGGTAGATTCTGAATTTCACCTGCCCGAATGAGGTCTTATCTGCCCGAAATTCAAATTCTAGTAATTTCAACCTGTGATCGGGAGTCAGTCTCACTGTGCCTTCATAATATGAAGTTGTGCCAAACCCAAATTGAGTATATTGTCCTATTAGTGAGGCGGATCTAACCTAGATAACTTATGACATCTCAAAAATGCTTGCATTGAACATAAGTTTGTAGCCATTACTTGACCAGGCGGGGTTTATTTCATAATGATGATATTAGATTTAATTAGAATCAAATTTATGTAATGCATGACAATAAATCACTCCCAAAGCAGTAGCCTATTTGTGCGTTTACAATTCACTGAATTTCCAGAAAACCTGACAGGTCCCTTGCTAACATCTATAACCAATAACAGGGCTGCCTATTGCAACATTGCAGGGCCTCAAATCTTGTATAGACACTTGCTAATGCTGAGTATCGCTAATTGCAATGGTGGATGTATTGACACTTCCTAAATTGTTTAATTGCAATCCATTTGAGCTCATCTGACACTTCCATCACCAATTTGTTCGCTGATGTTTCTCAATTGCACTGGAGATTTCAAAGGTCTCTGCTAACTGCATCTGATTGCTGTACATAAGCCCAGTGACTCTACAACTAACCCATCGGACATTTGGGCAGGTAACCACTTTATTTTTGCCGGTCACACGCTATTTTTGCCGGTTTTGACTGGCAAACCGGCACTTTTCGCGGACTCTGGTTCACACTATTTTTCAGCTTTGTTGCGCAAAGGGCATAATATAATCAGGAATAATCCCTGATGAAGCTGAGATCATGGCTTGAAGGTCCCCTGATATCTGTTAATTACACAAGGTGGTCATCAAACCTTTGGTCATAGATGGACTTTTGTTCCCTGATTGTCCAGATTTGAGGTATAAAAGGGAAATGTTTGGAGTGGACTGGCAGAGCGAGAGGAGGAGAGAAACAAGATGGTCTTACAGCGCCTTTTGCTTCTGGCCTTGGTGGCCAGGGCATACACAGGTTAGAAACTTTACTTATTTATAAAACACACTGACAATGTAAATGAATAAGTTTGCTTACTAATAATTTTACAATTCTCCAGGCTATATTAATTTACTAAAAGGTTTCAATTAATTGATGCAAATCTGTCTCAACCTTCGTTAATTTTTTAAAATACAATCCTTGTTCAACAAGCTATTTAAACTAAGTAAGATTACACAAGGAATATTTTTCTTAACTTAAAGTTCAATGCATTTTGGGGATTCTTACCAAATCATAGTTAGGCCTATAGCAATTATCACAACAATCGATCTGTCAAGCTTTAATTTAAAAGCCTTTCTTTGATGGTAGGCCTATTATCAATATATCAATTATGAAGGCTATACTTATAGAGAAGAAACTATAAGAATTAATGAAATAAAATAATGGATGCAATGAAAATGTTTTCCCGGTTATGACCGTTAAGATAACGCGTACTTTGTATAATGTATATATATTACCAAGTAAATTTACACTTTAGATATTTTGGGTAGCACCAGGAAGAGATTGCTCAAGTGCTGAGTTACTTATATTATTGATCCATGCAATTCACTTGAATTGAACAGAAGTTTAGCTATAATATTTGGGCATGAAACTGAATGCCATGACTACTCTAAACTAATAATGAAGAGGTGTAGCAGGCAGTTGGAGAATTGCAAACTTTTAACTTCGACCTTCTTGCCCATGGGTGGTGCAAAAAGCAAGGGGCCTATATGTAATGATCTCTTTTTCCTCACTTGAAAATTTCCTGTAGTTTTTTGTAACCAATGGCAAAAACTGGGCACAAAGCACATACCTACATGTGAATTCTTTCTCAAACATACATTTGCCCATTGGCGTATGCTTTACAATTTTCATTTGTCACAAGTAAGTGTATATACCAACCTAATCAGAATGAGGAAGAAAAAATATTTTTTCATCTTTGTGTCAAGGTGTCTTGGAAGACTAGGAACTAATGACAAAGGCAAACTTGCTAAAAACCAATAACAATTAACATTTTTTTTCCAATCCTTAAACATTGATTACCTCTGCTGCTTCTTAGTATTATGCATAGCTTTGGTGATGTCCGGTCTAATTAAAACATGCAATGATAATGTATACAATTAACTGATTCCATGACACATTTCATATCTTTTCAAATTGAGTATCTTGGGCATGATTGATTTTCAATAACATATTTTTGATCATCTTCCAAAATTTTTAGTTTCTTTGACCGAATTTATATGGTTTGCCAAAGATTGGGGGGGGGGGGTAGTCGCCCCTCTGCCCCCCCCCCCCTCTAGTACTCCTATATGCTTTTAACTCCATCATATCCTGAGTAAGGAACAGTCCATTGAAATTGGAAAGTGACGCTATAGAATCACATCTTATTGAACTTGCTGTCAATCTTTTAAGAGATAAATGGTGATATATGTTATTCTGTACATACTACAATTATTTCTGGGTCCCATTTTGTACATCAATTTCAAAATTTATCATCTCCTCTTGTAAAATCTATCACAGGGCCAGTGAGCTACACTTCAGAAACTTGCGCAAACACATGTGAAGAGAATGGACACAATTTCGAACTTGGAAAGACTTATGACTATGACTTGCTGACCACAGTGACCACTGCGATTCCTGGCGCAACTGAGGAGCAGTCTTCTCTTCAGTTGACTGCTGTGGCTCACATTGATGTCCTGTCACCTTGCGAACTTGCTCTCAGGGTAAGTCTTGAAGTTACAATGGATACATCAATTTTTTCTTATTAATTCTTTAAATAATAGGATCAGAGATTTTGTCAATTACAACCACAGAGTTACTAGTTTTTGCCAAGGAGAGTCGATTCTCAGCTTGTTTAAAAAATGATGGAGGTAGCTTGAAAATTAGTAATTTACACTTCAACAATTTCCATATCTATGGATTTTCCTCTCCTTCTTGTGCTTTCATTATACTTGCCCCTGCAATCTGGGCTTAAACCAGATTTTTAAAATGACAGATTCCAAGATTAGAGAAATTGATGTTTTGATTCTTCCTTTGCAGCTGCGTGATGTAGTTCTGCAGGAGGGAGGGACCACAGTCGACCGGTTGTCGGAAATGAAAACTGGACTTGAAGGAAACACTCTCCGGTTTGCCCTGGGCGGAGGTTTGGTGACCGGAGTTTGTCCTGAAGCATCTGAACAGACGTGGTCCCTCAACATCAAAAGGGCCATCTTGTCCTCACTGCAGAACTCCATGCCAGATTTTCATGTTGCTCACAGCACCACTGAAGTAAGTAAAGCTTTTTTGAAATGTTTTGTGTAATTTATATTCTGATAATATCAATATTAAGATCATAAATTTTCAAACTATTTTCTTTTTAGACTGATGTAATTGGAGTTTGCCCTGTAGTTTACAAACCTGTGGCCACCACAGAGAATGGTTTCACAGTGAAAAAGACAAAGGACATGTCTTCATGCAGCCAACCATCACAGGCCAATACAATGTTTCAGACCATGTCTCACAGCACTCCATCTGTAAGTTGATTTTTCCTGTAAAATGTCATATGTTGACCTGTTTGAATGAACCTTTCCTTCAGAGTGACAGTGCTTTTGAAATTACAGAAAGTGAAGTCCTTGCCTCTTCTGAAGAGCACCCATAGCTGTGAACAGGAGCTGTCATCCGAGAAGACACACATTGTGAAATCTGTCTGCAGGGAGTACCATGTCTTCAGACCATTTTCCAGAGGAGACAGTGGTGCAACCACAACAGTTGTTCAGTCTTTGTCCTTGAAGAGCCAGTCTCGCATGACTGTCACTCGCAATCGTGAGTTGAAAGAATATACATTTGGACCTTGAAAATGATTCCGTTATCAAAACCAGTCTCTGCAAAATTTACTGGAATACTGAATTACTTTTTTTGTGTGAAGTTGTGAAAATCTTGATAGTTTTCTTTACTTAAGATGATTTGTAATGATTACAGAGCCAGTAAACCTCAGGACTGACCTTCAGTATGAACATGTGGCCGACAGTGGTTCCCAGGAAAATGCTCAAAGGGAAATTGTATCTACCATGCAAAAGATCTGTGAGGTAACTCAAGAAGGTGTCCGTCCTGAAGTACCAGGGTTATTCCTTGATTTGGTAAAAGGCATGAGGCAGGCTGACCTGAACACCCTTGTGGGCATAGGCAGACAGGCTAAAAGGCTGTGCAGCAAAGCCGAGTAAGTTATTTTAAAGCTTCTATATTGTTAAGATAGACATTAGCATTGCCATTTCTGTTTTCTGTTCATTTTACTGCATATCTCTGACTTTAGCTAAGCAAGTGTATCTCTCACGCAGGTCTCTCTACCATGATGCTGTTCCAACACTGGGCACACCGGCTGGAGTTGGTCTGATGCGAAATATGATCAGAGGAGGTGAAGTAACAAAAGAGGAGTCTGACATGTGGCTGTCATCCTTGGCATTCATTCCTAAGCCTGATTTGCAGATGCTTCGAGAAGTGAAGGTGACTATGTGACATTATCATATTTCTTTGTTACAATTATTCCTGACCTCTTTCAAATGAGTGACTATCAAACAGGTCGATGTGTCTTACTCTCCATTAATTTGTTTCAGCCTCTACTGACAATGGAGTCTGTCCGTCGAAAGGCTTATCTTGCGGTTTCATCTCTCATCCATACATACTGCACCCAGAATGCGAATTGCGAGAATGATGTTCAGGAAATCATCTCTATCTTCCGGAATAATTTGGGATCAGATTGCAGTGGTGACCACAAAGTTATTCTTATGTCCCTCAAGGCACTTGGAAATACCGGACTTACAAGTAGGAGCATGAATGTATTAAATAACTGCATCGTGAATGAAGCACTGTCTATGGAAGTACGTGTTGCTGCTATCAACTCTATGCGACGCATGAATTGTAATGTAGACAAAAATGGTCTCACGCAGCTCTTGCAGTCTACTTTTGCTGATGCGGAATTGCGAATCAACTCTTACCTTGTGCTCATGCAGTGCCCAACAGAGGAACTCATCACTAAAGTCAAACAGATCCTTGAGAAAGAAGAAATCAATCAAGTTGGTTCCTTCGTCTGGACACATCTCACCAATCTAATGGAGTCATCTTCTCCTTTGAAGAAGAATGTGCAAACAATCTTGGAAAATGCACAATTGAAGAAGGCCTTCGATCTTGACAAGAGGAAGTACTCACGTAACATTGAATGGTCAGCTTTTTCAGAGGCTGTGAATGCTGGTGTGGCAGTAGAAAGCAACTTGATATGGTCTTCCCAGTCATTTGTCCCTCGTGCTGGAATGGTGAATTTGACCATCGACTTATTTGGCCAGTCTGTGAACTTGATGGAAATGGGAGGCCGCATGCAAGGATTGGATTCCATTTTGGAGAATATGTTTGGGGATAAGAAGGAGGGTTCCGCTATGACAAATGATGTCATTGGCAATTTTGACAGCACTGTAAGTAAATGAAATATACTTGTAATATTTGAAGTTATGCCTTGTGACATTTTGTCATTTCATGGCTGCTCAGTTACACATAATTATATTATTTCTTTTTTTGCAGTACAAAGTACCAAAGACAGATCCAAAGGGCTCCTACTACATCAGGATATTTGGAAACGAGATCAAGTATGATGATTTTGTTGGTTTTGAACTGGAGGGGATCAAAGATAAGCTCAACTACCTGCAATGGTTGATAGAGCTTGCCAAGGAACATAACATTGATTACACAAAATCCATGCTCTTCCTCGAGTCTGACTTGAAAATTCCTACAGTCGCTGGTATGCCTCTTGTGTTGAGTGTTGATGGATCAGCAACAATGGATCTGAAAATCAAAGGCAAGCTGGATTTGAGGAGTCTGCTAAGTTCACCCAGTGAGATTGATATCATTGGAAGTGTGAGACCAAGGTATGTGTCTTGTCAAGTTGATATGTTATTTTTCATGCGTTTATTCAAATGCTACAGTGTTCAGTAACTCATGTAAAACCCTTTTTGTAGTGCTGCGGTGGAAATCAACTCCAAAATGGGAGTAGATGCGTTTGTTGCCAAGACCGGATTGAAAATGTCCAATACATTCCATACTTCAACTCTAGCCGATGGATTAGTCCAGCTGAAAGAAGGCAAGATCTTCAATCTGGACATCAACATGCCTCAGGAACGCATGGAAATATTTAATGCTCAGTGAGTGACTTGAATCTTTGTGTTTTTTTCCTTAATTCTAATACCTGTAAGTTATAGGGCTAGAAAGAGGAAAGAGTAAATGATCTCTATTTGATTTCAGGAGCAAATTTTACATCACATACAGAGGAAATGAAGTTGAGCAACAAATGGAGCCTGAGGATCGCACAGAAGTCCATCGTTGCTTTGCTGGATCTCTGGTCCGTGCTCTAGGTGTAGAGCTCTGTGCTGATGTCTCTGTTCCCAGCCTTACCAAGATTACTGGACCCTGGTTTCCTCTCAGTGGACCAGTTCGTGCTGCTTTGAGTCTGCACAAGAAAGATTCCTTCACAAAATATCACATGGAAGCTCGAGTTGTGAAAGATGTTATCAGTCCAGATGTCATCAATCATGAGGTTGTGTTTGCCTTTAACACACCTGGTTCAATCTATGATAGAGAATTTCTCGTCAATTTTATGTTGAACAGACAGGAAAACAAAGTAAAGATGGATCTCAGGACACCCTGGAAGAAACTGGGACTTACTGGAAATGTGATAAATGAAGACAACTTAAAACAGATGACTGGCCAGATTAGCATTGATGATGTCATTCAATATTCTTTGCTAGCCGAAATCCAGATGAACCAGGGCAGGTATGCCATGCGCTTTATCCCTAAGGTTGAACTTGTTCTTCCTGGGAGGGCTCCTTTGAAGTTGTCTGGCTCTGCAACTTATCGCGAGGACAAGAAACTTGATGTGGACATCAGCATAGAGAATGTTCTGAAGGATCCTGCGGTCTTTAAGGGACTTGTTCGCAAGATCAAAGAGGACAAGAAAATCCGTATTGAATCTGATTTGGAGGTTCGAGTAAACAGCTTCAAGGGACAGATGTCTGGTTTCTTCGATCATCTCCGAACTAAAGATGAGATCAAAACAGACACTGAAGTGACTGTCAGGTATAGGACAGACAATGGACCACAGTTTTTCTCAGTTGGAAATCAGTTCCACTTTGAGAATCCTAAGGGACGCAAGGCTCTTCTGTTAGCAGGGTAAGCATATACTGGGATTAATGGCATTCATGATACATTATGTAGTCGGATTTATATAATCAGTTATTTTTCCATCCAATGATGTTAACTAAATGTCACATTCAATTTCCAGAACTGTTTCCTCAAGCCTGTATGCAAAACTGGACAGTGACTTCAGTTTGAACATGGTTACAGAAGGAAATGAAGCCCTCATGTCTCTGAACATGGGTCTCACAAATGATAAACCTAAGCGCATCACTGCTGACTTGCAAGGAAAAGTGGAAATGACTCGTCAACTTCGTTCCGCTGCTATACAGGGCCAGGCAAAGATAAACGTTATTGTAAGACCAAGTTTCATTATACTCATATCCATAGAATGCGTATGGAATTTTTTAATTCTTGCTCTAATGAAATATGAAACAATGTGAGGATCGATTACATAGACATTATGCGTTGTGTACTTTCAGGGCACTGAAATTGAGGCATCCCTAGACCATAAGCACAACCCAAATGAACTGCAAACATTTTGTAATGGTCGCATTGGTAGTCAGAAAGGAACCTTCAATGTCAACTTACGTCGGCAGAGTATCAGGCCTTTGAATGCTGTTGGAAATGTGAAGATTACATATCTGGACCATGAGATAACTTACTCCCAATCTCTAATTCAACAAGGCAATGTATATAGTCATGAAATGAATGTTGCCTTTGATGAGCGTCAGCTGCTTGCTTTGTCGTCAACCTTGAAGACAGGACAGCTTTATGAAGTCTCAACCGACCTTAATCTTGCATTATTGGACGCCATTCATGTGGAAGGTCAAATCAAGCCAGACATGTCCAACTTCCTTTCCAAAGCCAAATGCGTATATGGAATAAAATCTTTCTCTGCTGACTTACAGTGGCAGGTAAGTACTAGAAAGAAGCTTTTGTTTTAATACTATTTGTGTATGATGTGTTGCTTTGCTTTTGTGTTGATACTTTATTTTGAATTTGAATTCTTCCACTAATTTCAGCATGAAGGAACAATCAGGCAGTTTGGCAATAAAGCAGTCTTGAATGTGGATTTGGATGGTGACAAATATGGACTTGTTTCCGATGTTAGTTTGGATAATACCAGGACCATCAAGGTAAATGTTGAGAGCAGGATGGAAGTTCAGAATCAGGACATTAAGAAGATTGCAGTCTCAGGAATGTGTGTCATGTCCATTAGAATGCCTTCTGTAAAAGCCCGAGTTCAGTGGTGGCCTAATAATTTCATTGATGGCCAGATTGATGCTAAGCTGGATGGAAATGGGCTTTCATCTCCCGAACGTGAACTGGAAGGTTCTTTCAGCCTCAAGAGTTCATTCTATGAAGATGTTTCTGCCATCATTAAGCACAGCCGTAGTCCAGGAAAAGTAAATACAGAAGGAGAGGTTACATGGGCTCCTGACAGGAAAACTGACTTTACTTTTGGCTTACTAAAGGATGATACTTGGTCAGATGTGAATGTGAAACTTCTGATAAACTCGCCTTTCAGAAGATTCCAGAGAGTCAACAGCAATATTGCCTACCAACTTAACAGAAACCAGTTCTCATCAAATGGCCAGCTTGGACTTAATGACAAACTTGTCACATATGAGTTCACTGGTGCTGCAAGTTGGAAGAACAGTGCTGTCGAACTAAAAGCTACCACACCATTTGAACAATATGAGAAAATTGCTATTGTGATCAAGAATAGCCACAGTGGCCAGGTCTATGCTTCAATGGTGAAACTGGATATCAACTCTGATGAAAAGTTTGGATTGGATTTCAACATGGAACATGAAGGAAGAGGTTACTTCATCAAAAACACTGGTAGTCTTGCTTTGAATCTACCGATTGTGAAATATCAGACAAACAAACTGACATGGAGCCATGAAAATAATGCCCGTAACTTCAACAGCCGAATTGTGATTGAAGCAAGGAATGAAAAGTTGGTATTTGACTTTGAACTGAAGAACAGGAAAGTATTTTCCATCAAGACCAAACTGCTTACTCCATTTATCCAGGACATCTATGTATCTCTGGACCATCAGAGTGACCGACGTGAATATGTGTACAAGACATCGGCATCTGTTCAGCATGGAGATGATGAGATGAAGCTTGAAAATGATCTAAGCCTGCTATCCACTTCACAAATGCTGAAAACTATGTTGAAAACTCCATTCACCGGCTATGAAGATTTAATTCTGGACATAAGTAGCAGTCGTCAGGAAAGAACTCATGAAGGGCAATTTAAACTTCTCATGAATGAGGCAGAATACAGTATTACTGGGACCTTTATCAACAATGGACTACCAGCTTTGACTCTGGAAATCCTGGGCAAGTGTCCTCACTCTCCTGATGCATCACTTAGGATTGTCAATGAGAAGCAAGGTAACATCTGGGAAAGCAAGATGAATGCTCAGTATCAGCAAGATAAGAGTGTTGCCCTCATCGCTACTCTTGGCCTGAATGACCTGAAGAAATTGAGTGTTGACATCAGCTCTCCTTTCAGTTTCATGGAAAAGGCATCACTTGACCTTGAGCATTATGGTTCACCCAGACAGTTCCAATCCAAAATGAAGCTATCTCATAATATGTTGACTGATGATGTGGACATTGCAGCTCTGTTGGATGTAATTGATCTGAATGATGCTAAGTTGGAAGTAACTGGAAGATCACCGCTGCAATGGCTCAGGACAGGGAAAGCTGTCGTTAGGCATAGGTTCAATGGAGAAGTTTACCAGACTGACAGCATCCTTGAATATACAGGAACGCAGCTGTCTGCTTCCAATACTCTTCAACTGACCAATGCCAGGTTATTCAGCAACCGTATGCAGCTCAAATATGGAAATAAGAAGATGGATTCTGAACTTCAGGTTAATGCTGAAGATGGGGTTTCTGTCAGTTACAAGCAACAAAGTACCTTATGTGGGGAACAAACTGCAATTCTCAAGCATCAGGGAGATTGGAAAAACTTAAAGACAAGCCTTTCTTTGAGTCTTAATCCTTCAAAGGTATTTTCATCCGAAGCCACCTTCTTCCTGAAAGGAAATGACTTGGATGCCTCATTGCAGATTGCTACTCCAGTTGAGAAGTTGCAATTGTTTGAAATGGTTGCCAATCATCATGGAGCTATAAATAACTTTGAGAATGCCATCAAGGTGAATTACAACTCTGAACTTCTGGTTGCAAGAATCCGTTCAGATGTCTCAAGTTACAAAGATATGAAGATTGAGGTGACAGGCGAGACCCCATGGATCGCAGTGAAGAACATCTTTGGTGAAATTAAACACAAGCATATCCAGTAGGGTGCATCTAACCCCCTTACATCCTTGGATCACCTCTGACTTTTTTTTGGGGGTGAGGTTTGGTGTCCTGAACAAAACCCTAAAATTTCATTGAAATCCATTAAGGTCTAGGGGTGGCTGATTGCAATTGAAAATTATGCAATATTTATGTTTTTCGATCATTAAGGTAATCCGCGGTTCTCCGTAACTTGGTCAATATTAGAGATACATCAAAGATTATGATTTCTCTAGAAAGCCCTGATCAAGAGCTTCAAAATGAATACCAACAATCTATGTTTTCATGCATTTTAAGCAGTGGTAGTCATCATTTTCAAACAAGAAATGAGGCTTTTTCCAATGACTCTATGCTAGGCCGTATAAAATTGCGACAAAGTTAACCGATCAGAACCCAACCTTCCCAAAAGTTGTGGATGGAGTCCATAAGACTTCCTGTGAAATTTCAGGTCAATTGAAGACGTCCTTACACAGGTTCACCCCTCACTTTTGATTTTACATTAAAAAATGGCGATTTTCGGGATTTTCGGACTGTATCTCAACAAGCTTTCCACATAGAGAGCTGCAAATACACTCAAAACGTGCAGAATGGTCATATTTGATGTGGTCCATGTGCCCTTTTACCTTCTTGGTACCATCTCTGTTGTTATGCTATGAAAACTGGTTCCAGGAACTCTGGGAAATAATACGAAGTCCTAATCCTAATGCCGCAACAAGAAACACTAAGAAATTCCATGGCACCTCTCACTTTGCATGCATGCTAAATGTGTCCTTTGGTAATATATTTGGAATTCATGAAGTCATTGAAGTCATCCCAGTGATAAAAGATGACAGAGCATTATTTGTGTATCCTTCTGCCAGAAAGGGTTAACAAGTTTGACATGACCTGCCACGGCTGGAACACTTGGAAGGTCTGGTAATAATTCCATAGCTATTGAAAACTTTCAAACAAAGACAAAGTTCATGTGACAGCTGTGAACCTTTTCTCTGATTAAATATCCACATACAGCATAAAAAAATGTATTCTGCATTTCTGTTTTATCCTCAACAGCATTTCAATATAGTTGCCATACCCAAATCAAAATCAAGTCTTGTGTCGCTGACACAAAAGGGTTCCTAACAGCATCTTCTCTGTTAACTTCATCAGCTTGTACACCTATAGTTGCCATTCTCTTATTATGAGTGGCAGATTCATTCATGTGAGCCTCAACAGCTTTGTATTCTTCTCCAACACTAAAGCCTGAAATGTTCAGCATCCAACAATTTAAAGTCGAATGCTACCGTGACTGAAATATTTCCTGTTGTTTATGGTGACACAGCTGAGGGGAGTAATTCATCCTTGTCAATATGCAGTCCAACATATTTTCTGGTTGTGGTTGCAGAATCAGTAGCATGTGTAATTATGGGACCAGCAGCTTTTGTTTCCATCTCCCTTTCATTGAATTCCATAGTGTCTTCATAAATGTATCATTATGAATCAGGCACATCGTTATCATCATTATAATCATTTTTTTTGCACATATGCCCAATTGCATTGACCACTTGTGGCTGAATGTGGCTATACCACAGCAGTTTCTCAGCAATGGCACGTCTATATAAATTTGCAAGCTGTTGTTGAGGAAAGATGGTCTGGTGCACATTCAGATAGAATAGTCCTGAGAGTTAGATGGATCATCATCTTCGCAATGGCATTAACAATTCATTGAAATCAAGCTCTCCACATTTTTCTATACATCTCAGTGACCACCTGCCCCTCTTGGAATTCATTATTACATTACAAAATTTAACTGCCATTGACTCGCAGCTTTCACCAAAGATTTCAATTTCTACTTCTAACAGCAAAACAAAAAGTGGTAGGGACACTGACAGTCGTATCCATATGCAACTTCCAGTGCAGAATAGCACTATCTTCTTCTCTCTGATCGACGATGTCTTCACCCTTGTATTTGCTCCAACTTGCCAAGGGCAATCCATCAGCCCTTGCAGTCTTTAAACATACCAGTTGCTGAATGAATCTTCTCTAGAAGATATTTCCACTTCTTTAAAGTGATGCCTATGCATTTTCAAGACTGTCCAAGATTATTGTCTCTCATAATATAAAATTCTTTCAAATCTCAGTCTGAAGAGATGAGTATATTTTGTCATTTTTCAATGTATATTCACCCAAAAGGCCATATCTCAATAACCATTGAACCTACAAAATTGAAATTGATGCTAAAATGTTCAGAATATCCATTTTTGTATTCAATGCCAATACATTTATATGACCTAAAGTCAATAGTTTTCATATTTTGATGGAAAATACGATTTTTGACATCTAAATAGACGCAGTTTGACATTTAAGCCAGTAGCAGCTGGAATAAGCCTTGAAATTTGGTTTGGTAATATTTTCCTTGTTTCTGGAGACAATGAGCAGACTTTAAGAGGGTCCCCACAAATTTCCATGATAAATTCCCTCTACTTGTGCACAAAATATGAGGATTTTCGGTGTTTTCTTAGCTTTTTAGAGTTTGCAATCTTCAAATGAAATCAGCCACCCCTAGGCAACCTTCAAAATGGATGAAATTTGGCAGAATTACTCCTTTCTATGAACCTCACCACCAAAAAAAAGTCAGAAGGGATGTGACAAAATTTTGCATTTTGAGGGGGATCAGATGCACCCTAATATCCAGCAGACCCATCAGACCGACTTCAGCTTCACTTCACCAACTATGGATCTGGGAATGTCGCATGTCCTTGAAATTAGCAGCAAGAAAGTTTTCACCAGCAAAGCCATGATGAAGTTCCAAGAGGATACCATGGTTGAGACAGAACTTAAAGTGGATTTGGCTGATGATATATCCATAAGTGCAGCCCTGAGAAGTCCTTGGACTGGAGAGCAGAAAGCGTCAGTTATGCACAAAGGTACTTGGAAACAATTTGAGACAACTGTGACTGTAAATCCTAGTCAGTCTGAAAATGTGATTAGCCATGTGCAATTCACACTGGCTGGCAATAGACTCAATACTCTTGCAAGAATAACAACAACTTATCAACAGTTGAGAAATTTTGAGTTAGCTGTGTCTCATCTTGGCTCCCTCAGAAGTTTCGAGACTGAAATGAAGGTTGATCTGAATGGAAGAAGCCAGAATGCAAAGATCATTGCGATTACACGTATGAATGACATCAACCTGAAGCTCACTGCTACAACACCAATTGCTCAATTTGAAACTACTGAGGTGGCTTTCACTCATAAATATGGTCAAGGAATTGGACAAACAAACTTCAAAGGACAATTGGGAAGAAGAACATTTACAGCTTCTAACATGCTGGAGATTACAAATGCAAAGACCTTCAATAACAAAGCTGTTGTGGCCTACTTAGAAGAAACTATTATGCAGCTGGAGGTGAACTTGAATGCCATGAGGAATATTGATTTCAGCTCTGTCTTCCGCAGCAAGTGGACTGGTGTACAGATGGCTTCCCTTGTGCATCAAGGTGGATTTAGGGATTTTGAAACAAGTGTGAAAGTCAGCCCAATGCATGGACAGACGCTGGTATATTATTTGCAAGCAACTGTTTCTGATAACAGCTTCAAAGGACGTTCTAAACTGAGCACACCCTATTCCCGTTTGGAAATGGCTGAGGTGACAGTGAGCCATCAAGGCAGAATAGAGGAATTTGTGAGTAATGTGATGATCAAGTACAACAAGAAACAGTTGGATGGACAATTATCTGTGAAAATGGACAACATCAATGATATCAAGATAGAAGTTTCGGGGGCTACACCATTTGCAGGATTTGAAAAAGTTGTCGGCAAACTGCTTCATCAGTTCGATGGTCGTCAATGTCAAAGTGATATCACTTTTGAAACAACATCACTCAAGACGTCTGCTTCAAACTTCATCCAGAAGAACAGTGCTAAAAATTTTGTAGTGAAGACAGCAGCATCTTGGATGAACAAGGAGGTGATTGCATCAGAACTGTCAGTCAAAGTAGAAAGCAATGCTGCAGTTGAGGCGAAGCTCCAAACATCTTGGACTGGCAAACAGTCGCTCACCTTCATGCATAATGGCAACCTGGAAAACTTTGACATTTCACTTGATGTCAGCCCTCGTGAGTCACAGCACATTACAGCTCAGATGCAGTTCTCTCTATCTGGGAGGAAGGTCAACGGCAATCTGAAGATAACAACACCCTATGCTGGAGTCGAATCATTTGAGGTGGCACTTAAGCATCAAGGAAGGATCACAAAATTTACATCTGAAGTCACAGCAAGTCTGAACAACCACATGACGAGGACAGAGTTGGTCTTTGACGTGCGTGATGTGAATGACATAGCTTTGAAAGTGGAGCTGATGCTGCCTGTTGATAGGTATGAGAACACCAATCTTCTATTCAAACACAAAGTAAATGGCCAGACTTATCAGACTGATTTAGCTTCTGATATTGGACAATACAAGGTTGGAGCTTCCAACACTCTACAGATCCGAAGTGGTGGCACTTTCAGCACCAAGGCAAATGTCTTGTTCCAAGAGCAATCTGTTGCTGATCTAGAAGTGGATGTGGATGTCACCTCAAATATTGGTTTCAATGCAAAGTTTGTCAGCCAATGGACTGGTGAGCAGTCTGTCACTCTTTCACATCAGGGAGGATGGAGAAATTTTGTAACTGCTGTTAAAATTGGAATTACACAAGCAAACTTCATCACATTTGATACAAAATCAAGTCTCCAAAGTGAGCAATACAATGGATTTGCCCAATTGACCACACCTTACTCTGAAATCAAAATGTTGAAAGTTTCCGTGAATCACAATGGCAAGATTCAGAGCTTTACAAACCAGTTAGAGATGGTTCTCAATGAAAATGTATTGGACAGTCAGCTGACTGCAAATTTCCTCAAGCTTGATGATTTCAATATGAAGTGGATCGCAAAAACCCCATTTACGGGATTTGAAGACATCAATGGATCCATTCAGCACAAGTTCTCAGGCCGAACCTGCAATTCTGAGATGACATTTGAGGCACCCAAGTCAAAGATGGCTCTATCAAATGCTTTGGAGATTAGAAGTAAACGATCCTTTAACAACAAGGCTTCAATCAGGGTACTGCAGAATACAATGGACTTTGATGTTGATGTTGATATAAGAAGAAATATTGCTTTGAGTGGAAAACTTGAAAGCACCTGGACTGGAACACAGACAGCGTCCTTGACACACCAGGGAACATGGAGTGATTTCCAGACATCAATCAAGATAAGTCCGAGACAATCAGATAATATCATTGCTGACACCCAGTTCTCTTTGTCAGGAAACCGACTTAGAAGCTCTGTGAAAATTACAACTCCATACCGTTCACTATCTGTATTTGAAAGTCGCATTAACCATCAAGGCAGTGTGAAAAAATTTGTCACTGAATGTTTCTTGATATTCAACGGCCACAGCAACAGTTTGAACTTGGGAGGAGATTTCCGAAACATCAATGAAATGTCCATGAAAATCTCAGCATTGACTGCAATTGAAGGTTTCTCAAGAAATGAACTCATCTTTAATCACAGAACTGCTGACAATGTTTTCCAAAGTGACCTGCAAATGAAATTTGAAGAGGAGACATTTACTGCATCTAATGTCATGCAGCTTTCCAGCTATAAGTCTTTCATTGTTGACACTGATGTGAAACATGGAGATGAAACTGTTGCTGAATTTCAACTGAATGTCAATTCAGTGAGGAAGGTTGTTACCTTACTCAGGACAAAATGGAGTGGCAAGCAGACAGCTTCACTCAGCCATGAAGGCCACTGGAGAAATTTTGAGACAAATATTGATATCAGCCCCAATGATGGAGACCATATAATCTTGGGAGTGAAATCTGCATTGCAAGGTTACACATATGATGGCCTCATTAAAATAACCACACCATATGATGAACTCAGCGACTTGGAAGTTGCTGTCAAGCATAATGGCCATGTCAAGAAGTTTGATGATGAAATCTCTGTTAGTTTCAACAGAATGGTATTCCAAGGCAAAGCGACTGTTGATGTGACTAATGTTAATGACATGCACATTACGGTCACTGGAAATACACCTTTCAGGGGTTTCAAGGTATTGGATGGACTCTTCCAACATCAGTTCACTGGACGCATATGCAAAACAGAGCTTGTTTTAGAGGCACCAACTGGCAAGGTTGCAGCATCAAACATGATTCAGATCAGGAGCAAGTCTTCATTCAACACTAAGACATCACTGAATATGATGGAGGACAAGATGGCAGATCTGGAGTTGGATGTTGATGTGGAAAAAAGCATTTCTTTGAGAGGGAAGTTTGCAAGCTCTTGGACAGGAGTTCAGGGAGCATCACTGACACACCAAGGTGCCATGAACAATTTCCAGACTGAGGTGAATATCAGTCCCCAGGAGCAAGAAGTGGTGACATTGAACATCCAGGTTTCACAGCAAAATGAAAATCTCAGTGGACTAGTGAAGATTACTTCCCCTTACTCTATTCTGAAGAATCTAGATGTCACCATGGTTCATCAAGGCATGTTTAGAAAGTTTTCGAATAATGTGGTAATTAACTTCAATGAAGACAAAATTGAATCTGAACTTTCTGCTGATTTGACAAATTTGAGGGATGTTAATGTGCAACTGACTGGACAAACATCATTTGAGGGAGTTCAAACCATCAATGGCCATTTCATTCATAAGTTGGGCAAGCAGCAGTGCCAGACACAATTTCAGTTTGAAACACCAATGAAGAAAGTTGCCCTGTCACATGTCATGAAATTTGAGAGGAAAAGCTTTAGTTCAAAGTCACTGTTCAATTTGAATGGCCAGAAGACGGATATGACTCTTTTGATTGACAATTCTGATATTTTCTCAATCAATGCTTCCCTGAGTAGCCCTTGCACTGGAGAGAAGAATGTTTCAATTGTGTCTCAAGGCACTTGGAGGAACTTTGAGACATATGTTGCAGTCAGCCCCAGGAAGTCGGAGGTGGTTGATGTCAAGGCCAAATTTTCTGCACACAGTGACATTGATGCAGGTTTGAAAATCTCATCAACTTATTCAGACTGGGACCTCTCATTGTTTGATTTCCGACATACTGGATCAGTGTGGAAGTTTGGAAATGAGCTTGATGTTGAGTATAAGCAAAAGAGTGGATCAATGAGAATTTCAGTAGATTTTTCTGACTGTCATAACTTGCATGCTTCAATTTCATCCGAGCTGCCGTTCTATGGTTTGGAGAAGATCAATTTTGATTTCAAGCACATGCAGACTGCCACGGAGTACAACTCAGGCATTGAGTTACAGATGTATGAGAATGCAGTCAAGGCATCCAACTTGGTTCGTATGGATGGAAGTCAAGGAATGAGTACTGAGATGTCATTGGAATGCTCTTTTATGGACAGAGTCGCTTTGTCAATGGATATTGATCTGAAGGATACAAAAACTGTCACAGCAGTGTTCACAAGCCCTTTGACAGGAAAGAGGATGATGAACTTGGTGCATAAAGGCAAAATTGAGAATTTCCAGACCAAATTCAGTCTCACCTCGCCAACTTCTCAGACATTGAAATTTGATGCTCAGTTTTCTTTGGAAGGAAACAGTGTGAACGGTAAAGTCAGCTTGGAGTCAGCATTTTCCACAGTAAGACTGGTTGAAGTAGCACTCACCCATGAAGGAGATGTCTTCAGCTTTGAAAATCAACTTACTGTGAAGTATAACAATGCCTATGGGGAGGCAAGGAGTAGATTTTCCTTGGATACTACAGGTGTTGAAGGCAAGTTTGAGATGGAAACTCCTTTTACTCACTTGGAACAACTTTCCTTCTCTATGTCACACAAGGGTGATCTGGTTAGCTTTAACAGCAAATACGAGCTCGAGTACAAGGGTAGGAAAACAGTATTCACAGGTGTTTATGACTTCAAAAATACTGAAATCTCTGGAAAATTTGATTTGAGGTCACCATACAGAGAAGTTCGGTCTGCTGGATTACAGTTTACTCACAAGGGAGATGTCCGTGACTTCCAAAACAATGGGGCCGTCTATATGAATGATCAACAGTATTCAGCAGAGTCTGTATTCACATCAAGGGACAATTCTGTTCATTTCGCAGCAAAGATCCAGTTGCACCATGATTACAGCATGGAACTTAACCACAATGGTGCTCTTGCCAATTTCGCAAACAATGTGACCCTGCATATGGATGAAGAAGTAATTATAGTGCAAAGCAACTTCCGAATGAATGATGGAAATATTAAGACATCTGCTGCAGTGAAAACACCATTCACCGCCTTTAGAAATGCAAATTTGACTTACACACACAAGGGAAATCTGATGGACTTCGAGTGTAATATGAATGCCCGGATTAATGACCAAGAAATGAGGGGAAAACACATCTGGAAGCTAACAGAGAAGGTCCTTCTGCATAGTTTGATTTTGAACACTCCATTTGAAGGTTATTCTGAACTGAAGTACAACATGGGCCACCAAGAGAAAAAAGGTATGATGAAGCAGAACCTGTTGTTGAGCATTGAAGGAGATAAATTTGAAGTGAAGGCTGCTTTCAAGAAGACAACAAACAAGATATCAGGGAACATCAATGTTCATACTCCATTCTCAGCAGCGAAAAAGATGTCACTCATCATGATGCACAAGATGGTCGATACATTCAATTTCAACACTGACATTTCTACCTCATTGAACAGCCACACAATTACAATCAGTGGCTCTTGCTCCAAGAAAAACAATATGATTGAGGCTTCTGTTGATATTGCAACACCGTTCCAAAGAGTATCCCGAGTGAAAGGACTTTTCAAGCACACTGGACCCCTCAACAGCTTCAGCAATGAGTTGAATTTGTCTATTGATGATACAGTGATGTCTGCTGGTACCAGTTTCAGATTCCAAAATGAAGCCATGAGTGCTGATATCTCCATTGAAACACCATTCAGAACAGCTCGTATGTTAAACCTCAGAATGTCTCACTATGGAACAGGCATCAACTTCAGAAATAACATGACTGGAACCTATAATGACCACATTGTCAACAGTGCAGTCTCTATGTCTGTACAAAATGGAGAAATCAAAACGTCTTTGAGACTTCAAACTCCCTTTAAGGGTTATAGGAATCTGGCATCTGGAATCCATCTTCGTAAGGAATCAAGTAGCTTCAACAGTGAATTTTCAATAGAAATGGGAAGGAAGAAAGGCACTCTCCGCCAGCGACTCATTTTGCGGGATGTACAATCTGAAGGCTCAATTATCCTGGAGACCCCATATCAGGGATACAGAAACTTGGGATTGAAATTCAAACATGTGGGATCAGTGCAAAACTTCAATGCTGAATTCACTGGTTATAGGAACAGCCAAAAGATCCAGATAAAAACATCCTTCAAGATTCATGGCTCTAAGGTGGACTTGAAACTTATGATTGAAACACCTTTCACAAGCTTCTCAAAGGCTGGAGTCATTGTGAAACACAATGGATATATTCGTGATTTCTACAATGTAATTTCTTTGAGTTTCAAAGAGACATCTATTGAACACACAGGTGTGTTTTCTATCCGTGGACAAAACATAAATGCCAATTTCACACTCAACACACCATTTGAAGTTGCGCGCTTATTGAAATTCCAGATGTCTCATTCAGGTACCATCAAGAAGTTTGAAAACATGATGACTGCTACTTACAACAAATACAACATCAGAAGCAATGGTCATTTTGCTCTTTTGCCCAACACTGTTGAAGCCAATTTCCAAGTGCAGACACCATTTGTAGGATACACCACTTTGGCCATGTCTGTGATGCACAGAGGGAAATGGATTCCGAGCAGAAGCAAGTATGTGATAAACCTTGAAGATGATAGAATTTCTCTCACTCATGACATAACTTCTAATGATTCTAAACTGGATGCATCGATGCTAGTTGAGACAACCTACCCATTTTTCAATAAAATAGGATTCACCACTAGTCACAGTGGTCATGCTATGGATTTCATGAATGAATTTAAGCTTTTCACTGGATCAGATGCTGTTGTAGGAGACCTCAAGTTTGCACTGATGAAGGCTACTGTAAACTTTGAAACAAACCTGAAGACTCCAATTCCAGGTTTTAATGAAATGGGCATCAATTTCCAGCAGAATGGACTTTCGTGGAATTTCAACAATGAATTGAAGATGTTCCTTGAGAATAATGCCATTACAAGCATTAACAGTATGGAGGTGGCTGGTCATAACGTTGCCATAGATTTTAAAATTGAGACTCCTTTCCAAAAATTCTCCACATCAGGCATTGTTTTCAAACACCAGGGAGGTTTGACTGATTTCAACAATGAATTAAATATTCACATTGGACAAGATGCGGTGAGTGGAGTAAACAGCTTTAAATTGACCAGACAAGCCATTTCAGCTGATTTCAAGCTGGAGACTACATTTGCAGGATTTTCAACCATGGGTTTTACCTTGAAACACAGAGGTCCAGCAACAAACTTCAACAACCAAATGAAGATATACCTTGAGAAGAAAGCTATCACTGGTGTCAACAAGTTTGAGTTTGGAGGAAAATCACTTTCTGGTGACTTCACACTTGTAACTCCATTTACAGGATACTCGATCATGGGTATTAATCTGAAACATGAGGGTCTACTGAAGAAGTTCAGCAATGAAATCAAGTTGTATGTTGAAAGTAAGGCTATCGTCAATTCAAACACTTTTGAAATAGGTGGACAAGCCTTATCAGCTGACATCAAGGTAGAGACTCCTTTTAGAAGATTCTCTTCAATGGGTGCCGTTGTAAGACACCAGGGCCAGCCTCGCAGCTTCAACAATGAAGTCAAAGTTTATTTGGAGAACAATTTTGTCACCAGTACAAATAACTTCGGAATTGAAAATGAAGTTGTATCAGCTGATTTTAAGGTTGAAACTTCCTTTGATGGATACTCAACACTTGGCATGACTGCTAAACATGAGGGACTCGCAAGGAGTTTCAAGAATGAACTGAAAATATTTGTTGAGGAGAAAGCCATCACAAGCATGAACAACTTAGAAATAAATGGGCGAACAATTTCAGCAAACTTCCAATTGCAAACGCCATTTGAAAGATATTCTTCCGCTGGAGTTGCTATTAAGCATCGTGGTTTGCTGAGAAATTTCAACAATGAAGTGAAGATGTACATAGAAGAGAATGTGGTGAATACATGGAGCAGCTTCCAAGTTGAAGGAAGATCCTTGACTGCTGACTTCAAGGCTGAGACTACTTTTGCTAATGCTAAACTCCTGGCATTCAAACTGACACATTCTGGGCATCTGAAGAATTTCAAGAATCATTTGATGACAACATACAATGACTACAAGTTTGAAAATAGAAATTCATTTGTTCTGTATCGCCAGAAAATGGTTGCGAGTATTGAACTAGAAACTCCTTTCATTGGCTACCGAAATTTAGGATTATCATTCAAGCGTGTAGGATTGGCATCTGACTTCACTATTGATGTACTGGCAAAGAAGGAAGATCTTACCATTGATGGAAAGTGCACATCAAAATTTACCTCATCTTCATACATGATAGCAGGTTCTATGGAAAGTCCTTTTGGAGATATCATTACAAGGATTAACCATGAAGGCACTTTGACTAATTTCAAGAGTGAAGCTTTCCTGAAGATCAACTCTCTTCAATATGATGTCAATATGGAGGCCCAGACATCAGGAGATGCCTTGACCCTGTCGACCATTCTTACAATGCCTGAGAAATATGGTATCATCTTTGAACATAAAGGACCCTGGACTGGTTTCAACAACAAACTTCATGTGATAGTGGCTGATGAACCTCATATTGCCACCTCATCCTTTAGTTATGGTGAGGACATTGAAGCCAATGTCAACCTTGAGTCCACAAAGATTCCTGCTACAATGAGTTTTAAACATGGAGGACAATCCTGGAGGAACTTTAAGCAAGAATCATCTTTGAATGTGATGGGACAAACTTACCAACATAGTGGTGAATTTGTGCTCCAAGGCAGAAAGGTTAATGGTCTGTTCACCTTGAACACACCACATGAACAAGCCAGATCCTTGTCCTTGAAATTCAGTCATCAGGGCAGATGGACTAATTTTGAGAATCAACTTGCTCTTCAATTAAACGAAGACACTATGACAACCAACTCTCAGTTAACAATTAGTGCCAAGAGAGTTAAAGGTGGCATCTATATTAGGATTCCCGATGAATACAGTGTTGAGATTATCCAGAAAGGACCCAAGACAGATTTGACAGCTATCATCAAGGTTGTCACTGGCAATAAGAAATCTCAGCTGAATACAGACTTCAAGACCACCAATGGTATTGTGGATGGAACATTTGAATTGCGGTCAGCTTACCTGGCAGGCAACATCGAGGCCAGTATCAATTACAACAGAGGACAAGGCACCTTCACATCTTCTCTGAGGACTCCTTTTGAGAAATTTGAACACATGAGAGCTGAAATAAGCCACCAAGGAAAAGTGAGTGACTTCACAACAACAGTGAAATTGATTACACCTGCCACACAGTTTCAAGATATAACCTTTCAGTTCAACCACAAGGGAAATCGTTTTGACTTTGTTCAGAGTGGATACATGGATGTCAATGGAAAGCGAGTTTCAGGTGATGTCACCTTTGTTAAGACAAAGCAAAATATGCAAGCAACTGTAAATATTAAGACTCCATTCTCAAATATTGAGACAGGTCATGCCAAACTTAGTCATCGAGGCACATTGAGAGACTTCAAGACTAATGCTGTCATTCAGTGGAACAACAAGAAGGTAGAAGGAGCAATTGACTTCAAGAAAGCAAGAACTATTGAAGGAAATGCTGTGCTAACCACACCATTTGCGGCAATCCGCCAGGCTGCTTTAAGTCTGAACTACCAAGGAACAATGCAAGACTTTGTGATGTCAAGTGATGCCAGTCTGAATGGTCAGAAAATCACTGGAGTTGTGAACTTTGTGAAACGTGGTACAGTCTTGGAATCTACAGGTACACTGAGAACCCCATTCTCTCAACTGAAAGATGGTAGCTATAAGATTAACCACAGAGGTTATCTAAGTGACTTTGCCACTTCAGGGGAAATCAAATTTGATAACAAGGTCATCGAAGGTGAAATTGTGCATAAGCTCGCCCCAGAAATCATGACCACTATGCGTCTTTCTACACCCTGGAATTCTTTGAAACAAGCTAAGATCAATTTGAACCACAGGGGACATCTTTTGGACTTCTCAACTATCTTCAGTGGCCAGTTAAATGGACAGGTGATTGATAGCAACATTGGCTTCATGATGACTGCCAGCAAGATGAAAACCTCTGCTGCCATAAGGACACCGTTTGAACAGTTCAAGGAGTTGACTTATACATATACTCATGACATTCAGCCTCAGGATTTCAAGGCCACAGCCACATTAACATTGCCCCTGAAAGTCTTCAAAAACTTCAGAGGAGAATTTGGCCTATCAGGCACTTCTGATGACCTTAAAGGAACATTGAAAGTGAACACTCCTTTTGATGCTTTGCCTGAGAGTGTCATAGTTGTGACACACACTGGAGATATGAAGGCATTTACTACTGCATGTTCATTTGTGGCTGCAAGCAGAAATATTGAAGGAAAGATGACTCTACAAAGAAACAGAAAACTCCATCTTGCCACTCTAAAGATTTCTACACCAATCAGGAAATTGAAGGATTTCTACTTTGAGATCAAGAATGAAAAGAAAGGCTCAGAAATGACCACACACATTGAAGCTACCTACAATGGGGAGAAGCACTTTGACACTGACTTCACAATCAACACTGGAGATCTTACTTACGCAACATTAAATATCCATGCTCCTGTAAATGTGGAAATAAGAGGCAGGAACAAGAAGAGAACTAAGGAGATGATCTTCAATATTCCAAGTGTGCTGTACCTTACAACATCATATCTAAAAGAAAAAGGCAAGTTCACCCAGGCAACACAATTTCAACTGGGTAATGATGCCAGGAACAAATTCTCTTATACTGTAGAGGGAAAAAAGACTATGACCAACCAGCAAGTCTCATATGGTGGAAAGCTAAGTCTTGAATCGCGACACGGAAGTTTCAAGAGTGGGCTTGAACATGTTATCAACCACAGAAAGCAGCAATACATTACAGACTTGATGATTCAACGGCTTAAACTGAACAGTGACATCACTCTGCAGAAGTCCCTGAAGTCCATTTTCAAGATCACCCATCCTAGTCTGAATAAAGTAAGTATATTGTTGAACTGTGCAAAATTTTCACCTTGGTAAATCTCTGAATTTGTGCAAATTATTAATTGTTCTCTCTGTTTAGGAAATTGTAATTGGAGTTGAAGGATCCATGATTGATGCCTACCAATGCAAGCTCAACCTCGACTATGATGGCCAGAATTTTGAATTCACTGGAAAGCTGGCTGATGAGTCACCCTCACACGGCAATACCAAGTACATTGCTGAAGCTCACCTCACTCACCCTGGAAGTCATCTCGATGTCCAGTTCACTTCTAAACTCATGAACAACATTGAAAAGATGGGGGGAGACATGGAGGTGAAATACATGATGACCAAAGATCGTCAACTCAGGAGCAATGCCTTGAGGGCTGAGATCAATAAGATCAAGGAAGAGCTCAAATTGGAAGTGAGTCAGACATTTGATAAATTCCGAATATCGGTTTTCTGACCTTTGCTTTGATAGTACGAACTTACTTACCTTTTGAGCTAATTTATTTTACTTTATAATTTGTTTGACAGGTTGATACACCAGTGAAGCATTTATCCATGCGAGGTCGACGTCTGAATTCGGGAAACGGAAGACATTTTGCCGTTTCAGGAACAGTTGATGATCGAGACATGAGTGCAGACATCCAGCTCCACTCTGGTGCTCCTGGCTTTGATGTCAGTCTTCAGTTGGACTCAGGTGCATACAAAAAGCTCTTTGTCTTTTTAGTGTTTTTTATATTGGAGAGAATATAGTAGAGCTCAAATTGGTAATAACAATAACATGATTCCTTTCAAATGCAGAAAACAAAATCTTGGTTTCTGGAAAGTACGAGGAGCCTTCATCACTGCAACTTCAGGCTTTTAGAGAGGAATCTGGACGCAGAATCAGAGAAAGTGAAATGTATGTCACTCTTAACAGTGATAACATCCTCAGTGCCAAATTTTTCATAAATCCCAACTTCTATGCTGATATGAAGGTAATGTGACAGAAATAGATAATTCTGACTTACATATTTCCAAATTGTTCATAATTAATTCTTTTGAAATAATTATCTCTTTGTTTCTTGTAGCGTCTGTTTGGTGTTGATTTTGGTCTCGAGAAGATGGTCAATGATGTATGGAAGTCCCTCAGACAGGAATTCCGCTCCAAGAAGGTTCACCTGACTCATGCTCTGCAACCTCTGAAATCAGCATGGGAAGAAATATCTACTCCTGTTATTTCTCTTGCTGCTGAGTTGTATGACAGGAATGATTATTACATCAGAGATGTCGTAGACAGGGTCAGCTATTGGACCATGTTGGTGAAGTAAGTATAATAATATATCAGTCACTGGATATATATGGCTATTTTCTGACCAGCATTTGTAATGAAATTTCCAATTTATTTTACAGTGACCGTTTAGCATTGCTCAAGTACAAGTACAGTCAACATTTCACAAGGAAACTTAATGAGGTGAAAGCCTTGTACAGCAGCACGACAGGAAAAGTTCTGGACTTCATGGAAAGCAGAGTTGCACCATTTGCTGCATCTGTTTACGTGAAGGTCATGGAAACATTGGACTACATCCATAGCCACCCCATGCTGGAGAAGGCCTGGGACTGGATGCTGTCTCTTGACATTGAGAGGCACTACAATAACTTCAAGTATTATGTTGTGGATACGATTGTAAAATACAATGCTATCTTGGATCGAATCGATAACTTCTGGGAAAAGTTGAACAACATCCCTGGCATGCCATTCTTTGTTCGCTCAGTTCGAGGTTACATAAATGCTGTAAGTGCATGGTCCTTTTGTCACTACAATCTATAACCTATTTTGTCCAATCGACTCTGAGTTGACCTGTTTGCACACTTCTCTTTCAGGTTCGGTGGGTGTATGATGTGACAGAACTTGATCGCTTCGTGCAGGCCCTCATGACTGAACTGCGAGTACAGGGCTGGCAAGCTCTCGTCAACTGGTGGCACAGCAACTGCAGACTTGTTCAACCTCATGTGACACGCTACGCCCCTGAACGAGGAGAATATGAAGTTCAAATGAAGATACCAGTTTCATTTTCACAAGTGTCTGGTGTTCCTGACTGGCCAATATTCAAGCACTGGGACAAGGTCAAGAGAGTAGTCTCCAAGAAGTGGGCCTCCTTCAATAGATTGAACTTCAGTTTTGCAAATGGTTGGGCGTTCTGGGATCTGTTTTATGCCTACAAACCATCAAGCAACCCATTGGACTGGATTCCACCATTCAAATGTAAGAAGATTTTTTTTGCTAATTACAGTAATTTTCCGTTGTATTTAATATGGAATATAGATGTGCAGTTCTTTATATTCTATAATTCTTTATTTCAGCTCATGCCACAGTTGCAGGAAGTCAACATTTCATGACTTTCGACAAGAAGTTTTATGAATATGTTGGAGATTGTAGCTACTTGTTGGCTAGAGACTTCATTGATGGAAAATTTTCTGTGCTGATCAACTATGACAATGTCAATGGAGTCATGTCTAAGAAGTCTGTCACTGTCCACAGTGGTGACAAAGAGATTGAAATTCTGTCCAACTATAAAGTGAAAGTAGATGGAAGAGAGAGTGATTTGCCAATTAAGAGCAAACAAACAGTAATCCGTAGAATTGGGAACATCATTCAACTGGACAATGATCATGGCCTTGGCATAACATGCGATTTGGCAAATGACAGATGTACAGTTAAAGTAACTGGATGGTACTATGGCAAGACTGGTGGACTCTTTGGAACCTATGACAATGAACCAGCTACTGACTTCCATACTGCTGATCGTCGCAACACCAAGTCTTTAGAAGACTTTGCTCTGACTTGGAGTTCAGGTTCTCGCTGCCGAGCTGTCAATTCTGCAACCAAGGTCGAACCAAGCACCTCTTCAGCAGAATATACTGTGTGTGCAAAATACTTTGAGAAGCAAACATCACCATACAGGATCTGTTTTGGCCAAGTTGATCCATCACCCTTTATGACTATGTGCATGAATGATGTCTCTACTTCAACAGACAGAAAAGCTGCTGCCTGCAAGATTGCCTCATTCTATGTGGAAGAATGCAACATGGCCTACGTCCCAATGCGCTTATCAAAGGACTGTGGTAAGAATTTTTGCTGCTACCCGTCATGTAGTTTCAGCTTATGCATGTTTATTTCTTGTGTATGATGAATTTGTGACTTCATGTTGGATTTATGTGTTTTTTTAGTGACTTGCCAGACGCCAAGTGGTTCTGTCATCCAAGAAGGCCAGACCATGACCCTCATGGGAGCTGAGGTTCCAAAAGCTGCTGATGTTGTGTTTGTCATGTCCCACAAGTCTTGCAACAGAGATGTAACCAGAAAAATTGGAAATATTGCTCAACAGATCACTCGCAGCTTCAGTCAGTCCGGTATCTCAGATGTGCGATTTGGTTTAGTTGGATATGGCCTGCCTGGTGTGTTGAATGAGCCACATACTCACACAATTGATGGAGATATCTTCAATACTGCTGACAAGATCAACACAGTCATGGATAACTTCCCTATCACCAATGAACAAACAAATGAAGACTCCCTTGCTGCTATTAACTTCGCCAGTCAGTATCCATTCAGGGCTGGTGCAAGCAAATCTGTCATCTTGGTTCCTTGTGATTCATGCCAAGAGGACCTGCTCACCTACCCTGAAATTCAGCAAGTCTTGCAATATCACAACATCCGCCTTCATCTGTTGATGGACCACACATTCCAGCTTCGTACTGCAGCAACCAAGACGGCGTACATCTTTGGAATTGATGAGATTGGTCTCTTCACCCCACGGTCTGTGAATGATGAAGAATTAACAGGTGACCGAGCCCTCAGAAGACAAGTCATGGTTCCCAAGGACCTGTGTGCTGCCCTCAGCCAGGAAAGCAACGGAGCTATTTTCTCTGTCACTCAACTGATGCAGTCTCGTACAGTTGTCCAGAAGAAGTTCACAGATGTGTTTTCCAGACTTGTCGCCAAGAAAGGAACCCCAACTAGCTGTCAGATTTGTGAATGTGTTGCCGATGCTTCGGGAGTTGGTGTGACCCAGTGCAAGAGCTGTTCCACTACTGTGAAGGTACAGTGTTTGAATTTGAAATATCGATATCGCAAGTTTTATCCTTAAGCATTTGAATGCTATAATTTAGATACATTTTTATTGCAGTCCTGGGTTGAAGAACAGGAGAATGAGGAGCCTGTTCAAGCCAAGAAGAAAACTCGTAGCATTCGCCAACCAAGACGTAAAAACAAGCAACGAAGGAAATCGTAAATTTGATTGAAAACTAGTATCGGATGACTCACCACAGATTGATTGAATGAAACATAATGAATCATGTAACCGAACTGATTTCCCCCATTGTGATTTTGAAAAAAAAGGAAAGATAAAAAGAATCCCTGCATTAAAAAAGTAAAATTAACACTTTGAGTTTATTATTATTTTTATTTGGTCGTTGAAAACTTAACAGTACTTGTCTAACATGATCACTGGACTTAATAAGATAACCGGATGAGATCATGAGAAAAAATAAAACCCTAAATTGATTTGGTTAAACATGTTTCCCTCAGGTGTGTATAATATACATAGGCCTATATAAGAACATGAAACTACCAAATTATACATGCAGCCTATATAGGCCAACATAGTACTGAATACATCTAAATGCATACAAAACAATATCAAATTCGACTGCAGTTTAAAATTGAATTATCAATTTTTATTATTCATGATCATGAAATGAGCAATATTAAACTAGAGTTGTCCACCAGAGGCCACCCACACAGTTCAGTAGTGATATAGATGCATTTGGTCCCTCTGGTGGTCTGAAAAGTTTCATCTTGTTGCTCCATAGGATCTTGGATAGTCATTCATTGTAACTTCATCCTTTGATGAAAATATGAGAAATGTGTCTTCGTCCATTTCATCACCGTACATGCTAAGACCTCGGCACCATAAAGTAGTCAGAACGAAAGAGGCCAAGAAGGCACTTAGTGTCAAGGCTCCCATTCCTACTATTATGATCATATCGAGGTCTCTGCCCAACCTGGCATAATATTGTTCTATGCCTTCCATTACTCTGGCAGGTTTATTTATATCGAACACATAACCCCTGGGATACACTGATCCCATAAACACTAGACTCAGACCAGCGATGAGAAGAACGAAACTGGCCATGCTCAACGTCTGCAGCGGCAGACGATACGACCAGTGTTCCTCCTTCGACATGATGTCATCCATGGTGGCGTATTCTCATTGTCAAAGACTCAGTGAAAAATAAGTGACTTTGATGCTATCTGTGCCATTCCACATCAGGATATTAGGCCTATCTGAAACAGAATTCACATAAAATGTTACGGATCACTTTCAATGTTCGACTTTTGTAATAATGCATGCTTGGAGATTCAATGGGGAAGCGTTGAGACAGACTCTTCTTGTACAATTGTTATGTGGACGTAAATTTGATCCGCTTACTCAAAGAAACTTAAAGCATCATATGAACATAACACTGCAAAAAAAAAATAAGAGAAGTCAAACACTAGCTAATGCATTTAGTTCTTTCAGGGATTGGAGTGAGAAGGAAGAGTGACCAACCTGTCATCAGATGGGTAACTGAACACGGCACATAATTTCAAGGATTCAGAAAAAGTAGGAAATGTTTAATTACACAAACAGCAGGCTTCCTCTACGCCTATTATAAGATTCCAACAAAAAGCAGTAAATGTTTTCATAGCTCTACAGCCGCCCGCCTCTATAAAGCCCTATGCAATGTAAGAAATGATTGTAAGCTCATTGGTCCTATTTTGAAAATTTGATTTTTATTGGGGACCGTTCAGAATTTATGACTGGGGGGGTGGGAGTTTTGCTGGAACTTCCCGTAAAAAATTGCTACCCCCCCCCCCCCCCCCCTTGAGTTTCATGCGGATTTTTAGTACCCCACCCTTAGGTTTCACGCGTATTTTTAGTACCCCCCCCCTCGACATACAAAGCAATACATACATATATACTGTTATACACGGCTACACGTACAGATTCGTGTCATTTCGCTGACTTTTGCGCGTAAAAAAGTCCAAATAAAATGAGTTTATGCGTGTTCTTTAACATTTTTTCCTTGTTAAAATTTCTTACCCCCCTTGGAAGTATTGTCAAAAATTAATACCCCCCCCTTGAAACACGTGTGAAAAGTTAGTACCCCTCGGCCAAAACTCCCATACCCCCCCCCCAGTCATAAATTCTGAACGGTCCCTTGGAACTTAAAACCACCATGATTTTTTCTTGCTGTTTTTTTTTTTTTACTTCCTGTGTCCCCAATGATTGTATGAAATTAAACGTTTTTTTGTTTGTTTCAAACTTCCCCACTTTTTCCAAAAATTATTAGATTTTTATTAGTTATATTAACACTTAAATGAATTTTTGACCATTTGGAGGCAGTCTGGAGAAAATGATAACTGCATGCTGCTGCCACCTGGCACAGTTGGTTTTGTATGCTGTAGCATTGCTGCTTCCGAGAAATAGTTCCAATTTCATGGCACATTCACAAAGTTTCCGTTCAACATTAGGGTCAACCAGAGTCATAATTGGCAATCACATTCTCTAAGGAAGTAGACAAGGCCATCAGCATGCTCAGAAACAGCCCTGGTTTCTTCCAGACAAAATTTGTGCAAGTTCCGGACACTCAGTTTATGTGGACCGCTCGCTAGGGCTCACAGAATTCCACACTAGCCACTAGGTGGCAACACATGCAAGCATAATGTTCTGCCAACTTGGAAAAAGGAGTGGCAATGAAACAGCGGTCCACTCGTACACAGATTGGAGGTGTTTTGTCAGTTAAAGGAAATCATTCATTATTGAAGGCTGATTATTCAATGTGCTGAACCACTCAACATGTGGTCATCATCTGCAGTTTCCAGAAGTACAAAATTTATTAATGAAAAATGGGAAATGACTGCTGTCTATGAAAAGATGGTTGGTTAATTGTTGTACTCAAGGGTTTTGCCACAGAGACCCCAGAATCAGTGTATCTGGATGGCAGTTCTTGAACCAGCGGAGTGGATGGAAAGTGCTGGGATCGTGACCCGGGCAGGGCACAGACCCTGGGGCGTGGGTGCAACACCTGATGCCCCCCAAATTGAATCATTTTTGTAACCCTGTATTCCTGTTATTAGTGTATCACATGCGTGTCCTCATGGGTCTGCAGGGACCTCTGCTGCAAGGACATTCCTAAGAGATTCCTGGTCGTTTTTCTGTTTATAAAAGATCCCAAACACCGTTGAAACACTGACCGAACCTTCCAGCTGCTCTCATATCGATGTCGCTAAGGGAAGCACTTGCAACAAAATATCAGGTTGAATAACATCACAGGATGGCCTCAGAAAACTCCTGCAACTTTTGTATTGATGTCTGTTTGCATATAAAGTATAATGGTCTTACCATGGCAGTTCAAAATTCATGGTCATTGTATGCTTTCTGTTCGAATAAAAAAATATAAAAACTATTTGGAATAATATGTTTTTTCCTTTACATTTTTAAAGTGGTCTGGTGTGTCAAAGATTATTTCATGCAAATTTTGTATTATTCCTTATGTGTTATGAGGAGCCATAGATTCATAGCACAGATTAGGAGTTTCGCTTGTGCCAGGTTTTAAATTTATTCGGAACTTCAGCATGTTGCAGGAAAATCAGCACAAAAAGCTGCACATGGTACATGCATATCATAAGGAAAAATTCTACCACGAATAAAGGCAATGAGCAACCCTTGCCTGATTTTTAGAAATATAATTTAACCATCAAAATGAAGTTTGAAGTTGAACTCGTATTGAACCCACAACCCCTTGTGCAAATGTGCCACATTTGGTTTTATGCCAGATAGGGGTCATTGGAATAGCATTGGACTTCTGTTCAGCCATCTTTTCATCTTCACACATGATACAGGTTCACTGGTTCAGCTGATATTTTACCTGTCCAATTGCATGACTTTTAAGTAGTTTTTTCTCTATAAAGATAATGTATTATTCACCAAAACGACATATTTTATGATACATAACAGTTGCATTGAGGCATTCGTATGCCATGAGGGCAGTTTAAGAAAAAAAAATACTTGTATGGACCATTATAATTGGAAATTCAATTGTTTCATTTCAAGAAGAATGGAGTATAAATGCATAAGACAAATTCACTCACCTCTTTCAGCTGCATGTTCCAAAATATTGCTGAGACATTAGACCTGTTCAAAAAAGACTTTCTATTTTATTTTAATGCAGGATGCAGTGATTCCCATTCTCCAAGCTATAGAATGACCAAATGTGACATTTTTTTCAATTTTGAACTTTGGGAATGCCTGCCTCATGAGCCATGAAGTTTTAATGTTAAATTTCATTAAAAACGCCAAAAATATCAGAAGGGGGTGTTATATTTCTCCTCATATCTTTATCAGAATTCATTGTAGAGCAACATGGATGGTGTTATATGAAAGCTTGTTAAATTATCTTTCAAATGAGACCAATAACTTGGTATTTGAGACACTTTCTGTTCTCTTCAAAGCAGAAATGTGTACATTTTAGGGAAAATTTTGATGTCGATTATATATAATTAGTGTCTTGTGCCTCATATGCTAATCCAAATTGATCATAGAGCAGCATGAGTGGTATCATTCAAATGCCTATAAAGTTGTCTTTAAATGGACACCATTTTTAAAATAATTTAGATAGTTCTCATTGTGGCTGAAGCAAAAATGCCTGCATTTCAAGGAGCTCCCTGCCCGATCTAATTCATTGCAGCACTGCATTGACCAGAAAGTTTACAAAATCTTTTGTCTTATTAAATAATTTCATTGATATTGTTTCCAAGTGATTGGGACATTTTAGAAATTCTTTTCCATGTCCTTAAAATGACTTTCTATTGAGGAAATGCATTTTTGGATTTGTACTGAATCGAAATTACCTTAGGACATTCTTGGAACAAATGTGCGACATATTTCAGAAAATGCAGTTAAACTTGACTTAACATTTCGAGCAACAGCATGCCACAGTTGTCAATTCTCATAATTATGCTATAAGTAACTTCTTGTGCCACTAAATTAATAATGACTTTAATTATGTTTGAGGTTTAAAATTCAAAGATTAACACAAGATTGACAATAACAGGTCTATGCAATAAAATGTAAATCAATCATGACTTAAAACTATCATACACTAATACTATGACATAGATGAGGGCCTAATATCACAAATATAAATTGAAATAGTAATTACAGTGTAACACAGTTCCACACATTGTGTCTATAATGACTTGTTAAAGGTAGCAGAAGGAAATTTAACACAACTTTTGAATGTGGGTTTTTAAACTGTCCACCTACATACAATTATATGCCCCAGCTAGAAAATGAGTCACCCAACATAACTGTTCTGGGAATGTTGCTTTCTGGTAAATTCTTATCATTTTATGACTTATGTTGAGTAATATTGATTTATTGTTTAAGCAAAACTGTTTGTCAATGTAACAGACTTCCAGCCACTCTACCCCACACGTTGTTCTTGATCTTTCCAAGTTTCTGCTGGTTTAGGTATCCATCATAAATTTCAAGGTGCTTGAGCTCAGACAATGAGTATCATCACAATGCAATAAAATCCAATATTGTGTTAATCTTTGAATTTTCAACCTCAAACATGATTAAAGTCATTATTTATTGAATGGCACAAGAAGGACACTTATTTATAGCACAATTATTAGAACTGACAACTGTGGCATATTGTTGCTCAAAATGTAAAGTCAATTTCAACTGCATTTTCCAAATATGTAACACATTTGCTCCAAGAATACGTCTAGATAACACTGGCTGTTGAAAAATAACAATATTAAAGTCATCGATGATGTTTGTTTCGATTTAGCTCAAATCCAAAAATGTATTTCCTCAACAGAAAGTCATTTTATGGACATGGAAAAGAATTTCTAAAATGTCCCAATCACTTGGAAACAATATCAATGAATTATTTAATAAGACAAAAGATTTTGTAAACTTTCTGGTCAATGCAGTGCTGCAATGAATTAGATCGGGCAGGGAGCTCCTTGAAATGCAGGCATTTTTGCTTCAGCCACAATGAGAACTATCTAAATTATTTTAAAAATGGTGTCCATTTAAAGACAACTTTATAGGCATTTGAATGATACCACTCATGCTGCTCTATGATCAATTTGGATTAGCATATGAGGCACAAGACACTAATCGACATCAAAATTTTCCCTAAAATGTACACATTTCTGCTTTGAAGAGAACAGAAAGTGTCTCAAATACCAAGTTATTGGTCTCATTTTAAAGATAATTTAACAAGCTTTCATATAACACCATCCATGTTGCTCTACAATGAATTCTGATAAAGATATGAGGAGAAATATAACACCCCCTTCTGATATTTTTGGCGTTTTTAATGAAATTTAACATTAAAACTTCATGGCTCATGAGGCAGGCATTCCCAAAGTTCAAAATTGAAAAAAATGTCATATTTGGTCATTCTATAGCTTGGAGAATGGGAATCACTGCATCCTGCATTAAAATAAAATAGAAAGTCTTTTTTGAACAGGTCTACTGAGACATCCTTGCAGTTTCAATGAATTGACCAATTGTCGTAGCATATACAATGTCCAACATATATAATATCATCAATTTGAATTCATATTCGAGTTTAGTTTGTTGATCAATAGAGAAACAGCTGCTGTGACCTCGATTAGGCCTACTACTCCCAAGTTGAATGATAAATCATATTCATGCAGGTTGCTTCAAAATTGGTGTTGAATGCAGGTTAATTTATTGCACTTAATCGCGTTTTAATCACGTATTGTGCACACTGACAGATGTGTTTCTTTTCGTGTGAGGTACAAGACTGAAGTTGTGTTTGCTGCTCTTAAAAAAAATTATTTTATTTATTTTAGTCAATTGACCTCTTTGTATTGTGATGGCTGATATGTCATTATGTGGTATTTGCACAGTGTGTTTTAAAAGTATCAACTTTTATTGACTGAATATAATATATTTACTGTTTGAGCTCCTCTATGAGCTCCAATATTGTTTTAGCCTCACTAATTAGAGTGTACACATATATTTATGAGGTGTGGACCTCTTAAAAAGTTTCAGGGAGAATTACATTGTCAGTTTTTGAACACTCTTTCCATTCCATTCTGCCTGTAGACATATCAGTATAATGACATGAACAAAAACCCTCAAATACAACTCCTTTGCTTTTTTGGATGCCCTCTGAAAACACCCCAAAGGCACCAACAAATCAACGTTAAGGACAACTAGCTCGGTCCTATTTGTCACAAACCGTTATTTTAGTGTGCCATATATGTGTGAGTTTGTTGATATATTGCTACATGAATAGAGTACCAGAGTACCTCATTTGATATCACTTAAAATCGTGCCAAGTTTGTGAAGTTTAATATTTTAAGAATGATAAATGCTGAAAAATTGCACAGTCCTTCCAAAACAGGCTTCAAATTATTACAGCTAAGGTATGAGAAGTGTTCATGCTATGATTATGTAGACATTGTCCAATGTAGTCCTCTTGATCCGCTGTTGTATCTGTTTTATATATCCAGAAAGGCTGGGATGACCCATGAACAGCCTCAGCATGACATCATGCTCTCAGGCAAAAATTAAAAAAAATTGAAGGATACATAGTTATGGGATGGATAATAAGTGATCTTTAACTGCCAAGCATAGGCCAAAGGGTGATCCTTCATCAGCCTAAGCATGACCTCACGTTCTCAATCAATGAAGTAAATTTGAAGGATACCGATTTTTTGGATGGATAATAAGATCCTGACTTAAAAACTTGAGTGTCAAATATACAAATTACACAGCAATATAATTCAACAATTTACAGCCAGGAATTTGATATGCAAAAAGAGTGGACTGTTGCTCTGTGAAAATGGCACTTTGTAACTCATGATAGCTGATGAACAGTCATCTCTCTGCATTCAATATATATGAGAAACATATAGAGCATGGGCGGCCTACTAATCGTTGAGAGACAAAAGATATCATGGCATGCAAATGGCTTCAGTCCACCTATCTACTGGCATATGACAAATCAAAGAAATGCCCAAGAAATGTGTGTTTTGATATATTTGTCACAGACTCCATCCGATTTTACAGTTGATTATGAAAAACTTTTTCTCAAAAATCACAGTTATTGTTGGGCGTTGTTTGTTCTATAAGTTGTAGATTCTTATCCACTTCTATCTTATGTCTACCCGCCAAAAGTACAAATAGCAACAATGTATAACAGTTTGTGATCACTCCTGTTGGTGTATGTTAATTTGAATTTGTCATGTGATTTTGGAATAGGCTCCCACTAGTTATGCATTTCTTCAAAGTATGCAAATACTATAAAGGAAAAAAAATGATTTGAATGCCACAACATTATCAAAATAAGTGAGATGTACAAGGTCAACTATTGCATTTGCACCATATCTGTATGTTAATTATTTGCAAAATGACCCTGCTTCTGCAATCTCCAAATTCGAATTGCATACACTTTATAGTCTTATAGGGTAGCCCATAGATTTACCCATGATTTGGGCAGGACTATAATGGGGAATAATGAACCCCCCCACCCCTCTACCTGCATGGGTATGTGACCCTGTGTTGCATGCTGACCATTTGAAATAGCATTTGAGTGATAAGCCAGTAGGTGAGAGTGAAGTGTGTGGATGTTTTTGGCGGGAAGGCAGACGGTGGCGCCAGTCCTAAACGTGAGCAATAGTGGAACTACGATGGAGATTCATGCGCTCCTGGTGGGGGAAAACAGTAGAGGCAGAAAACGTAAATAAGCGAGCTGTTTCACTGTTATTAGCTGTTATCAGAAGGACAGGATAGAACAATAAGGCACTCTAAACTTAGAGCTCAATAGGTTCACAAAATTGGCTATCTTTGTGCCCTCTAGAATCCATAACAGAACCTACAATCGAACACAACTTGCTGTGTGAGGCTCTAACAGATTTCAGATTCAGCATCTGTTACTTTTCTACAGTGTTGTGGAGTAACTATTTTGTCTGTTGGATTATGTCTAGAATTGAATATTAAATAACTTTTAATCAGCCAGTGTATGCTTAGAATTGTGTTATTGCTGCAAAGTGGTACTTGTTGAGGAACTTTTTTTTGGCGGAATCATGCTTTTCCTGGCCAGGGAATTGTGAGTAGTCCCTGTTTGGCAGCCAGCCAGACAACCACGAGCACTGCCACTTCTCAGTGTAAGCTTGTTGAGCTTACCCTGACCACAGCATAACACTATTTTGTGAAGTTGTAACAAAAAGATTAACTCTCCTTCTGTGTGACAGGTAGATAACAGTTTCAGATCTCTTAAAGCAATGAGGTTAATGCTTGAGTGTTTCATTGTTGTCTGCTTGTTGTTTCAATTAGTTTCTATGTAGAAAACCAAAAACAATCAATTAGTGTTGTCTGTGTCACTGTAGTTTGGCCACAGTGAAAGGCTGACAGTAAGTGCATGTGCACTCATTGATTGTGTAACATTGTTGATTACAATTTGTTTACATCTTGCTGGCAGCTCAGCTGTGCGTATGAGCACAAGTGATGAGGTCCCTCTGCCTGGTTGAATGACCTGACCTATTTGAATATTGATATCTGTGTCACCTGGAGGTCATCCGATTTCTGGCAGACTCTCCAGCTGTGCTGTTCGTTTAGAGTCTGTGAGCAGACTGTCAATAAGGATAGGTGGACAGTTTAGGTGAGTGGCATTGCTCGGAGAGGAGTTTTTAGCTGTTGCAGGTGTGAGCATGTCACCTATGATTTTTGCATCTTATACCCGGCAGGGATTACTGGTATGCATGTGCGTGACATAGAGGCTGTCTGATTAGTCAATGATAATAGTCATGATCAAGAGAAGTCCATTTGACTTGTCATAACTGATTTTAGAGTAAAAATTAGATTCATAATCCTTTCGTTTGTCTGTCACCAACAAGTGGGACTAGTCTCCTTAAATCAAATTAACATTGAAAGTGTTGAGTTTGCTCATGACAAATCATCAGCACGATGACACACGAAGTGCCATTTTCACAGTGCAGCAGTCAACTATTTCTACAAAATTTCCTGGCTGTAATAAATCATAAACTAAGAAGCGAGCCAGAGAGGACCCTCCAGGGGCATAGGCTCCTTCTGTTACCTTTTACTTTTTGAGTTTTTGAGTTTGTCTGCAGGAGAGTGCATGTATACACCTTTGAGTCATACCCAGTGGTCTTTTTCACACCCTGCCATCTATCATTTCTTCATATTTCTTCACAGTCCCTTCTGTCATTGCCTGTCCCACACAACACTCTCTTGTCTAATAAATGGTGTATTTATAGCAGGGAGAATATGCAAAGGGGAAACTTGCTTCTGATCAGCTATTCATAATTCAATTAATGATGGCTGGGTGGCAACCTGTGGTGAACTACCTCTCCCCACCCTCTGTGCCCAGTGACACAAGTGACACATTCAATTAGAATACACCTCATCTATTCTCAGTGTGAACGACAAAACAAAAAGTTGAAATTCACAAAAACTTGTTCATGTTGGACATGCCTTCCCCTTGTCAACTCTGATCACATTTCAGGCATCACACTCAGAACTCCGTGGAATGTCCGATGGTTCTTGGGACTGTGCAAAAATCTGCTGATTTCCTAATTTTGATGTCATAAAAGTATCAGATGTCCAATGCACTGGAATATTGAAAATATTACCACAAAAATAGTTGAAAGTTGCAGAGCACAATGTTAAAAATAACCCCTGTAGTGGAGAAAGTGTGATGGGTGTGGTGGATTTCTCCTTTTGTTTTATTCAGGCTGCTGAGAATTATCATTATGGGTACATAGCCTGTAAGAAACATTGAAGATAGTGTATTGATAAACTGGAATATACATACAGTGCTGCTTGTAACTAATGTTTCACCATTGGGTCAATACTAAACATTGTCAACCAAACCGCTTGTGGGAGCATCGACCATTGACTTTAACCGATGAGATGGAAACCTATCGCGTCTTTCGCATGACTTCAGTTGGACGGGGATTCATTTACTTATGAAATACATCGTTTGCAGAGAAAATGTCTTCACCAGATTCATCACACAGATTACAGCAGTTTCATTATTTATGGGGAATAGATTATATTGTTTCAAATTGAAAGTAGCATTTTGTGAGAAATGATGCTGATGATCTGTCATGATCATACCTTTAATTTCACTGACACTTTGATTTGTTTGTTTGTTTGTTTGTTTGTTTGTGTTTTACGCCTCTGCAGCACCTTAGTGGGCTATATTGAGGAAGACGATCGCCGTATGATGATGAGATGAGAAGACTGTGAGTCTGATACATACCCTATTAATTCAGGGATGCCCAGGGTCTTTAAGTTGTACCAGCATAGAACACTGGATACAACCCGCCTCCATTTAATGTCCCATGGGCTCGGACTAAATTGAGTTCCGAAGTGGGATTCGAACCCACGCCCTCTTAACCATTAGGCCACGGAGGAACTCGACACTTTGATTTAATGAGACTAAAAGGCCAATATACTGCTGTTTGTTACAATCAACCGAAAGGATCATTCATCTGATTCTTACATTGAAATCATTTACATGTATAACACATCAAAAAGCCAACTCTTGATAATGACTATACCAAACGGCTTCTGTGGTTCCAATGCATGCCAGCTCCCTTGTACGTAGACTGAACTTGTGAAGTGGTCTCCTCTTTCCTCGTAAATAACACATTGCTGTAATTGGTAGAGAAAAGGGGTTCAGTTATTACTCTTATCATTAAAAAAGATAAACGAATATTATGATATTGAATTGGTTTGAACTTTGACATTTAAATGACAATTCTGATGAGTTTTGGCTTCCCTTTGTATTGTAATGTATTTTGCATGATAAATAAAGCAAATTGAGGCTTCAATTGCTAATTCCGTGGCATGAATAGAGACCCACACTATAGTAGTAATTGGAAGGATGCCACCAACTCTTGTCTCCTTGGTCGTTGGTCAAATATTCCCAATTTATTGTCACATAACGATTCATTCACCTCGTCATTTGTGGCCTGTAGTACAGCATAGTAACTGTGGTGTCTGGCTGTCTGTGAGTGTGAGGTTCTCTAGGTATTATAAGACATAAATGTGAGGGTGGTGAGGTATAACTTGGTGCAAACTGACCAATCACTGGTCATTTGACGATTTGCAAAAAGGGGGCATTACCATCCGCAATGTAATGTTGAATTTGCATGGGCTATCACACAGACAAAATTGTCATAAACCTATTTTGCAAAGTAGGTTAAGGTGGTTGAAATCAGTGATGGGCACAATTCAGCTATGTGCAATTCAATTCAATTCAATTCAATTGGACATCAGTGCAAATTCAATTCAATTCAATTCACTTGCTTTTGGGAATGAGCTCAATTCAATTAAATTCAATTCATAGGGGTAGTCAATTCAATTCGATTCAATTCATTTGCCACGTAACTTGTCTTTAGAAGTGATAAATTTTGTAAAGTACAAAACTGTACGCTCCAGAAACGGGATTGAGTTATGCTATCATTAGGCCTATATTGGTCACACATCATAGACTAATAGATATATCAATAAATCTATCGATCAAACTCTCAATTAACCAATCTGTCAATCCATCAAATAGTTACTTCTAAGTCGATCAATCAATCAATCGTTCAATTTAAAATCTATAGATCTATCTATCTATCTATCGATCTATCTATCCATCTGTCTATCTATCTATCTATAATTTTATCTATCAGTTCAATCTTGAATAAAAATTAACAAACAAGTTGCTAAATCAATATATCCAGTATGGTCACTTTTTCTGTAATTACAACCAAAATAAATGTGGATATTATAACACATTCCCCTCTAAAGGTCCGCTATCAAACCAGTTGAGCTAAAGGGCCGGCCCCCAAGCCAAGTGCTTAGGAGCAACCTATTATACCCAACCCACTATACTATATCCCCCAACGTCCCTGAGATTTTGACACACTCCAGTCAACAATCTCACCGCAATGCCACCTGCCACCACGACCGGGATGCGAACCAGCTACCTCTGTGTAGCCTCAGGCCGATGCACCATATAACACATTCCCCTCTAAAGGTCCGCTATCAAACCAGTTGAGCTAAAGGGCCGGCCCCCAAGCCAAGTGCTTAGGAGCAACCTATTATACCCAACCCACTATACTATAATATATACGGTCAAGTCAAAATTTCAAATAATTGATACACTAAAATCGAGATGTGATGTACACAATTTAGCTAAAACAAAAATAATATAGCTATATATTGAGAAGTGAGGATGATGCTATCTGTACAGGGGCGGACTGGCCTATGTGGCAGAGTGGCAGCTGCCACGGGCCCAAGCACTCAGGGGGGCCCATGCAAGGTGCCAAAAAATTAAAAATTAAATTAAATAGTCAAAATTTCTCTCTTTTTTACTGAATTCGTGACCGTGATACAATCAAACTTTTAGGTAAGGGCCCCAATGGGAAATAGCCCTACAATGTATGTATGTAAGGGCCCCTCCACCTTGGCGTAAATGCAGTAATGTCGAAATTATAAAATGTGGGGGGGCCCATTGACTTATTTTGCCACGGGGCCCGAAATGCCACCAGTCCGCCCCTGTATCTGTAAGTTTATTTTATTTCAATATACGTTGTCAGAAATTCTTAATGCCAAGAATTCGTTAAAACACATATCGAAGCTTGGCATGGCAGATTTATGAAAAAAATTAAAGACTGTAAATTTATTGCAAGTATAGAGATGGTTATTTCGTTCAGCTGAGAACATTTTTCGTTAGATAAAATTATAACATATTATTATAATTAAAATCACACTTTTTAGAATTAAGATGAGGCAGGGTGAGCATGTTGACTAAATGTTATATTCCAATTTCCGTAAAAGCGTCGATTTAACCAAAAAATTGTTAAAACGGAAACGGCTCTAGTTATGGTTAAAATATGGTTAGAAACATAATTTAAAAACTTATATATATACTTTAGAAGTAGCTGAATACAATGGATGAAGTTAAAATACTGTATCTTTGATAATAAGGCCAGTATTAGCCTGTAAGTTACGATGTTTTGATTTGCGCCAAAAAGGTGTGAAAAAAGCAAATGGCGGCTATGTGTTCAAAATCAAAATGGTGTATCCTTAAAGTAAAGTAAAGTTTTATTCAAAGTCGGTGATGAAAGAATAAATTAAGCAACACAGGCTACATAGCTTTTAAAGTTCTTGAAGTGCGTGCTTCAATATTAATCAACCAAAATATTTTTCAAAATGACATTGGATACTTTTAACCAAACAATGCCTTCAAAGGTTCAGACTCTTAATGATTATCAATTCCTCACTTTTGGATATTTTTTTATGAGAGATGACCAATAATGTATATATATTTATATAATACAGTTGAATTGAAAATGAATTGAATTAAAACCTCAATTCACAGCCTATCTCAATTCAATTCAATTCAATTCATTGCATTTTTCCAACATGGTCAATTCAATTCAATTCAATTCATCGACTTTTGAAATTTTGAATTAATTCGAATTAATTCAATTCATGAATTGAATTGTGCCCATCACTGGTTGAAATCTGACTCCCTTTTAATCTTGGTCTAAATCTGGCCCTTCAATGGTTTAAGTAAGTGATGAACATAACTTGGGACTAATTAAACTATATCTGCACCAAAACGAAAAAAGAAAAACAAAGTCAAATCGTTCGTTTGATTGTTGGAACGATCTCATGCCATGACCTTAATCATCTGTTTGTTTGTAACCGTTTTTGTTCTGCTTGTTGCTGTTTTTAATCTTTTGGGGCCGGTTTTGTCCTGGGGCCTGATGTAACCCCACTTTACCCCATTGTCAATTTGGCACATCCATTCCAAATTATGTTGTACTGCTAATTAAAAAAGGGATTTTTGAACATTCTGTGTTCACAAACTAATTTCCAAAAACTATGAATATTCATAAATGAGGGAAATTTATGTCTTTGGGGGTATTGGCATTTCTCGTGCCTTTGAAGTCAGGAATGTTTAAGATGCATGAATGGGCACTCTGTACATTGAGGACGTGCAGTGTGTATTGAAGTCCCTTGTGACTAGCAATGTATTATAATATGTACATAAATGAAGTGCCTCTATCACCATTGCAGTCCAGTCAAGCATATGTAACCATAGTTAGGAGGAGAGCAACCTTTTTAATATGCAACTTTGCCTCGTTGGTAACTTGAATTATATTACCGTTTAAGCTAAATTAAATTGACGGATCGTAGTTTTATGACAGCTCAGGACAGTCAGCCTGGGTCTCTCTGGGGTGTCCGGTTGGAAATGTCAGAAGGACGAGGGGACTCATCAATCACAAGCAGCTCACTGAGCTCAGAGCAGTCACAGCCAGCCAACCCTTCTCAAGTTCACTGCTGTCCCACTATTAGTACCCTAAACCCCTTAATGTATTGATTTTGAAAGAGCCTTATTGTTAAGATCCTCGTTTGGTAATACGATTTGAACAGCCTGGGGCGACCCGAGCTGAGTTTGACTCAACAATGTGTTATCTGGACATCAAAGAAAATGAAGGAACAGCAGGGATTGCTATTAATCTTGATTTGATGCAATGTTCCCCACTAATCATTTGGAAAGCTTAGTAAGATTAATGACTATACAGAATAAAGAAACTACAATATTAGAAGACTCTTGACTTGTAAATAATCATTATGCAATATCATATTTGTGCTTTGAGTGCCCACTGTGCGCTGCACCCCTACATACTGATTATTGAAGGAATGCTTATGTTACTAGGCCTAAGTAGTAAAATTGCATTGCTCTGTATGAGTCTGTAGAGTCACAGGCAGTCTATTTTGACACAATATTGAACTTATTGCAATTAAAACATAATTTTGATGTTTGCTTCAGTATTGTAGCTTGATGCAAGATGTCATGCTCTCAGCTTTATCATGTTCCTGTTAGGGGACAACCAATAGATCTCCAGGAGGTGGAGTTTTTTAAAAGGAATAATTGCTTGACCAATTTTAGTGAGAAAAAAAAATTCTGGGCAGTCTTGAATTAAATAATTCCTGTTGGGATAATTTCTTAACGTGATGTTATTTGATTTAGAAGCTTTTAGAAATGAATATATGAGGACATCGAATGCTCGAAATAAATAATTACATGTAGGCCTACTGTCGCTGTTGCTGCAAAATTAATAATTTCAAATCGAGGAAAACTCCAATCCATTCCGAATATCGAATGGTTGCCTGACCAATCAATGGCTTCATGATCTTGTGCTCTGGAGTTTCCCATTCCACATATCAATTGCGAGGAATGCGAAATATATAACAGACCTTTCAACAGATTCACAGATTTACGATGTATCAATTGGCATGTAGGTGTGCATGATTTAATCATTTTGGCTGGCCTTATTCAGTTACACTGCATTTGCCCCTGAGCAATGACCAGTCACTGACCATTCACCTGGACACTCACTCCGGTCACTCTCATTGTGGTGGCCTTTATTCAGCACTTAGCACCTATCAATTCACACGTCCATGTCAGCCCAAGGAGCACTTACAATGTCACCTGGAAGGGAACATGCCAGGAGGTGTCTGACAGATCAACAAGCAAGTACTTCAGACTTCTTCAGTCAAGTCCTGCGGTACTTCTGCCAACAAGGTGGATTGGCCATTCAGGGTCTGGTCTGTGGGTAATACCAGAAAGTTGGAACTGATATTATTCATATATTGAACTTTTTGAAATAAATCTGTAAAAGATCAGGACACATTCAAATGTAAGCGCTTTAATTGGAGCTCCGTTGTGCAGCTGTTTTTTGTGATTGCCTCTTTTATAAGTTTGGACATACAATCTTCAAGTGATTATATAGTCGTCTTTAGGTGATAATAAAGGCGTCTTCAGGTGATAATAATTAGGCGTAATTACATGGGCTGTACATACTGTCAGCCCCTATAGCTTAGTCAGTAGAGTGCTCGTCTCACAAGCGAGGGACCCGGGTGCAATCCTCAGGCTGGCCATCATGTCATTCCATGATGTCGTCATACATCGGACGTTAATTGGAGGTGCCGTGGGCCCAACTGGAAACAAGTCACAGACTTATAGACCTGTTCAAAAAAGACTTTCTATTTTATTTTAATGCAGGATGCAGTGATTCCCATTCTCCAAGCTATAGAATGACCAAATATGACATTTTTTTCAATTTTGAACTTTGGGAATGCCTGCCTCATGAGCCATGAAGTTTTAATGTTAAATTTCATTAAAAACGCCAAAAATATCAGAGAGGGGTTTTATATTTCTCCTCATATCTTTATTAGAATTCATTGTAGAGCAACATGGATGGTGTTATATGAAAGCTTGTTAAATTATCTTTAAAATGAGACCAATAACTTGGTATTTGAGACACTTTCTGTTCTCTTCAAAGCAGAAATGTGTACATTTTAGGGAAAATTTTGATGTCGATTAGTGTCTTGTGCCTCATATGCTAATCCAAATTGATCATAGAGCAGCATGAGTGGTATCATTCAAATGCCTATAAAGTTGTCTTTAAATGGACACCATTTTTAAAATAATTTAGATAGTTCTCATTGTGGCTGAAGCAAAAATGCCTGCATTTCAAGGAGCTCCCTGCCCGATCTAATTCATTGCAGCACTGCATTGACCAGAAAGTTTACAAAATCTTTTGTCTTATTAAATAATTCATTGATATTGTTTCCAAGTGATTGGGACATTTTAGAAATTCTTTTCCATGTCCATAAAATGACTTTCTGTTGAGGAAATACATTTTTGGATTTGAGCTAAATCGAAACAAACATCATCGATGACTTTAATATTGTTATTTTTCAACAGCCAGTGTTATCTAGACGTATTCTTGGAGCAAATGTGTTACATATTTGGAAAATGCAGTTGAAATTGACTTTACATTTTGAGCAACAATATGCCACAGTTGTCAGTTCTAATAATTGTGCTATAAATAAGTGTCCTTCTTGTGCCATTCAATAAATAATGACTTTAATCATGTTTGAGGTTGAAAATTCAAAGATTAACACAATATTGGATTTTATTGCATTGTGATGATACTCATTGTCTGAGCTCAAGCACCTTGAAATTTATGATGGATACCTAAACCAGCAGAAACTTGGAAAGATCAAGAACAACGTGTGGGGTAGAGTGGCTGGAAGTCTGTTACATTGACAAACAGTTTTGCTTAAACAATAAATCAATATTACTCAACATAAGTCATAAAATGATAAGAATTTACCAGAAAGCAACATTCCCAGAACAGTTATGTTGGGTGACTCATTTTCTAGCTGGGGCATATAATTGTATGTAGGTGGACAGTTTAAAAACCCACATTCAAAAGTTGTGTTAAATTTCCTTCTGCTACCTTTAACAAGTCATTATAGACACAATGTGTGGAACTGTGTTACACTGTAATTACTATTTCAATTTATATTTGTGATATTAGGCCCTCATCTATGTCATAGTATTAGTGTATGATAGTTTTAAGTCATGATTGATTTACATTTTATTGCATAGACCTGTTATTGTCAATCTTGTGTTAATCTTTGAATTTTAAACCTCAAACATAATTAAAGTCATTATTAATTTAGTGGCACAAGAAGTTACTTATAGCATAATTATGAGAATTGACAACTGTGGCATGCTGTTGCTCGAAATGTTAAGTCAAGTTTAACTGCATTTTCTGAAATATGTCGCACATTTGTTCCAAGAATGTCCTAAGGTAATTTCGATTCAGTACAAATCCAAAAATGCATTTCCTCAATAGAAAGTCATTTTAAGGACATGGAAAAGAATTTCTAAAATGTCCCAATCACTTGGAAACAATATCAATGAAATTATTTAATAAGACAAAAGATTTTGTAAACTTTCTGGTCAATGCAGTGCTGCAATGAATTAGATCGGGCAGGGAGCTCCTTGAAATGCAGGCATTTTTGCTTCAGCCACAATGAGAACTATCTAAATTATTTTAAAAATGGTGTCCATTTAAAGACAACTTTATAGGCATTTGAATGATACCACTCATGCTGCTCTATGATCAATTTGGATTAGCATATGAGGCACAAGACACTAATTATATATAATCGACATCAAAATTTTCCCTAAAATGTACACATTTCTGCTTTGAAGAGAACAGAAAGTGTCTCAAATACCAAGTTATTGGTCTCATTTGAAAGATAATTTAACAAGCTTTCATATAACACCATCCATGTTGCTCTACAATGAATTCTGATAAAGATATGAGGAGAAATATAACACCCCCTTCTGATATTTTTGGCATTTTTAATGAAATTAAACATTAAAACTTCATGGCTCATGAGGCAGGCATTCCCAAAGTTCAAAATTGAAAAAAATGTCATATTTGGTCATTCTATAGCTTGGAGAATGGGAATCACTGCATCCTGCATTAAAATAAAATAGAAAGTCTTTTTTGAACAGGTCTACAGACTTAGCTTGGCTACCCATGTTAAATAAAAGTACCTCTACGTTTACCTTCTACATACAAAACACCACAGGTTGGTTGCTGTTTGTTAGGTATAAGACTACATGCAGAATCATGAGGAATTTCTTTTGAAAGGTTGAAAAGGGACCCATGTCATTAAATCAAATAATTGCAATTTATTCCGGAAACATTCACCTTTATGGTTTATAATGACTGAAATTGAAGGACTAAAAATGGTTATAACTGAACCTGCATGCTGTTTGAAAATGACCAGGAGCCACATTGGAACATTTTAGTGAAATCCAGCAGAAGTGCCGATGGCTTTTCGTCAGTCTTTGATGAAATATTGGCTTCACTTGTCAAAGAAACTGCAGTTTACAGGAGAGAGGGTAGAAGTCTTTGGGGAATAAATCAATTAAAGAAAGCGTCAACTAATAGCAGCTATCAGGGGTGAGATCAGCAGGAGGCCTTTGCAGAGATCGAGCCTTCATGCAGTGAGTGGCCAGGCCTGCAGACATTGCCTCAACAGAGTGCATACAATCCCTGTCAACTTGGACACAATCTCTGGCAGCCAATCAGTGGTCCAATGCAACTGGCCATCTGATAAAGTTCAATCTTTGATTCGTCAATTAGGAATCTATTTGCCCTTGATGAAGAGAAGAGGGTTGACCTTAAGCCAAACCTCGACCTCTGTCAACATTCTGGGCAGCTTTTTTGCAATGCAGCAAGTCATGCATAAAGGGTTATACCTGCATGGGGACTGGAGATCACCCTCCCCTTTGAATGTATGACCACCCCAAAAAGGCAATCGCTAGTCTTAGTCCACATAAAACCTGAATATGGAGGTGAATGCTTTTGTGCAGCACAGCCCTGTTATACACAAGTTAGTATGCCACTTTGACACCAATGTTTGGAATTCCAATAGAGTGCAATTTAAAGCAATGCTTTGCTTACTAATGACTCAATGGGAGCAAAAAGTCACCTGAGTTCAATAAGAAAAGGAATGAGAACCTGACCTGAGCCTCATCCAATGCGCTTTACATGCTCAGCTTTTTGTTGATCCTCACCTCTCCTGTTCTCTCGATTGATATTCAAAGAGCATTTGACAGCATTGGGGAGGAAAGTGTCAAGTGGGAATTGCAGAATATTTTCAAAATGGACCCATTTATGCTTTTTAGGAATGATGAAATCAGGAGACCATCTGTACAGTATCATGTTGCATCTTCACTTTTTCATCATTTTACTTGGAGGAAATCTGACTTCTTGTAGTTTTTCTGAGTCATTCATAAGTAAAATGGCTTTATTTCAGGTGTCTGTCAGACTCTCTTGTAGTGATTGTTCCTTGCTTTAATTGCTTTCAGGAAATTACCTTTTGTGTTTTGGACTATAAAGCAGACTTTACAAGCAGTCTTTACATAAAGCAGTCCTTACAGTCTTTGAAGACCTTTCGGGGCTCATTAGCATCTTCTAGAGGCAGCCCGTTAGACATTCAACAGGGTCAAATGCTCCAAGTTGTCACCAAATATCTCTTGGCACCGAGTTCATCTGAGTCGTGCACAGAAACCAAGATCACAGAATATGCCATATCTGGTCCTGAAGTTGGTTTATGTTTTTAGCCCTCGGCTATTTGGTAATCACTACAAATTATACACTAGACCACACAGAGGGGAAGCTAAACAATGGTCTTACACAATCCTGGTGTCATCTTTCCATTCAGCCATAATATTGTATGTTTTGGTATCAATTTGGGCCTAGAATATGTCCTTTCTTTTGTTTATTTTAGTTGCCAAAATACAGTTTCCAGAGTCACTGGGTTGCTATGAAAATATCATTATAAACTTTCTATGAAGTGAAAATTGTTCCAAATCGACCTTTTACTGGCTCTTGGGTTGTGCAGTCTGCCCTGTGTGATGTATGTGGTTCTGTGTGGCTGGGTGATATATTCAGAGTCAGACATAAGACTACCAGTAGTCAGCAAAGAATTGCTTTGCACCTGCCTATTATAATAGTTATGTGTGGTGTCCTGCAGAGAGTTGGTGTCTGAGGGACTTTTATGACTAAATGACAGCAACCTGTGCAAGCCATAATGTTCCACTCATTGGCCAAAACATGAGCCCCCTTGACACATCTTTTCAACAGATTTCTGTATTCATTACTTTACTGTTGCAAACTTTAGTAGTGACTCTGTAATAGGTTCACTATAATGGTTAAAAATAGCATGCAATGCATGCATCGGGTCCTTGGTCTATTTCAACAAGTTGGGCCTCTTCAATATTCTACCAACAATCTATCAAGTTAGGTATAAGAAAGCAGTATATTGTGACTATGCACAAGAGGGCAGAACAGTCAAACTTTTGGTGTGTATACAGAAACCAGTTTTTGTGTGAAATGCTGACAGCTCAGAAGAAATATGTTTAATAGAAGAAAATTTGAGCACTGATAAACACAATATTGTAGCCAGGGGTGCATAAGCACCATCTTGATCACAAGGGCACATCTGTTGGGGTTGTCATTTTGTCTGTGAAATGTTTTAGTGAGTACACCAACTTTGCCTGTTCACAGGAAATGAAGCTGACGACAATGGTCTTGGAATGAATTCCAAGGACCCAAAAAGCAATGTTGGGAGAATGAAGTGGTTTGAATTGGAGATCAAACAGTGGCATGGTGTGTAGACATTCACTTCTCAGTAAGTTCTTACTCCTTTCATATTAACAGTAGGTATTTCTGAACATTTTCTAGTTATTCCACCTTATCCCTGGTATAGCTAAAGTGTCCTGGATCACCCTGGCTGCCAAGGGATCGCCTGGTAATGTCCTGGAGATGAATTCAAATCTTGACACCAACAGTTAAGAGGGAGGCGTGTCAATGGTTGCAATCCATTAGGGCAGGAATCGAGGTGCCACTTCTTGGGTCTTGGAATTCTAATGCTGTAAATCGCCTTTATTTGCACCAAATGTGGGGCTATTGGAAATGCATCACCAGGACTTTCAAGTTCAGCCCAGGTATTTTCTGAAACAGAAAATGCTCAGGTTCTATGGTCATTGGAAGTCATTAGAAGTCTTTTGTGATGGTTGATTGTGTGGGTCGTTTGTCTAATGCTTTGGGTGGTCGACAGATGTGGGGACCTTTTTTGTGTGGGATATTGCTATTGTGTAACATTTCTCCTCATTACGGTAGTTTAGGACACCTTTTTTTTCCCTCCCAGCTCCTCCTTTTTTCCTCCCTGTGCCCCGAAGAGGTGAGCTGTTGGTGTTTCGCATTAGTTGCCTGGGGCGAAAGAAAGTGGTTTTGCTAACTGCAGTCACAATCTCTTTACTGCTCTTTTATCACTGGTCAAAAGGTAAGGCATGCAGGGGAATTAGCTGTAGTGTTCATTGGTTGTCGTGATATAAGGCACAGTCTTCCAGGTGACTTGTTAAGATGAAGAGACAGGTGGGGGTTCTATTCCAAAATTTCCAATTAAACAGTGAATCCCATTACGTATAAAATGTAACCTTCAACCCTCGATTATTCACCTTACAAATGGATCATTTTAATGGTTAATTTTATTGTCACTCTGTAGCTTTTGTGAAATGTGGCTTAAAATTTAATGAAGTCAAACTCATAAACAGGTGGATTTATATTCTCGCAAAGGGTTGCCAGGGGCTTTTTATGTAGTTATTGTCGTCTCGAGATTGACTTTCCAGTTTTTCGAGAAATGAAAAACACACAGAACTTAAAAGTGAACATTGTGTACATTTGTATAGCAAGAGATAGCATGATGTTTGTGTGTTGTCAATTGAGAAAGTGCCAAAAGCTTTCCATTCACTCAAAGTGACTTTATCATGATTTTTTTTGTAAATTTTTTTTGTTGCCAGCATTCAAGTCATGGGTTTGTTAGTTATTATTTTTCTTTAGTGTTTCCAGAAGAAAAAAACACCTCTTGTGATACTTGAAGTGTACTCTTTAAGAAGTCAAAACCACGTCCATTTCCATGAGCAATTCAATCAGTCAATATCAGTTGTTTTCAGTTAGCTGCATAGGCCTATTGGTCATCACTATGTATATATTATGACAAATTAACATTTCAGTTGTAAATCTATTTATTTTACAAATTGTGAAAAAAAAATATGCTTCTGCGATGTCTGCTGTGAAATGGCACATATGCAGCCGAGTGGCAGGTTTTTCCAGAAAGTTCTGACAAGAAGGCTTTTGCAAATAACACAATCATTTATACATTTCAGTTAAACGGAGCCCATATGAAGAAGCTGTTGATTCAGATGATACCTCATGACCATATAGGAAGTCGCACTATTTCACCTATCACTATAAAACTTACTATACAGTCTCAACACAATTTTATCTTGCTTCCATCAACTTTTAGTAAACTTCTGTGACAATATATTTTTATTTTCTAAACTAAAATGTATTTTTCCCCGCGAATATTGAATAGTCTGCTGCAGTGACAGCAACAGCAATAGCCAAATGCCAGCCAGGGAGATTGTTTTAAAATTCATTAAAAGCTTAAAACTAAAAGAAGAGAAGGAGGAAGTAATTAAGTAAGGAAGTAGGTAAGGAAGGAAGGAAGGAAGGATGGAAGGATGGAAGGATGGAAGGATGGAAGGATCGAAGGATGGAAGGATGGAAGGATGGAAGGAAGGGAGATATATAGAGACAAATATAGATTGTCAGATAGATAGATAGATAGATAGATAGATAGATAGATAGATAGATAGATAGATAGATAGATAGATAGATAGATAGATAGATAGATAGATAGATAGATAGATAGATAGATAGATAGATAGATAGATAGATAAATTGATAGATTTATAGTCACCCCCTCTTATACCTTGGATCTAAGCTCAATGATGGTATTCATGCCAACTTCTGAGTTGCTCAATGTTTTTAACATTGAGTAAAATTAGTATATGTGCCAAGTGTCCCATTGTGCCCTCCCCCCTATATTCCTAAGATACTTCATCATATAATTGTGCATGGAATGAATGATCTGGTCAATAATTAGAAAATTATTACCAAGAAGTCCATTGCAGGATATTCACAATGGCTATACCATATACATTGACATACAGCCATATTGTTTGTACATCACTATAGTGTATGTCTGGAAAGAGATCCCGAAAATGTTCTTGTGACTTTTTTGTCTTCTTTCTTTTTTCTGTTAGTCTGACCCTTTATTAGGAGAAACAGCAAAGGAGCAGTGACAGCTGTGGGCAGATTTGCGCGCCTTAGGACTCCCCCCCCCCCCACCAACTTCTTTTGGCTGGTCACCCACTCTCCTGGTCTACCTGCCTGGCTCTCCATACCTGCTCTGCTGGGATACCTGTACACTACCTGGACTGTTTTCATCCTACATTTTATATTTCACAGGGATTTGATAGGATTCTTGAAGAAAAATCATTGGAATACAGGATAACCTAACCTGAACTATTTTCTAGTACACTTGAGGTAAAATAGCAATTTATTTTTATTTTTTGATATTGGTTGATGAATTTCCTAATGATTTATTTTGTAGCAATGTAAGTCAAAATGTCTTCAGCCAATCTGTAAGATTCAATGTTATATTATTATAAAACATATGAAGTGCCCTCGAAAGAGAAATGAATGAACTTGCCTGAAAAAAGAAGAAGAATATTACACTTTGTCAATGAATAATTGGTACATGTTGATAATTTTTCGAAAGACACTACTCAGAAGTCAGTATACTCATCTTGCCAACTGACTTCTTTTTTTTTTTCTGTAAGAGAAAAAATTGAAGCAGACAATATAATAAACTGATTTTACATTTGAATATATCTATATTGATCCTTTTTTTTTTATTTCCCTTTTTCCCCCTTCTTTTTTTATTTTGAAAAATCCCTTATAGATAGAGATCTGATAGTTAGTTAATGTGAAAGTGTTGCCTGGGTGATTTTTTGCTCCTCGCCTTCCACTTGCTTTATGGTGTGAGCAAAGTAATTAAATTTAGACATAGGCAGGTATGCCACAGAGCCAGTCTGAGAATTATTGGCTTGATTTATGGCGAGTTCTTTGCCAGGGTGACTTGCCCTGCATGTGTTGAGAGGCACTTCACCACCGAAAGGACACAAAAAGAGGCTGAAATATTTATTGCATCTCAGACAATAAAATGCCATTTTCATGTCGATTGATGACCTGTGGGCAGGGGGAAGACAAACAGGGTCTGTGTGTGTGTACTCAGCATGAAAGAAACAAACAAAGCAGCCCATTAGTTGGTGCTCAAGAATAATCTGCAGGCAAGCCCCATGCAGAATTCATTGTCTGACATATATTAGAAGCATGTAAATAATTCTGACATAAAACATGCTATCATCTCATTATTCTAAGAAACTACCCCCTCCCCTCTCTATGTGCCCCCAGCCCCCCCCCTTTTCCAAACTTACTCTGGCTCAGTACTACAATGCATATTTCACTGAAGGAGACAAAAAAGTATGAAATATACTTCAAATAGAGCTAAATTTGTGGTCTTTGATAGTGCAATTGTGGAAAAAAGGCACATAATGAAGTGCATTATTAAGAAGCATTGCAGCGAATGGGAATGATTTATTATTATGCAAAACATGGAAGGTGTGTGTATATTTAATGTACACTCTTTTTATGCTTAATGTGTTTGTGTGATGAGTTGAAGCAAAGCGTATTGGCTTAGAAAGTGCGAAGCTGAAAAAAGACCTCTGTGTTCTTTGAAATATCTCTATGGTTGGAATTATATATTCTCACTGCAGGGTATTTTTTGCATTCTTCATACTTGCATTTGATAGAAAAAATTCATTTTTGAAAGTTATATGTATAATATCTTCATTCTGGTAGTGACATATTCTCACTTTTTGCTTTTTGCAATTTACTGACTGCAGGCATGATGATAATATATTACATGCATATCTTTAGTCCCAATTAGCAAAGAAGAGGGAGGTTAATTTGGCTAATATTCTCACATTAGCAGTGTGGATCTTTTTCTCTTTGCTTTTTTTGACAAATTATCACTCTGATGCACCCTGGTTTGGCCTTTCAGTAAGAGGACACCCTTGGTATAACTTGCTGGGCTTGCCACCCTCTGCAACCTGACACTGCACCCTCCCCCTTCTGGGAGACGACTGGTGTCTATCTTTTCCCCTTTGACTCAGGGGCAGCTTCAAGCTGGGCCTGACTGAGCCACTAAAAGATCATTGATAAAAAATCTAATAATCAAGACTGGTTCCACAGCAAAGCATGATGTATATACACCCTCTCATATTTCTTACAGATTTGTTGAATTTTCAGCTGGGTGACAAGAATATTGAATTAAGTTTGTGTTTAGTGTGGTAATATGTCATCAAGTTCTGGGAGTGAATAAATAAGATGTCTGCATGTAATGTGAGGAGACCATTTTGATTTTATTATGAAAACAGATTGGCGTTTGGAATACAGAATCAATTATAATTCCCACACAAACTCAATGAATTTAACTCATGTATTTAGCAACCCAGAGAAGTGCATGGTTTTTGTCCCTATACACTTGAATAGAAAATGATTCAGTCGAAAAATTCTTGCAAAATTTGAACTGCTTGGTATTTCTACATGTATTTTCATTGCATTTCTGCAGGTATGAAGCTAATATAGCTGTTTCCAGAAGCTAGTTTATGATGATAAATGGTGGCTACCTGTATTTCACTTTGGGGATTGTTATCAGGGAGTTATCTGGAGGTGGCCAGTCGGCTGTCAGATGTTCCTGTCAGTGCAACAAACACCAGGTCATTATCGATCAGTTATCTCTCGGGTGAGACATTCTTTGGGAGAGTCAAAATCTTCGGACAACATTTTCTGTAACCTTACCCAAGAAGAAATGGGTCTTTATGCAAGATGAATGGATCCAAGCAGACTGAAATGGACTCAAAAGACAGTCATTGCAAACATGATTATATGTTTAATTCACTTTGAAAAACCAACATTGCCTCCTGACAGAGCTCAGTTTCTTCTGCATTCCTTTGGTGCCCTCCTTTGATCCAAAACAGTCTCAAATTGTTATTGGCTTTTTATGCAACAAACATTGTCAAATTGAATGTTTAGTGGCTAAAGCCAGTGCTTATACAAAGAAATACATTGAAGAATCTATTAAATATTCTCAAATATGTTAAGATTATGTTGTTTATGTAGCAATTATTCTATAATAATTCTTCCCAATTTCAACATCATTCATGAACTTGTTGAGGAGAGCAGATTGATCCTCTCCACCCTGACAAGTGCTCAAGTGGCTTTCTCAAATATTCAAAAGACACTGAATATGTTTAGCATCTTCAAATAGAAAGGACAAAGCTGAAGAGAGGACATCTTATGGGGTTCACCCTGCTGAGCTCTTTGTCAACCTAATTAGCAATGCAGAGCAGAACTCCCATATTAATAGCTGCATGGTGGAAAACGTGTAGGAGTATTTGCTATAAAATTGTGGGTCAAGGGATCAGAGGAATCGTCAGGTAGGCAACTGTGTGGAAAAATGGGAATTACTTTTGATAACTGTTTCAGTCTTGCAGGGCATCAAAGTGGTCACTACGGGACTGATCTTTTACTCTGAAATCAGTGGTATATTTGTCATTGCAATCGAGACATGTGACCTCACTGTTGAGTTGTATGACTCATAGTCTCATACCTTATTTGTTCTGATAACATGACAAGTATAGGGTATGACATCACTTACTGGTTATGAGTCATCCAATATAACCTCGCAAGTACAGTGGGGTGCGAAAGTTTGGGCACCCTTGGAGAAGGGTCACATTTTTTCAAATTTCGGACGAACCATGTACAGAATCTTTTCAACATGAATTGGGTGAGTGAAGAATACCCCTGCGCTCAATCTGTCCCAGAAAGAACAATAGAAATATAAAAATTTTAAAAAATATGGAACTTTTTGTCGGATTTTACATGTGCAAAAGTTTGGGCACCCCTACAGATTCTGGTCTTGACTTTTATATAACTCTACATTAAAGCTATATAAAAGCTCTAAAATGCATTGGATAATAATGTAGGCATCCCGGGACTTCATTTTTAGTGCATTTTTAATTGTTCTCCCACACAGAGTGACTCCAACAGTTGCATCTTTGTGGTACCTATGGCATCAATTTCACATGTCCAGTTACATTGAAAGTTTCGGACATTTCTGGACCAAGAGACCCAGTTAACCTCTCCTTTACCTAAAATTAACATTTTATCTAAAATAACCAAAAATATTTAAGATTTCCATTATCTACTTAGGTTAATATAGAGCAAAATTAAAATATTAATGTGCAGTTCAACTTTGTGTTGCCAGCCAGGGACTATTTTTGCTGAAAAAATTCAATTTGGGTTTAATTTTGTTTCTTTTTAGTCAATTTTGCTATTTTGCAACAATTAAATCTTATATGTCAACCTCATAGACCCCTAGAGTTGTGACATTGAATGTGATCAACTGGTGCATCATTCAACCGTCAACATGCAGATATGAAAAGCCAAGCTATACAAGGTATCACAATTACACAGCTTAATCTGACTGTCAGAGTCATGCCAAAGGACTCAAATAGCTATTTGGAAGCATTCTGGATCAGTCACTGTGGTGTTTGAGCCAAGGGAGCCGAAAAATGCATTGAAATGGAATTGCTCCGATACACCAGAATGTGATAAACAATTTTGACTCTCCGAGGACAAGAATAGGCAGGCCAAGAATCATGGAGGTCAGCTGAAATAATTGCAAAATTGTCATTTCTACACGACACAACTAAAAAACAGATGGTTTCGGAAATATTTTTGCAGGAAAAGCCAAGGTACTCGACAAAGATGCCCAGAAAGTTGAAATTTTGTGGCCTTTTTGGCATTTTCGTTGGATATAGAGTCTGAGCTGCTCTAAAATTTCATCAAAGATTAATCTGTCATGTTCAGGCGATGAAAAATAAACATGATAAATCAACCTTGTCAGCTCCTGGACTCAAAATAATTGAAATTTTATTAAATAATCCGACGTACCTTGGGTACATAAAATCCGCAAAGTTTGGAGTCATTCTGTTAGGGATTAAAATAAAAAATTTATGCAAAATGAAGTGTTGGGATGCTTACATTATTATCCAAAGCATTTTAGAGCTTTTATATTGCTTTGATGTAGAGCTATAGAAAAATCAAGACCAGCATCTGTAGGGGTGCCCAAACTTTTGCACATGTAAAATCCGACAAAAATACCCATATTTTTTTACATTCTTATACTTTCATTGTTCTCTCTAGGTAACATTTAGTGCATGGATATCCTTCACTCACGCTATTCACGTTAGAAAGATTCCGCAAATGGTTTGTCTGAAATTTGAAAAAAATGTGACCCCATTCCAAGGGTGCCCAAACTTTCGCACCCCACTGTATAGGGACATGGCCTCCCAAGCTGCATGATTTTGGCAATCTTCAACAGTCCAACACTGGTTGTCAGCACTCGTTTACGATTGGTTATAATTGGTTTTGGATATTTCATTTTGCTCCATTAGTCTCAAAATATTACCCAACATTAAATTTGGAGTGATATTGTGACAACACTAATTCTCTGGATCACTTCACGAGTCGTCTGCAATTTTCATGACTCTGCATGGTTCTCTGTTGATATGAAACATTCCAAAGTGTACCTATGTGTACATTAGTGAATACACTGAGTAGTGCCCCTGCTCATTCCCTGACATTTTGTATCATGTAGTACTTGCCATGGAGATCACTGGAATGAGTGGGTGTGATTTGACATGAAGATACACAAGAATCCGCGGATTCAGAACCGACCTAGCGCAATGAAATTGAAGGTGCCATTGCTTAAACCACTGAGCAAATGATATTGGAAGATAGGAGAAATAGTTGATTGGAAGATGCTAGACTATTAGTATAGAATCAATTCAGTTTGAACAGATTTCTAAAAAAAAGGAAAGATGGCTGCCAAAATGGCCGCCATCTTGGATTTCTCGACATGTTCCCAATCCATACCAAAAGGCCATACCTATACCAAATTTCATAACTGTAAGTGAAATATTAAGGTCACAATGGTCAGTTCAAGAATGAAGAAAGATGGCTGCCATCTTGGATTTCTCAACATGTTCCCCCAACTGATACCCACAGCCCCATACCAGTTCCAAATTTCATAACTCTAGGCGAAATATTGAGGTCACAACGGGCATTTCAAGAAATTAAGAAAGATGGCTGCCAAAATGGCCGCCATCTTGGACATGGTCCTCATCCATACCCACAGGCCAATACCTGTACCAAATTTCATATCTGTAAGTGAAATATTAAGGTCACAATGGTCAGTTCAAGAATGACGAAAGATGGCTGCCAAAATGGCTGCCACAAAGTGGCTGCCATCTTGGATTTCTCAACATGTTCCCGACTGATACCCACAGCCCCATACCTGTTCCAAATTTCATAAGTCTAAGCAAAATATTGAGGTCACTATGAGCAGTTCAATAAATGAAAAAAGATGGCTGCCAAAATGACCACCACAAAATGGCCACCATCTTGGAATCTTGACATGTTCCCAATCCATACCCAGAGTTCCATACCTGTACCAAATTTCATAACTGTAAGTGAAATATTAAGGTCACAATGGGCAGTTCAAGAATGAAGAAAGATGGCTGCCAAAATGGCCACCACAAAATGGCCACCATCTTGGATTTCTCTACATGTTCCCAATCCATACCAAGAGTGTCATACCTTTACCAAATTTCATAACTGTAAGTGAAATATTAAGGTCCCAATGGGCAATTCAAGAATGAAGAAAGATGGCTGCCAAAATGGCAGCCATCTTGGATTTCTCGACATGTCCCCGATCCAAGCCCATAGTACCATACCTGTACCAAATTTCACTACTGTAAGTTGAAAACTAATGCCCAATGCACACTAGAATCGCATGCGATCCCATCGGATGCAATGCTGTTGCAACCCCAGGATCGCAAGTTGGTGCACACTGTGATCCCTGCCTACAATCTTGTGGCAACCCTTCATTAAAATGGGGGTAAAATCAGGCTCTCCTCCCCGTTTCACCCCTTTTTGGCCTGCCTCAGCATCACAAGTCAATGCACACTCAGAAATCTTTAGAAAAACCACTAAAAAGTCATTTAAACCTGTGACAGGATCGCAGAATATCTAGCAGTGCTAGATATTTTGCGACAGGATCGCAAGTCAATTAAATACCAGCGCAAGTTGGTGCACACTGGAGAAAAAGGGGTTGCAACATGATCGCATGTGATCTCATCGCAGAAATAATAGCAGTGTGCATTGGGCATTAGGTCACAAATGGACACATGTTGACAAGAAATGTTGACATGGACACACGGACATGTGTTTACATGAGTCCCCTTTCACTACCCACTCCCCTAAAAGCCTTTTTTTAACAGGATTAGACTGTCTGCAACACTTTCATTTCTAAAAAGTGCAGACTGAAGAGCCAATGGGAGTCAAGATATCGCCTAGACCATTGATGTTGGTATGGAATTGTAGGTATTTTTGAGAGCTTTCCAACCATGGCAGGTAAAACGTGTATGAACCGGGGATTGGCGAAAATGGTCAAAAAATAAAAAATTATTGAAACTTTGAAACAAAAAGTAGGTAAGAATTGTCCTATCACAATTTTGAGAACAGATTTGGATTCCCCAGCTCAAAACGCACCTTTTAGGTACTAGTGCTTTTTAAATTTGCATAAAAATTAAAAATTGACACATCCTACTGTAGTATGGTTCAAAATTTACTAGTCCTTCAGCAAATCTACTGGCCCGCAGAACGCGAACTATTATTCACATTTTGTTTCCAGTACATTTGCAACAAAAAAATCACCTGATTGTCACATAAATTGAAATGAAGAATATTCTGGTAATATGAAAACAATCTAGAGGATTTTTTGAGGATTTTTTGTTTTTATTACTAGGTAATGAAATTTCCAATGCTTGTCAGCTATTTCAAAAGGTTTAAACTCAGTTGAGCTGTCCTGAACAGCATCCATGCTACTCCATGAAGTGCTGAGGCTGAACAGTCTGAGCTGTATTTTCAGACCTCATGTATATAGGCTGGGCTGATAAACTATCCATTTCAATTTAATTGAACAACCATTTATAAATTTATCTATTATTTGATTTCAAACAATGTGCAATAAAAATGTTCCAATTGAATAAAGAATAATTTGATCAAATCAACATCCAAAGAAATCCACAACATCCACGAGGTGGCAGGTGCTCCGCTAGCTATAATTCTGGACTTCATTAATTAGTACTGAGGCCTGGGCCCACCATTGGTTTTCACTACAACTCTTGTTGTCCTGCACATGATTCTGGGAAAATGGTTCCACTCCAGTGGTTCCAAAAGTCAACATCCAGTGTTTAGGGAAGGGCAGGGCAACATTTACATTAATTTGGGAGAGTTCTTTCATTTCATGCTATCAATATAAGCTTCCCATAACTAGTGTGGCTTAATGATCCCTAATAACCTCTCAACACAAAGCAGACCACATGAAATTTGTATGTTTTTGGTAAATTCCATCCATTCACAAGATTGTGGAATCCTACCCTCCCCCCCCCCCACCCAAAATGGTAGAGTCCATGTGGTTACAAGTTGGTGTCACATGACCTACACCCAGTTCCCTCATTGGTCAGCCTACTACTACTACTAGGTAAACAGCAAACATGGCAAACATTTGAAGAGGCAAACATTTAGATGTTCCACAGAAAGAACTATGAAACTGATGAAATAACAACATACACAGGTGTCATTGCTATGCCAGAACTTCATTTGTATCACATATAAATGGTCACATGAAAAATTTACACAGTTTGTTGGTCATTTGCCAAGTTTCAGGCCAATCTCATAATTAGTCAAAAGCAGACAACCCACTTTCAATCCCCTTTTCCCTTATCACTTCCCGACCCCCTTTGCCCTCCTCTAATAACCGCCGATAGGTCAGTTAAAAATGATAATAACATATGACATCACCATTCTTCGGTTCCGTTCTCTGTTTTTATTCAATTTTTTAGAAGCACATCTGCAAGTATCAAGGAGACCATGCAAATATAAGTTTCATAAGAGTATTTTTTTCTTCAAGTCTTTCTCACCAGATTTTAGATATGTTCGTGAATGATGATTCGTGTCCTGAAGCACATTTCCCCTGAATGCAATATGAATGCAATACAATATGCATCTGGGAAAAAAAAGGTTTACAAATCATGAAACGAAGGACAGATGGAGAAAATTTGAAAATTATTGTTTGGAAAATAACACGATATCTGAATTATCACCATGTGGTGATGGAAATAGTATTTCTGAACCTGGCCTTGATGTTACTTGCTCGTCTAAAAAACTGTGGACATTTAAGAAGTTCACATGTATGAAGAGAAAATTTCACATAAAAGCATTATCATGCAATGGTAAAATAATAGAAAAATTGATTAGGCCATTGTAACATACATATAATTACATGTAATGTTGCATGGCATGAATTACCTCAAGCCAAAGAAGGAGAAAAAGACAATGCATTCATTATTAAATACATGTGAATGAAAGAAAAATCCAGATCTTCAGTGATCAGAAATCAAAAGCCACCTGAGCAAATGTCCTGATGAGAAAAAGCTCTGATGCTGAGTTGTCCTTTTTGTTGGTGGCCTCAGGCTGTCTCACCCTCTGCTCTCGTGCTTTCCTCGGTGTGGTCTTCTCAGATTGCTCTCTGACCCCCTCAAATTAAATTCACATTCTAAGCAAACAAGAGGAATCTCCTCCACGCACCTGCCCATTCACACTTCTCTGGTGTGATTTACACAAGGCATTCGACCCTCATGAGCTCCAAACAGTTAGCTGGATCTTGGGATCTCCTATTATGGTATAATCATCTCACAAGCCAACTCTAAAGTCTAGACTTACAAATCAACGTGCCCTCCACAAAGTAGTCTGCACCTGGCAATGACCTGGCATTCACCACAGTTAAGTCATTTTTATAAACCTCACAAATAACCCTCCAGATCTCAGAAGAAGGACTTTGAGGGATCACAATTCAGTTATGAAATGAAAACATTGACATTAATCATAACACTTGTTCCTTCAACTATAGTTACACACTTGACTGTACAAGTGGCCAAGATCAAAGTAGAGTTTATTTCCAATTGGTAAATTTCTCTGAAAGCTGATATCAAAGATCTTCCACTTGTGTGACTCTCATAACCCTTAATAGGGCTCTGATAGGATCATAATATGAAGGACTGACCATAGTCACTGCTCCTCCCCTGTGGCCATTGACAGCTGCTTGGTGATGACAAATGGCCTCCTTGTCCTCACCTGGGGCCATTGACAAATATCTGCTTACATTGAACCTCCTGAAGCTAGGAGCCTTGACATGAGTACTGACAAGAGCATTGACATGAGCATTGACATGAGCATTGACATTGTATTGTAGCTACTGCCTGATAGTATTGAAGACATCTTGATATCTTACTCTGATTGAGAACTGACATTTTGCTGAATGTGACGATGTTGAGATGCCAGTACCATCCCCATTCCCCACCATTACATGCCATGCCCAAGCTGTATGCTGAGCTATGCAGACACAGTGAGGCACATCATGATCTCTTGATTCCAGTACAGAACTCACTTTGTGAGCTGCTGGGGTGTGCACTATTCCTGTCATTAAAATATCACGTTGCTGACTCGCAGATAAGAAGTAACCATTATGACTTTTTCACTCATTTTCCAAGACACATTTTGCTTATTCCATTTGACAGGTGGATGAATACGAGAGTCTGAATTTCTAAGAGGAATTTAATCCTCACTTGTGACATATGGGGCCCTGTGGACAAGTGTGATTGTTAAAGGGACACTGTTACCATCCTTGACTAAGCTGGCCCAAGAAACTTAGAGCAGCACATAAGATGAATGCACACGTATAATTACGTGGCTATTCATAACAATTGACTGGTTAATATTTGGTGACACTGCCTATCTGTGTTAATTTTGCAAACACTGGGCCATTATTCATCTGCAAATGAATTTCGAAGAAATCTAAGAGGGCTGTGTACTTTTATAATTACTGAGGAATTTTTGAACACCAAGAAAGAATGTACTTTCACAAATGGTGGTTGTGGGAAAGTGATTTTTGTACTGTAACCATTTACGTATTCGGAGGTTTTGGCTGCTTTGTGAATGGGTCTTTCTCCAGTTGCAGTGCAACGATGTGTATAGAGGGCAGTTATGACACCTAGGCCCATGAGATAATTTTCGAAATCCCAAAGCAAGCTGATTTTAAGAAGCTTCATGTTGGTTGCAATAACCTTAAAAAAGACCTCTCTCAAAGTTATAAACATGTTACATCGATGTTTGTTCACTTCAGATTTATGTTTGTACAAGTTGGCAGTGTTCTTTGAGCAACAGAGCATCAACACCTTCCAGTTTAAAATCTGTTGATGTTCACAGTTTTCTCCATTTGTCAACAACATATGGAGAGAGACCATGCAATTACAACTTCTCTGAAAATGTTTGCAAATGTACAGATACACTCTGTGTGGATGGTTGTATTTATGAATTCAAATTTATTAGCTGGTTTCCTAAAGATCTGTAATCATCTCATTACTACAATCTAAACTCACATTATAGCTGATTTCTATCGTGTTCCCACAAAGGAACACTTGATGGCACATTTCCTCACTATCTGAGAAATTCCTTTTTCTGTCGTGTTTCTTTGTTTAATGACAGGTATTTTACAGGCGTTTTGTTCAGCGGAGTGATTACGTGCAGAGAGGTATCAGACATGTCATCCTGTGGAGATGTTTTTTCAACTTTTTTGACATAGCAACCTCTGTTGGAGACAGATAGAGTCTGCTGCCTTTCTTTGACCTGAGAATCTCCAGATGATATCTTGCAGGTAAATATGTCTCCTGTCCTTGGGAGGTTGTGCTGGAGAAAGGAGCCAACAATGATTTTGTGTTCACTCGCTAACTTAAAAGTACTTTTTTCTTCTTGCCAATCGCAAAAGAAAATGATTAAAATCAACAAGGGGCACCGGATGTGGACTGAGAAGTGTAAGGACCTGCTAGCTTCAATATTTCATAGATGCAAAACACACAGTTTGACTTTGAGATGCATGCATGATGACTTAAATGCATGGGAAGTGTTTGCAAACACTTCAGTCCAAGTCTGGGTTAGAGAACAAGAAAAAGCACAGGTATTTCACATCGACACTTGGTTTATTGTGCCCCTCTTGTTGCTGTATGTTGCAGTGCACCTCAGTTGCCAATCAAATTTTCTGGCTGGGAGGAGCTGACAGTAATTGCTCACTGATGAGCATTTGAATTATGGAATCTGAACAAGAACTGTCTGTTTTGGGGGGATATGGTGAATGTTGTGAATGCAGTGTACTCACAGCTTTTGTGTTGTATTTACTTTAACATATTTCAGACCATTATATCATCATCATTGTGTACACATTTCAACAAAGGCAGTGCATGTTGTCAAGGTCTCCTTTACAAATTTAACTATAGTAGTGGCGCAGATTAATCTTTGATGTGGGGTTTTGTTACTGTGTCCCAGGAGTTATGGAGAAATGCCAATTCCATTAAAAACTTGTCCTGTTTCCCCTTAATTTTTGGAACCACTGTAATTCAATAAAAAGGAAAAACAATCCAGGATGAGCTTTGAAAATCTCGGTGACATCTGGAAGAGGTCCAGGGGTCAGTAGGCATTAGGATTATCCTCTTCTCAAGCCTCATCCTGGAAACAATGTGGCACGTGCAGATGATTTGCATGCATGCAAGTAATTGCATAGACAAACCTATTAGCAGTGGTCAGCCATAGGAGGTCAAATAATGGTCTTGTTAGAGGCACCAGGAACTGCAATTACCATGACTGCTGATTCAATTAGCTGAGAAGTACCTCTCCAGTTTGAAAATTTTGACTGTGCTCCTGTGATTTTGTACTGTTTTGTTCACTGTAATGTGCCATTTTTGGCTTCAGTGAAACGATTATCTGTCAAGTGCATGGTACTTAATACTACTTATTGCTGATTAGTTTGTCTTTGAGGGGGCAAAATACATGAAACACAAATCAGGGGGCAGCCTCCATTGTGCTTCAGGCTCTTCCTGCATATGGCGATGCCCAATTAGAAACAAGAGGGGATAAAAAGTCACAAATCACCCGGGCACGAAATGCCCACTAAAAAGAGCAATGTTGGGGGCGAAATGACTTCGGCTGATGAAATTTGACAGGGCGTCTATTTTGTTAGAAACACTTATTCGGGATTTAACCATAAACCCCAAAATCCTTTGTGCATAGAAGCATTAAGTGTTAGGCAAACTGACAAGGCCTCCTTCAGAAATTTGATGACCAAGAAAGAGTTAGGGCAATTCTATTTTCATTATTTTGATCACGCCTGTGTATTTTATATGGCTTGTGGCTATGAGGTATTTACTACGTGTATAAATAGGAATACGGCAAGGTAAATAAACTACAGTTGAGTTGGGCGTAATGTTACCGCGTGTAAATCTATTTACGCTAAAACTACTTGGCGGACACACTCAATATCTAGGGGGAGATTAGGGGTGTGTGTATGGTAGGACAGTTGTCCAAAGTGATGTGCCTTATGCTTGGAATTCTCATTATTTGGGGAATACAATCATGGAGCTATTATAGCATGTATTAGATCATTGATATAATGAATAAAATGACATTTCTAGTCCTGTCGATCCCTCTCAGTATAGAATGTTTTGTATACACACCAATCTCTATACACCCCCTTTCTCTCTCTCTACACATGCTTTTCCACAAAAATGCCACCTGAATGTTAATTAGGGGAGTTAGGCAGGTGAGCTTTGGCCAGTGACCCTTGACCTGAACTATGACCCAGGAGAGGTCACACCCTGGCTGGTGTCCAATGAGCACTGCTAAAAGGGCAACGGGCCTTGCTGGTGTCGCCCTGTGTGGTACTGTGACCTTGTAGCAGTCACTCTGGAGTGCCACCAAGAAGTGAACACTGTCAAAAACTTTTCATGCCAAAGGAAATCTCTACTGACGGCTAAGTTTTTCCAAACTTTTCAAAGTACCATGTATTCCAAACTGCTATAGGCTAATGTTCCACCAAAAAAATTGATTCAGAATAGAGATATATAGGTATATAGAGGCCTGCATCAGTGATGTAGTCGAGGTCTGGACATCCGAGGCCGAGACCGAGACTGTCAGACTGAGGCATATAAGCCTCCGAGACTGAGGCCCAGGCCATCAAAATGTGGCCGGGTCCTTATATGACTCCAAGACTGACCCAAAGACACCCGAGACCGAGGCAAGACAATGATTTGGCATCCAAGACCGTCCCAAGGCCGATGCCGTCAAAATATGGCCACATTCGCCAGGCCTCGATTCCTCTGAGACTGGCCTAAATAGATTATTAAAGTCAGTGTATGTCAGACTGTTAGGCTTTACTTTGCTGTTCAGATTACAACACAACTTCCACAGCACTTTTTCACAGTGTGCCGAGATGACCTTAACATCACAAGGTCTTTTCCTGTATAAATGTCCTTCCACCATGCCTTCGCCATGCCTTCCTGAATAGCAAAAGGGCATTAAAAGATTTTGGGTGCTCCTAATTGGTAAAAAGGTCAAAGTCACAAGCCTTACAACAAAAGATGAACTGGAGCAACATTTGAGATCAAAGGTACAGCTAAGTGATTGAATTAGATATTGATATATTTCTCCATTAATCTCATCGTTCAAGTTTGGCAAACAAATTAAAAATAATTTACGGGACGTACTCCTTGATTGATATTTTTTAACTCGCAGAAATTGAAATGGAGGCAAGAAACAGCAATTTACGTCTAAACCATAATTTTTTATAGCATAACATGGGCTTGTAAGTTGTTCGACCCAACATATTGGACAATAATAGAACATTGTTAAAATGTAAATTGCAGTTTCTTGTTTGACGGGTCAATTGCGATGAGTTTGATTTTAAGGTAGGCTCAGTAAGTTAGTCCCAGTATCAAACCAATATGGATTCCAAAAATTGTTCAAAAAACTCAAACAATTTAATGGATAAAAAGCTGAGCCACACCTCCTGTCAGTCAAGCATGATTCCCAGCTTCACTCTGAATTATTCCATGAGATAAAACCATGTGCCTGTTTGAAAATATCTAATTCAACCTGGTGAGGGTGTTTATGCAATGCTGTATCACTTCATACCATAAAATGTAAAGACATACCTGGTGATTGGGAGACACGCTTGCTTTTAGTCAGACAAAACCTGCATGACCAATAATGGAATTACCAATAACCTGACCAGCCATGAATAAGATAAGATTTTTTTTTTTTTCATCAAAGTCTAACTGGGTTTGTCCAGGTAATGGTTGTGACATTGAAAATAGGTGGATACATCACAAGAATGCATCCGGAAATCATGCAATGAACGACATTATTATTTTTTAAGAAAATTCATTTTGTAGAAAATTTTGCTTTGAACAATGATTTATTGCACATGGGTATTTTGCTCCTTGATCCTGGAACCAGCTGAAACAGTTGGTAAGTCATATAAATTAAGATTTTATATACCTCTTGGGTGTTCTTGGGAGAAAAAATTCTTTCTTTCAAGGGAGTTCATAAAATTTCTATCATACCAAAATGATTTATCATTGCAAGGATTCAAAATAAATGCTTTGCTGCAACATGTTATGAGTTTATGGAAGAAAATTTCCCAAACGGAAGTAGCTGAAAATCTGCATAAATTTATAAGAAGGAATTATTTTTATCTGTTGTAAGATTTAATTTGTTATTAATAGTATAAGCTTTTAGCAGTTTAGCTGTATAAAGATGTAACATCTGTCCAATGGGCACATAGATCTGCGTTGGAGCAACGTGAAAGCATCACAGTTTTGGTGAAAACTAAGTTGAATTGTAAGCAGAAATGACGTTGTCGCAAGGTTGTGAAGCAAGCAACATCAAAATATGATGCATGATGTGATGCTGTGGCAGCATTGTCACAATGTTGTGAAATAATCTCAATGTTGTGTTCACATTGGGACAATATCATTTCTATCATACATTTCTACGTCACAAAAGACGAACCCTCCACAAATTGGCAATATTGTGTTTACGGGTGACCACCTCCTAGTCAGAAGGCCCGCTAGTCAGAAGGCCCTGGAGCCAGAAGGCCCTCTAGTCAGAAAGCCCGCTAGTCAGAAGGCCCGCAAGTCAGAAGGCCCGTAAGTCAGAAAATAAACAGTAAAAATAAGAATGCACATGCATAAGTCAGAAGGCTCACTGGTCAGAAGGCCCGCTAGTCAGAAGGCCCACTAGTCAGAAGGCCCACTAGTCAGAAAATAAAGAGTAAAAAAATCTGGCAAATATATAATTTATTTTCTGACTAGTGGGCCTTCTGACTTGTGGGTTTTCTGACTAGCGGGCCTTCTGACTAATGGGCCTTCTGATGATAGGGCGCCCCCCATGTTTACGTTGTGTGCTCCATAGAAAATTCTGATGCATCCACAATATATATATATGAGGAATTTGTTATTGGCAATATATTGTGTAATGTAAGTAAGGGCATTTCCCGCACCACTGAAATAGTGGGATTTGTAGAACACAGCAAATAGCAGGAAGGGAAAACACAGCATTGTTTCTGATTTGTGGCTAACAAAAGTTTCTGCTTTAGTAATCAGAAGAAGGTCTGCAGGGTGAAAGATGCAGAATGCTAGACTGTGGTAGTGAGACTGAGGCTTGATACAAAGAGTTACCTCACTACTGAAGGTTGAAATGTGTGATTTCTGAAAATAAATGTACAAGAACCAAGGAAGGACAATTGGACAAATGATTTCATTCGGCTGTCTAAAAAACAACAACATAGAGTAGCGCGGAGCATGCAGCCCCCCTTAACTTCGAGGTGCGATTTGACCTACTTTTTGTGGTTGATTATTTTAATGCTTATGCTGTCAGGAAGGGATCACTTGACTCTACTTATAACTAGTGAAACAAATGTCTACCAATTTTAATAAAGGAGTTACGGCCCTTTTTGTAAAAAATTTAAAATGGCCTTCTTACCCCACCCATCGGGCAAGAAGCCCCCCTATTATAACCCTATGACAATTTTTTTGCGTGTGCATTCAGCTTGAAAGTTATTTTTTAGGGTTCTTTTTTCATTTTTAAGGCATTCTATTCACTTTTTCTGAATTTCAGAATTTTTCTGTTCATACATTATTTTTTTTGTATTTTTTGCTCTGTATCAATTTTGGCCACATTTTTTTGGTTTAAACATATTTATTACCTTTGCTAACGAGCCGTAGGCTCAATTACAAGCTCAGGTGTTAGTAGTAAAACATGAAAACAAAACACACAGCTATCGGCTAAGGTCATCACCCACATAAGCATAAGCATAATAATTCACTAAATTGTTACACACATGCAATGGTGCGGCCATACCACAGCACCGTTAGCCGCTCTTGCTGCCTACAGTGCCATGGGTAGCCACACCACGCATTGAATGGTACCAGATCACGATAATTAGAGTCAAATGATTAGAATCTGCTTGAAGCGGTAATAAAACTAGCAGTGCACTTAATAATGCTAAGGGAGACATCCAGTTGCAGAGACTTTTCTATTTTCAATTAGCTATTCTATCAAGATTAAGCTAAAGTACACATTATTAAATGGTTCCTGAAGCAGCTTCGAGGCCTCAGTGAAAATTTGTGACGTCACCTAAAAAGCCTCTAGCTTAAATCCTATCAATAAGAAAAAGCACCAAAAATTTTAGTTTGGATATTACCTTGGGGGGCCTCTCACCTAAACCGGGCGACTTGCCCCGACCTACTCTATATATGTATGTATTACAGATGACAAAAACATTACCTCATTGGAGTCATAGTGTTGAATATGAGCCACTGTAAGGAAGCATCGCCACTGCTCTAAACGTTTTTATGATTTGAGAGGAATTTTTACTGAAAAGGCGGAGGAGATGTCTTTACCATTCAATTGAAGACTTCAATTTGAAGCTATCAAAGAATTTGAAACATCCTGAGGAATGTACTGGGAGACGGATCACCGAAATGTATATATAGGCCTATTTGCTGACGAGGAAAACATACAATTTAAATTAAAAAATGTTCCCAAATAACTTTCACTCTTTGATAACCAACCTATAGATATATCAATCCTGGGCATCAACCCTTTTAAAGTTACTTAAATGGGCTTTGAAGAGGACTGAGGAATTTCATATTTGTGAATTGTGAATACTAGCATCATACCCGTTCTACGAACGGGAGGTTTGAGAGCCAAGGCATAAGTTATGGCTTGATAGCATAAGTTGACACAAACATTTAGGCCCATTGGCAAACATTTACGCCCATTGGCAAAACATTTGCGCCAGTTGGCAAACATTTGCGCCCGTTGGCCAACATTGGCTAACATGTGCACCCGTTGGCAAACATGTGCGCCCGTTGGCAAACATTTGCGCCCATTGCCAAACATTTGCGCCCGTTGGCAAACATTTGCGCCCGTTGGCTAACATTTGCGCCCGTTGGCAAACATTTGCACCCGTTGGCAAACATTTGCACCTGTTGGCAAACATTTGCGCCCGTTGGCAAACATTTGCGCCAGTTGGCAAACATTTGCGCCCCTTGACAAACATTTGCGCCCGTTGGCAAACATTTGCGCCTGTTGCCAAACATTTACACCCATCGGCAAACATTTACACCAATTGGCAAACACTTACACCCATTGGGAAACATTTACACCCATTGGCAAACATTTACACCCAATGGCAAACATTGACACCTCTACCCCCTAACTGAAGTGTGGACACTGGAGCATTATGTTGTTTATACATAATCCAATAGGGAAGTTGTGTGTGTAGGTTGTGATTTGCAGAGCCCTCTGTTGTTATTTGGTAAAATCATTTGTTTACATTAAATGGAGTGGTGGATGGAGGATGAGAAATGAAGACTTTTGAAGGATTATTACGGAATACTGTTGAGCAGTAGGGAGGAGGGGACCCCCCATTAACACGGAGGGAAGAGGTTAGATGAAGTGGATTGGCATATTTGGGGGATGGGAGTGAAAGGGAGGGCAGTTAGTGGCTACATTGAGCATAGCAACCATGCTGGATTTGGTGAGTTGTGTTGCTAGGCAGCGGTAATTATATAGTGATGACCATTTTGTCTGCACCTTTGGAATTCATGTTGCCCTTGACTCGACTTCATCCTGTGTGGATCCAAAGCACCAATAAACATCCACATTGTACTCAAATACATTCTGCATAGTATTAGTATTCAGTTAAAATGCATTGCCATCAAGGGACATTGTATACTTCGCATGACATTGGTTCACAGTGATTACATACACATTTTCTGTGGTTTTCCATAGTGGACATCTATTTAATTTTTTATTTATTGATTTTTTTATGACATATGCACTTTCTTCAAGCCAATGTTTTGATGAAACAGGAAACAGTCAAGTGGCTCCACCTTGGGCACCCATGCTACTGACAGCGATATTGCAAACTGACCAAGCAAATGGGACTCAGTAACTCAAACTACAACTTTCTGTGTGACAGGTACTAGTGTGTGTATGTACACATTGATGCTTTTTTGGATTTTTCTTCAAAGGATTAGTGAATTTTGAAGTACCATTGTAACATTGGTACCATTTATCATAATTATGTGACAGGCAGCTTGAGACATTTTCTTTTTGAACACAAAAGTTCATCTGTTTTTTTTTCGTTGGGAAAAAAATAGGTTTAGAAAAGTTTTCAGCCACACGACCACAATTACCGAAGTATGCGGGGAGTTTTTTATGACGAAATTTTAGCGAACAGAGCAATACAGATTTTATTGGTTTTAACAGGCATACACCGTATGATACACGTAGGCTTCCAAACAATTTAATATTCTTTATAATACTGTCTATACTCAGGTTCAAGATTTCCATCTTGTTGGCCTTGTACCATGCATTCGCAAAAATTTGACTTAGGTTTGTCGTCTTGACCTTGTTTTTGTCTTGTGTTGCCGCCTTTCTTGCCACATTGCGCCCACACAGGGTAATCGGGGGCCCTCATTCTTCATGTATTGAAATTTGCTATTGCCTCCAATAAAGGTCTTTCTATTGGCGATGATCCGAATACAGTTTCTGTCAGTATATTTGTGTTTGGAGAAGAACCGTGTAGGCCTACAATTATAATTTACATTATTAAGCTGCGAAAGGTACTTTATACTGAAGACCAGGGATAGAGGAATTCAGCAGAGCTAACAAGTAAGTAAGTAAGTAAGTAAAATTTTATTTAAAGTCGGAGGTGATAATATAAAACAACAACATAAGCCACCAGGGCTTTTAGCCGACAATGATAAAACAATTGAATGATGATTATGTACAGATGAAAGATGACATTTTGCGTATCACATTTGATTGTAAACTTACAGGTTATCTTTCAGGCATATAATACAGGATCCACATTGGCATTCCATAAGGTTTAAATTCTTACGAACAATTTGCTTGAATAATTTTAAAGATTTACAATGTTTCACATGACAAGGGATATCATTCCATAAAACAAAAGGGTCATTCCATGTCAAATCAACCAAATTCCAGAAAGTGCCCCACCTGACCCCCTCCGATTTTATTCAAATTTCACACACATGAGTGGTGTTATTTGAAAGGAACATCAGTAAAGTTTTAGGTGAATAGGATAAAAATTGTGAATTCTATGAGGCGCTGAACTTGAAGAGGTGGGTTAAGAAACTGCATTGCCAGCCGTTTTAAAGTTATCATATCTCCGAACTGGCATGAAGTATGAGTCTTAAACTCTGGTTATCACTTAATATAGAGTAGAGTAATAGTAATTGACAACTGTAATATTTCTACATGTGTCGATGTGCCCCACATAAAGTGTCAAAGATAGATAAAAAATTGCACAAAAGCCCATTTTTCATGCCCTTGTGTGACAACTTTAAAACTTCGGAAAATTATATAACTTTAGGGAAAGCAATTTTGTGGTATAGTGGGCCTCCGTGCCAAATATTAGATTTATATCTGCTTTTTCCTTCAAGCAGTAGCCAGGTTAATTTTGAAAACAATTAAATTGACACATTTTCAAGGCCTTATTTGGCCATGTGGGATAGGTGACCCAAATTTTTTAATGCAACCACTTGAAAGATCATAAGATTGCCCTTAATCCCATACCAAATTCGTTTTGTGTATATTGATCCTTCAATGTTAGAAAAATAGGGGAAAAAGGTATATTTTGCTAGTCACAATATCACAAGAGTTTGCCATAAATTGTCACAGAAGAACTTCTCTGAAGTGTGATTTGTAAAAAAACTAGTTGCCAAATGCTTTAAAAAATCAAATAGATAGATAGAAGGTAGATACTTTAAGTGCAGCCCTCTAAGCCCAGTTCTGGACTCTGCATTAATATTGGAATAATTTGTAATATTCCATGTAAAAAAGGCGACTGTAGATAAATGTACCAATAATATGTTTTATGTATGACTATTAAGGAACTGTTTGAACGTGTTTGTAATGATAGTGAACATATTTTGATCGAGCACATAGTTCCTTCCAACAGTGCTTGCAAAGTGTGTCACATTCAAAAGGATGTGGTATACCCAGCATTGGTCCTTTCGCCTGGGCAAAGAGAAAGATGGTGCTGGACCCTTGGGTCTCAAAAAGTCAAGAAAAACATCAGCATGTTCCTCAGAAACTTCCACCACATTGCCCAAATACCAGTTCTTGTCATAAACAGCAATGACAAACTGTCCAGGATTCAGATTCCTGATGTCGCCTACCTCAGTGTCACGATTCTGTGCAGAAGCTGCATTGCTGAAACAATTTTAGATATACTTGGCAATATTGATATTGGCCTATAATTTTCAAAAAGGTAGTTTTCATTCTTTTTGTAGATAGGGGTAATTTTAGCAATTTTCAATTTATCAGTTAAGCAGCCATTATTTATCATTTGGTTGACTATCAAAGTTAGAACATCAGCTATTTCATCTCCTATTTAATCAGCTTGTTTGATAATCCATCTATACCACAACTTGTTTTTGGTTTAAGTCCTCTAATAATTTTCTGAATATCTTCCTTTTTAACATTATGAAATTGAAGATTGGTGTCATTGCTAGAAGAATTTTTCATATAATCTTTATATGATTTGCCTAGAGGCTGTTCAATGTTTTCTGCCAAGGAAGGGCCTATATTTACAAAGTATTTATTAAATTCTTCTGCTATCTTATTTTGATCTAAAACTGGAATATCATTTATTAAAAAATATCTCAGGAATTCCTGTTTTTCAGAATTTTTGTTTAACAATCCCTTTATTGTCACCCAGGTCTTCTTTATATCATCTTTATACATTTCAAAACAGCTGGTAAGCAATGTGTGCTCCTTTACGTTTGAGAGACCACATCTTTAGACAAGTTCCAATGCCTCACTGTCTCTACTTTTCTTCAATTAATTTTATTGAAGGATCAATATACACAAAACAAGTTTGGTATGAATTTAAAGATGACCTCAAGAACTGTTAGGCGGAATAAGTTAAAAATTTGGGTGACCTATCCCACATTGTGATTTTTTACTGTGAAAAATGGTAGTTTTCGATAATTTTCAACTTTACCCATTATTATTAGCACTTTTTTACTTAGCAAGTTCATTGTATTCCACAAAATGGTTGGAAATATGACAAAGACCATTACCGTAAGATTTTGTTGCTCTGGTTTAGCTGACAAATCTGTAGCAATCAATTGAAATAGGCAATTTGATGCAATTTGGACTAATATTTATTAATTTCCTGTGTAAAAACTATATTATTTAGGACCTTTAAAACTATCGATATGGGTAAATGGTGTCATTATTGGTATATCAGGTGAATTTTAGCCTTATTTCTTTAAGCGTTACATCTGAATCCTATTTTAAGGAAGCCACGAAAATGGCTTTCGAAATTTGCTTTTTCAACTTTAAAATCGAAGGGGGTCAGGTGGGGACCATTGGTTGATTTGACATGGAATGACCCAACACCCTGATAAGCTATTGATCTGAGTCCATATGTAATGGAATTCAACTTTGGTAGCACTAATTTAAAATCATCACGAAAGGAATATGGGGCACTTTGTCTTTCATAAAAATCGGGCTGTACAGGCAAAGCAGGTTATTAAGAATTTTATACACATGTTCAACTAAATAAAATTTCCTGTAAACATGGAGCATCTGCTTCTTGGTGGTTTTTAGAAGTTCACTGTAGTTTGACACGTAGTCGTTGCAGACAAGTCTGAGTGCCCTTTTATTCAGTTTTTCAATTTTCTTATCGTTTCTCATTGCAAAGGCATCATATACTACAGAACAGTAAACAAAATTAGACATAATGAAAGAGTCATAAATTTTTAACTTACATTGATAGTTTATATTTTTTTTGTTTAAGCGAAATAGGACGTTTATTTGTGGTTTAGTATCTTCACGCAATGTCATAACAATTTGTTTTAGAAAAAATTAAGAGGACAAGTTGGGCTCCATTGCATAAAAGGGGCCCAAATTTATAATCACAGACCGACTGGCCATGGCTACCTTCTTCTGAGTAACATTCCTGCTGGTTGCGTGCCGTGCTCGTGTGAATTGCAAGGGTAATCCCAAAAACTAAAATGCAGAACAGGCCATCAGAAAACTATGCGTCTCAACTTCTCAAGACAGTCCAGCCGATGAGACTGCAACATCAGTGGCTGCTCCTTATCCTAGAACCCATAGCGTTAGATTCGGGCCCGCATTTGTCTCCATCAAAAAGGAATCACTTGTCTTTCCTTGACTGTATATCTGGGTGAACAGAGTGCACAACAACAGGTTGAATGTGAGCAACAAGTGGTAGCCAAGTGAGAGTGGGCATGCTGAGGGTGCATACTTGTGAGAGCATGGCTTTTACAAGATGAGCTGTTGAGCAGAGGTGAGAATGTAATGATAGCTCAATAGGGCTCCCCCATGGGCTGCTCACCGGGCTATTAGCCGGAATAGGGTTTCCAGGAGATGACCTTGGCCTCGATATCAACTCATGGAGGTCATCCAAGATCTTACGATTCTGGTTCAGCCCACCTGCTCCTCTTATCTGCTGGACCCAGGCCCCCTGTCCAGAATGCAGCAGTTTGTGTACCTACAAGATCCTCAACATGACAAGAGCATAGCAAGATAGTGTCAGTTGCAATAGCACTCACTGATAATTAGCCTCCCAGGATGTCAGAGTGCTCTATAGTAATCAATGATCATGATAATAGGTGAAGTGGTGGTGAAAAAGGCTGATAGCGGAGGGATCTGGGGGTGTATATCCTACATGTATATATGAAAAACTTCAGCTGATCCAGTGCTGGGAGATCATTGTTATGTGCATTAGAATAATTAAGCCAAAATATCACCTAAGAAGTTCCAAACAGGTGTCGTATAATGTTCCAAGTTGAAAAATTAGCAGTCCGATGTCACTGCCTGGATATTTTTCGGGCAGGAAACTGATTGCTCCAGAGATCATTGTTGAACATGCTACCATTGGATTTAAACTAATCATAGTACGGAAATGGCTCATACGTATCCTGAGGAAATACCTTCTTATAACTTTTCATTATTTAATATTACAAGAAGATACTAAACCCTTTCTAAATAATTGCCTAATAGCAAGCCAGCATAACCTCACAGCCTATGTATGAATGTGTATGGGGTTTTTACAACGGGTAAACAGTTCTAATGAATGCTGTTCCACAAAGAGTAAACTGCTGTCTCAACAACTGTGTGGATAACGCTGCACTCAAGAGAAATGTTTGTTCAAAATATACTTGAAGGTTTATTCAATGTGGACCAGTTTATTATCATATTGTGAGCATGCCCTTTCCATAAGGAAAAAAACCAAGTTACTCCGAGGGGAGTCCATTCTTAAAGTTTCACCTTGTTTGTCATAGAAACGGGTGTTTGTTTCATATATTGTGTTGGATGTTATATGTCAAGCTGGTTGGTTGTTGTGTTTATTATTTGAAGCATTGGAAAATGACACAGGATTTGAAACGGTATAGTTTATGCACCATGATAGTAAATTTATATGACATGATGATGTGTTCGGGTCAGAATTTGAAAACCTTGAAATTTCAGCTGAAAAAATTATGAAACTTTTTCGCTCCAGAATCCAGAAATGCCTTTTTAAGTTGGCATTGGGTAGGTGAAACAATCAGCTATCACTGCACTTTCATGTCCAAGGGTCCCGATGATCTGCTGATCTGTACTGAGGTGATAAACACAACTGTGATATTTTTTTAATGTCATTAAAATCACACATATAACTAAAAAATCCTGACCAATTTTGGTAAACAATATATTGCCAGTAAAGGGCAAGTTGCTTGCACATTTTGGGCCAAGTTCCACGTCTCTAGTGCCAATTATTTTGGAGAAACTGGATTTTGATCAATTAAAAAATCTGTTTTACTTACATATATATATATATATTTGATACATGTATGCTTATTTCTTAATCTGTATAGTTGTGTGGTCGAATAAAAGAAATATCTATCTATCTATCTATCTAAAATACCAAATATGCGTGTCATTAGCATCATGCCTATAACTTGAAATCCGTACCACTTAGAGCTTAAGAATGTATTACCAACGTATAGGAAAGTGGCTATTCTGCACACATTGAGCTATATTTCAGGTCTCTATGACCAATAGTTAATAAGATAGAACATATCCTTGAACGAGAAATTTACCAACACAAGCAAAAATACTCTTTTCATCAATAGTTTGGCTTCTGAATAATAAAGATGATCTCCACTACTCCCTCCAGTGCCCAATGTCGTTGCCAAACCTTATATCAGATGCTAGACAAGAGTAAAATGTTACTGGCACCCTATATTTGATCAGTAGTTTCAGAGAAGCTTCAAACTTCATCCTAAGTTTGTCAGACGCAAGGAAAACGCAAAAATGGTATGTAATATTCTGTTGAAACATTTATTGATAATATATATTTAACTGACTTCAACTCCAGTGACCTGCAACAAAATTTTAGGCAGGTAAAGGCAATAAGCCATTTTTGACATGATGCTAATGACAGTGTGATGCTAATGATAATTAAGGCAAAAATCTTTGCAGGGACCAGTGCAAAACTGGCAGTCTGGCAATATGTGCATGCAATGACCTTATGAACACCAGAAACATGTTCACGGTGATTTTGGTTCAGAAATATGCAGTCAAAATAGAGCAGCAAGGCGTTTGCTAATGACAAATTGAGATAGGACAACTGACATGCCAACAGAAATACCCTAATATTTTGGTTTACATAAATGATACAGAGCTACAGATAGTTCAGTTATTTTCTTGGGTTCTCAGACAACGTCAGACACAAGTTTTTCTCACAGAATGTGTGTCCCTTTAATATTTATTAAGAAACAAATCCGGTGTGATGCTAATGACGCAATATTGGAGACATTGACGCAACTACCTCCTGCTCTTATACAGAATATTATTTCAGCTATTGGTAACTAGATTTTAGAAGACTGACAGTCAAGTCTCCATGTATGGAAGAGTTTAATTGAATCAGGATCCTGTGCTAGTTTTTGTGATGCGATCTTTCAAAGAAAATGTTGGTGGAGACAGGCCATTTTCAGGGGGGTTGGTCACATCAATGTTATTTTTGGATGGGTTAAAAATATTCTGCCACACATTTTTTGTGTTATAAGTTTTGCTAATATCATTGTCTACGACAAATGACAACAAGAGGTCTTCCATGTGCCTTCCTGTAATCATGAATTATTGTTAAACACTGTAGACAAGAATTTCAGATTTACCAAATTTTGACCCGTTCGCAGTTGGCAGACTCGGGACAGCCCAATCTAAATCTTTTTCCAGATTCACTTGCCAATAGGAGATTATTGTTTTCTTTTAAAATATACGTTGGTTGGATTCAGAATCACTTTTTTTATTATTATCATACTTATGCTCATACAATGATGTTGCTTGTGGTTTTAAGCTTTTGAAGAGATATAGGTGGGTTTTTCTTGCCAAGTGATTTTGGAAAGCAACTCTGTATATATGCAATTCCCAATCCCATGCTGGCTTTTGCAGCAAATACTTCTTCTTTTATACATATACTGAACTGTATTGTGCATTCCTCTGGTGTACTTAGGCAAAGAGTATTTATTTGATATGATAATGCACTGCAGGTCCAATTGCAATATATAGCAAATCAGCTTATTGTTAGGTAGCTATAGAAAGGAAGGATAATATTGAGGTAGGCTTCTATGAACCCAGTCTTGCCTCAACTGATAGCACAGGTATTTGGCTGCTGCTGCAAAGTCTTCTTTTTCTGATGCATGGAATTGACTTTTTCCTGCTTGACATTCTGAAAATGACTGTCTGTCAGTCTCCAAAGAAACCAGAGAATTATCCCATCCACCTGGCTGGAGTATATCTGCATTCCCAGTCTCCAGGGAATGGAAAAGATAATAAATCCATCAGCTCGCGATTACTCATTATTGTACGCATCAAAGAAATAACAAGGTTAAGTAACTAATGCAACTGAAAACTCATGCCATGCAAAGCCATTGCAGACAATCTTTGGTGCACACTCTGGGAAAAATAATGTGCATTGGGGTTTATGTAAAAACCTTTGGGTGCTTCAGATATACACTGGATATAACAAGGTACACAAGTATTTGTGAGCATCACACAAGATAATATTATATTAATATACCACACAATGTCCACACATGTTTGGTAAGATGTGAATGGTGCCACAACCATTGTGGATCAAACTAATCTTGTTTTGCAGACCTGTGTGGTTTGCATTATCAGAGCTATAACACATCTTGTTAAGCCGTTGCAGGATATCAAGGCCTTGAAATTTAGGTGAACTGTGCAGAGATGAAAAGTTGAAAAAGAAAAAGAACTAAATTACACATATATGTCTGTTTGTGAAGAACCAATGTAGCCTATCCCAAGTTGCTAGCAATAACTGCGTCTCCTTATAAAACGACAGATTGGTGTCGAGATTGGCCAAAATCTCTATTTTACAAAATTTGCATGGCAATTTCAGCCACACCAGTCCCATGCAATGTGGTCCATATTTTTACATCTGTCACTGAGGCAGAACTAAACAATCAAACAAAAGGCAAAAGCGAAACAAAAAGGAGAGGGATATGTTCATTGATAGTTATTCTAGATGTGAAGGGAGTCTGTGGCACATGTTGGAACGTCGTGTGGTCGTGGGATAAGTCTCAGAGCACAAATGTCAAGGCCTGGGCTTACTTGGCCTGGGCTTACATGGCCTTACCAGAAGGTGAAGCCAGCATAAATATTTGGCAAATCAGTTGATATTGAAGGGTGGTCAGCGATTTTGGTCATGTCTTTTGCAAATGTTATGCTGACCAAACCAATACACACACACACCCTTCCACTTGCAGTCATGACTGCTGACTGGTCACTTATTATGTTGAAGTGGTCATATTACAGTATTATAAATATTCCGATGTTACTCTGGGAAACTTTCACTTTCAGTTTTTAAATTACTTACTCACACTATGAAATTGCATGTAATATGGTCCATTGCTTTACTTGATACATGTACATAATTTTGCATACAAAATACTGAAGTTGAGATTGATACAGTAGTAAAGAGGCAAAAGAATTTTTTTTACAACACGTGTTCATGAAGGTGTACAGGTCTCTTCTCTGGCCAACATTGCAGCAGATCGACCGGCATACAAAATCATTGTTTTCACTTTTCCTTAATTTCCAATCAAAATGTATTGAAGGTTAGAATAAAAATAAAAATGTCATTTGAATCATGATTTTGGATTTTCCACAGGAAGAGCACAGTATTTTTTGTGTGATATCTTTTGTGTTGTATCATCGAAGTTGTGGTGCATGGTTTCAGCCAAGAAATTCTAGATGTAAATTCAACATGAGGTCATGAAGTCTTACCACATCAGAGACTGCATTTTTATCAATGTTTATCAACTTTTTATTGACCTAGTTCCCCATCATCCGCATTATCCTCCGCCCTGTTGTAGCTCTAGTGGCAGTGCATTTTAAAGCAAATTTCAGTGGCGGGATCTTGCCCACAGAGGGCATTTTATGATCGCATCACAGAAATGGAAGCGTGTAACTTAGAAGATTTCAAATTAAAGGTACTAAAGCATTCTAGAAGTCCAGATATTTTTTCGGTTGGAAAGGTTTTTGGGTGATAATTGAAAAGTCACCTGATTCTGGTCAAAAATTCTTGTTTCCTCCCAAGACCTATCTATAGCTGTCAGCCTTGTGGGCTGTTATAATAAATGACAGCTTATACTGCCGAGACATAGTACAAATATTGTCCCCAAAACACATCTGAATGTTGCCTCACCTGCCAAATGACGTAAAGGCAGAGGAGGGCTGTGTGTTGAGGAGGTGTAGTGTTGTATACAAGGACAGGAGGTTTACAAACAGACTTGGACTAGATGGACAAAAACGAAAGCAGTGCATTCCATGGCATTGCGGCCACCTGTTGTCTTGGGCTGGGATGCAGGGAGACTGGATCATTGGCCACTTCCTCCATCTGTTTACATCTTAGATGTCAAAATTCCAAGCAGGATGTTCTTGCACCTTTTCGTTGCATCATCGAAGCTCGATTTGCTGTTTTCGAAGACTAAGAAATGAGACCGGTGCAAATGAGAGACATGGAGGTAGTTTTCTTGCAGGATATTTCATTGCTTTTGTTTACAGAACACTCTAGTTCAGGGAAGAATGTCATCCATTTTAATTAAGGCATTCTTTTCAGAGGATTTTGCCATGTCAGTCTTTGAAATAATATAAGCTCCAGGCGAATATAGCTGCAACAAGTGCCAATAACTTATAGGATATAAAATTGCCTTGGATTTTCCCCGTGCAAATGTTGCATGGCAGGCTACCCACCAGGTCCCACCTTGATTTTGTTTCCATAGTGACCTGCTCAGCATCCCATTATCCCTCCCCATCACCCACCCCTTGCACACGAGGAATTGCCAAATTACTGATTTATGCCTCTGAAACAATAGTTAACACGTGGCATGGGGAGATGCTGACATGTGGCATTCACATGTACCTACAGCTTTGTGCAATATCGAATAACCTCAGAAAATGTTTTTTAAAAACCTTTCCCTAATCCTTTCAAATGCAAATACATGCCTGTGCCACACTCTGTGGCAAAAAACTGTCCAACCCAGGGTGTTATCTGTCCCAACCTTAAGGTTTTTACAGCTGAGGTGCATGATTTTATGGGGTAAGTGAGCATTGTTATTGGCATTGTTATATGGACAAAAAGACTTCATTATATACCTTGCTTTATGGAACCTGTTAAGGTAGTTATAGGGTGAGATAAGGCCTGTTATCATGACCTATGAGTGGTCTGTCACTTTGATGACCTGCAGATATGCATTGCATGATCAGAGGATGATCTATGGCATGTTCTGAGGTCTATCCATTGTTGCATTGGGCAGGTTTTAGACCTGTTCCTTAACACGATCCTCTCCTGGTCTCCAAATTGCCCATCTGCCCTCACTCCCTCGATATATTGGCTGGGTAAGCTAGTAATGTTGTTAACCTCAGCACACAAACAGCATGCTCTTTTCTGCACTTCAGGGTATTCCTTCCAGGTGGCAAAGGGAGGGATAAATATAAAGTGTTCTGCTGGGCCAGTGCTAGGGCTTTCCTGTCAGCTGATTGCCTCCTATTTAATACATCCAATACCAACTGTAGGGTTTCCTGAAGTTCTTGCACCCAAATTATTCTTAGTATATGTAAAACCAGCATATTCACCAAAATCAGCAATAAATTGGCTTTTTTGAAGTTTTTGTTATATAATTCAGATGAGGTTTCTCTTCTGCAGCAAACTTTTGAAAGGCCTTGTGTCACACATCTCTTGCAGTTTAATTGATTGAGGCAATCTTCATCCAGTTGATGTCAGTATGTCATGCTGTTAACCAGTCTAGACATATTCTGTGTCTGTCTGTTTGTGTCATTTTTCTCTGCATGTTTTGTCTGTTCCGTTCCTTTCTCCAACATTTCAATTGTCACTAATAAATTAACCCAAGATCAAGACACTGATGCATGTACATTATATAGTAAGTTTCTGAATAACAAATTACTTTGACATATATCTTTTGAGATGCTGCCAATGAAATTGAGTTGTCATAGAAATGCATCCCATGATTGTGTTTAATACTCCAGCAACTGTATATAAATTGCATGAAATAGTGATTAATGTTTACTTGAAATTGGAACTTAATACATGATGCTAGATTGGCAAGCACGATACCATTCTCTCATGTTCCTGTTCAGTTGCACCTGGACGACTGAACAATCACTCAGTGGATCCTGATGAATTTTCAGTTGATATGATAGAGAGCATAAACCCATGAGTATACTGCTTCTTTGGTACTGGATAAAGACTGATCTAGATAGTGGAAATGAGATTGAAATTACTTTAGTTACTCGATGTCTGATGATATCCATACCTGTATCAACTTCTATCAACTTGCAAATTGTATTTTATTCTTACATATCACCTTTAGCCTTTAGCCAAGTCTGGAATCTTATTGATGAGATGCTGACGAGAGAAGTGCTGCTTGGTAAGAGTAATGGCTGAAGGCATCCTGAATATTGTCTGTAGAGATTCCCCAGGAGGTCAGGGAGGTCATCAGCAGATAGTCAGCTTGTGTTTATCACTAGCACTTGGGCTTAATGAAAATTGGCGTCTTGAAGGTTTCTTGCCACAGTTCTCAGGTGAGCTTATACCTGATCTCTTCAGTTTCACTGCCACTTTATGCCAGACCTCTTTGGTATAGCACTTAGTCTGCAGTGGTAGGGGTGTACATTGTAGGACACCACTAACAACAAATTAATATATAATGGAGGGGAAGAGCATGGCAAAATGTCATATCAATTGCCAATAAGGAGGCCCTATAAAGTATTCTCAAGGGGCAACAACATCGGCCTTCTACAACAGATTGCTGAAGACAATGACATGATGCTTGAATATGAGGGCAATGCTATTTTAAGAAATGCTGTTTGGTTCCTAATTATTTTGCCATGGGGCAAATGTCTTCAGAAAAGTAAAAATCTTCGGGGTTTGAACAACTATGTTTGGTATATTCGAACCATCCCGTAGTAGCAATGCATTGTGGAAACAACCATGCTGTCTGAATCTTGTGCTTGTTTTTTAAACTTCTGCAAGTATGGGCTCCCTGGGGTTGCAGGGCTATTCCTTATGGATGGGGCATGTCCTCAATATGAGAATAAACTTGTTCACATTGAATAAACCTTCAAGTATATTTTGAACAAACATTTCTCTTGAGTGCAGCGTTATCCACACAGTTGTTGAGACAGCAGTTTACTCTTTGTGGAACAGCATTCATTAGAACTGTTTGTGAGAAAGCCGTGTCTATGAATAAATGAAACGTCAAAAAGAAAGATTGCATTAGTTCAAATTAACAGTTCTCATCATTTGGACATATTTCTACCAAGGGAACACCTATGTACATGCATATACGTACATGAAAACAATGCAATTATCCAGGAGATCTGGCCCTGCATCGGTTTGAATGAAAATGCAGAATAATTTGCAGAAAAAGAGAAAAAAATAGAAACTGTTTTGCAAATTTTGTTTAGGATTTAAGGGGACAATCACGATGTCATATTATGGAAGGGAAGTGATAAAAATAGAACTGCATGCATGGAGGAGAAATATGGCAACAGAAAAAAAAGTTAAATGACACCTATCAACGATTATACCATGCCCAAATGGACACAAAAGTGTTGAAATTGGTATTTGTTTTGCCACTTACTGAATTATATAGCTTTCCACTCAGTCTATTTGTTTAACCTAAGTCTGCATCATTCATTTTCCAAGGGAGGAAGTGTCACCTACTGTGTTTGCGAAGAACACAAGCAGAGCTGCGATTAAACTAACACATTGTCTACATAATTGTTATAAAGTATGAACCTGCAGATGTGTTGGAGGAGGCGCAAGGAGATGATAATTTGACAAAGTATTGCAGAGAGCAGAGAGCCAGATAATGTAAATGCTTGGGTCTCTTTTGTTTCCACTTGAGGTCGAGTATTTTTCTTTCATTTCCCTTTTTTTAGCATAACAACATTGATGTTTATGATCTCTCAAAGACGTGGGTGTCGGTGAATGAAAGAAATACAGTTGTGTGCTATCTATAACGAAGACCCCCACCATGCTCTGCCACCGTCTGCCATGATATAGTCTGTTCTGGGTGTGCTCTGCAGTCGAGGACTATGCAATCTGACTGAGTCTGTGCTATTGAGTTGGGTGAGTTATTCTCCCCCTAAAGATATCCCAGCAGAATAATGTGCGAGTTTTAAACTATTTGTTATTCTATTTCACCCCATCGTTACTTGAGATTGCCATTCAAGCCAGAGAGAACCACACCAGCCTTCTAAACTGTCACTCAAAAGGGCAGAAAAAGTAAGCACTACTTTCTTGCAACGACATGGTTTTGTTAATATTCTTGATCCTAGCAAATGCAAGACAAAGTGGGTAGTCACAAGCCATTTATATTCCACCTGCTTCCTGTCAGCTTTGTGCTCAGATCAACAGCCTGTGTGAAAATATTTAAACACCTCCTTATCCCCATTCATGCAACTTAATATATAAATTGCCAATGCAAAGTGAAGAAAAAAATTCTGAAAGCCTCTCTTCTTTGATGAAGTGAGTTCAAGTGACTACTATATTAAATTTGGAGTTTTTTAAAATCTCATTTACTGCCTACCTGAAGCTTGTTTGAAGGCAGATGATATGTATGATGTGTTTGATTAACCCAAAGTAAATAAATATGCTTAATTATCTGTTTCTGAAAAGATAAAAAAATAGTTTGCCACTGTGCAGAGATATTCACAAAATTCTTCTAAAATCCTCACATTACGTGTCACTGTCAAAGATGAGAGGAAATGATCATTGCAATGGTGTAACATTGACCTGAGAATCAAAGAATCACTCTTCGTGATTCATGAAAAGATTGAATAACCTGATCACTAATAAAGATCAGAAAGCTTAGCTTCTGTGTGTGAATCCCAGTTATGATCTTCAGAGATGATCCCTCTCCTGTCATTCTGCAGTGCTCAGAACTGGACTGGGTCCATGGTGCAGGCAGCCAATAGCAGGAGGGGAGGCAGCGCCACAGTAGGCTGTATCAACTGACTGTCTGACATTTGTCTTGTTGCAGGGGACTCATTTACAAGTGAGCAGGTTCAGCATTCACATGATGTCTTGACGCCAATAACTGATAGGAATTTACCAACAAGCTCATTTACAGGGGAGAGCTGGACCATCATGAGAGATGGGTAAGTGATAACTTCTTTTTAATTGCTCAATTTCTAATTAAAGTCAATTGATTACATTGATGATGTACATGTAGGCCTATGTTGCATGATGGGCCAATTTCAAAATGAAAAAAAGAAAACTCCAATAGATCTATAATAATCCATGCCCCTTGCAATAAACTGCAAAGTAAGAATGATTTATGAATTAAAGTGTTTCCCCGCATTTCATCCCAGCTGGAATATCGATCATCATTTGTCAAGAAGTTACAAAAATCATAACCCTTCTTAAACATTGTTATATTCACAACTGAAGCTATGCTTATTGTGTGTACAGTTTGTACACGTCAAATTAATGTCAATTTTACTGGTGGTTAATAGCTCAGCTTATAGATATAATATCTTCAGACTACAAGTATTAATTTACAGCATATCTCTTGGCCATGTAGTTACTGGTAAGGAGATATGGAGGAGGAAGGGAATTGTTTGATTCAAAGGAAATGGAATGGCCAATAAATTCCATTTGGGAAAAAAGTCTGATAATTTGTGTAAAACAAAACGCCCAGGAACTGCGATAGATCATGTGCCAATAAATATTTATAACAAAAGTATCTATAAATAGTACACAGGGCCCAGGAAAAGAGTAAGATTAACTGGAGGCTGATAAAGTCAAGATTATGAACCATTATTATCTTAAACATACCATTAAGATTACCTTATGACTTCTAACAGTCATCAATTTAATTGCAAGAAGTCAATTGGTATAGAGATATAAAATCATCCAATTTTGAAGACACGATAAAGCTCAGTTTTGATGACTTGAAAGTTGAAAGTGAAGAACTGAGTTTTTTTTTTTGCAAAGTGTTTGTATTCGGGAGTAATGATTTGGTTACTTATACTGATGATGAGAAAAGAGGAGTTTCTCAAATGATATCAAAATGTATGTGATCAGACCTGAACATTATTGCTCAAGACTATTTTCATTACCTGATATAATCGTCTAATAATGCAACAATTACAGATGTATCTTAAGATATTGCAAATCTATTACTTCTTGTCAGCTGAGCCATGTAAAAACTGGCCACAGACAGAAGTGACTGAACCAGTCAGACTCCTTCGGATTTAGGAGGGAAGCTGCCTTCTCTACATCTTGTCGAGTCAAAACAGTGGAGAAAAAGTGGCCGAAACTTTGTGCTCCCCTAACCTCCGCTATTTTTCATTCCCAACTCCATATAACATGTCAGAGGTTTATCAAAGATCTGGAATTGCCTTGTTTTCCTTGCAGGTAGGATAGAGCGAATGTTGTTAGGAGTTCTCTACATAGGGACGATACTATGGAGCCAAGTGCGCACTCGTGAGTACACCATTTTGCATTTTGTTTTATACATTATATATAGAGGTCTATTTAATATATTCATAGGTATTGTTTATTGCAAAACTTCATTTTCCATGTATATATTTTTACTATTTGCATAATTTGTGAAAACTGTTTCAGAACTGAAGTTTTTCAGTAGAATAATGCAAAAAAACAGAAAAAAGAACTACGTACTGGCAACTGAAACCATACCTTTTTTCAACTCGATCTGTCATTCTGGGGAACTTCTTATTTTCACAGTTTACTGGATTTGGTTGAGGGAGTAATCGCTGGAGTTTCTTCGTTGATGATTGTCTACACTTACGTTGCTTGATTGGCAAATGATTGGCAATTAAGTTGTTGCGTAACAGACTTTTGAAACGGGTCGTTGCTCCCTTTCATTTCTGCGCGAGTGAGCAAGCAGGTGAATTATTGTGAGAATAACTTCCAAGATTTTGGATGAACAGGTAAATTAATTTTAGAAATATGCCAGCACACGCTTAAAGACGTAAACCTTGTTTTAACCAGGTAGCTAGAGAAAGAAAGAAAAAAAGGGTTAGTAGATAGATAGATAGATAGATAGATAGATAGATAGATAGATTGGTAGATTGATAGATTGATAGATTGATAGATAGACAGATATAGCCTATAGATATGATAGAATAACTTTTTTGGTGCACTTTTTACATACAACTTGGCGTTAAAAATGACATTTTTATCTTCATGTCTCATCCCCATGGGTTAGCATTGTGCACATAGTTGCCCAGTAGATTGACACTAATCAGGCCAGGAGCCCTATTCTGTTACAGCCCCATGCTGGGGTGTCCATGTTTCAGTCTGTAACCCGGGACTTCCAGCAGGCATATTGTCCTGCCTATGCCAAAACAGCATTGTGTCTCATATTGGGTTACCTTTAAACATTCCATATTGTAGCTAATACATGTATAAGTACTGCTGTTTTGTCCCATGTAAAATATTTAGAAGTTACTTTTTATTTCAGTTAAAAAGTGAGCATTATGGCTGTTATGATTACATAGTCTGATACTGTCCATTTTTCATTTTTGAAACTTTAAAAATCATGCGGGACTTCACATTCTGATAGTCCTTTATTTTAGGCAATTATTATTTTTCGCATTCCCATGGTGATATGATCTTGAACAGTTGAACTACAAGTTGAAGATATGGTACATTATGTAATTTAGCATGTATAATGTGCATCCAAGAACTGATTGCAGTGACTACAGCTCAGGGAGCTCACAGGTATGCTCTTTTAACAATGGAATGGCACGCAACTGGGTTGACATACAATAAATCTTGCCATGGATTTTGCGCAACTCTAGAGAATTCTATTGTTAGTTGAAAAAAAGAAGTTTTCATGGGGTAACTTAATCTCAGTATTAGTCTCAGTACAATTGAAGAACGATTGTCAGGGAGGAGTGCCAAGATGCTATCCACTCCGCTGTAAGTTATTCAGCTTATTCTCCTGAGCTCTCCTTGTGTTATTCTGTCAATTACTTATTTCTTGACATAAATCTTGCAAGGGTGAATTCTTATGAGGAGGAGATTAAAAAACTAATGGAAAGAGGAGCAAGAAAATATTTGGGATGGCATATGTAATGATGCATTTGCAAATAATTTGAAAACATGAATGAACAACTCCTGCTTTTGCATTAATACAGGGATTTAGAATTAACATTGTCTGAGAGGCGACCCAAAACAAGACTACTTAGTTGTATAGTCTGTGTATTAAGCATATATAGCTTACAAGCCTGGCTCATGGATATACAAACTGGTGTGTTGGAGGGAGGGAGAGCACAGAGTCAGTGTAAACCAAAAAGTAACTCTAATCGGAGGAGGACAAGCAAGCCCTAAGCAAGTCCATGGAGCTCTGATTGTATTTCTCTATGTGCTACATGATAGCTAGGGGGGATTTGTGATATACACCTTGGTATAGCAGCCAACTAGTCACTCCAGGTGAAAATCATATGTCCATGCATCACCTCCTCTGAATTGGATGTGTGATTTACTTTCATCTTTGACTCTTAAGCCTTTTTTTTCACCCCATCCACTTTTTTGCCCATTCCCTTGTTATTCCCACTTTTTGTTTTGGGATATTCACTGACATGCACAGGACAAGTGATCGTTCAGACAAGGCAAGATATTTGGGGATTTCCCCTCACACGTTTAGATTCATATGACAATACAATGAACTCACTGGGTAGTCCTTCCATTCAGCAGTTTTTGTCTATGCACATTTTACAATTACACGAAAGACAAAGATCAGTTATTACTGGCCATTGACTCATTGAGGTTTGCAAAATGCATGTCCATGCAACATGCATCACAATACATTCAATGCAATGCTGGAACTTGCATGCTGGGTACATGATTGTACTCACTATACTTTGTACTGTATTGTACGGGACTAGTTTGGTGCAATTGTAGAGGAAGAAAGTGGGTGCTAAATTTAGAGACGTTTTTATTGAGTCTGCTTCCAGGTTTCTTTTCTTGTTTTTCTATTATTTGGGTCCTGAGTCATTCTCAAGCACCAGACACAGCCACATCAGGATGCAATCAGCTCAAGTGAACAGGGATTTAAAAACCTGATTTTTCTTTCCTTTAAACCCTTGAATGTTCAGACTGCTAAGAATTTCGAGACTCTGACCTCTGGCGAATGCATCTCGGACCATTATTGAATGGAACTTCCACACTGAATGGTTTTCGAGGGCCAACAGGTATAAGGGCACTGTCCAAAGTGGTAACTGTTCAAAAGGACTGAGCATGGTCATATGCCGACAAGTTCTTGCATGGTCAAAGCCATTTTTTTCTGGTAATATTTTGGGAGAATATTTTGTATTTTGTTCACTGGAACGACGTAAGAAGTTTCATAATTGACAACACCTCAACATGCACTATCCACCATATCTCTTTCCCTGACTCCAGTGGCTGCAGTTGAAGTCTAGTGGAGACCTCAAGGGCCAGGAGACTAGCAGTCGAGTGGTGGTCCACATGATTGATATCTATTACATTTCATGTACACACTGATGGACAAATGCAAAGGAAAACATGCTATGGCAATGTATCACCTTTCTCTAAGGTAAATACCTTATCTCTGTAGTACTATGCTCTCCATGTTCTTGACAAATGGCTACTAGTGCATCTATCATCACTATCATTAGTTCGCTTGTTTCAGCATCTTTTTTTGTATCACAGGATGTGTTCAGTGTCTGGCTGCTGCCACAGGAAGTGATTCAAAAAAGCCTATGCACATGTAGGTGGGGTTTGCTTTCTTGTTGTCTTAGTATGATTGCGTTACAGTGCTTAAATAGTTGGAGTATTTGAGATATTGTTGGTTCGTGTTTCACTCTTGCAAAAGTCCCAAGAATTTATTATATTTCTAAATAATGAATATTGTGACTGAATTTAGCACCTCAAGACACTGGGTCATCACAAAAGATCATAAAGCTTCCAAAGACCACCAAAAGTGTCACAATCAATGACAATGAGACCACCAAACTAAGCAAATGGTGGCAAATGGAAAAGCAGCTGTGACGTGCAATAAACTAGCGAAGGGTCAGCAGAGTCAATCACAGGAACTCGTCTGGGCTCCATATTTGTTTTTCTGCACATGGTATTTCTGAGACGACATGTATAGTATGCAATGCTATTTTCTGCACCCAACTAAGACTGCCTACTTTTTTGTTCTTTTCAATTGTTGTTTTCTTCAATTGCTTGTGTTTGTCACATCTGGACGCACACAGTCCTTGTAGCTCTATTCAGACTATTGAAAATTATTTTGTGAATGGGGAAGCTGTTTTTTGGAAGCCAAGTCACATACCTGTACCAAATTAGATTTTAATTTTTTGGAGTGATTGAGGAATTTCCAATGAAGAAAATTCTCAAACATATACCAGAAATTCCTGGTTTTTGTTATTTTGGTAATTTACTGACACATATATAAGTTGCTTGATTGCATTTGAAAATTACAATATTCAATGTGTAAGCTTTTCCCAAAGTGCAATATGAACTCAATGTTTGCATGGTGTGACAAAATTGCAAAAATACTGAAAAACAATAGGCTCAGGGTGCTTGAATTGACACCCTGGAGGCGCACTGGTGGGTTGAGTGCTGCTCCAGGAGCCAGTCTGTCCTATTGGTGGCTTCTTCGTACTGTTAGTACTATTTAGACTACTACTTTCTGACAGTGATTCTCCAGGTTGTATTAATGGTTTTCACTCCCCCAAGAAGCAGTCAGCTGGGATCAGATTATCCCCTGCAAGGTGGGTGTGGAGAGGCTCCAGTGTTCTCCCATGCAGCCAGGAAAAAAGGTTACCTGTATAGACTGTGTAGTACAGACTTGTAGTCTGGTTAAAAATTGCAAGAGAATAGCACCTAATGGCCATTAAAAGGCCCAATTGTTGCTCCCTTGGGTATACTCTGGCAGTACATTGGTTTAGCATAGGTTTTTTTTTGCTTTCTTCTCTTGTTTGTCAAGAAATAAATAATAGAGAGAGAAGAGTAGCATCTTAACAGTTTTCATTTCGTCTGGAGGCTACTAAGTGGCGATGGTTTACCAATATGTAAACCATCTTATGCAACATCATATCAGTGGCAGCGTGTATTATATGAATTAGAAGACCCGTTTTCCATCATGGCCGCCAAACTCCCTGGGGAGCATTTTTCCTCTAAAAAGTGGAAGTAATCTAGAGAATCATGTCAGATAAAGTTAGCCGAAAAAAGACCAAGTTAGAAGGTCCATACTCAGCACTTCTCTCAAGTTGCAGTAACTGAAGCCCACTCTTGGCAGGGATGGGGCAAGAGGGTGTGAAAGTGGCTCCTAATACTTTCATACTCCCCTCCCCTATGCAGGCAGCATTATCTCTTCTTGTGTGAGATTAGCTTACAATACCACCTTATAAAAATAGCTCGAAATATATACTTTTGTATAGCTGAAATAAATGCATTTTGTGTGCAACCTTAAATTTTTTCGTATTTCTGCTTTGGCAAGCTGTATACACTGTATGAGCTTCCGAAGAGCCTTTTGACAAAAGAAAGGCAAAATTCATCAGGTATACTTCTGCATGCAACTTACTGTGAGATGGTTGATCTCCAAAAATCCAGAGATTCTGAGGTTGTTGTTCTTTTGAAGTTTCTTAATCCAAAATAAAAACGTGATATAGTGAATTTTTGTCCAGTGAACTCGACACAAATCTCATCAATGAAGATCTCCCCATGTAGTGTCCTGAAAGACCCTGAGCAGGAATGCGATCGTGAGCTGGGAATGTGATGAAGACCTCTGTCTCCAAATTCCACTCTTTGTCTCTTTATTTATTTGTTTTCTTAGGGGACTGAGGGGTGGAGACTGTGTCCCTGCTCTTCATTTGGTGCACGTCCCATGGACTCTCCCATCTTCATCACAGCATCAGCCTATACATGTAGCTCCCCAATGCTGTCTCATCATCTCTACAGTCTCTGGTTGTCTTCAAGATGCACACTTGGAACAGCAAGCCATCCCATAGTCATCTAGTCCCCTTCTCAACTTGCAGAGTATAGTTATAATAACATCTGCCTCAACTGTGTCAAGTGCAGAGTCTCACGTCCTGTGGACTAGTTGGGGAGGCTCGCGAGCTCTCGTGGTCTGCGGTTTCTGTGTGTTGACAGAGGAGTTGCTCTTAAATACCAGGTCATCATTGTGGTATTGTGGTTAGGTGGGTCGTCTTCTTTTGTCTTGAGTAAACACAGGAGGATTTGTGCAGCCACCTTTTTCCTGCCCGCGACTGTCCTGCACTCGCACAATCTGTACTTGCCAAGCATAGACACAGATACAAGGGCTCGCTAATTTAACATCTCATCCTAATGACATCCAGCTGGGATTTTGCTCATGGAGGTCCACTGAAAATTTTGGGTTCCCGACCAGGGGTTCAAACCCATGCAGGCAAATACCTACACCGCAGCAGGCCTGAACTATAACCATGCTTCCAGCTGCCCATCCGGAGACAATGTCGTGCACCACTTCTCTTGTCGAGCTACTATTGCTGGAAGAGGACAGACACCATTGTTTGAGATGATGCAATTGTGATAACAGTTGGATTGGCTGAAATAGGTATGCAGAACATGCACTGCAGGGCCGCAGACTTGGCTGAATCATGGGGAGGGGGCAGTGACTGTTCCGGAGGCATATGAAAGACTGTCAGATAGACTGACTGACGAAACCTCTGAAACCGGTAAGCAGGGCTTGCACTGCAGGGCCGTAGGTTTGGCTGAATCCTAGGGGGGGCAGAGACTGTTCCTGAGGCATGTGAACCCCCGATAACCTCGGAAAATTTGAATTATTTACATGTCATTTGCCTTTTTTGCTAAAAAAGGTGTTGCAGAGGTATTGAGAGTAACTTCCACTGATGACCGCACCTTGGACAACTTATTTCAGATGTAGTGAACTGCTAAAAATGTTAATTATTGGCACTACAAGGTGTTTATGCTTGGCAAATCAATCTTAGCTAGTTATTATATTCAAGATCTAGGGCACATGGAATGTAAAAATAGTTTTTATTGCCGTCCCAAAGATCTCAATCCCTTGTCCCAATGTCCCTGGGTCAGTGTTCATTGGGACAGTGATGCTGAAGTCATACTGGATGGAAAAGAGCAGGTGCAGTTTTTAAAATCCCTAATGCTTTGGATTTATGCTCACTTTTGCTCAGCATGATTAGTGTTATTCAGGCATACGTTTGAGTTGCTCAGTGTTTTCATCACTGAGTAAAGTCAGCAAATTTGAAAAACGTCCCCATGTGGCCCAGGACCCATTTGTTAAACATAATTGGCAATATTTTTTTTCATCTGCCTTCCTTTTCACTAACAGGTGCTCATATACCATGCAGGAATGCAAAATATTGAAGACAATCCTGTGACATGTAACAAAATTCATGATAAAAATATGACTGTTTGAAAGCTTGCCGACTATCTTCTTGAGCTATATGAATATCATGATGGAACCTGTCAACAGTGAGTCAGACGATTCTTGAATTATGGCCAATTTAGGACATTCAACCTTGTTTTTCGTCAGCATATTGCTTTCCCTATGTTGCTTTACCCATGCAGGGTTATATGAGCAATGACTACATGCGCACACAAATGTTTTGATCCTCAGAGGAGAAATATGCAATCCACTTATTTGTAAACAAATTAATGTTTGATTTCACATAGGTGTGAGGATGATTAATATCAAACCGTTATTTTCAAGGTAGGTGCCAAAATTCAGACAAAAGGTTTCTCATTTGTGAATTATTGAAGTTTTTCAGGATAAGGGAACTAAGAAGGCTACTAAGAATGTCCCCTTAAATGCTTATCTTATGATTTCTGCAATGCATTACATAATAATCACACTGCAGGTTTGTCCAAGCGAAACATATGTTTGCACACATATTCAATAAGATTATTGAAAAAATTTGAATAAAACGGTTCGATTACCCCCTCTCAGTGACCTCCACTAAGCCTTAATGGACATAAGTTCTTAGTAACCAGCTAAGTTCCCTTATCCTGAAAAACTTCATTACATACCATAAATATAAATCATATCAAATAGCCATGAAAGATCACTGCAATATTGTATACATCGAGAAAAGTACCAAACAGGACAAAATGTGACTCTTTCGATCGATAATAACAGTACAATGCATTACCGGGGAATGAACTCACAGGTGAGTTAAAATTCACTTGTACACAGTTGTACAGGTCTGTGATCTCAATTCATACTGCTGTAATAAAAAGCCTTCATCCCTGTTGACTCAACATGCCAATGTGGTGTCTTGTGGCTATTTAGTATGGCATAAGAGCAGGATTTGCTTGTTTTTAGTGCATTAAACTCCTTGTATCTTATTATCCTTGATCAAATAGCAAAACTTGTGACATTTTTCCCTCTTGCTCTAAGAATACCCTTGCTGAGAGCTCAGCTGGGATTAAAACGAAAGAAGTTTGAATTTGTTCTCTTTAGAAGGTCTTTCAAGTTTGCTTTTCTTTTGATAACCATGAATTTTAACCACCCAAAAATCCTGCACTTGATCCAACAGCAAAAGATGGACACAATCTGGTAATCCGCTCAAGATCTGTTTGGACAATTGTTGTATTGTGAGTATATATTTACCATTAAAAACATAATGGCATGTGCAGATGGCACTTATCTTTTTGTCATCCCCCATACTGGGCCCTGGCATGTGAGTCTATCGAATAACTGGCAGCTCCCAAGGGGCCTGGCCTTTCTTATAAATGACTGCCCTGTAACCCACAGACAACTGTGTAATTACAAACATTTACAAACAACTTTTTTGTGGTTTCCTATTTGTTCGACTTTAATCATGTATGCAGTAATAGACTTACATTGTATGGGATTGACATGCTGAACTGTTACATGTTTACAGGATACATTGTCCCTTTAGCTAACTTTCACAAGTAATGTATTATCCTGTTCACAAACTTTTTGTGCTAATTCAATATAATGCTTTTTAACAATCTTGAATTGTCACTTCATGGGATCATGTTTGTTAATGTTGCATTATCTTGATATCATTTGTGCATTTTCTATATGATCCTGGATTAGAAAAACAGAACTTTATATGCATTCTCTGGTCATTCCTAATTAAGATATAGATCTCGCTTGGCTGTGTTATTTATATGCTATTCTCCTTTATGAAAGAAAACTTCCTGTCAACTGCAAAAACAGGAGAGAGGGAAACAAGAATCTTAAGATTCACGACCAGGACTTCAGTTGTTGTAACTGCTGCAGTGTGAATACACTGTTCCAATAGCTTGCTCTTGAGACTTATTTATCTTTTCCATCTTTCCACAAAGTTGTGGACGAGAAGTTTTCTTCTCTACTTGCGTGTGGCTAATTGAAAATTGAATTTTTAGGATTAGTGTGATACTGATACAACATACAAAATACTTTCTTGTAATCTTAAATGTTAGGAAGTTGCATAAAATGGGATTCATATGGGGCGCTTGTTCATGCCAGTTGATTTGAGATGGGATGAGACATCTTCTGTCTGATGATGGTTATGACAATGACAATGACAATGACAATGACAAAATTTTATTCAGACCAATAAAGAATTGCAGTTACATAGTTAATTAAATTTTGAAACAATTTTTCTAAGGGTCTAGGAGGTGTACACTAAGCCAGATTTGACTGGCGCTATCGTGTACACCCCCTATGCAAGACAGACAATATAATCATAATAATTTGTATTGTAGTAAATTATAACAGGCAGTGTAATTGTAATATTTAATAATGGAGGAACATCTAAGTCTAATATAATAGAATTTAAAAAGAAAGAACATGAAAAATGTGAAGTAGCTACGACATTTTCAAGATCGTCTATTGGTGCTTTTTTTTTTTTTAAAGAAGTGCAGAGAAAATAGGATGAGAATGGAATGGGTTATGATTAATGAGCATTGTTATAGGAATTGATTGATGTTTGACGAGAAGGTTCAAACATCAGTGACACAACACACGTAGCAGTTAGATATGGAACATTCATCATTGTATAAACTTAGGAAATAATTTTTAACATAGAGACAGAAACCAAATTCTGAGTGGGTACTTGTCTTCTCCAATATGGAATTTACATTTTCATTTAATAATTTTGGGAGCTTATATCTTATACTACGTTCCGCAAATTTATGTTTTAGCCGTGGCAGCTGGAAAGATATCTGTCTTGTGCCATACGGATGCTCCAGCTTTTTCACAAAAGAGGAGTTAAGGAAGTAGTGGGGTAGTTGATTACTGCTATACCTGAAGTAGAATTTGTATAATTTTCTCTTAAGCATGTCCTCAAAAGATAAGATACGTAGTTTTTTCAGCAACGGTGCAGTGTGGGCATTATATTTACTATTTGTTATAATTCGAATAGCCTTTTTTTGGAGTGATTGTATATGACTATTAGTAAATCCCCAGCAAAGAGCTCCGTAGTTCAAGTAAGAGTTGATTAAACTGTTATATATAGTTTTTAGAATATTTCGAGGGAGAGTATGTTTTAGTCTATTCATAATTCCTATTGTCTTTGACATTTTACTACTAATGTAATTTATATGACTTTTCCAGTTGAAATGTTCATTAAGTATTATACCAAGGAAATTGAACTCTGACACATATTCAATATTATCATTGCCAAGTTTCACAACAGGAAGCACCACTTTTTTTTTAGGTGAGTGGAAGGCCATACACTTAGTTTTTTTGGTATTAAGTGACAGTTTGTTGACCATAAGCCATTTACTAACCTTATCAAGGTTGGTATTAATTTTTTCTTCAGTTTCTTTTGGGTTATACTGAGGGATATTGATGGATACAAAAAGAGTGGTATCATCAGCATAACAAATAAATTTGAAGTATTCAGAGCACATACAAAGGTCATTAATGTATATAATAAATAACAGAGGACCAAGAACTGATCCCTGTGGTACACCTGAGTGGATTATTAGTTTACGTGATCTGGTATCATTATATTCAATATACTGTTGTCTATTTTCCAAGTAGCTTTTGAGTAAAGACAATGATTTTCCTCGAATTCCATAATATTCAAGCTTTTTTGATAATATGTAATGATCAATAGTATCGAATGCTTTAGAAAGGTCCATAAAAATACTGATTGGCAAATTGCCTTTATCCATTTCAAGTAGAACTTTGTCTGTTATTTCAAGGGTAGCTAGTTCTGTTGAGTGGAGTTCTCTGAAGCCATATTGATTTGAAAAATAGAGTTGTTTAGTTTTGAAATATGTATGGATTTGATTGAAAATTGTCTTCTCGAATATTTTGGAGATAGAGGGCAATAATGAGATTGGGCGGTAATTTGTTAATTGTTTATCATCATCTTTTTTGTATATGGGGATAACTTTAGCTATTTTAAGCTTTTGTGGGAATATTCCATGTTCAAGAGATTGGTTTATAATCAGCTGCAATGGTTGACATAACTCTTCCTTAATATTCTTAAGTAGTCTTGATGAGAGTCTATCGAATCCGGAGGTGCTTTTGTTTTTCAGTTGAGTTATCATCTTTATTACATCATCCTTTGTAACAGGGTTGAAAACAAGAGTTTCATTAGTTGGCTTTTTCAAAAATGACGCGAATGACCTGTTTGGAACTTCAGGAATTTGAGAAGCAAGTTGAGGACCTACATTTACAAAGAAGCGATTAAACTCATCTGCAATTTCTTGTTTGTCTGTAACGTTTTTATTATTAATAGTAAAAAAGTCTGGCAGAGCATTATCTTTTTTTGCTGTATTTATGATGCTTTTTATTGTTAACCATGTATTTTTTATATCGTTTTTAGATTTATTGAATTGATTTTCATAGTATAGCCTTTTAGCTTCTCTGATTAGTTTTTTTAATATTTTATTATACGTTTTCAGGTTTACTTTCATTTGATCATATATGGACTCAGATGGGGAGGTTTCTTTAATCTTCTGATACAACTTATCTCGAAATTTTATTGATCGTATTATGCCTGAGGATATCCATGGACAGTTCTTATGTTTATGTTTATCATATTTCTTGGTCTTGAGAGGCATGCATTTATTCATTCCATCTTGTATTATCTCATGAAGAATGTTGTAGTTATCATCAGTATTTGCATTGCAGCTAGTGTCTAATTTCTCAAAAACGTTCTGTTGATTCAAGTAGAGCTTTAAATCAGATATTGATTTTTCATTTTGAACTGAGTAGGTCACATATTTTGGTGGCTTTTTGGTAAGTTTTAGGTAATCCAGACAAGTGTAATAAGGTAAATGGTCGGACATACTACTTAAAATAATACCTGATGTTGTTTTTGAAAAATTGTTTGATAGCTTGCAGAAGTGGTTGTCAATGAGGGTTCCGTTTCTGTCAGTAAGTCGAGTTGGTAGAGTAATCTTAGGGGTAAATCCACTGGTTAATAAGGCGTCAAGAAATTCATTGAATATTGGTCTTTCTCTTATTCGTAATAGATCTATGTTGAAGTCCCCTGAGATAATAGTTTCACCTCGTAATTCCCTCAGGCTATTTTGCAATTCTTCAGTAAATACTTTGTAGTTTTCAGTTAGATCTCGTGGTGGTCGATACAAATTTCCTAAAGTAACATATCTATCCTTGTTAAGTTTTACTTTGACAAACTGTCCCTCCCAACTATTACTAGGACTCCCACATACATTTAATGTTGTGAAGGCGTATTCAGCTCTTAAGTAAATTGCCAACCCTGCATGGGTAGAGCATCTGTATGGCTGAGAGATAAGATTATAGCCCTCCAGCTGCAACAGACTTGTATCATTCACGGCACCAAGCCAAGTCTCCTGGAGACAAATGGCATCAAAGTGACATTTATTTTCCCTAAGATATTGAACGAAAATCTCAAGCTGGCTATGTTTAGCATTTAGGCTTTGAATATTCACTGCAAGGCATTTGAACACATCTTGTTTGTTTTGTAAAATCTCTATTAGCCTATCATTGCTTACATATGGAGAGTGATGAAGCACCTGGGGTTCCTCTTCCGCATGATTATCATTATTATCAATCAATTCAACTAGAGAGTTATGAGAGGCTCAAGTGTTCTCCCAGCCAAGAAAAAAGATTACCTGTATAGACTGTGTAGAACATACTTGTAGTCTGGCTAAAAATTGCAAGAGAACGGCACCTAATGGCAATTAAAAGGCCCAATTGTTGCTCCCTCGGGTATACTCTGGCAGTACATTGGCTTGGTATAGTTTTTGTGCTTTCTGCTCTTGTTTGTCAAAAATGAATAATACCAAGAGACTGAAGACTCAAGAAGAATAGCATTTTAACAGTTTTAATTTCGTCTGGAGGCTGCAAACTGACGATGGTTTACCAATGTTTAAACTATATATGTATATATATATGCGACATCATATCACTTTCAGTGTGTATTATACGAATTAAGAACCTCCTTTTCCATCATGGACCCCAAAGTCCCTGGGGAGCATTTTTCCTCTAAAAAGTGGAAGTAATATGGAGAATTATGTCAGATAAGTAATCTGAAAAAAGACCAAGTTAGAAGGTCCATACTCAGCACTTCTCTCAAGTTGCAGTAGAGTAGGTCGGGGCATGCGGCCCCCCTTAACTTCGAGGTGCGATTTGACCTACTTTTTATGGGCGATTATTTGAATGCTTAAGCTGTCAGGAAGGTATCACTTGACTCTACTAATAACTAGAGAAACAAACGTCGACCAATTTTAATAAAGGAGTTACGGCCATTTTTATAAAAAAAATAAAATTTCCTTCTTACCCCACCCATCGGGCAAGAAGCCCCCCTATTATAATCCTATGGCAATTTTTTTTGCGAGCGCATTCAGCCTAAAAGTTATTTCTTAGGGTTCTTCTATCCTTTTTAAGGCATTCTATTCACTTTTTCTGAATTTCAGAATTTTTCTTTTTCATACTTCTATTTTTTTAATATTTTTTGCCTTGTTTCAATTTTGGACCCAATTTTTTTCTATTTTAATTAGCTAATCTATCAAGTTTAAAAGTAAAGTACACATTATTAATGGTTCCTGAAGCAGCTTCGACCCCCCAGTGAAGGGGCCTCATGCCCCTTATCATGTGGGGCCTCTCGCCCCAAACCCACATATTTCAATTTGACCTCCATATTTTGAACTAAAATGCGAAAAACATGATCCAAATCATATCGGTGTGATAGTCATAAAGTGAAGCAATGCAGATATCCATTATACTTTTAAAAAATTCCAAAGTTATTTCTGAAAAACCCCTTTCAAAGAATTGGTCAAAGTTACAAAAACCATGCACATTTTTTTCTTTCTTTAATTTCTACTATAGTTTGGTGCTGTTTGCCCTGAAAATTAGTGACGTCACCTAAAACACCTCTAGCTTCAATCCTATCGATAGATAAACGCACCAAAAATGTAAGTTTGGATATAAGCCTGGGGGGGCCTCTCACCTAACCCGGGCTTCTTGCCCCGACCTACTCTAACTGAAGCCCACTCTTGGCATGCAGGGATGGGGCATGAGGGTGTGAAAGTGGCTCCTAATACTTTCATACTCCCCTTGCCCCCGGGCGGCATTATTTTTTTTGCTTGGTATTAGTCTACAATACCCCCTTATAGCTGCTAATGAATATCTTTGTGGATCTGAAATAAATGCACTGTGTGCGCAACCATAACTTTCTTGCATATACTTATAATTGGAAAAGGAGTAGGAACTTCAAAAGAGACTTTTAACAAAGGAGGTGGCACAGTTGATCAGCCACTTAGGCTGCATATAACTTCCAGTAAGATGGTTTATCTCCATATCTCAAGAGATTCTGACATTACTGTACTTTTGAAGTTTCTTAATCTTTAGTAAAACGTGATATAGTGAATTTTTGTCCCGTGAAGTTGACACAAATCTCATCAATGAAGATCTCCCATTGTAGTGTCCTGCAAGACCCTGTGCAGGAATGCAATTGTGAGCCGGGAATGTGATGAAGACCTCTGTCTCCAAATTCCACTCTTTGTCTCTTTATTTATTTGTTTTCTTAGGGGACTGAAGGGTGGAGACTGTTTCTCTGCTCTTCCTTTAGTGCACGTCCAATACACTCTCATCTCTCAGGCTCCCAGCTGCAGCACAGCATCTGACTATTATACATGCAGCTCCCTGATGCTGTATCAGGGATCCCACCTCTCTGAAGTCTCTTTTTGTCTTCAAGATGGACACTCAGAACAGCAAGCCATCCTATAGTCATCTAGTCCTCTTCTAATCATTCAGATTATAGTTATATTAACGTCTGCCCCAACCATGTCAAGTGCGGAGACTTGTTGAGGAGGCTCGTGAGCTCTCGTGGTCTGTGGTTTCTGTATGTTGACAGAGGAGTTGCTCTTAAATACCAGGTCATCATTGTGGTATTGTGGTTAGGTGGCTCGTCTTCTTTTTCCATGAGTAAACACAAGAGATTTGTGCAGGCACCTTTTTCCTGCCCATGACTGCCCAGCACCCGCAGGATCTTTTCCTGTCCGGCATAGACACTGATACAAGGAGCTGCCAATTTAACATCTTATCCAAGTGACATCCACTAGGATTTTGCTCATGAAGGTCCATTGAAAATGTTGGGTTCCTCACCTGAGGTTTCGAACCCATGCAGGCAAAGACCTTCAATGGAGCAAGCCTGAACCATTACAACTCAGCCATCCAGCTGCCAATCTACAAACGGTGTTCTGTACCACATCTCTTGTCTAACTGCTGTTGTTGGATGAGGAAAGAAACCATTGCTTGAGAGAATAAAATTGTGAGAATGTTTGGATTGGCTAAGATAATGGTTTTGATCACAGGGCCTGCAACATTTGCCCGAATTTTATAATTCCGATTTCATATAATATCCAATCACATACCTTGGCTTTTTCTGTTGGCAAAAGGTGGAGGAGGGGGTTGGAGCTCATTGGGACACACAGGTTATTATTTTTTTGGTGATATTATTTTTTTAGCAAGATGTGGGGGTTAGAGGAGTTTCAGTTTGGAAAGGTTCATGTTGAAGCATGCTCTGGAAAACGTTGAAAGATTGGAATTTGTCAATGCTTGTATAAGTTCAATCCATTATTACGGATAAACGGGAGTTACTGTATCTGATAAACATTAACACTCCAGATATATATAAAATCATCCAATAATTTGACGACCTACATTAGAAAAACTGTGAATTATGTCATTATGCACTGGTGACTGAGAAATTAACTGTGATGGACTGACAGACGAATCATCTGAAAAACAGGTATGCAGGGTACTGTGGATTGGAGAATGATGGATTATCATGGTTTTGTCAATAAAGTTGTGGCAGAGTCATTGAGAGTTACTTCCAACGATGACTGTAACTGGGACAGCTTATTTTAAATGTAGTGAACTGCTAAAAATATTAATTATTGGCACTGCGAGTTGGTTTTGCTTGGTAAATAGTCTCTGCTAGTTAATATGTGCAAAATTTAGTTGTTATTGCCGTCCCAAAGATCTCTATTCCATGTCCCAATGTCCCAGGTTCGTTCAGGCTACAGCAGCCTGCTAAATCAGTTGCGGGCGTTTGCGAGCAGGCTACAACATTTCACTGCTGGTGCTGCCAATCAGGTCTTCGCACACATGAATTTTTGAAGCAACCAAGCACAGTTCTGCTGAATTCTGCAGGGTGCGGACCTGACAGGCAGCATCGCAGACTTAAGGAGCAGCAGTTCCACTGACCTAGAAGCCAATTCGATACCCATTTCGATGTGAATTTCTTCAGTCTGCTGCCTCGCTCACTCGCTCGTCTGCTTCAAAGCAGACTGACTTATCAATCAGAGGTTCATTGGGACAGTGATGATCGAGTCACATTTTTCTGTCTGATTGGAAAAGAGCAGGTGCAGTTTAATCCCAAACGCTTTGGATTTATGCTCACTGCTCAGCAATATTTGTATTATTCGGGCATACTTTAGTTGCTTGGTGTTTTCAACACTGAGTAAAATCAGCAAATGTAAAAAACGTCCTCATGTGGCCCAGGACCCATTTTTTAAACTTAATTGGCAAAATGTTTTTTCATCTGCTCTCCTATTCACTAACAGGTGCTCATATACCATGCAGGAATGCAAAATATTGAAGACAATCATGTCACACACAACAAAATTTATCATAAAAATATGACTATTTGAAAGCTTGTTGCCAATCTTCTATGGCTGTATGAATATCATGATGGAACCTGTCAACAGTGAGTCAGACATTTCTTGAATTATGGCCAGTGTAATAAGACATACAACCTGGTCTGTTTTCAATATATTGCTTTCCCCAGATTGCTTTCCATGTGAAGAGTTATATGAGCAATTATTATTAGGGTGTTTCAGGTGCCCCCAATATTTTCTGATCCTGCTTGACCTTGGTCTGGTATTGCGGTTTATATAGTAAAAGTCACATGTAAAATTTTGGTCCATTCTATAAATACTTACATTTACCAGAATTCACTTGAAGTTTATAATGTAATTCCCCATTGGCGAACTTGCAAATCCTGCAGATATTGCAGAAATCAATGAAGGAACAGATATTTTTTCCTCAAACCATAGTTTCTGAGTAAGTTTTGGGAGGGCAATTCAAATCTGGCATCAGCTATTTTATAGCAGGTCTTCCTGATGAGCTAGGAAGTTTTGAATTTCCTAAAATTTTGCCATTTTATGCAGATTTTCACAAATTTGACAGTTTCTGGTAGCTTGGTAAATGGGGTTATACAAAAAATAACACCAGATTTGAATTTCCCTCCCAAAACTCACTCAGGAACTGTGGATTGAGAAAAAAATATTGATTTCTTCATGGGTTTTTGAAATATCTTGAGAATTTTCATGTTAGCCAATGGGGAATTACATTATAAACTTCAAGTGAATTCTGGTAAAGGTAGGTATTTATAGAATGGACCAAAATTTTACATGTGACTTTTACTATATAAACTGCAATACCAGACCAAGGTCAAGCCAGATCGGAAAATATTGGGGGCACCTGAAACACCCTAATGATTATATGCACACACAAATGTTTTGATCCTCAGAGGAGAAATATTATACAATCCACTTATTTGAAAACAAATTAATGTTTGAGTTCACATAGATATGAGGATAATTAATATCAATCTGTTACTTGCAAGCTTGATGTCAAAATTAAAAGGTCTAGAATTGTGAAATGTTACAAACCATAAATACACATCATATTGGATAGCCATGAAAGACCACTGCAATAAAATATACATTGGGAAAAGTACCAAGCTGAACAGCATGTGACTCTTTGACCGATTAAGATAGTACAATGCATTACCAGGGAATTAACTCAAAGATGAGAGTCAAAATTCACATATACATTATTGTACAGGTCTGTAGTCAATTCATACTTCTGAAATCTGAAGCGTTCAGCCCCACTGTTGACTCAACATGCCAATGTGGTGTCTTGTGGCTGTTTAGTATGATGTAAGAGCAGGATTTGCTTGTTTTTACTGCTTTAAACTCCTTGTATCTTATTATCCTTGATCAAATAGCAAAACTTGTGATATTGTCCCTCTTGCTCAAAAATAAGCATGCTGAGAGCTCAGCTGGGATTAAAATGAAAGAAGTTTGAATTTGCTCTCTTTAGAAGGTCTTTCAAGTTTGCCTTTCTTTTGATAACCATGAATTTTAACCACCCAAAATTCCCGCACTTGATCCAACAGCAAAAGATGGACACAATCTGGTAATCCTTTCAAGATCTGTTCGGACAATTGTTGTATTGTGAGTATATATTTACCATTAAAAACATAATGGCATGTGCAGATGGCACTTATCTTTTTGTCATCCCCCATACTGGGCCCTGGCATGTGAGTCTATCGAATAACTGGCAGCTCCCAAGGGGACTGGGCTTTCTTATAAATGACTGCCCTGTAACCCACAGACAACTGTGTAATTACAAACATTTACAAACAACTTTTTTGTGGTCTCCTATTTGTTCGACTTTAATCATGTATGCAGTAATAGACTTACATTGTATGGGATTGACTTTCTGAACTGTTACATGTTTACAGGATACATTGTCCCTTTAGCTAACTTTAACAAGTAATGTATTATCCTGTTCACAAATTTTTTTTGTGCTAATTCAATATAATGCTTTTTAACAATCCCAAATTGTCGCTTCATGGGATCATGTTTGTTAATGTAGCAGTATCCTGATATCATTTGTGCATTTTCTGTTTGATCCTGGTATAGTGTAACACTTTTATGCATTCTCTGGTCATTCCTAATTAAGATATAGATCTAGATTAATTGTGTTATCTATATACTATTCTCCCTTATGAAAAAATGTTTCCTGTCAAGTGCAAAAACAGGAAGAGAGGAACAAGAATCCTACGATTCACAACCAGGGCTTTTGTTGTTGAAACTGTTTCTTGGTGAATACAATGCCAATGGCTTGCCTTTGAAACACATTTACAACTCCTATCTATCTCTATCAATCAACCAAGTTGTGGACAAGAAGTTTTCTTCTTTACTTGCTTGTAACTAATTGAAAATTGATTTCACTTTTATGATTAGTGTGATATTAATACACTTCAGGGTGTACTAATACAACATACACAATACTTTCTTATAATCTTAAATGTTAGAAAGTTGCATAAAATGTGGGGCACTTTTTCAAGTCTGTTGATTGGAGATGGGATGAGACATCTTCTGTGTGATTATTGTTATTCTGACCTACAGCAGCACCATTCAAATAATTATGGTAAGCAAAAATTGCATAGAAGACCTGCTTATTAAGAGACCAATCCTTCCCTTACAAGACTGACAGAATATTTAGTTTTGGCTGTACATCTCTTTCACCAACTTGATTTTTGCTGTTCCTCTGTCTGACTAAAATAGCCTGGACAAAAAGCCCAGGTAGACACAGATATATAGGCCTACAAAAAATGGCCAGATCGCTTTTGGAATAGAACCCCATCAAAGGTGGTAGAGAGGGGGCGGGGAGAGCACTGAACCCTAGGGACTAGGTACAGACTAGGGTACCTGGACTATGGTAGTTTCATGGACCAAAATGGGCATTTTCAGTTTTACTGTTGTAACAAGATCAACCACAGATTTTTTATCTCATGTATCTTTAAAAATTGCTTTGCAATGTAATTTTTTAGCCCTCGACCGCAAAAATTTCAGTAATTGTTTTTCCACCTTGTAAAATGCTAACAAATAGATATAGGCTTAACATGAGCAGTATGTCATAGCAATTGAGCAAATTGCCAGAAAATAAGATGTCACATAGGTGGCAGAATGAAGATCAAAGGGAATGATAGGAGATGAGCTTCTCACTTCAACATGAGACTTATGTAGAGCATGATGATGTGGTGATTATTTGGGTAGTTTTTTGAAAGGATTAAATGGATCCATGTCTGGTGCATCTGTCTGGGATATTATTACCACTAGCAGATTCTCTACTTGCCGTTGCAGAAGAACAGACCTGTATATACCTATATATTATATCCGCACAAATTTAACGAAATCTCAGCAATGCTTCTGTAACCACTGCCATCAGAGAGAAACAAGAAAACAAATTGCTACTGAATGAAAAGATTATGAAGTGTGGAAATAGAAAAGAAAGTGACAGAGATCTACAAAGATACAGCTCCAGGTGCCTTTTCAATACAAATGGATAATAAATTGAAACAAAGCCTGGCAACTAAGATCTATAACTCTGTGGAAAATGATTGTTGAATGCATAAAATTGAGTTAACAATAAAAATCACCTCTTTTGAATGCATGGGATAATACATTACTTGTTGAAGTTAGCTGAAGGGTCAATGTATCCTTTAAACTTGTAATGCCATTATGTTTTTAATGGTAAATATATACTCACAATACAACAATTGTCAAAACAGATCTTGAGAGGATTACCAGATTGTGTCCATCTTTTGCTGTTGGATCAAGTGCGGGATTTTTGGGTGGTTAAAATTCATGGTTATCAAAAGAAAGGCAAACTTGAAAGACCTTCTAAAGAGAGCAAATTCAAACTTCTTTCATTTTAATCCCAGTAGAGCTCTCAGCATGGTTATTTTTTAGCAAGAGGGAAAAATATCACAAGTTTTGCTATTTGATCAAGGATAATAAGATACAAGGAGTTTAAAGCACTAAAAACAAGCAAATCCTGCTCTCACATCATACTAAATAGCCAGAAGACACCACATTGGCATGTTGAGTCAACAGGGATGAAGACACTTTATTGCGCCAGTATTAATACCTGTGCAATGTGTACATGTGAATTTCAACTCTCACCTGTGAGTTCATTCTCTGGAGATACATCGTTCTGTTATTTAATCAGGCAAAAGAGTCACATGTTGTCCTATTATGGACTTTTCACATTGTGTTCAGAGGCAACATCAGATTTCTGACAATGCTCAGGTGAATATTTGTATTCCAACTTCTATAATGGCTACTTGTGGTTTATAATTTTTCACAAATGATGGATCTTTTGTCTGAATTTTGGCACCGAGCTTACTATTAACACAGTTTGATATTAATAATCATGACACCTATAATATTTATTAACTCATGGGTGAACTTGTTTTTGGGTTGCATATTTCTCCACAGAGGTTCAACACTTCAGTGTTGGCATGCAGTCATTGCTCACATAATTCTTCATGGAAAAACGATATTTTGACGACACACCTGGTTGAATATCCTAAATCAGCCATAATTCAAGACGTCTGTTTCATTGTTGACAGTTTCCATCATGATATTCATATAGCTCAAGAAGATTGGCAACAAGCTTTCAAATAGTCATATTATTGTCATAAATTCCTTTACATGCCATAGAATTGTCTTCAATATTTTGCATCCTGCATGGTATATGAGCACCTGTTAGTGAATAGGAAAGCAGATGAAAAAACTATGTATATTAGCCAATTATGTTTGACAAATGACATTTGCAATAAAAAATGTGTAATAGATTGAAACACTCGAACAGAGCCTCAGATTTGTTACATTTCAAAGGCATTTGTTGATAATGAATTCTCATATTTCAAGCTGTAAATAATTTTATGGTGTTGTAATAGATGTACTGTGGTGAAAAAAAGGCTCACAAAACAAATTATGTAAGCCCTGCACATGCAGATATTCATTTTGTGAGTAAAAATCTGAAAGGGGAAATTGGTGTTAATTCAACAAGTGGTTAAAATCACTGCCAGACCAAAATAAAAAGGGATTGACCTGACCTAAAGTCCACAAAAAAAGCTGATGGAGAACAAAGAATGTGGACAAAGCAGTTGTACTGTATGCATGTCAGTTGCGATTGGGGAGACCAGGGCACGTTGGACCTCGGGGCACATTGGACCATCCCCGATTTTTTTTTATAAAACAAGTGGAGTTATCCACATCCCCGATGAAGAGACCTTTTGTGTTATGCCTTTTAGCCAAAAAGTTCCATGAGCATTGAAGGAAATGTGTGAGTTCCATTTCGGGTTTTCTGATTTTCAGCACCAAAAGTGACATTTTGCAAGTCTCGATTTCTATGGCACCCTCCTTTAGAAGGTATGGTGGATCTAGTCAAACAAGTCTCATCAATTAAAACTATCCCCACTTAAGTAATGTTAGAAGTTTCCAGGTTTCATATTCCACCTTGTCATTGAGGCATGCACTTTTCCGTGAGAGGTTGAAATGGGGCACGATGGACCAACAAGTGTGTGTTGTGATCAGTAAGAATGTGGTGTTTGCTTACTTTCTTCTACTTTGCTGGAATTTTACTCTGTGGTTCAACGTGCCCAACATGGCGGTCCAACGTGCCCCAAAGTCAAACGTGCCCTGAAGTCGTTGCACATTCGACAATTAAAGAACAACTTTTTATTCTAATTTTTTTCCACAGCTATACTAAGTAGACAGACTTGGTTTGACATAAGGGTAGTGTAAATATTAAGAAGGCAGTCAGTAAATAGATTTTTCATATATTTAGAGAAGTTTTTGATTGAGAGCCAAAAAATATAAAAGTGGACCAACGTGCCCAGGTCTCCCCTACTAAGTTTGCATGACACAAAAAGCACAGTAATCATGCTCAAACGATCTTGTTTTCACTATATGTAGGGACTACTATAGAGTACAGGAGAAGCATGAGGCTAAGCAATTAGTAAGTACTAAGTGGGCTGTGATAAATGGAGAGTCATCCCTCAGACTAATTGGCCTGTCTGACCTCCTTGCTTGACCCCATGCACTGAAAGTGTTCACCATTGATTCCTGATCAGTCTCTTTTAGAAACATGTGGGCTTAGACTGGCAGGTATATCAGTAATTTCCGATATAATTTTAGCTTTTTTTAAAAGTTATAACAATATATATCTTCTGGTAGTAAATTGGTCTTACCATTGGGTGTTGTAAGCATTGCAGAGGTTGAATAAAGTATTCTGAATTCCATCACACTGCTGAAAATGATTTTAACACATGTAGTTAGCAGTCTTGGACTGCAGGTAACGCAAGAAACAGCATATCCCATGACTTCAAACACCAAAAGGTTTGTGTAAGTAATTAGAGCTATTCACCAACCTCGAGCCTCCTCAACATCACCTAGCACTTTCATGACGTATTTACAAAACAATTGTCAGTTAGATCATGACAGCTTTCAAAGATATGATAACTTCGCAGGCAGTCTGTTTGCTGTTTGTCAAGATCACTGTCTTCCTGTGCTCCATGTTCAATATAGGCCCTTTGCAGTGAATATCAGACATTTAGGGATAGCTAGCACACCCGAAAACCACCTGACAGTTCCTGAAAGAATTGCAAGAACAAAGGTGGGTGGTGACTATATAGTAGACTCACTACTTGTCAATTAAAAGTAACAACAGGGAGGTAGAGTGGCTGGGAAGGAAAATGTTCTTGGGTTTGTCCGTCAGGGAAATAATAATTTCAGACTTTTCAGTAATCAAGGGTAAGACAATAATGCATTTCCATTGCAAATTTTAGCAAGCTAGAGGCAGAGAGCCTGCACAAACATTTGAAGAGGCATATCTCAAAATCAATACAATAAGAATCATTGGAAAAACAAACTTGCCAAGCAAAGATATGGCTTATCTTGCTGAAGGTATGGTTGGGCAGATAGAAATAGTCCAGGAACTAAAAGCAAGGGTATTCATTCTTCAAGATTGGAAATTATTTCAGGGTAGGATGGAAACTGCAGGTTTTACTTGGACTCCCCATCAGACCAATGTTATATCATATAGCCATGTAATAATATTTAAGTGTGCCCAACCAGCTACTATTATCACAATTGAACTATTTTGGAATTGTTGGGAAATTCGATTCTTATCAAAAGAATAAATGTTGAAAACTGAGCACTTCAGTCAATGGTTTTCAAGCAAGGGATTATCTTTTGCGCTGTGCTAGAGACAAGTTTTATAATTAGCGAAGGGAACAAGAATTAAAAGTTCTGCTGGTCAATACAGCTTAATCTTTAATAATAAAACATTCCAGATTTTGACGTTGGCATGACAGGAGCTTGGAGGGAAAGATGCTGTGGCCTCTTGTCCCAACCATGAGGCCAAAATAGTCACCATATCAAGTTTCATTGTCTGTCTTGAAAAATAGCACGTGTGGACAGTGTTTGTTTATGGACTGTCTCTTATATGTATGTACAATGTGTTTGTATATTAAATGGCAGCAGCAGCATGTAAATCACATGACACCTGTCCTCCAGTTAGGACATGCTACTTTGACCTTGAGCTTGTGGCCAGGGTCAAACAGGTCAGACCCAGTGCCAGCTGCTGCAGTCATTTGTTTGACTCTGGGTGGTCATATTCCAGTCATCTTGTGGTCTCAAATGGGGAATTAGGACACTTGCTCTTAATTAGTGACACAGGAATTTGCATGATGGATGACATTAACGTGAAACAATGGTACTACAAAAAGAAATCTAGCTAGTTTCTCCTATGGTTTGATTTTAGCTTGAAATGTTGAAATGTAACAATTAGTGTATTTGTTTTTCACAAATTATCACAATAATATACATGTAAGAGGTCTACTAGTGATATATTAAAGAGGGTGTAGAGAGGATTCTAATTCCACATTGACAACTGGAAATCTGTAGAAAAACATTGCTTTCCTTTCTTCATAATATTTTGCAGAAACACACTCTACTTTCGTAGCATCAGGTAACATGGAGAAAAACAATTCTAATCTGGAAGGATAAAGATGGGGAGAAGATGAAAGGGGTTGTAAAAAGCTGTGTAGTCAGTTGTAGACCCCACCTGTTTTAAAGTTCCTACACGTTCCTCAGGCTGTCATGATATTACACAGGGCTCAAAATAATTCACACTGCTTCTCAGAGAGAGGAAACAGCCAGGGCTAATATAAACTGGCCTCATCTTTTGTTGTACCGCAAAACCACATTATTTACTAACTCAACACCAAAATAACTTGAGATGAAGCCATAGGCAAAGTGAGGAGTGATTTGTTTCAGAAGTTGTTGGAAGAACATGTGACTTACGACTTTCATTATCATGAAGACTATAGTATATGAACAGGTTTTGTGAACTATCTATTCTACTACTTTGAACCATTCGTATTGACTGAGTTGAGAAAGCAACAAATTTATAGTGAGGATTTTTGTGTAATTGTTGAAAATGTGAAAGCATTTATGAACCTGAATTATGTTTCAATTTTACAATAGATACAATTGTTTATACTTTTAGGTATTAGTTCCCATATTTTATACTTTGTCTGAAACTGAAAAGTGTATTTGGTTGAATTGACGACAATGAAAATGTCTACAGGTTTGTGTGCTAAACATTCCTATTGGTGATTTTCTGCCAGATTTAGTGAGGTGCTGCTTGATGATCTGTATACATGTAATGTATAACCCATTGGCCAAGCAAGATCTGGAATCCTGCTGTCCGACTCAAGGAATCTTACCCTGTACATTTTCTCAGTGTAGGCCTAAATGATATACACTTTCTTTCTGAAGTGAAGCCCTTATAACTTGGGAGTGAAAGCTGATCAGGGAGTTGCAATACAAAATGTCCCAGTAAATCAACAGGGAAAGTGAGGATAAATAGCCTCAAACCCGATTTCCACACCCTTGTCCTCCTGGGCACCCAGCAGTGTTGGTTCTCACTGGGGGGATCCAGATACAATGTGCAGAATTTGTTTTAGCATGTCACGTAATATCATCTAAACAATGAATTGGAGATGGCACTGGCAGTTTCTGATTTACTAACTTCAACAAAGTATGGAAAAAGGTTGCCTCACATTTCCACATGACTATGATGCTGGAATTGGATTTACATGTTGTATGCCAGATTATGGATCCCAGGGCTAGATTATGGGTGCACAATGCACATAGGGCTATCTGTATATAGTACATAGTTTTTCATCATTTATGGAATTACTTTATACCGATTCGACTGATGAGAATTGAAATAATCATGTGAGGAACAACTAAAAGGTCAAACACGACATTGCTTCACTATCCCAGAAGACCCAAGTCACCAAGGCATTGGCAGGTCAATCTCATGCTTCACCATGGCCCATAGTGATAGTAGTATGTCTGGGTGAAGCAATCTTATAAATGTTCTTATTTATGTACGACTGGGTATTTCAATACAAACACTTCAGCCCAGGGTTCATGACTCGGGGTGACAGCAGAACCTTTGTCCCTCAAAGCAAACGATTTTATCCCGTCTGCCGAGGGAGTTATCTAATATTTCAAAGATCACATTCTGACTCTTCCTTGCCTTTCAAATCTTGCCAACCCAATAAATGGATTAGGGAGTGATCACATGAATCTGCGGCAGTCCTGGCCAGACCACTCCCAAGTCTCCTAGACCCATGTAATCAGGACTGAGATCCACTTTGGGTGATTTCCTAATGGCAATAGCTTGTCATCCATTTAGCATTGGGCTGCACTGCCATGCAGTACTTTTGAAAGTTAATCCCTGGGGTATTTGAGCTGTAAATGAATGTACAGTACACATAATATAGAATATTGCAGAACTTTCTGAACTTTTCTGAAGTGTTGTGTTTGCAAATGACTTTTCCCACTTTTCCTGGCCCAGACCTGCAGTTATGACTCTGGCTGAGTGCTTTATTGCGGGAGTGATTAATTCTGTGCCTCAGTTCAATTGACTTGAAAGTCTGAAAAGTCCATTATTGCAGATGTCAAAATAACACATCAGTCGTTATTAATATAGTCTGTTGGAGGGACTCCAGACAGTCAGACTCATCTGCAGATCTTCAGTGTGAGATATGAGAACTGTCTTCCTTCTGTGGACGTGCTCACACCACTCACTTCTCCCTTTCAATTCAAGGATATCACAGGTAATGGCGTCATGCCTTTATGACTTATTAAATGAGTGTGTGATTGAAATTAAAGTTTGATTTATCTATTAAGTTCAAACACGTAAAGATTATAGGAAGCCATTGAAGCATTGCTGCTTATAGAACTGGTACTTCAATAGAATTGACAGATCAGTCATTACATTGACTTCTTTTATTATAGCGTTGACTGCTGAGCCATGACGATTATTAAGAAATTTTGAAGATTTCTTAATTAGCTGAGATTTATTATGGTAGCACGTGCTGTTTTGCCAATTTGTTGAGTTGGTTATGGTTTGTGAGTTTAGTAATTAGGCCCCTGCCACCTGTGGGTTGACTGCTGAGAAGATAAATATTGCCAGAAGGAGAAAGTCATGACTGCACTGAACATGCACCAAAAATACAAGCAGCAGAAAGTTTCCACTATAACCTACACATTTCCAGTGCAACTTCGTGGGCAACTTTCTGTGTGTTCCCCATGCAATCCCCACTCCAGAGGGCAAAAGATGCCCCATGTGGTGGGTGGGACAAACTACCCCATTCCCATTCCATTCAGCATCTTGGCTTTCCAAGGAACAACAGTTGATACCCCCACTGGCTAAAACGAGCCACGGAAGACCCAGTGTCTGCAAAAATTGGCCAAACTGGCTGCCATGTTGGAGCCATGCATTCTGGCTCAAATCGTATCCATTGATCCATGAATGACGTTGGATTAAAGTGGGTTTCTGGTTCCATAATTTTATGTGATGCTTTGCATGGTAGAATAAATTCTTGTTTATGTATCTGTATTGGCATACAACAATTTATGTGACACTCAAACCATATAATCCTGCAGCTATACCTCTGAGCAAAGATGAAGTGTAAAGAAGTTTCATAACATAATGTAGCTAAGTTGCAAACTGGTGTACAATCTAAAGAAATAATGAACACTAGTACACACATAATTGCCTTGAGCAATTGATTTTAGAGAAATGAGAAATTAAAAGGCATGAAATGCATAATTGAAGTAGTACAATTTGGCCTATGGTATCATATGCTGTTGATGGTGGTGTGTAGGTTTTCAAAATGCTCCTGACATTGTGCATGAGAAGATCTCTCACCAGGGGCACCATGAGTATTGTAAGTGAAAGTGGAGGCTCTGGTGGAGAAAGAGGGAACTACCCAAGATGTTACATGCAAATTGGACAAAACAGGAGAGAAAACAGCAATTAATGAAGTCATCAGAAGAAGAAAAGGGTTAAAGAAGGGTAGGTGGAGGCTGTAGGTGAAGGACAGGCCTGTGGAGAGAGGTAACCCTGCACAACGGTCCTGTGACCTGGGATGACCTCATTTGCATGTCAATAGCATTTAGTTTGAATGTATTGAGGGATTGAGGGATGGCTGACAAGTACAACAAATTACCAGAAACTGGCAGTTGCCTCTGCTCCGAATTGCAAGCTTCATCCGACTTCATTCAGATAACTTTTTTGTCCTGAGGAGGATAAAAAGCGTCTCCCAAAAATATTAGAGGTGAAATTGTTAGAGCAGACGGTTAGTCTGTGAGACCGGGCTTATGTTGGACTTGACTTGAACCAGGAGAAAGAGGAGCCCATATGTTTAACTGCAATATAACCTGTTGCCAAATCATTACAAAATGTGTGTTAGGGTTGGGGCTTAATCATCAGCTGATGATTATTTTGTCATCGAGAGAATCTTCGCATATAGCAAAAATGCCTTTGCATCTGTGTGTACGTGTTTATTCTTTGGCTAAATGTTGTGTCGAAATGACCATAGAGAATTTGTCTTACCTGGAAAAGTGTATTTGGTTGAATTGACAACAATGACAATGTCTACATGTTTGTGGGCTAAACATTCCTATTGGTAATTTTTTACCAGATTTAGTGATGTCCTGGTTGATGATCTACATGTAATGTATAACTCATTGGCCAAGCATGATCCGAAATCCTGCTGTCCGACTCGAGGAATCTTACCCTTAAGAGCATTTTCTCAGTGTAGGCCTAAATGATGCCCTTTGCCTTCTGAAGCCCGTATTACCTAGAAGTGCAAGTTGATCAGGGAGCTGCAAGACAAAATATTGCATTGAATCAACAGGGAAAGTGAGGATAAATAGCCTCAAACCCATTTTCCACACCCTTGTCCTCCTGGGCACCCAGCAGTGTTGGTTCTCACTGGGGGGATCCAGATACAATCTGCAAAATTTGTTTTAGCATGTCACGTGATATCATCTAAACAGTGAATTGGAGAGGGCACTGGCTGTTTCTGATTTACTAACTTCAACAAAGTATGGAAAGAGGCGACCTCACATTTCCACATGACTATGATGCTGGAATTGGATTTACATGTTGTCAGATTATGGTTGCACATTGGGCCATCTGTATAATGCATTTTCATCTTTTATGGGTAGACAACTAGATATTATACTGATTTGACTGATGAAAATATCAAGAATCGAGCAAGGAACAACTGAAAGGTCGAACATTCCCCAATGCCCGAAGGTGCATCGTTTTGCATTGCATATAGAGAGGACCCCAACTTGTCACCAAGGCAGTCTCGTGCTTCACCATGACCCATGGTAATAGTAGTATGTCTGGGTGAAGCAATCTTATAAATGTTATTATTTATGTATGACTGGGTATTTAAATACAAACACATCAGTTTAGAGTTCATTACTTGGGGTGACAGGAGGTCCGTTGTCCATCCAACTTGGCTCTGAGCAAACAATTTTATCCCGTCTGCCCAGGGAAATATCTAGTATTTCAAAGATCACATCCTGACTCTTCCTTGCCTTTCAAATCTTGCCAATCCAATAAATGGATTAGGAAGTGATCACATGAATCTGCGGCAGTCCTGGCCAGACCACTCCCTAGTCTCCCAGACCCATGTAATCAGGACTGAGATCCACTTTGGGTGATTTCCTAATGGCAATAGCTCGTCATCCATTTAGCATGGGGCTGCACTCCCAGTACTTTTGAAAGTTAATCCCTGGAGTATTTGAGCTGTAAATGAATGTACTGTACACATAATACGGCATATTGCAGAACTTTGTGAACTTTTCTGAAGTGTTGTGTTTGCAAATGACTTTTCCCACTTTTCCTGGCCCAGACCTGCAGTTATGACTCTGGCTGAGTGCTTTATTGTGGAAGTGATTAATTCTGTGCCTCGGTTCAATTGACTTGAAAGTCTGAAAAGTCCATTATTGCCAATGTCAAAATAAGGCATCAGCCGTTATTAATATAGTCTATTGGAGGGGCTCCAGACAGTCAGACTCATCTGCAGATCTGTGGTGTTAGATATGAGAACTGTCTTCCTTCTGTGGACGTGTCACACTACTCACTTCCCCTCTCAATTCAAGAATATTACAGGGAATGGCATTGTGCCTTTATGACTTATTAAATGAATATGTGATTGAAATTAAAGTTTCATTTATTTATTCATTACAAACATAAAGATTAAAGGAAGCCATGCAGAGAAGCATTGCTGCTTACAGGACTGGCACTTCAAGAGATTTGGCTGATCAGGGCTTAGAATGAGTTGTTTTATGTTAAGTGTTGACAGTCGAGCCAGCATAAATATTTTTGTACGTGTGCAGTAATTATGAAGAAATTTGAAGATTTATTAATTAGCTGAGATTTATTATGGTAGCACGTGCTGTTTTGCCAATTTGTTGAGTTGGTTATGGTTTGTGAGTTTAGTAATTAGGCCCCTGCCACCTGTGGGTTGACTGCTGAGAAGATAAATATTGCCAGAAGGAGAAAGTCATGACTGCACTGAACATGCACCCAAAATACAAGCAGCAGAAAGTTTCCACTATAACCTACACATTTCCAGTGCAACTTCGTGGGCAACTTTCTGTGTGTTCCCCATGCAATCCCCACTCCGGAGGGCAAAAGATGCCCCATGTGGGCGGGTGGGACAAACTACCCCATTCCCATTCCATTCAGCATCTTGGCTTTCCATGGAACAACAGTTGATACCCCCACTGGCTAAAACGAGCCACAGAAGACCAAGTGTCTGCAAAAATCTGCCAAACTGGCTGCCATGTTGGAGCCATGCATTCTGGCTCAGATCATTTCCATTGATCCATAAAATGACGTTGGATTAAAATAGATTTCTGGCTCCATAATTTTATGTGATGCTTTGCTTTTGCACGGTAGAATAAATTCTTGTTTATGTATCTGTATTGGCATACACCAATTTGTGTAACACTCAAACCATATACCGAGCTATACCTCTGAGCAAAGGTGAAGTGTAAAGAAGTTTCTTGACATAATGTAACATAAGTTGCAGACTGGTGCAGAACATGGCTAACAAGAACAACCAATTACCAGAAACTGGCAGTTGCCTGTGCTTCGAATCGAAAGCTTCATCCGATAACTTTTTTTGTCCTGAGGAGGATAAATGGTGTCTCCCAAAAATATTATGGGTGAAATTATTAGAGCAGACGGTTAGTCTGTGAGACCGGGCTTATGTTGGACTTGACTTGAACCAGGAGAAAGAGGAGCCCATATGTTAAACTGCACTATAACCTGTTGCCAAATCATAAAAAAAATGTGTCTGTGGGTTGGGGCTTAATCATTAGCTGATGATTATGCTGTCATCGAAAGATGATGGGAATCTTCGCATATTATGTAGCAAAAATGCTCTTTAGAATTTCGTTCTTCATCCAAACATTGGCTTTGAGAAAGCATATGTCTCAGAAAAAATCAATTTATTAATAATCAAATTGCTGTCAGTTGTAGAAAACTCCAAGGACTGTGTATGTAGTCATGGTGGACCAAACCTATGCGAAGTATACCTATCCTTTAAACATCTTTGATATTTGATTAACTGCCTCCACAGTTTCAATGTGAGTAGGCAAAAGATTCTGTGTCGACATGACCATAGGAGCATTTGTCTTACCTTGTCTTGTAAATTAGTGTCCTCGGAGTTATCCTGTTAGTCATTCCATTTAAGAGATATCCCATGCAATATAGTTACAGTACATGAACAATTCCATGTAGATAAATGGATGCTCAAATGTTCCAATTATTAATTCTTAGGCTATGAGTCCCTGGCTCTGACAAATATTCCTATGTTCTGACAGTGTTTTAAGAGGCACTGTTACAAAATTTCAAATAGCCAGCTGGATTATCTTGTTTAGCTTTGTTTGGAATTGACTGTTTCTTGTACTCACCTGTCTTGAAACTCAGGTCAGTAAGTGCAGCCCATTTACATGTTAATTCCATATGAATGGTCATAGGCATACCGGGCGAGTGATTTTCTTGGGAGTTTAAAGATTTAAATTTAATACCATTTCAAATGAAATTGCCTTGAAAAAATTAATTTTCAATAATTATTATTTAATCATCTGCCCGAATTGTTTAGTCTTATTGCCCGAATCTCACTGTTTCCCAAACATTGGGGGGGGGGGGGAGTGACCATCTCCCCTGCCCCCTCCCTCCGGTATGCCTATATGAATGTTTGTGGGACCATGATATATATGTAAACACCTGCTTCCTAATATGCAGAATTTTCAATCTATTTTTTGTCTCCGTATTTCTGTAATTCACATTAATTTCAATTTTGCTTTGTGAAATTATTCTTCTGCTTGATCAGGTTGTTCATTGGGTATACATTCCTCATTGGCCAGCTTTGGTGTCAAGCAGAAGACACTCTAAATGTGTCTAAGTTGAAAAATAATTGAATACTGGCATAATTAATACCTTCAAAGTGGTGGGTCATACGTCGACATAAAAATTGCAGTGCGTTGATATTGAAACTATACAGTAGCTTCATAAAAACTTTTCAGCAACTTTTTCAAAATTACGCTTAACTACAAAATTGTTGAAACTGACTCGATGTTGAAACTGTCCTGATGCTCCTGCAACCTGATCGAAACAAAATTGCATCGAGACAGCTCTGGACCTTGGCCGATAATCATTCGAGCCAATAGCAACTCTGTATCATTCATGAAGCATGGCATTAATAAGCTTGACTGTGGCTATACCTGAGAATTTTGTAAACAAAACTAGACACCAGTAGATGCTAGGACCTGTCTGAGGAGTGAAAACACTTGTCAGTCTTTTTTTCCTTGAGCAAACACCTGTGTTTTCTAATTGAGGATCAGCCACTTACTCGTTGAAGTTCCTGCAAGGATAACTTTGAAACGCTGAAAAGCCCATAGGGATAATGTCTGGATCCAATAGAGTAGGGTAACAAAAAGGTAGGGAAAAAAAGTCTTCAGGTTGAGGTAAAAAGAAAACTCAACCACAAGATATACAAAGCACAGAAACCTGTGTATTGGCAACTATTACCTCTGAGCAAAGATGAAGTGCAAAGAAGTTTCTCAAACAGAATGTAGCATAAGCTGTAGACTAGTGGAGAGGTGGGTGACAGTGTTCATATACAAACAATTTGAATAATTGGGGGTTTAAAGTGTGAAACATGTTTAAGCACAGACCACTTGTTGTGAACCTGACACCACTACCTTGGAGGTGTTCCCTCAAATCAATTTTCAGCATGGTTTCATAAAAAAGTGATTTAGGTGGCCCTCTATTAGTGGTGTAAGAGATCAGGTCTGAATGGCATTTGAGGCAGAACATAAGTTGCTTGTGTAGTGATTGATGGCCAGTGGCTGCAGGAGTAACTGGTCTGGTGAATTAAACAGCAAACGCCTACAAAGAAACAGCAAAGAAACAGTCTCAAACAAAGGACTGAGAGTCCTGAGGATGAGATGAATTTTGTAATAAGCCAGGCATGAAATGACAGAGCCTTGGCCCCTTGCTAGGCCCTCCTCCAGGTAAGCCCCTCTCAGATGTCAATTGTCACTTGCTCTTCCTTTGAGGTCTGTCAGCATGCAGTCTCACCTGTTCACTGCCATCCTTTCAGATTAATGCCTTTTTATCACAAGACTTACTGTATTCACAGTGTATTATTATTTGGTAGTGTTTTTCATATATCCATTTTGTGCAACATTCACCAGTAAATCTTAGTCTCTGGAATTCAAACAGTAACTAATAGAGATCTACCAATGCATTTGGACTATATAATTATGATGACACTAAAATATATCATCCTGAGTGAAACTATTGACATTTTGGAAATATATTGTGATGCCACACTTTGTGGAAAGTGTGTATGGCTTAAATATACTTTGCATCGATGGCATGGTACATACTCTGCAGGCCATTGAACTGCCTGGGTCATTGGTGGATAGAACCAGAGAAGGCCATTTCTGTTAATGTGCACCACAGGCTGACAACCACTGAATAAAGTGAGTTTGTGGCAAAATAAGCATGAAGAAGTTTTGCTGACTTCTGCAACCATCAAGCCCAGTGGTCCTGCAGTGAGCCTAGTGCTTGTTTGTTTCTCTTGTGGTGGTAGTCCACAGTAACTTGTGGAAGTTTATTGTTGGATGGGTTAAGAGCATGACAGCTGAAATGACCTGGAGCAGGGCAGGTCAGCTGGAGCTCATCCAGGGAAATGGACCCTTGCTCTTGGCCAGAGTGTCTACATTGTATATGAATGGATGGTGGAGGTTTGTAGTACACGAATAGTGGCCTGTACTGCAATTCGTAGTGGCTGATACTTGGGTGCTAACCCATAGGACCCTTCTCCAACCCCAGAAGTAGTCTTCACTTAACTCTGCTTCTCCATGATTCTGGCCCTCCTGCACTTCCTCTGTCAAAACACTTCACCACCCTGAGCATCTATCCATCTCAGGGATATCCTGGGCTCTGCTGAAAGTTTGGCAAAGTGTTGGAAGTGTTGCAGCTCCTCAACATGCTGAAGGCTTTGACTGACTCCCATGATGACTTGCAACAGAAACAAATCATGCCATGTGTTTCATCAGGCCAAGACTTGTTGCTATTCATCAACAAGTGTGCTGACAGAAAGTGTGATAAACATGGTGTAGCCCACCCTCATACTCCTCTGATAGCAATACCTTGATATAGGTTCTTTGCTGGTGAATGATTGACTTCTCTTTTTTCACCAACACAAAAACTAGTTGTCAAATGCAGCGGAACTTATCCTTTCAACTTTTACATAGCTTGTGTAGTTTTGATGTACAGGTTTCCCTCCCATTTCTATGTGGTGATATACATGGCATGTTGTGCTGCCAATATGAATTATGGGAGTTTCATAATTGTGTTATAAGTTTTTGTATCGAATGCTTTTTCATATATAAATCATTTTGTGATATTAAATAGGTATAAATCATGTCAGAATTATCTGCACTTGCAAATAAGTGTCCCATTTTTATCTTAATCCAGAATTAAAGAAAGTATACTACTGCAACAACATGAAATTAGACGTGAGCTTGAAGCGACTTGAAATCGAAGTGGAAATTCTAGCAGAATGCACCTCAATATCCTGTTTACTTATCTGCTCTGAATTTGAGATTTTAGGGGTGTTGTTATTGTATTTGTTTGCCATGGCATCTCTTTAAAAAATGTTTTCTGTTTTTGCAGAGTTCGACGAGGACATCGAACGAAGAATTTGCCCGGAAGCTCGGCCGGGAGAAGATGACCTTCTAGGTAAGATACATCCGCTGTGAAGCAGATACATTGCACATTTACTCTACATTTCATACTCATAGTGGCTCATGTACATTCTAGTGATGTGCATGTACATTGCAGACATACTTGTGCTCATACATGTGCAGATATGCTGAAGTGGAGACTTTTTTACCTATACAAATTGTGGAGCACTGAAGTATTTCCCTACTCATCAAAAAACTCTCAAGTCGGGTGCAGTTGTGTGGTACCATTGTATAGTATGGAGCACTGGTATGTCTGACATTGTAGGTGCATTGAATACATTTTATGTGCCCAAAATATAACCAGAAAAAAATTCTGGAGTTGATATCCAACATACAAGTATTTTAGTTTGTAATATTTGGATGTTTTGATGCCAATTTGAACAAATCAACACTGTCAGTAGATTCTCTAACGAAGTTATTCTGTAACTCGAGCATTTTATTTTAGTACCCAAATGTAACTTTTTCACTTTGTTGCATTTGGTTCATAATGAAGCAACTGTCTGTCAAAAACCACTGGTGTATAAACTGGCATGAAAAACTATATAGTACACAACGCCCTAAAAAGAGAGAGCTCTTTTTGCTTCTTTATAAAAACAAACAACCTCTAAATTCCAAGTGACCTGTCGCGTGCAGGGGCTGACATTAAATGCATGAAATGTTGATGTTTAATTCCGTGTCGTTGCAATTAAACTGCAGACAATGCCTCAATCAGGACAGTGTTTCTATAGGACCTGGTCCTGAGGGCACAAGAGCCAGGGGTCATAAAGCTTGTTGCTGCCAACGTGTGTGTTCTGACATGGCAGGGTCAAATGAGAGCCTCCAAGCAACCAGAGGTCATGTCAACTCACAAGTACACCACACATCATGCAGGGAAATATCAAATTTGAAGTTTTTACATATGTTACCCTTAACCCATTAGCATCAATATTTTGACATGGACACTATTCCAGGAGCAGAAAATACAACAACCTGAACAACAATCTACAATCATGCAGATGACCTTATACACGAGAACAACTTATAAATACACTAGAAGGTCATCAATTAAACCTCATTAGACTAAATTGTCAATTAAAATCATACACAGGAAAACTTCTGGATTGCTAGAATTCAAAAGTATATAAATCGTTAAATTTACTAATATAACTTAAAGGTTTTCTGAATTGCATGCAATCTCCATTCATATAATTTAGCACCTCAAGAGATATACGAAGAAAGTTCAAGAAACATTGCTCCAGATCTGCACTTGCAAAGAGATTCAGGAATGAGCAGTTCACTGCAGGGTTCCTATTCTGAGGCCATTCATTGAACCGATTTCGCATACAAAGTGATTGGACAGAAAGACCTTAGCAGCCTGTTAGGACCAGTTACAAAAAGAAGTGGACCTTGCATTATAAGAATACTTGAATAGGCAAGTATCAATTACACGGGCCATGGGTATTTAGGAGTCACTGGAGTGAGCTGAGAAGTCACAAGGAGTAGAAGTGGGCAGTGGAGGTCAGGGGTCAAGCAGATCCATCAAGAAAAGGAACGACCTGTCAACAAGCACACCTTCGGGTTCACCTGTTGGATCGCTGGAATACCTTGAGTATCATAGGCCTGCAGGTATTACTAACTCAACCTTCTGCCAGGACTTCAATAAATCAGCAGTCGCATGATGAATCAAGAATATATGAATTCGCCGAAAAGAGCACTTTTTCTCAGTTTTCATGGACTTCGCTGATCAGACCTATATATGGAGCTTTTTCTTTAAGATTTTGGATAGAAAAGTGCTACAAAACTCGAAAGTTCCATCCCGGCATCAACGGCATGATCGCACGGTGTGTCAACGTCAATCGCAAATACTAAAAAAGCTCTCTCAAACGAAGGCAAATGAACCAAGTTGAATTACAACGCTAGATTGCTCCTAGTCTCAGTGAAACACAATGAAAAAATCTGGGCGCAATCACATCTGGGTGTACTCACTGGCAGAATTTTACGTTTCTTGCCTTAACTGTCCATTCTTGGTCCTGAGTACTGGCAGTTTTGCGGTGTTTCAGGATCACCCTGCCCACCTGGATGGTGGCCGAGGAGTCTCATTCTCGCTTTCGCACTTTTGCGGGCAAAATCACCTGGATGTTACAGTTGCAGTGCGCCATCAGGGTGCGCCATATTGTATGCACTGCCAAACCATGCAGCTGCATGTTTCACTTTTATGGCTTACACCACAAGAAATTCTCATTCTAACCATGCATAAAAATGATGGCCTTCAAGGCATCTACCATAAAATGACAACATTCTGTATTTATAATGGCCAGTGCTGTAAAAGTGACCCAGCTGGTTTTACAGTGAATTTTCATTTTACTGTCATGTTATTTAAGCAGAAAATGTGGTTATTCAAATTGACAGAAAGGCTTCCCAGGCAAAGTGAAACAAGAAACAAAAACTTTGTTTTGCCAGTTCTGGACTATATTTTCAATCTGCAACACATCCTAAACAGTGCAACAAAAAGGCTGAAATTGACCCTCATCTGCCGTATTGTCTTTCAACACATGGGTAGCACATGTATCTGTGTGGAACGCTTGATTTTCTTCAGGTGTTCGCAAACTTGCAATCTATTTGCGGTCTGCGAAACTTGTCTTCTTGTCTGCGCTTTGTGTCTTGAATAAGATGCTGCTGTGTTATCATAGAGCAGGTGTCACTTTGCTGCCTTGGGTGTAGGTGTTTGCTGCCTTGGGTGTAGCTGGCCCACAACAGATCTGTGTCTATTTGTTTGACCAGATCAACTGGCTCCTCTTGGGTGTCACACTACCACAATGCCCAACCTAAGTAGACCAACCACAAAGTCCACAATGTTACTTGTGCAGTTCCCCTGCCTCAAAGAATTTGGGGAATGACAAAAGGAATAACAGACCATAGGATACATGGTTATCATATGTCTAACTTAAATAGCTGGTCCTTTGGGCTGGAGCTCCACTGAAGAGTCTCAATAGCCACCTCAGGGTTTCTTTTGGCTTCTTAAAGAAAGTTGAGAAAAGAAGGAGAACTTTGTTTCCTTGGCAGTTGGCACTGCAAACATCAGCAGATCACCACCCTCCCCTCATACTCCATATTTCCGCCACCATCAACAATATGTATGACAAGAAAACAGTGGAAGAAGCTAATCTCAAATCTTTATTCCAGCAACAAAAATTCCCTTGAGACAAAAGATAGAAAAGCCAACGATGCATGAGTACTATGTATGCATAGTGTATAATGCGGATGAGTGCAGTTGGTCTCCTCATCTGGTCTTATGTTGTCGTACATTATTCCGACAACTGGTCTTACTTTGCCGAATAAGTTTTCCTGGCTTAAAGTTGATCTCTCTTTCATTACAACTTTTGCAAAGCAGATATTTCTGCTCACATATAATTTATGAGCAGATTGTCTGAGCAAATAAGCAACTGTTCTTGAATTACAGGTTCTGAGATACATTTATGTCTAGAAGAATTTTACTTGTGCAACTCATGATTCTCAAAATCTCTCTATTGAAGCTCAACGTTCTACAAAGATTTCCTGTATACTTAGCCCTTGCCAATCCCAGAACCTCATAAACAGCTTCAATTTCTGATCAGAAGTGAGTGACTGCTGCACTCTAAAAAATGTCGGGACAAAATTGGTTTTTTAGATTCAAAATGGTTTTTTGAAAAACCAAATTTCAATGCAAAACCAACATGGATTTTTAAAAAAATCCATGCTGGTTTTTGCATTGAAATTTGGCTTTTCAAAAAACCATTTTGAATCTAAAAAACCAATTTTGTCTGAAATTTTTTAGAGTGCGCTTGTTTTTCTGCCATCAAGATGCCCCTGAGGTGGAGTGCCATTGCTTTTGAGCCATAAGCGATTTAGCTGCTCTCCCAGCAGCTGTTGGGAGCAAAAAATAGAGGAAAGAAGAAGTGGAGAAGACTGACAGGACATCTGCATGCAACTGAAAAAGGATCAAGAGATATGAAAGGACCTTACATGTTTAAACTAATGGGTTGAAGATGCATGTTGCTTTTGATGCAATGATATGCAATGACTTTCTTTTATTTGCATGTGGTCCAGGCAAGACACTGGTCTCTAGCCTCTGTGCACAACGCTGTGAGTTCAAACTTTGGCCAAATAAAAGGCAATTCCTCTTTGAATCTCTGTTTCAAAGAGCATCCATTCATATACTGTAAAGCCAACTGCTTTTCTTTTACGGTAATACAGCAATGGCCATTATAAATACACACAATGTGATTTTATGTTAGTTGACCACCATTTGTATGGGAAACACCATACTTTCGTGTAGTTCTTATGGTCAGTGCCATAAATGTGACACAGCTGGTTTTATAGGGCAGATGTAAATAGAAGGTAAGCTGCAGGTAGAGTCACCCAGTGGTAGTGCAGTGGTTCGCGTCCACTAGGGGAATGAGACACTGATCAGTGAGACTCAAGTGGAGGAATTATGTCACATCAGCAGAGTACGCTATTGCAACTATACTGAAAAGAATATTTATAAGCATGGTAAGTATAGTTGGACTGCAAAAACCTACAACTTGACATTTTTCATTTATTTTATACTGAATACATTGAATTGAGCTGTTGATGGATGGACTTCTAGTTGGCTCATGAAATACAACTACCCTTTTTTTTCAAGCATTCACTTCATTATAACTTTGTTCTTTAAATATGAGATAAAAAAACTGCTGCAGACAAAACACACACTGTACACAGAGGAGGAAAAGTTCATCAAGCAAAGAGCAAGAGGGTGGTGGGTTTATCAAGTCACTAATTGTTGTTTGACTTCTTGGCTCTGGGGCTGTTAATTCTCTGGAGATATTCTCTGTCTGCAATTGAAACTGTGTGCAATTTTCCCATCTGTCACGAAACGCAAACAGTGTGCCACGAAAGCCCATTATGAGATGTACTGCAGGAGAACCATAATTGGAAACATCAGGAAGGATTAAAATCAAATAGAAGTCCACTTGAGTCACATTTGATGGCAGATCAATTCTGTAGTTTTAAAATGCAATATCTACCAATTAACAGCATTGACTTAAGATCATACAGGCAATGCGAACAGTACCACATGTAAAGTATCGGAGAACCATATAGTTGGAAACGTCAGGAAGAATTAAAATCAAATAGAAGTCCTTTTGAGGCAAATTTGGTGCCAGATAAATTCTGATTTTTGAAGTCTACCAATCAACCATGTTGACTCAGAATGAAATAAGGCAAGGCAGAAAGTACAACACTGGAATTTAGAAGAGATTGTTTGGAACTTGTGACATCTTGATGTGACATTTTGATTCATTGCAATTCAATGCAAACAAGATGAGACTGAAAAAGTTGCCTTAATCTGTGAAACACAAGTTGGACCACACCACACACATGCAGGGCAGACCTAACTTATGTCTTCTGTCACGACCGTTTATCACAAGTTTCTGGCTCTATTTAGAAAGCTCCTCTTTTTCACTCCACATTGTAAGCAAAAAAATGAGATACTATGCACTAGGTCCCTTTAGAGACTAATCTATGTAATGTCTATGAGATGTGACTTTTGGAAGTTGTCAACCAACACCATTTATCACATCCCAAGAGAGCCAATTAAACAAAACAGCTCCATGCAGATACATGTATACTGCAACTTGCAAAGGGAGGCAAAACTTGCACAATTATATTGCTGTGGCCTATGAAATGCGGTTGTGTAGTGAAAGTTATCTGTCCTTTTTCGTTGAAGTTTTCGACAAAATTTAATGCTGAGAGAAAAGGTATTAATCCTGGCCTATCCAGAACAATTTCTGCCTTGGCAGCTTTTCCGACACAGACCTGACACAGCTTGGTTTTTAAAACCTATCTTGTACATCATATAATGTACAAGATACGATTTGACAAATATGATTTTGCTATCAGACAGATTTAGCCACTAAAAACACTAGAATAAGAAAATGATAGAGAAGAAAGAGGAGAAGAAGGAGGAGAAAAAAGAGGAGAAGAAAAGAAGAAAGAGGATAATAAAGAGGATGAGAAAGAGTTGAAGAAGAGTGAAGGAAGAGTTGAAGAAAGAGAAGAGACAAGAAAAAAAGAGAAGAAGAAAGAGAAGATGCAAGACAGGACGCAAGACAGGACGCAAGACAGGACGCAAGACAGGACGCAAGACAGGACACAAGAGGAGACGCAAGAGAAGACGCTAGAGAAGAAGAAGTTGAAGAAGAAAGGGAAAATGCAGTTGGTTTTTCTGTGAGGAAAGCAACCAAAGCACAAACCTGTTCCAACCAAAACCTACAGTAACCTGTTGTGTTGCCTGTTTGACTACAGATCCGAACCAGACCAACTAGCCTGAAGGACTTTCTAATCACAAATAATTTGTCGTTTTCTTATCAAAGAAATATTGAGAGACCACAAACTTCAAACCACTGTAACCAAGGAGCTCACAAAAATGTTGTGTAATGAGTATCTTGGGGTTATAAAAGTCACAAAATACTTGGCCCTGCATGTTTGTTTGTCAGGTGTGTCTGCAAGATTGGCCATTAGATTTTCCAGGCCAGGAGTTTGACAAGGTCCAATGATAAAACCAGATACAAATTGGAGAAGGCAGCATTCTGCACTTGCAGAACCGGTTCAGAATAACTTCAGATCAAGTGTTGATTCAAATGTCAAGATTTGCCACAAGAAATGCCAAAGAAAGGGTACATATGGCTGTAGAGTGTAAAATGTCTAGAAAACAGGCAAAAAGTTTGATTTGTCTCTCATCCTTGACTAATTGGTTGTGACTGTGATGTTTCAGGTTTTGACTTCATTTCCAAGTATGGAATGGACACAGGGAATATCGCTGGGGTCCGGAGAGTGGAGGGATCCAACAGTTTGCAAACAGCTTACAAAATTACAAAAAGGGCGGACTTCCGTATACCCACAAGGTGATGTAGTCAATTAAGTTGAAAAACAATGCTCTAAATTGTTTGTGCGATTTGACCTTTGAACTTTACAAAAAAATAGATATAAATTTGTCCCGAAATTCAAGCGCATTACCTGTATAATACTTGTCAATGTATGTACCATGCTTGTTGATCGTACCTTACGGGCAAAGTATGTGTTGTAATTTTAGTTTGGTAAGAGTAGATTCAGATTCAGATTCAGATTTTTTTTTTATTATCACTTATATACAAAATAAACAAGTAAATACAAAATTGATACCCGAAGGCATAGTTGCCGCTCATGGGTATCAAAACTAGGCATACATAAAGTAATATTATGATAATAACATAAATTAAATGGTAATAGAAAAGAATAAAAAAATAAAAAAAAATTTAAAAAAAAATTAAAAGGAAACAGAAAACGAAATACGGAATTTGGTCAACTTATATTTTCTAATGTTTTAGATATAGTCACATGCACCATTACTCGCAGGCAACTCTATGATAAAAAAATTAAATTAAGTGTGATAGATGTGATAACTCACAAAATTGAAGTGAAACAGATTTACTAATTTGCACAAACATAGCAATTTGTAGAAAGACATTCTGAAGTATAAGAATCAATTGTCAATCGTTTGAAATAAAATTTGACACCATCAAGGCTATGAGTAGTTAATTTTTCTTTAAAGTTGGCAGCCATTTCATTTATAACTGATGGATAAATATATGAAATACTGTGTCTTGCAAACTCATGTCTCACAGAGGGTAGGGGCACATCATTTGCAATTCTTGTATTGTGGGAATGACCACGATAGGCATTCAATCTATCAATCATGTCAATATTGAAATATTCTGGTAACATATTGTTATGGAGTTTATAGCAAAATTTGTAATCACCCAGTGCACACAGATCCTTCAGTTTAAGTAAGTTAAATTTTTTAAAAAGTTGTGAGGTATGCGAATTGTAGCTACTTTTACTAATTATTCTGACTGCTCTCTTTTGTAATTTAAAAAGTTTACTAGAGGACCAACCCCAGACCATGAAACCATAATTCAAGTAGGAGAGAATAAGCGCATTATATATTTGTAGTAGAACGTGAGACGGCAATATTTTTTTGATTTTGTTCATAATTCCTAGCGTTTTTGATATTTTTTTAGACAGACCCTGAATGTGATCTTTCCATTTCATGTTTTCATCAAGTATGATTCCCAAAAAGTTAAATTTTTTGACAAACTCTATTTCTGTGCCATCCAAAAATAATTTAGGGGCAGTAACTTGTCTTTGTGGAGTATGAAAAATTATAGCTTTGGTTTTGCTAGTATTTAAAGAAAGTTTATTCAATTTTAACCAATCTACTATTTGTTTTAATTCATCATTAAGGGTCGAAACACTGTTATTAATAGAGTTTGCATTTAAGCTGGTAAAAAGAGTTGTGTCGTCTGCATAAATGATTGGAGTGAATAAATTGGTAGCTTTGGGGAAGTCATTCATGTAAATGATGAACAATAATGGGCCAAGTATGGAGCCCTGTGGGACTCCACACTTTATTTGTAATTTATTTGAGGCTACATTGTTAAATTCAACAAATTGTACTCTGTTGCTTAAGTAGCTGTGTAGAAGACTAAGTGAGTTTTCCCTGAAGCCATAATGTTTTAATTTAGATAATAGAATTTTATGGTCCAGCGTGTCAAAAGCCTTTGAGAGATCCAGGAAAATATTGATAGGGCACTTGTTTTTATCCATGTCTTGTATTATTCTGTCTACTAATTCCAGGGAGGCCAACTCGGTGGAGTGACAAGAACGGAAGCCATACTGACTTTTATAAAATAACTTCAATTCAGAGAAATGTTCATAGATTTGATTGTAAATAATTTTCTCAAAGACCTTAGACACGCTAGATAAAATCGATATGGGTCGATAATTTTCAAAGAAATGTGCATTATCTTTTTTATACAGAGGATTAATTTTTGCTATTTTCAGTAAATCTGGAAATAGTCCATCCCTAAAAGATTTATTTATCAATTCTGCCAGAATACTCGAGATTTCGTGTTTTAAATTTTTCAGCAATTTATTGGAAGTCAAATCATGTCCTTTACTTGATTTTGGCTTCAAAGAATCTATGATTTGAATAACTTCATTTTTGTCAATGTACTTGAATTTCAAATAGTTTACAACTGGATTTGATAGGTAATCATTGTAACTTTTATTTTCAGGTGGTGTTATATTTTGTGCGAGAGTAGGACCTATATTTACAAAATAAGAATTGAATTCATCTGAGATAGCCTTGGCATCATTTATCTGTACCCCACTCTTAACAAAATAGTTTGTGCAGTTATTATTTTCTTTTTTCCTACTCAGTAATTCATTTATAGTTGCCCATGTATTTTTTATATCAGACTTAAATTTAGTAAATTTACTTTGATAATACATTTTCTTTCCTTCCAGTATGGCCTTTTTCAAAATTCTATTATATGTTGAAAAATTTGTATGAATGGCAGTGTATTGATTGGTACCTTTAGGGGTTGATTTAAGTTTTACATAAAGTTTGTCTTTATAATGAATTGATTTTAGAATGCCTTGACTAATCCATTCGGATTTCTTGTGCTTATATTTCTTATACTTAATGGTTTTAGGCTGAAGATGTTTCTTTAAAATATTTGATAGAATTGTATTAAATTCTTCATAGCAATCATTTGCGTTTCTACTAGAACCTGATATGTCATTGAATTGTTGTATAACGTATGGACTCAGAAGTTCATTTTTGATTTTTCCAATTGCTTCTTTGAAAGGGGGAGAAATTTGAATATATTTAGAGTCAGATTTTTTGTAATAGAGATGATCTAGACAAATAAAGTAAGGTAGATGATCCGAAATACTACTTAATAAAATACCTGCGGGTATAGAAGTGGCATCATCTGAAGTTTTTACAAAAAAATTATCAATTAATGTTCCTTTCCTATTTGTGAGTCGTGTTGGGAAAGTAATTTTCGGTATAAGTCCAGAAGATAATACACATTCTAGAAAATTGTTAAAGCTATTAATTTCTTTAAATTTCAATAAATCTATATTGAAGTCACCCGCAACAATAATATTATTTACATTTTCAAATTCACTAAAAAATTTATTCAGGTCTTCAGTAAAACCAGTAATATTTTCTAAATTTTGTCTTGGTGGTCGATAGATGTTAGCTATTAAAATCTTTCTACAGCATCTATTTTGCAAATCTTGTTCAATAGAAATTTCAATAAATTGGCCATCCCAGTTTGAAGAGTCAAAATCATAGTTAATTTTCTTGTATTCCAATCTATTATCTAAATATATAGCTACACCTCCATGTGCACTGGATGACTTACCAGAAGAAATAAGATTATAACCCTCAAGCTGAAGCAAGGAAAGGTCGCTACCCTCTGTGAGCCAGGTCTCCTGTAAACATAAAGCGCATATTTTATTAGAATCAGTATTAAAGTCCTCTATATAAGCCTTGATGAGTTCAAACTTGGCATTCAAAGACTGGCAATTGAGACTAACAACAGTAAATGTTTCGGACTTAGAAGAAAGAAAACCTTTAAAGTCACTGTTAGTGTAATAAGGTGATGGTTGGAAAAGACCAGGTTCATTGCTTATCATGTTTTCATTGTTGAGTTCAATTGAGTCAATTAATTCAGTTAAAGAAGAATTTACATCAAAAGAAAGTGAGGTTACCACATCTTCAATATTGTCAAAATTTAGTCCAGACGACATTACACAGCAAGTAGAAACATGAAGTATACCAATGGTGCCAGCGAGTAATGGTGCATTTCAGCAGAATTTCACAAACAGGAATTTGAATCTGAATTGAAAAAATATAACAAATTAAGAATTGAAAATACCGATTAGTCATGAAAAGCATGATGAATGATTAAGAAACATTCGGAGATTAGGAGCTTGTATTTGTGTTCTGTTTGTCGCTGAAGCCTTTTCCGTGGTTGGTTTGAGTTGTAGGAACGCGGGCTTGTTGGAAGTAGACCTTAGGCTTGACTCGTCTTGTGTCACTTGTATGAGGAGAGCCGGGCCGATTGAATGGCATGATCAGAGGAACCTTGAACTTAGGGCAAATCCCAGACTCTCCTCTCGTCTACACCATGCGAATTGTGCATCCTAGAGACAAGGGCTGACAATATGAGCTAAAGTCGCTTTGTGTGTTGGGTGTCTTTGGTGTCAAAAATGGCTCATACGCTCTGAATCAATTGTCTCTTGTAGATAGTTCATTCACTTTATTTAATGTAGCATAATATGTTAATATAAGATACTGTGTGTTGCTTCAGTATGCTTGCATGTGCTTTGCTATTACAAAATGCCTAAGTGATGTTTTTTATTAACCTAAACAATATTTGCCTTTCTAACATACTAGTTATTATAATGTCCTCCGTTCACCTTTATTATTCTTATAAGGTTGAATGAGCTACTAATCTGCTTTATACAATAGTGAAGGGTAACAACAATATCAGCTAACAATTGTTCATCATTACTTCCTACTGAGTAATTCAGAGCTCATAATTCTGAACTTACTGTTACTCATCGATTCACCATATTTTACTGCGCCTACTATATTTTTAAAACTCATTAAGCTGTGGCGCGAACTGCAACTAATACAACAATGAAGCGATTAATGTTTGATGCAATTAACGTCTTGAATATATTATTGCCTAACATCTCTTACTTTTCAGGCCAGCTTCCTCAAGTTTGAATCCAATGGATTTGATGCTTATCGTGTGGATCCAACTCGCACTCAATATTCATTGCATAACCAATATTCACCAAGAGTTGGGTTGGTTGAAAGACCAGAACCCAACTGTATTAACTGTATTATCCAAGCTAACCCTTGCTAATTCCTTGATATGGTTTGGTTCATCCTAGCACGCTCCCCGGGAAACTGCTACAAACTGACCGAATGATTTGAGATGTCGGTTTTAGCACTTTCCTTCAACGTCAAGTTGTCTCTTGTAGGAATATGTTTCCGTACGGCCTCCCAAGCCAGTTTTCCTTTACTAGTACTTTTCGTATGGGGAGTAGAACAAGAAGAGAGGATTGGGATTTACTTAGTATTGAGGATTCTTTTGGTCAGCCTCAGTTTGGTGTGAGGTTCAAAGGAAAGCGAAAAGAAGTGGAGGTTTACATGCCCGATTATAAAAACGAGAGGCAGTCTGTTTCATTCCGAAAAGATAGAGCTGTGAGGAAGGTGAGTCGATATCATTATGATGTTGTGAATAATTTATTTATATTTATTGAGTCTCTTGGATGCACCCGCATTTTTGTTAATATAAATATAGTGAACTGCATCAAATTCCAGATAATCAATAGGATAGCAGTTACTGTACATTGCATTCATCATGATATCATGTTTATGGATGGTTGAGAGGAGAAAGATTCAATGACTCCTCAAGTGTAATGATAAGTGCCAAGGGATGATGTTGATGCACCAGTAGACATTTTGAGATCTACTTTCAGCTATTTGACAGGGATTGGCACAAGCTCCAACTCAGTGTCAAGTTTGATAAAGTTGATCTTTGGATCGATTGCGAGAAGGTCTTGACAGAATCTCTTCAGCCTCGGGGATTGATCGATGTCAACGGAGAAATTGTGATGGGCAAGAAGGATGATGGATCAACAGTACCAGTAGGTTCTTTGATATCTTTAGTGATTCTTTGCCAAAAAATGAAATGATGGTATACCTCAATCTTGGCGAGCTTTTACTGCTTTCGATCTGACTAATTTACACCGGTGTACCTGAACACCTTTAATGTACAGATTAAACTGTAAAGAAAGAAATCGAGCAATGTTTCAATGATTTATGTCTCTGGACATTAGTTGGACATTTGAAGCTACTTGAGTTCCATAATTTACAGGTTTAAAATTCTTGTATAAAACAATTTAGTGGGAATCAATATAAAATCATTTTGACCAAGTAACTTTCAGAACACAATATTAGTCTAAGCACATGGTGAGACATGTATGCAAAAGAAGATACTATATCATTCTATGGAGTATTGGGCCAGAACGTAAAGCAAATTCTTAACCTTGATATGTCTTATGCATTAAATTGTGTAACTTGGTTATTATTTTTGCCAAATTAACCAGAAGCATCCCAACCATTTTACTTCTACTTGGCTGCTTCAGTGCCTAGCTGTTGACACAGGTCATCATGCTCTGACTGCAGCACTGTGACAATGTTCCCTTCCCATTTTCTGTCTATTTTGTGAGGAAGAAAGTGGTGTCCTATGGAGTTCTATGGGCTCTGTCTCCATAAGTCCTGTGTTTACATTCCAAGAGGAACTGTCAGACAATCTAATGTCTTATGGTCGACAGTTGGTCCTGGCCATCCTATGTGGCCACTTACAGAAACTGGAGTCACCCAAATCACAGACAGTATGGGATCACCTGCTTGCTCACGAACAGCAGGATTGCAACTTAAGGATTTCACTAAGTTTTTTAACACACAGAAAAAAGCAATTAAAAAAATGTTTTGTTATGGGTTGGAAGAAATAATTTTGTGTTTTTATACTTGTTTTGTTTTCTAATCCACTGCAGTCTCCACATGAGAGACTTTAGCTAAACCTTCACTTGGCCTGAAATTCTGGGGTACTGTGACTCTTAAGGGTGTAAAAAAGTAGCCTCTTCTGTTCATTATGCTTTTTGTACTGTCTTCCTTTTCTCCTGTTATTTCCCTATCCTGTTAACCTTTTTTAAATGTATTGGCCAACCCACAACAAGTCCATACATCGTAAAGCTATTCCTCTTCAACATACTCTTGAGTCTTTCAGTTCTGAAACAGACATAACTCACCACTGACAACAGTAACTTATAGCTTTTTTCTAGCTCTTGCACAGTTGGTCACAGAACTGCTCCTTGGGGGATGCCTTGAGGCAATGGTTCTGTTCCACCTCAAAATGTTTCTTAGATTGTTCCCTAAATTTGAGTCATCGCCCTTTTTAAGAGGACATGTAAATACTGGTGTAGGATGACACTTCAGCACCAGTTTGACAGTTTCCTGTCTGCAGTAATTAGCTTCACGTGGATTTGACAACGATCAGGAAGATGTTAACTGACATCCGGGCACAGTTGTAGAAACTTCTTCTCCTCATTTTTCTCTCATTTTCCTGCCCCAGGTGCCTCAAGCATTACCCCCCTTTTATATTTTTTTGTGCAATATGGTAAATGAAATGACAGATGAACCAGAACTTCCCTGGGAAAATTCTTACAATTTATTCTCTATCATGTTGCATTTATCAATAATGTTGTCTGTCACTTTCCAGATGAATCATTTTCTAAATATATTATGTTTATCATAACTAAAATATTTCCATACTCAACACATAATGATAATGAAGGTTACACCAATAGTGTTCAATATACTTTTCTATTGATAATATAGGATAGATTTTAGGCTTGCTTATATTGTAGTTGGGTTTTAGACTTGCTCAGTTGTGGTATAAGACAATTCGGCAATTTATCAAGTTTTTCATAGATCTTGCTATACCTTGCTCTAAAATTTACTGCCTGAAACCTAAATATATGTAAGCAGCAATGGTGTAGGTGGCTTGCTCAGCACAGATTGAGAGATGGGGCAATCCTGAGAGGGACCTAGTGTTATTCATCTTAGTCAGAGTAAATAGGTTTAGTCTTCTGGGAGTGTTTCAGTGACAATATAATTATACTCTGCCTCAGGAATCATTTTGTGTTCCTTGTGAAAAAAGAGGATGCAAACATCATCAACCTGTCTCTTCTGATGTGAGACAATTACTCAAGTGGTCTGGCCAGGTCTGCTGCTTCTCTCTCTGTGAACTACTGTATCTGAGAGTCATAAAGATAAAAAATAACAAGAAAACACTGCAAATAGAAAATACCCCACAGTCACTGACATAATTAGCAATATAACATCCATCATTTGTTCAAAATGAAAGAACAACATTTACAGCAAGTTTTTCTGTGTGATATGAAAAGCATGCATATGTGGGTAAAACCATCGGTCGCCTAAAGTTAGTGTTAAATGTTGATATAAATAATGATAAGTAATGTTACTCATTGATAATGGTACATGCACGGACCCATGGAGTGTCATCAAATATCTAAATAACAGAGATCACTTTATTGTTTTTGACCTAGTACTATTTTGATATTTTTAATACAAAATTTACTGTCATTGGTTGCTTCAGCAACCCTTTTGTATACAGAATTTACCTTTAAAAACAAAGACAGTCTTAGCAAATTCTGTTCCTAGATCTAAAGGCATTCACCAACAGGGCTGGTGAAAAAAGGAAACAGATTTCTGGAAAAAAGAGCTGAAGAGTTACCCCCCTTAACCAAAGGCACATGGGGCTTGTATACAAGACAGCTTCTGTCATTTTTGTTATCTTTTTGCATTCCCAGGCAAAATTGAGGCAATCCTATGGACTCTGCCTTGGTTGGGATGTGTTCTTGCTGACAACATTGAGAAATAAATAAAAAGATAAAAATAAGATTTGAGATTTCTGGACCTGTGTCTCTGCCATTCAAAGCTGCAATAGCCATGCAGGATGAATTAAATATTTTCAATTGCAAATATACTATATGTAAACATGTATACAATATTGATGTGCATGGACTTACATGACATGGATTCAAAGTGTTTACTGTATTACAATTATTTTCTTTTTCATAAGTCTTAAAAGGTGAAAGCAAATTACACAGAAACGACCCAGAAGTCCAGAGTGTTCATTGCATACTCTTTATTTGTTTTTACTAAATACAATAATTACAATTTAAAATTCTTTCTCTTTGTCCAGTTTGAGCTCCAGTGGTTAGAACTCCATTGCAATCCAGACAAGCCGATGACAGAAAGATGTTCGGAGTTACCGGTAAGCAGAATTGTTCTTGTTTTAACAACTATGTTTTGAACCTTTAGATTTAATTTAGTATTTCACAATTGTTCTCTTTCACCTGGTTGTACAGATTTCTCAGAATTAATGTAAATAATGTTAATCTGCATTTAAATAATTGTTGATTCGTGTTCTGCATGGCATTACTGTGTAACATGTGTATAATAACAAGTGTGTTACCACATGTATGTCTATCATTCTATCGTTAAAATTTTATTATGGAAAACTAATTTAGAGGATTTATAATAGATCTCTGCTTCTATACACTGGTGTCTTTTACATATTTCACTGTCATGGGCATTGGGCACACTATGGCTGCAAGTGTTTCATTGTGGCTGCAGAAACATTTCATATTATTGAAGGTTTTTAAGGAGCAAAGGAGTCATGATATGAAATGGCTCTCCAGCTGCGATTGAGCCCTTGGGACTGTGCACTCTAAAAAATGTCGGGACAAAATTGGTTTTTTAGATTCAAAATGGTTTGTTGAAAAACCAAATTTCAATGCAAAACCAAAATGGATTTTTAAAAAAATCCATTTTGGTTTTTTGCATTGAAATTTGGTTTTTCAAAAAACCATTTTGAATCTAAAAAACCAATTTTGTCTGGAATTTTTTAGAGTGTGTGTATCTCAGTAGTCCTGTACATTCCATGGAATTCTGGAACCCTGTCTCTTGTGCTGGTGCCATGGTCTGTCTTTCTCTGGCTCTGGAGGAATCCTCACAATTCTCAGCACATGTTCCACACCAGTCACAACAGCAGACTAAGCATTTCTAGTGCAGAGACAAAGACAGCAGATCAAACCCAGTCCAGACTGTGTTGGCAGTGCTGGCACTTGTGGGATTCTTGTCAGCCCCAACAGACATCATGTTACTTGTGTGTATATTGGAAAAATTGCCCCAACTGGTGTCAGTGGCGTGTGCTATGTCCACAGGGGATCCAATGGGGTAGGGTACATATAGGTAAGACAATGGCAACTTTTTCTTGTTTCTGTTGCCTATAGATACAACAATATATTGTGGGCCACTAGTTACTATTGTGAAAAAAAATGTTGTTATCCACAAAAACACTCAAAAATGCACTTCAAACAGTCACATAACTATCATTTTCCAGAATCATATTTTAAAAATTACACAAGGAATCATTTAAGTACCTACTGCATCACAAACTCAGAGAGATGTCTTGGCATCTATGCTGTACAATGGGGTTTCATCAGATTGCAATATTTTGTAAAAGAAATATTCAAACCATTGAGAATGACTTAGATATTTGAGAATGTGACTGAAATACTTACAGCAACGAGAGCCCACACCCCCTGAGCAACCCACGGGAGAGATTACTATTGAGGAGGAGATAGTTGAAGTTGTGGTAAGAGAAGCATGGTGGTCACTGCTTAAAGCATGTCCTGCAATCACTCCCTGCAATTCCATTAATAAAGGCCTCCATGGTTCCTGATTATTTCTAGTCACACCTTTAGTGAAATGTAGCTATTTCAGTATTTTCTTGTCAGCACTCAGTTTTGTTTTTGTAATGGTGTTAGGTCTTAGATGTTATAGAAATTTATTTAAGGTCACCTAAAAGTCATCCATGGTGTCAGTTAATTTTCCATAATGTGTTTTATTGACATTTAATTAAGGATGTAATTGTGTTTATTGCGTTGCATCATCAAAGGCTGCCATCCAGAATGATGTTGTTATAGTGATATGCATATTTGATACTGTTAAGAACTTCAACCCCAAGCAACCACAAAAATATGGGATCACAATACCATTACTTTTCAAATGTACCTAATGCTGCCTCATGCTATGCTTAGACTTGTATTATGGTAATTGCACTGCCATAACAATGAGCTATCTTCACCTGTGATCCTTTATTCCATTTCCAGTATTTGAAAACTCTTAGCCAAAATACTAAAGCTTTGCAATTGACAAATTTTCTTGGACATGACACTAAAATAGACTATCATATCACTGCTGTTGCTTTTCTCATATCAATACAGAATCTTTCAAGAATTATTTGCTTTCTCCGAAAATGGCTCAGAATTAATTCACTCAAAAGCGTATCCATATGAAGGCAGGATAGCGGCTTATATACATTGTTATTCTGACTCACTTGTGTGCATTACAGAAAGAAAAGAAACACAACAAACAAATAACAATTAACCTTGACAAATAATAAAAGCAATAATAAATTTAGATTTTTTTTCACTGTATTTGCTAGCTTTAAACCAAAAACCTCACTCTACTCCAATTCTTTCTGTCTGAGAATTTTATGGTGATTGGATTTTGGTTCTAAGGTTCACAGCATGCATGTTCTTGTCACAGCTTTTTGCTTAGTTTTGGTGGAGGCCTGGCTTTTGCTGCATACATATATGTTGCTTATTTTTGCCATTATCTGGGGGTAAACTGACCCATTATTTAATCATACACTGGTAAGGGTGTGCTTTGGACATGACTCTGCTCTGTTCGCAATGAAATTTTACTTCTTTTAGTAGCTAGTAGGTTGTACGATAACGCACTTTCAAATCAGTTTTTCTGGTCAAGGTAATCTTACATTTTAACCAAGTAGTGATATTGGACAAATATATTTCACAAGTTTTCTGTAATGAGAGAAATTTGATCTAGAAATAACTTTATTGTGTTATTCTTATTGCAGACAAGAAGAATTGAGCCAACGGTAAGTGACATAGAACCCGAGGACTATCTTTTGCATTAATTTTGAAGGCTTCCGCATTTGTCAAAATTAAAACTTGGATTTTTGGTAAATGTTAAAAGGTTACAGCCTATATTGTTAAAGGTAACATAAAAGAACAAATAAATTGTTCGATATCCACTGGAAGTTTAGTTTAACTTCTGCGTTTAAAAAGCCAATTGATCGGTACAACAAGGCATTATGAAGATGCACTTTTTTTCCTATTATGGTATTATTGTGCCTTTATTACTGGTTTATATCAATAAAGTCAGAACAATGCTGTTCATATTGTACGTTTAATGAAAACAAAATTTATTTTTTCAACCAGGAACCTGGCCTAACCACTCCAAGGCCACCAACAACCTGTGATGTTGTGTGTCCGAGAGGACCACGGGGTTTCAATGGAACAGCGGTAAATCTGTCAATCAAATAAATGCAGATAATACTGTATTTGCCTTTCACTTTGATTTTTGTCTGTCAGGTCAATGCTTTTAGATGATTATTTGGTTAATTGTTGCTTAGGGCCAGGCTGGACCTCCAGGATTACCTGGTCTAAGAGGTCTGGATGGAGTTCCAGGGACTGATGGCTCTCCAGGTCAGCCAGGACCACAAGGGCCAAGGGTGAGTCCTCAGCCATATCTATCTATCTATCTATCTATCTATCTATCTGTCTATCTATCTATCTATCTATCTATCTATCTATCTATCTCTCTTTATATCTATCTACCTATCTATCTATCTGTCTATCTGTCTATCTGTCTATCTATCTATCTATCTATCTATCTATCTATCTATCTATCTATTTCAAAATCATCTCTTTGGTTTTGCAGGGAGAAGGTGGTCCGCGTGGTGCTCCTGGACGGACGGGTGCACCTGGAGCTGCGGTGAGTTGAACCCGAAGATAATCCTGACCTTTTACCTTCCAAGTCAGCCCGAAATTAATTTGATAAGAAAACCAATTAATGCACTTCTGCTATCTTCTGCTATCTCTTTCAGGGTACACCTGGATTGCCTGGAAATGAAGGTCTGGATGGACCACCTGGACCATCGGTAAGGATGTCGTCCAAATTTCTTTTTTGATAACAAATGCGTGTGAAAAATTATACCAATTGAAGTTGTTATCTATCCGTAGAATTATGATTTTCTGTTTGCTTGACTTTGGAATCGGGTGATTTGTTTGGCCTGATTGGCAACTTCACAGGCATGCTCTCAGCCAGGGCCGTATTAGCGCATTTCTGGGCCCGGGGTAAACTGTTTCTAATGGGCCCCCCTTGGGCACCAAAAACGCTCTAAATTCTGAAAATTACATTCGCGCACCAGTTACCCGACGCACTTTCTTTACTGTCGCAACTCTTTTTGGGTTCATCATGGGCCCCCCTGAGGTCATGGGCCCCCCTGAGGTCATGGGCCCGGGGCAACGGGCCCGGGGCAACTGCCCCGTTTGCCCATAGGTTAATACGGCCCTGCTCTCAGCTACATTCATATTCTTTTTTCTGTTCCAGGGTCCAGTCGGTGACACGGGACCAAGGGGTCTTCCTGGTTTGACAGTATGATTTTCCTATGATATATTCCATTACTTTCTTCTTGAGCATATTTTCCATCCTGCACTTCACAATATCTAACATGAATGTTTCTCTTGTGCCTTTGCAGGGAAACAATGGCGCCAAGGGAGACAGAGGGGACCCTGGTCCACCGGGTGATGTGGTATGAAATTTTCTATGAAATAAGCCTAAACCGAAAGTTATTTATAATTTTTATTTATTGTATTGTATGTGATTACAGTATATTAATATATTGTGTATTTTCAGAGAGGAGGTATCAAGGGTGAACCTGGACCAATGGGACCAACCGGCCCACCAGGTCCTCAGGTAAATCACATATGATGTTATAAACTCTTCAAAGTGAGGTGGAGTCTCAATTAAATGGCTTATAAACAATTGTCTGCGTATACTCATTGTATTAGTATAACTTCCAACACCAAGGATCAGCATCATAAAATTAGGCAAGCCACTCGACGACTGTGTCGGACGTGTATTTTTTCCAAATTCAGGATAATATTGCCAGTATCGTTTCTTATGGAAATGAGAAAAATGTCTATTGATAGACATTGGAAGACAATATATATAATCAATGATTGCTATTTGCTTTTTGTATTAGGGTCCTCTGGGTATCCAAGGGCCAGAGGGATTAGCTGGAAGACCTGGATCAAAGGTAAGTTCTCCTGGGAAGTATCTCTGCTAAGATCAATGTGATGATAATTTTAAAAATATGGTTATTGCAATGATATTTTTACACTGGTACTTTTTATACAACCTGGTATACAATTGCCTTACTAAAACATTATTGCATTGATAAACATGTGATGCTCATTTCATTGCAAAAAAAACTTTTTCTACCCTAAATACTTGAGCAGCTTATGGCAATAAGAGAGAGATGCCTGTGCTAACACAGTGATGCATAAAGCAGATAGAAGAAATGGGAACTGAATTTGTTTTTTATTTGCTTTTTTAGGGCGACAAGGGTGACTTTGGGGACGAGGGCCGACCAGGACCCCGCGGATTCAAGGTGACAATCCATCTGCACACTCTAAAAAATTTCAGACAAAATTGGTTTTTTAGATTCAAAATGTTTTTTTGAAAAACCAAATTTCAATGCAAAAAACCAAAATGGATTTTTTTAAAAATCCATTTTGGTTTTGCATTGAAATTTGGTTTTTCAAAAAACCATTTTGAATCTAAAAAACCAATTTTGTCCCGACATTTTTTAGAGTGCAGTCTGTTGAAGCTGTTGAATTCTGTCAAATGCATTTACTCCCACAACCTCTTCCTTTGTATAAGAAAATGCTGAAAATGCCAGCTTTTAAGTGCAATGTTGTCCTATTAAATGCAGCATGTATGAAAAACCCTAAGAAAAAATATATTAAAAAGTGCCTGTTTTCACATGTCGGTGCCTAAAAAGAGGCTTTAAAGAGCTGCCAGTTGGGACAGATTTAGCAACTAGTCATTTGTTACAGACAAGTTTTTGTTGAAAGGCCATTAACTTGTGATTCTAGGGCTCAAGTGGATCTCAAGGAGAACCCGGTCTTCAGGGCCCTCCCGGACCCCCTGGGCCGTCGGTGAGTATATCCATGCTCAGCATTATTAAAGCAATTTCGATGTTCACGACATTGGTGATGTAACACAGTATCTGGTTCTTCATTTAAATCTTATTTGTGTTATCTGATTGTTGTTGGGAAATTTGTGTTCTAGTTTTTTGGAAAATGTGTTGGATTGTATGATAAATAAGACACATATAAAACCTGTTTTTTGTTTGTCACTATGCAATGCATAACAATATGCACCAAAACAATATGCACCTTTACACAGACTTGTATTGAAACTTTCAAATATATCTCTTACATACATTAAAAGTACTGCATATACCTTAGCAGTGTTCTATAATTTTTCTTCTTTTCAGGGACCACCTGGGAAGGTCATTGGTTCAGAAAATGAGGTGACAGTTGCTGTGAGTAAACAAAATGAAAGAAAACTTCAAATGTACCAAATATTTCATAATCGACAAATAGATGCTGATATATTTTTGTGTAATTTCCCAGGGCCCACCCGGACCACCTGGACCTCAAGGTATCCCCGGAATACCTGGACGCCCAGGACTCAAGGGAGAAGGTGGAGAAGAGGGTTTGCCCGGAAGACAGGGGCGCAAGGTAAAGTAGAAAATAGTCTCACTGGTCTTGTTGAGGTTACATTTGTTGTTTTGAACAAATTTAATCAATTACACTAATTGCCAGTGTTGGACAAGCTTTGAGCATTTCATATTGATTAGCAATATCTATTAACCATTTCGATATATATATTTGGAAATTATTTAAAATGTTTGCAAGGATGGCGATAGTTGTGAGATTTCTACAAAATACCGTTCATATTTTAATGCAGGGTGAACCAGGTACGACGGGTCTTCCAGGAATACCAGGTTCCGATGGAGTTCAGGTATGTTCCAGAAAATTTAATTAGTATTTGTCTAATAAAGATGATCACATTTGTCCTTCTACATTTATAATTTAACTTAATTGATTTTCACTGTTAATTTTTCTGTCCTCACAGGGATTACCTGGACCCTCTGGCCAAGAAGGATCTCGTGGCTTCAAGGGGGAACAGGTGTGTGGAATTTATCTTCTGAAAGTTCTGGTTATGCTTAATTTGAATGTCGACTCAAGTACAGCATTTGAAGAATTTCTACTGTATTGTATCCATGTGAACGATTTTTTGTTAGATTTTTAAAAAAATATCTTTTTTCCTACCCGCCAGGGTGAGATTGGATTCCGAGGACCCCCAGGAGCCACTGGCCCATCTGGAAACACCGTAAGTAAATGTGTGATAAATTGATAATGCTAGGGTATTTGATACGTACCAATTACTCTTCTAGAGAGATGGGATTTCTCTCACAGCGGCACAGTCTCATCGGAAAATGTATGCGAAAACATTAATATTAGTCATATGCAGTAAAGAGAATGATGCTAATCGTCAGAACCTATGTATATATATTACACTGGATGCCCGAGGAAATCGTTAAAATAATGACAAATTGCTTGATTACAGGGTTTGAAGGGAGAAAAGGGAGAGAGCGGAGGACCAGGATTGCCCGGTTCCAAGGGAGAACTTGTGAGTAGAAGGTCTAAAGCGTAGGAGAGAGAACATTTGATTTGGTATGAAGCAATTGAAGTTTATATTCATTTTATGATCTCACTTGTGATAATTTCGGTTTCAGGGACCTCCAGGTCCTCCAGGTTACATTGGAGATGGTTCTAATGTGAAAGAGGTTCAGGTGAGTAATATTCAATTTGCACAATTATGTCGAGAAACATAAGAAATGGCGGGGTGTAACGGTTGAACCCATGCAAAACTAGCGATTTGTAGCTACAGAGAAGCCCCAAAGATAGAGGATTCCCCCTGCAATAGACATTACTTAACTTTTAATTTGATGCCTATTACAGGGACCCCCAGGCCCACCAGGATCAAGAGGTGAACAAGGACTAATCGGACCACAGGGACCTCCAGGTACACCGGGTGTGCCTGGTCGTGAGGGAGAAGATGGATTACCGGTATTTATATCAGTCATATTATGAAAAATCTTAAATTCATATATATTCATTGAGACATAGAATTGTAAATTAGATTTACATTCATTTTATATTTATGTGATTATAAGTATAGGTAGTATGTGGTTGCATTGCTTTTATGCTTCACTTTTCCAGGGTTTACTGGGTCAAAAAGGAGAAAAGGGCGAGAGAGGAGATGAGGTAGAGTGAACTTTATGGAATAAATGGCAAATCTTTGTGGCATTTGTTTACTGTTGGTAAATTTACTTTAACATGTTACACTTATTTTCTTGCAGGGTCCCACTGGCCCAAAAGGCCCTCTTGGCCCTGAAGGTCCACAAGGATCACAGGTAAGCAATTACTAAGATCAGTATTAAACTTATAGCATCAATTCAGCTCTACAGATGATATGGTATGCCAAATACTTTTTGATTTAGTCAACAAATTTGAACCGAATCATCTTTTTCTTTTTCAGGGTGTTCAAGGTCCACCTGGTCCCAGAGGGTTTCCTGGAATCACTGGACCTAAGGCAAGTTTATTTTGTTGAAGACCCATCATCCGTCTTAAAATATAAATGTCTCAATAGTCGATAACCGTACAATTTAAAACTTTCTTATTTCCTATGCAGGGACAAGATGGTAGGACTGGTGCCACTGGAGCCCCTGGAGCCCCCGGATCTGCCGGACCTCCAGTAAGTGGTTTGATCTTTGGAACGACGAATATCTTCAGTTCAAACCTGCTATTGTAATCCCCATTTGTACTTGTACTACTGGATATTTAATTACTGAAATGGATGTATTTTACTCACTTTTCAGGGTCTCCCTGGTCCATCTGGCATACCAGGAACGGTCGGTCAAAATGGACTGAGAGGAGAGCAAGGACCCGCTGTAAGTACACGAGCAGGGTAGCATATTTGTAACAAGAAATACAAGTATCATATCACTCAGAATACAGTGTACAGCAACCTGTGCACTAAACAACTAAACACTGCTTCCAAGTCTTGATCTAATGAAATCCTATGCTCTGTTGTTTTCAGGGAGTGCCTGGGCCACCTGGACCACCTGTGAGTAAACCTTCTGATTCTGCACACCCCTTTATGAAATGTTTGATTAGTGCTAATATATAATACAAATACTCGTTATTGAGGTACCACCCATTATCATTCTGTCTTTCATTACATAAGGCCACACATAATTGATCTTTAGGTTCTCGGATTCCTCTCAAGGCCCTTTTTCTAGGGTCGGTCGGTAGGACAAAAAAAAAGGTAAAAAAAATTTTTTATAATGTCAAAAAATTTTTTTTATTTTTTTTCCATCGGCAGCATATCTATTGTGTCGGCGGGTCCGCGAAGCTAAGAATCAATTATGTGTGGCCTAATTTAATTTACATGGACACAAAATGTAATAGACATACAATGTAGAGAGCCCTAAGCAATGTGACAATGTTAATTAATTTAAACATATTGTGCATTTGGATCAGAGTCAAATCAATTTTTATTTGATATTGTTTTTTGTTTTTATGCCCCACTTAAAAAAAACAAAAGTGGACTGCTTTCGATTTGAAACATCTTCAAGCAAAATGATCAATATTAACTTTTCCAGGGCCCTGGAAGTGGAGATGTTGTTTACCAAGGACCGTATGGACCTGGAAATTATGGACCTGCTGGTCCTCCTGTAAGTATGCTTTATAATTACCCATACTTTCTATACATAGAGTTCTTATAAGTCTTAAGAAAACATGTGGAATTTTGTTAATGATAACTTTGATTTCATTGTTTTTTTCTGTTTTTCTAACAGGGACCTTCTGGACCAGGAGGACCCCCGGGACCTGTAAGTTTGCAATGTAGATGAATTTCACGAATTTTTCACTCCTTATAAAGTTATGTAACCTTACTTAAAAAGGACAATCTGTACAAAGGGAAAAACAAGACCTCAAATATTAGCTGTATATTTAGTTTCTGACCCCTGCTGTTACTTTATGTGATAATTTCTAACAATTTCGTGTTGCGGGTGCATTGTGATAATAATCTTATTGTTTATTAACACAACCATTGCTACTTGTGACAGGCGGGATCCAGGGGGCCTCCCGGAGAAGCTGGTCCTGCAGGGACACCAGGAAACCCCGGAGTGCCTGGAATATCTGGTCCGCCTGGAACGCCGGGTCAGAGAGGACTCCGAGGACAGCCGGGGATGCCCGGAATGCCCGGATTACCGGTAGGTGGTTGTTTGAGATTCCAATTGAATCAGTGTTTTATTAAGTTTCATTAGCTTCCAATTTCATGCCCTTGTAACAGTAACCTTCTGAGCAAAAACTAATACTGTTTTCTGGCTTAGACTTATTCACACTTTGCAGTGCCCAGACAAATTTAATTATACCTCAGTACATTCATCTTGAAAAATATGTTCATAATTCAATATAAACACAGATTTGAACTTTTGAAATGTGGCATCATGGAACTTGTCACTGCAACATGTAACATTTGATATTTCCATTTATTAAAACCATGCTCTTTTTCCGTGATCCCTAGTAAAGGTTTTAGTTGTCCACAAATGCACAATTTCCAGGTAGCAAAGATGGTTGTACTTCGCTTGGAAAATTTCAAACTTCTTTTCTGTATTGGTCATAAGTCAGCCATCTTTGCTACTTGGATAGTCACAACTTCACCAGTATTAAAGCTTTGGCTTGCTGAGTAATTGTAGAAGTTAGTGTAGATTGGTGTTAGTTGCCGACAAAAGCTCCAAGCGTGTGTGGTTTTAAATGTTGTCCATGTCATTTTTCAAGTTTCGAATTCGGTTTGGAACTTCTGCTGTTCTGGTTTCTCCTTTTTGAGTCTTCCCGTGTTCTTTTTCTTTCACTTTTGGTGTGCGCGTGGTTCAAAAAGTTTTTCCCCAAAAATGTCATTGATTTATCTAAATTTTATCATTGTAAATTAAACTTTATAAAATTAATGTTTTGAGTAAAATTCATTACTTTGGAAAATATGGCTAATGATGTTGATATTCTATTCTCTTGCAGGCGCGCTTGGAGGTTAATTTCAAATTTTCATAGTTTGATCACACCAAAGACAAACAATATTCACATGTAGCCAAAATCCCAATTAAAAAAGAAATGCTAAAACCATTTAATAGTATGGCAAATTAGAATTTTTTACCAAAGTCAAAAAGAATTTTGGTTTTAGCCATTTCTAGCTTTGGTGCCTGAAATGGCTTGGACACTGATGCATGTTTGCTAGTCTTTACCAAACACCAGATAACCATGACATTAAAGTTAAATCCATAATTATTGTTACTCAAATATCGAAGTACTTTTCAGTTTGTGACTCTTGCCAATTTTCTGATAACAAATTTGTTGATGTAGACTGGAGTAATCAGGCTCCAAAATATCTATGATCATGTAATGACTAAAGACAGTGATTAATGTGATTAGATAGGCTGGGTGGAAAATGGTCTCCGTTTCAATGAGTGGCAGACCGCTGAATGTCGAAGAACTCATCCAGAACGGGTCCGCATTAACAAATCATACTTATGTCTTCCATTATTGTCTTCTTCTGTAATTAAATATCTTGGACAATGATATTATATTCCAGTCTGCATCACCAGAAACCAATTTAAAGTTATGCAGTGCAGCATGATGCAAAAACACACTGACAATATCATATTTACAGGCTACAGTATATGCTGGTCTATCTTTTTCCCATTTACCATTTAAGCTGACCACTCATGTTTCTGAAATTAACCTATTTGGCTCAAATTAGCGTTCTTTTGCTGTATTAATAAATTCCCTCCACAGGTGTCGCCTCATAACATGCACGCAGCTGACACTTCCGGCTCCACCTACAATTATATTGACTCACTTCTACCCTCTTCTAATGCAGAAGCTAAAATGATACACAAACAATTCCAATCTTAAGATGACATTTAAGAAGCGATTGCCATGATTACCATATCTTCGCTTTTGTGGTTTTTGTCGCTTGCTAACGCTTTCTGTTTCTGCTTGACAGGGTCGCAGTATCAGTATCAGTGAAGTCAGGGAAGTGTGTTCTAAAGTTTTAAGAGGTAAGTATGAGGAGAATCATTTGTAACACATTTAAAGCAATTTTACTGATTAGGAAAGAGTTCTAGGAAGAAATTTACTCCTTTTCAGAACAATTAGAACAATTAACAGCCGACCTAAGGGGTCCTCGAGGCCCTCCTGGTTATGGCAAGCAGGGTCGTCCTGGTCCGGCCGGAGTCCAGGGAATTCCTGGTAAGATATTGCTTCTCATTATAATATTTATTGATATTTTGATGAAAGTGAAAGTCATGTGACAATAATTCTACTGTACTGTGTCATGAGAACGAAAGATATCTTCTATGTTACCAACCTCTTAAAGCCTTAATACTGTTTGTCCAGATATCTTTATTACACTTTCATTCGGCTTGATTTTCCAGGTGAACCCGGCCCAGTCGGTCTTCCTGGTGACCAAGGTCTCATGGGTCTTCCAGGAATGGTTGGTCCTCCCGGTGTACCAGGACCCAAAGGTTTGCTTCATCTTTTCTCCTTACTTCTGCAATCTCCGGAAACCAATTTGTAGTTATACTACTAGAAAAACACTGATATATCATTATATTTACAGGCTACAATTTATGCTGGTCTATCTTTTGCCCATTTACCATCTAAGTTGGCTACTAATGTTTTCTGAAATTAACCTATTTGGCTCAAAGCAAGTTTCCTTTTTCTTTAATTATCAAAATAATATATGGTTGCCTAAAAAAATGTGTTATACATTCGACTTGAGCTTGCGCTAATTTTTGCGAATTAATTGGGTTCATTCCCTAAGGAAGTTATACCATCTAGCCTGGGACCAGAAGTTTAATGGAGATGATATTTATAATCAATGATTCACCATGGTTGGATGCATGAATTTGTCACTACAGTTCAGATGCATAGAAAAATACAATGGCTCCTAACGACTGTTGATATACAGTGGCTCCTGTGGACATTGGGTGAATGCTCACACATTATGAGGGCATATTTATAATTGCATGAATAAACTTGCTTACCTTCAGGTGACAGAGGAGAGAAGGGAGACAGAGGTTCCATAGGAAGAGGAGTTCAAGGACCTCCAGGTCTGCCAGGTCGACCAGGTAAAACTTATATGCCTGAAAACTTGCATTATGATATCAGTAACTGTGATAATTTTTTTGGAAATCTGTTGCCACCTTAATATGACTGGTAACTGGAGCAGAGCATTCTTTGCCAAGTCTTACAAGTTTGAGCTATTGACTTTTCTTGAATGGTCATTGTCAAATGTTTTGCTCAGCTGCTGTTGCTTACAGGTGATTGTTTGTCAAACGTTGTTGGTAACTGTCACTGTAGAAACAAAATAACTGTATACCTGCAACTCCATAGCTACAAGTGTGGAGCTCCTTCAGTCCCATTGTATATGACATACATAATCTCAGCTACTCTCCCGGAAAACAATCTTTTGAACCTAGGTTTCAGAAAACAGCACCTTTTGAACAAATTCCTCAGAAAAAACAGCTTTTAAACCTAGGCTTCAGAAACAACACCATTTTTAAAAGCCTGGACTTCAGAGAACAGCCCCTTTTAAATCTTGGCTTCTAGTAAGACTACATATTCAAGTCTTGACAGAAAAAACCAACACATTTTTAAACTGGACTTGTAAGCATAAAAACAAACATAAATGGTTGGTAACAGGTGGTAACTTGAGCTGTCAGGGTAAACAGTTATTTTGATTTCTCCACAAACAGAAGATGAATGATGAATTAATATGATGTGTTATAAAAATGTGTGCTTTACCTGAAATGAATTTGAACATGTCATGAAGGAATGTATGATTTTGTGGTTCTCCAGATGTTGGTATGCGCCTTGTGTCTTTTTGTCATTCCTACGATTCTGTCGTAACCTTGTCGGTTAAGTTGTGTTGTCTTCGTGTGATCCCTTTTCCATCAGACCAATTTCTCTTTTCTCCAATCCAAGAAAAACTACCATTTTTTGGTGGCTCTTGGAGACTATAGATTAAGTTGTGTGGTTTCAGTTCTGGTCTTTGGCATTGAGCATTTGCGCAATATCAAAGTATATCGAGAATGAGTAGGCTTATTACCATTGTAGAAATATGATATGCAGACTTAAGTTGTGGGGATCCTTGTCAGCTTTCAAACAGTCTTGCTACCACAGACAAGATGATTTTTGAAATCTGGATAGGACTGCCTTAAAAGATCAAGTTTTAAAAGAGTATTTATATCAGCCAGTTCCCCTGAATAGATCATAAGGCTAAGAATAATGTATATATATGACATGTATAAGCACCTTTGTTATATGTTTTAACACCTTTAATTAACTAACTTATCTTTAAACATATTTATGTTATGTTAAATATTACATTTATAGTCCTGATATGTTTCTTGTGTTTTGTCAACAGCTGTTTTTCGATCTGTTTCTTGTTGCATCGAAGGCTGTTTTGTCTTGGCTTGTCTTCTGGGACATATCCATTTGGAGGATTCTTTCTTTATGGACTATGTCTTTTATTTGCATGTCTTCGGTGGTCTCAATTTTGAACGATAAGGGCGCCAGTGTATGTTTTGCTTAAAAATGAAAAAAAAGAAGCATTTCCACTTTATTTTTCAATTTTCGTAACCAAATTAGTTTCTTTTGGCTTGAAGTTCCATAACGTCACAAGATGTTTTTTGAGTTTTTCATTTTTGGCATTTGTTCATAAATTTACAAGCTTCCTTTCTTACTCTGTGCAATGTCCTGTCATCATTTGCCTTCCAGACTAATTTTGATTTGAAATTTATGTCAAATTTTTTATAATGTGTAGGCCTGATGTTTGTCTCACTGTTTGTCTATATTAAAAATTTTTTTTTTTAAATTTGTGTACATATTTTTGAGACATTGATCTGTTAATGCTGGCGTCCTGTCTGAATTTTCCAATATTTTACTGAGTTCTGTGACAATTGAAGATGTTACAATGTTTTGTTTGTTGGGATCTTGCTTTGATAGCTTACTTGTTGATTCTCTCTCATTTGAAGGTGCAGAGCTTAGCTATTGGGACGGAGCAGGTACTCCACCATTCTTTGTTCTTGATCCTTCCTGTTTTTGCATTGCTTCATTATCGTATGCGCCTTATACATATTATACATATTCTATCATATATATCCAGGTTAATTCGCTAATCAATACTTTAGTTAATCGGGGCTCTTTTCTGGGCTGTCTATTAGCATGGTATGCTTCCACATGTCAATATGCTCAATCAAAGCCACTGCTAGAGGTCTGTAATATTAAGTCACAGTAGATCAGCAAATTACTGTAGATTAATGGTCAATGCCAAATAAACTTTCAAATCTCGGCACGATTATTAGCTCTACTAATACTTATCTTCACTTTCGTAAATTCAACCGATCTTCTTTGGCTAATTATGATATGAATTGCAATTAGTCTTGTAAATTTCTAAATTAAACTGAAATGTACAAAGTCAAATCAAATTGAACATCCTTTAAAATTTCATCAAATTAATCAATTCTTTCCTTTTCGCAATACTTACAAAATGCAGTTATCATTACCTGACTGAAATGCACGCAAACAACACCCCATTACGGTATGATTGTTTGACGTTTTGTTGAGTGTATGGTTTGCAAATGGTATAAAAACCCTTAGATAGATATATTAATCTTTATAAATTGATTTTTTCCATGACTTCATGAATTCTTGTGCGTCGTTGCAGGACCAGAGGGATCTACTGGCATCGGTCGTCGAGGGCGGCCGGGTGAGCCCGGTCCTCCGGGTCGCCCGGGTAGCAACGGAATGAGAGGTCCCACTGGACCGGCTGGCCCTCCCGGGGTCTGCGAATACTGCAACTTGGCCAATGGTGCCCTGGACTATATGCAAGCATTACAGCGACGAGCACAGCAGGATGTCAAGGGACCTTAAACAGCGATTGCCAATCTCAATGCTCAACATTAATGAGCCCCAGTAACACTCGGCTTGTTGCAAGGGGCTTGCTGTGAACCCCAGACAGGTTTTAGGGGTTTACTAAACACCCGCTTATACTCATTGCCATCTCACTTAATAAGGAAATATTAACACTCACCTGTATCAATTAAATCCTGACCTGCCTTTCCAAACACTTGAGGACTTTTCTGAGGTATTTGGTAAAGGTACTGCAAACACAATATCACCCTTCCAGTAGCTGGAATAACATTTTGGTAAGGTCAACCTTATGGAGCTGTATTTAATCTCTAATTGATAACCTTTTCTGTTATCAATTAGCACCATAACCTGATCTAACACTGGTATTTATTGGTATTTACCATTCACTCTAAAGGCATGAGTTGGGAAAACCTGCCTGTCACTGAAACTCATTATGACTTTGGTTCTAATTGTTGCACTTATGTTAACTGCTTCTGCATGATTTATCTAACAATCTTAATCTCTTTGGCATGATGTGTATTCTGTAATGTGTCTTGGCCATTTTGGCTCTAATCATCCTCTGTTAAAATGTAGAATGTAGTTTTAACAATCAAACTAGTTGAACTGCATAGCTCAATTGGTACTACTTACAACTTACAAGTAAGTGGTTCCTTATACTAACCTCCTGAGTCTTGGTGCTGGTCTCTTTCCTGAATGTGTTGTCATAGCTGTAGATCTGTTGGCTTTGCATCTGAATAGCTTTTAACAATGATGCTGGGCATTGAAGCAAGCATGAAGGATCTGCCGCTGGTTTCTGGAATCCGGATGGAGCTGGTGCCTTGGATTGCGATCTTCAGAATACGTTCCGGTCTTCCGGTCTACCTGGACCTCACTTCGAGGACATTGTCGCTCCGGAATTATTGTTACAGTTTTGTGACACTTCAGTTCAAAACCACTGCATAAGTCATCACTGCCTGGATTTGGTAGCATGGTAGTTAAGATATATGTGTGGTGCAGCTATGAAAGACATTAAATGCTGCTCTTTTTTAACCTGATGTCTTGGGAGAACTTCTTCGCGCTTCAGTGTTTCGCCAACTTTTTTGTGTCCTAGAAATAGGCTAGAATGCATGTTCGTGTTCAGCCAGGCTTATTGTATAAAGTGTTCTGTGTCAGTTCTCATGTGAGCCTGATCTTTCTGTAATTAAGTATCCATGTTCTTTAGATGTTGCATGCATTTCAGCAGGAAATGTGTAGGTTGTCTTCATTGTGTTACATTGTAAGTGATGCCCTGGATCAAAAGTTAAGTGAATTAGAACCAAAATCATGAGATGTTTCAGCAGCAGCAAGACCCTTCACTGATGGAAGGGCTTCCCTTTTGAGGAGGCCCTCAGTCAGCTGGACTGGATTGGCCCTGTGGTTGTTGGGCCCCCTGCATCTGAACTGTGTTGTGGCTGTGTTGTTCGCAGAAGCGCAGTCTCAATCGCAACCCCGCAACCGTCGTTCGTTAGTCGGTTGCTTTGCTCAAGTCAATCATCGATGGAATTCATCATCTCAGCCAACGATGGCACAGTCGGATGCTGAAACTGCTGCTCCACACGATGAGAAATCATCGAAAAAGGACGATGTAATTTATTATCATGTGAGAGAGAAGGATGCGTCATGCATGAATGAGCCATTTGTCCCATGTAATCTCATATTATATATTATGTATGTATACAACAATATTGTATGCCACTGTATGATAATGTTGCATTTTGATGTACAGTACTAGAATCTGGTGTTCTGCTAGGATTGTGTTTAAAAGTTATAATAATATGGTCTGGCTTTTCTTATTTCTTGATCTAGATTGAGTGTACATTTTAGAGACATGAACTTAAATGAAAATATGTCAATCAAGGTGTATAAGACTGAGAGCATGGGAGGTCTTAATGAATGCTTAATTTTCAAAATGAAGAACAACCAAAGAATATGGCAAGATCACACAAATATGCATTTTATTATGGATGTCACTTTAATGAGATTTAAAATGGTCTGCAATCTGTAGTTAATGAGAATTATTGATGATTATGTTGTGACAATTTTGCAGGGTAGTGATAACTCTGTCATAATATAATGATGATACTATAATTCAAGTAGTGTTCAATTTTCCAGAACTATCGTGTTGAATAACCTTTTTCAATCAGCATTACGATGATCAGATAATTCGATCGACAGAATGCACAATGCATGCATTGTTATTGGAGTAACTCTTAATTATTTCCTAATTTAATTGCTCATGTTTGCATTATGTCACAAATGCTATCTTGTATAAACCATACATTCATAATTTATATTAGTGTATCAGTAATCGTTGATATATCTGTTCATTACTCCACAACAGGGAATATTAATTGTGTGAAAAAATTTCGTCTGGTTCTTTGGTGCTATGATTCGATATTGATATTACATTTTTGTATCAATTAATTTTACTCATTTTAATTGTCAATACAAAATAGAAAACCAGTTAGAATTATTCTGGCTTATAATACTTGTAAACTTCTGTTTTGTGTTTATTGGTAATGTATCTTGATGTATTATTGCACTTTAGGATTAGCTTTTAAATGCTTCTCATAACTGCCAATTAAGTTGATTTTCAGATTACATTTATACTGTGTTGCAAATTGTCAATAAATATATATAAAGTTGAACTACAATTTTGTTTTTGTCAATGAAAGTACACCTACAGTATACTGTACCTCCATTACATTGAAGTGTAGTCTACTTTGGACATGGAGTTAGAAGAATCGAATTGCCTTTTTTCATAGTATTGATTTGTGTGACAAACTTGCATCTGAAAGTTTTTAATTTGCATTTGCTTGTGTATCATAAAAGGTGGCCAATATTGACTTTTATTTGCCAAAGCAGTAATGTTGTTCGAATGTTGTAATCCACATAAAAAAATTATATATTTTTTATCAACTTTGAAGTTATATTTTTAGTTTTAAAAGGGGGGAAAATTGGAAGAGGGGGGTGGGAATAAAGCTGAATAATAATTATTTGGGGTATAGGCCTACACTTGAATAAACAAAATAGATGATTTTTGGATATATATTTTTCATTGCTGATTTCTGACGCGAGTAAATGAAGGGAATATTGCTTGATGACGAACACTATCTGGATCCCAATAACACTTCTTAGACAATAGACACCAGTTATTAGCAAAATTATAAGAGGTAGTGAGGTGAATAAACTTTCGAGACACAGCTAGTGTACCTTGAAATATGACCACCGTCCCAACCTACCCCATGTCCCAATGGGCTGCCTCTGCCCCACTAAGACATTATTATAGACAGGACAGAGCGAAGCGAGGTGTCTCGTCCCTTATGGCAAACATGCGAGGAGTGAACCAGATCTATTGTTCAATCAAAAGAAGTAATTCAGACATCCCATTATATGATCCTGGCATTTTTTTATGGCCTATATATTCGAAAAAAATTTTCCAAAAAATTAGATGTTTGAAAAAACAAATTAAAAAAAAAATTGCTTAAAAACAAAAATTACACCCAAGTATAATAAATGTTCAAAACGAAAATTTTCAAACAAAAAAAAAAAATTCCAGAAAAAAGTTTTTTGTCCAAAAGCCAAATATTCAAAATATTACTTTTAAAACCAACAAATTCTTACTTTTTTCCAAACTTTGTTTCTCAGCTTTTTTTCACTTGCGATTATTATTCCTGTTTTTTTTATTATATAGAAGCTCTTTTTTTTTCCTCAAAACTTTTTAAAAACATTTTCTTTCCACCCTATTTCTCTCACCCAGAGAATCTTTGCTGAAGTGATTTCTCTTTGTCTCAATTTTTTTCTTCAACCTTTTTATTTATTGAACAAACCTGAATACAAAAATGAGAAATAATTTAGATAATTACAATTTAGAGTCTTTAAAATTAATTTTTCGTGTTCAGGCGGTGCCGTCTTCATGCTTTGGCATTTACATATTATTTTAGTGATGCTACTTTTGATTATTAGAAATAAGCAATTTTTTTACAAAGGAACAGCCTATAGGATACTCAATCGATACATCTTTCATCCAATGTCATTTATTGTGCAACATGAACATATTTTCCGCATCTTTAGATTTTCTTGAAACTTCACAAAATTGAAGTGGAAATTTTTCTCTCAAATCCTGGTTACTTTTCAAAGAATCCTGGTGCAATTAGTAAAGGTTATTCACCATGGGAGAGGGAATATGTGATTTATCACCCGAGGCCTTTAGGCCGAGGTGTGATAAACACATATTCCTGATCCCATGGTGAATAACCGGCTTATACCATGAGACAAACACTCAAACAGTCAAACATGAGAGGATAACTGGACAACAAAGAATATAGAAATTATTCCCCTGAAATACTGTAAAGTGATTGGCTGACAAAGGTGTCGAATGGTATAATCTGTGAAATTAAAGGCTTTGAACTTAATTGGGTCTCCACTTTGTGAAGGTGTCAACATGTGAAGTCGCTGAAGGCATTGGTAAAAAAAAAAGTAATATATAATAGATCAACGAACAGGGATCAATAGAAATATCCGTAAAATCATATTTTCTGGAGGTGCCATCCAAGAGTAGCACAACTGCTCACACAAGTGACATGGGAAATTTTTTTCACACCTAATCCTGTGTTTTGTAACATACCCACAGAACGGCATCTCCGGTCCATTTCAGTTCAGTTGTGTGCTCGCCCAGACTCGTTCCTCCACATACCAGTGGACAAGCAAGTAGTGGGTGACATCACAAAGCAATTGTGAATGAGCGGATGTTGATTAGGGGAGGCGGGGGTCAGAAGTCACAAAATTTAGAAAAAGGCCCAGAACAGAGCAGGTGTTTATTAGATCTGAATGACCTTTGGCACAATTATGCAGTATTTAGTTGACTATGTTTGTATCACATGATAGCTGCTGTATTGTAAATAGGCTTTAGTCAGTTCACAATTATTTGAGGCAAAGTCCGCTGTGACTTTTTACCCCATGCCGGGGTCAAGAAGTCACAAGCGCGGGGTAACAAGTCACATGCACTTGTTGTGAACATACAGCTCTATATGAGGTAATATGCAGACCTAGACTTGATAGTCATCCTTGTGCATGAAATTTGTAGTGAGCCTTCCAAAGCTATCTGCATGCAATGACAAGGCACCATCAGCAAAGCCTGCGTCAGAAATTGCCCAAAGTTTGCGAAATGAAAACTTGCTGCAATACTCTCTCAGATGTATTATTGATGATGAGTGATGATAAGATTGTAAGGTAAAAGCCTCAAGTGTGGGATATTTTACTTTCCTTAGCACAGAATATTGAATTCACGGTACCCTATGGTAAAATATCACTGTCCTGGGGTGAAATGTCACACTGTGACATTTCACCCCTCAGCTGTTTTTTAAATTCAACACATGATCATGGCAACTTGGTGACCATAAGGCCAAAAATGGGTTCACAGCACGAAAGACAATTATCCAAAAGACCTTGAAACAGTAGTACAACTTTCTATGTCACAGTGACCAGACATTAATAGGGAAAGTTCAGAGTCAATAAAACCTGTTTGGGACCCCAAAAATGCATGAGGTGGGTAAAAACCCACTTTGCATAATCAGCATAATTTTCATATTCCCTACAGACCTTCTTCTCATAAAAGCGTCCCAATTGATGATTTAAGCTTAATAATTAGGTCACTGCAAGTTGGTCAAAAAGGCCTGTGACTTTTTACCCCTGTGACTTTTCACCCCCTCTTCCCCTACTTTGTTGTATCGACCAATCCAATTACAGAAAGCAGTAGGGCTACTAGCTACCAAAGGAAATGCTGTGGAGCCCAGATTGTGCTCGCCTGGATCTGCTAGGTTGCTCTACCCTATAAACACTTCTACTTAAGGTCCAAGATGATGTCTTGACCAGTTTTGATAGAAGTGATGTGGTAATGATGGTACTGCTTGATCTATCTGCAGCTTTTGACACAATAGACCACCAGATACTTCTAGACAGACTAAAAGGTAGATATGGAGTAGATGGCACTGCACTGAAATGGTTTACGTCGTATTTATCAGACAGGACACAGTCGGTTAACATTAATGGACATGAATCAAAAGACAAAGTTCTCAAATATGGCGTCCCTCAAGGCTCGAAACTTGGTCCAATACTATTCAACTCCTACATTGCACCATTAAGTGAAGTTGCTAGGGAACATGGTATAACCGATGAAAAATATGCCGATGATGAACAGCTGTTACTCTCCTTTAAACCGTCATCTGAACAAGAAACCATCCACAAGATGGAAGAATGCATAGATGAAATACGTCGATTCCTGCAAAGAAATAAATTGTGTAACAATTCTGATAAGACTGAATTCATCATACTCGGACCCCAACACCAGCTCTCAAAATTAAACATTAGCAGTATTATGGTAGACAATGTGAAACTACAGTCTATTGACAAAGTAAAAAACCTGGGAGTCATCTTCGACAAAACTATGTCAATGGATGCAAACATCGGCAGCATGTGTAAAAAAGCTTACTATAACATCAGAAACCTGTCAAAGATCAGGAAATCCATAAATCATACTGATGCTAAACTAACAGTAAATGCCCTTGTCACCCCCCACTTAGACTATGGAAATGCACTCCTATATGGTATTAAGCAAAAGTCCATGAATAAATTGCAAATAGCACAAAACTCTGCAGCACGGCTTGTCGAGCGTCTCAGAAAATATGATAGAATAACAAATGCGAGAAAAAATCTACACTGGCTCCCAATAAAATCTAGAATCAAATATAAAATATTGCTAACAGCATGGAAAGCTCTACACAACCAAACACCAGAGTACATATCACAATTGTTGCACCCAAAGGAGAACAGACGCAACCTGCGCAGTTGCTAATACCAGTTTTGGAGATCGATCTTTTAGAGTTGTGGCTGCAAAATTATGGAATGCTTTGCCTCTTGACCTGCGGAGCATTGAAAACATAGATAATTTCAAGCGGAAATTAAAAACTCATCTCTTTACTGAAAGCTATGTATAGTTCATAAATACTTTCCAGCGCTGATGAGCAGGATCATCCTGGAATTAGCGCTATATAAATAAACCATTATTATTATTATTATTATTATTACCCTATTCAAGAGCTGCTCGATTAGGTCCATTATTTTCAGTATTTTGCGGTGGCCTTCACTTGGCTTTGCTCCTGTGGGCTAGCAAAGGGTAAGCCAAGGGGTAAGCTGCTGTGCAAACTTCGTTTTTTTTCTGCCGTCCCTAAAGAGTGGCGCTGCAATAGCTTTAGCCCTCTAGTGTTTATTTGTGAAAATATTTATCGCCGTAGCGACCTCTATCGATTATTCTTGGCATTTTGGTCCAATTTGTAAACAAGAAAATGGCAACTTCAGTGTCTAATAAAACACCGAATGATGACCCGAGAAGTAAGGTGAGTGCCAATCAACAGATTGTATTATTGTTTAGGGAATGTGTCGACTGTAGAGTGGTGCAGTTATTTTCTCAATTGCCTGCAGATAAGTTCCAATGTGAGACTATAAAAGTGATAGATACTCACTCAGGCCAGGGCAGTGCAAGTGACTGAGTCAGCTGTCAGTGATTTGCAGATCATGTCATTATCTTATCATGATTTTAGTTGAGCCCAGTTACTGTGTGTGAGTCATACATAACAACATAGTACACTAGTCACCTGCCAAGTTCAATATATTGTGATTGAATCATGCTCTCAGTCTCATGAAGCAGTCCCTCTTAGCTCACTTAATTAGGCCTAAACTAAAGCATAAAAATAAAATTATAGTCCTGGGAGTGGGAAATTGTGGGATGTGTATTTTAGGAACAGGGATCTATCAATGGTTGATCAATATTGATAATAATAATATATTTGTCTGCTACACTACCTGACTACACACTTCACTATTATGTTTGCGCCTAAAAATTACATCGAAGATATGCTATATGATCCAAGGAACTGTCACAAAGATTCCATCAATGAACCAAGAAGACCACCACTAGACATCAAGGAGAGGCCAACAAACCTGCACGGTTTCCGGCCTATCACTTTCTACAGTTCTACAGTTTTATGCGTGTTTGAAATCACTAATTATTTACTCATTATGAGAGCGCCGGCAGTGATCATCATGGATAAGATTCCCAGAAATAGCGACATTTGTCCATCATAATTAAACAGTGCAATGAACGGTTTATTCTTAGTATCCTGCCATTGCATGTCTGTGAACAATTTGCACAGAGAATAATTGATTTAAATGGGTCATAATCTTTGCATGAAGGTCTGGTCATGATTCTGTGGAGCATTAAAATTTTGAATTTTTCTTAGATTTTGTGAAAATCATGACCTTTCAGGGGAACATACAGGACTTTATCTGACTAATCATTGTTAAGGATTTGCCCATAAACAAACATGAAAGCCCAAATAAATATCCATTACAAAGGTACGTACGTGTGTCCCGGCCTCTACTTCTATAACACGAGATGATTGCCACTGACCAGTCCATAATAAAAAGTCAGTTGACCCATTCTATTTCATCCACTCTGACTGCTCCTGAAGTGGGAAGTAACATTTCTATTCCAAGATTTTTCCACTTTGAATTCATCAAAATTTAATATAAAGGAGTATCATCATTGGAAACGCAAATGGTTGATCTTGAGTAAACTACACTACTGCCAGTATTAAATTTAGATCTATTATTAAACAGAATCCGATCTGATGTGTTTCCTTACTTTGCAGGTGATGTTGGGAGACCTCCCAGGGGACTTCCTCAGAGTTGCCATGTCTCCTTCTCAGCAGCAAATTGACTTGGACCTCCAAGCAGCCCAGATGCTGCAGGCCCAACAGTCTGGCTACCCTTCCTTCATCAGTCCTAGTATGGCCAAGCTCAGAATTACTATTGTCCAGGTATGTGTAAAGATGTCAAAACTTCAAAACTGTATCATTTCAGATTTTCTCAAAATGTTGAAGAATGGGTATAACGGAGTATGAAATATTTTTAGCTCCAGGATGGAGACTAAGGGAAATCGTACACACAAATGCAATCAGCTTGCTCTATAAGAGATGTTTTGCTACACATATATATGGGCCCCATGAACGTGTGGGTTGCCATGACTACAATATTATAAGATAGCACTTGTACAGGTACACGTCATACATAACGTGTTGCAAAACCTCTCTACTATTTAGCGCACATGTGTAACATAGAGGTTATTTCGCCATCTTGTGTAGCAGAATTCCAACATCTTGCTGGATCACTTGGGCCTATGTTGGATGGCAGTTTCTATCATCCTTGAACTCATGGCCTACCGACAGTACCGAGTGCATAAATACAGAACGAAAGCCCCAATCATCCATCCATCTGTCATTGCACTGATTGCAGCAGGCTGTTACATTACTGGGGTAAAAGTGTGACATGTAGAGGACTCCTGCTCTCTCTCCCATCTCATCAATCAATCCTCTTGAGCGCACAGAACTGGGTTTAGAGGGCTGCACTTACCACATCTATCTATTTATCTATGATAGTTAAAGAAAATGCCGTTTTAAATGTGTTTCCTTGAAGGACTGTTTTTCTTAAAACTGATTATATATGATTATTTATCATGATTATTTTCTAACCTAACTTCCTTGTTTATTTTTCTTTCAGGCTAAGTTAGCAAAAAATTATGGGCTTGTGAAAATGGATCCCTATTGTAGAATTAGAGTTGGCCATTCTGTTTTCGAAACGCAAACGGCTGTAAGTGGTGCTAAAAACCCAAGGTGGAACAAAACTGTTTATACGTAAGTATAGCATTTTCCAATAAAAATTGATTTAAAGGAGAAAACTTCTGATTATGACAGTACGCATCCAAAATTCTTCACTTATGCTTATGAATTAGTCCTTCATATCATATAGTTATTTGAGCAAAATTATTAATTTAGTGATGTCAACTTGATCAGTAATTGTTCATTTCTGTAAATCTCCTAATGTTCATATTTTGCCTTGTGCTCCTGCAGGTATATTCCTCAAGGAGTGGACAACATTTATCTTGAAATCTTTGATGAGGTAAGCTGAAAATTCCTGATGATTGAGACAGAGTTCAGTTACAAATGATGTCCAGAGTTATTGTATTCTATTCAAGCCAATGATTATGTTAAGCAGATGCCATTTGATTCTCTCAGAAACTAAGAATTGTAAAAGGATGTCATGGTGTCATAATCAATGGAAAGTTAATGAATTTAATAGCTGATTTGTTGCAGGAATGGCTTTATGTAAAATTCACCATAACCTCATTATATTCTACTTTATTGATGGGTGGTAAATTTATATTAGATATTTATTATTTATTTATTATTTATTAAAACTTTATTCCGGACTCATCCCGCAGGAGGTTCCATATATATAGAATACATTGGCAATTTGACACACCATGCACAGAGCAAATGAGACAGGCTCTACCATATATGCCACTATGTAATCGACAACAAGCTTAACCAGTGCTTTCTCAGACTAGACATGTAATACACACCACTGGCAAGAAATGACAAAATAAGCGGGTTGTTAGAACCCTCTAACCAAACACAGAATCTGTATATAAACTTTCTAACTACGGATGAACAAGATGGCACATCAAATAAAGTACAGAGTAGACTAGTGCTGTCGTACTTACAAAAGTCCATCAACAGTTTAAAGATATTATGATAATTATGCAATGTAGAGCTTATTAATTGTAGCTTTCCTATAACTAATCCACAGATGCGCCGTGTAAAGAGGCGTACAGTAGGTCATAAACATCTTTCGTTTAACATCAATAGTGCACATAAAAAACTTTCTCAAAAGCACATTGCCTAGAGCATAAATCATACGACATTGTCTGGAAATATCATCATTATCTGATAAATCATCACTTAATACATGACCAAGATACTTAAATGATTTCACCACATGCAGAGCACTTCCATTCAGGAAGATATCAGGTAGAGTGACACCACGCAATAACGTTGTCCTAAAATACATTAGGGCTGACTTTCTAGCATTGAACTTCACATCATGAGCCAAACCATAAATTTCACACTCTCTAATCAATTTCTGGATATGACTGAAAGCCGTCAAAAGACAGTTTCTCAAGTTCAAGTAAAATCCAAGACATTGTTTCTTCAAGGCGGTGTGGTTGCAATGCAATTGTGATGTTATTCTTTCAGCATGCATTTACAATGGACGACCGAGTGGCCTGGGCGCACATTCAGATCCCAACGAAAGTGTTCAACGGAGAAACAACGGACGACTGGTTCATTCTGAATGGAAAACAAGGAGAAGGCAAAGAGGGAATGATCAACATGGTCCTCTCACACACTGTATGTAATACTATAGTTTGTCACGTCAAGCAGAGGACAGACGTTTGGCCAGATATCTCAGCAACCAGAAGTCGTAAAGCAGAAATACACCTACCTATGTATAGCTTAGCTCATTTGTAATGTGAATATCACATTTTCACAATGTTTTGGTGCGTTTTTGTCCGATATTTGACAATTTAAGGAAATGGCAGTCAAATTTCGCAAAATGTTGACGTTTGTGAAGCTGCCAATCTGACACACAATGGTTGGTGACGTCATAAAAGTGCCCTGCAGTGCCACCCCAGACTTAGTTCTTGTCAAATTAATTTTCCAAGAACTGCCTATGTCATTGTGTTGATTTTTATGGACTGTACAAACAATGCTAAATTTCTGTCCCAATGCTTGACGTGACAAACTGTATGTATCCTGGATTTATTTTGGTTATAATATAATGCTTCATTAGGTTATATGGGTACCAAAATTTGACAACATTTCAGCTGGGGACCTCAAAGTTATGATGTCATTCGTCAGCAATACATCTCAGTGCCAGTTCTTCTGTTCAGCTATGTGGCAAACAGCTGCTTTAGTCTAATAAAACTTGTAAATCTATAGTAGATTTCCTCCTCATTATTTCTTTTTATGTAGTTGAGAATTAAAAAAATTGTACTGTGGCTGGAAATTTTGTGCACAAGATATTAATTTTCAGCACAAATTTTAGCCTACATGAAGCGCTGATTTCCTCAATGTCAAAAAACTGAATTTTCTGCCTCCTTTGTTGGTAGGATATACATTTTATTTATGGATATTAAAAATTGAATGTTTCTTAATTTTCAACAGCCTGCATCAGAGGTTCCCCAGCAGCAGCCTGCCACCCAGGTCATCTACACAACGCCTTTCCAGCCCCCAGTGGCTGTTTTACCTGGCTCCCAAGTCTACTATCCACCAGGTATGCTACATTATACTAAATATGTTGAAAATTGTGATGGATGATGTATGTGCTTGAAAATTAATTTGTTTACAGGCAATCTAATCACCACGCAATTCTGGTCATTAAGGGCACATGCTGGTCGAAAAATGTGTGTATGCTGTCCAGAAGAAACTGTTGCAACTGGAGTTATGAAATTTTACACAGGTCTTCAGGGCACCAAATTATGACCCTCCATGAAATTTTACATATTTTTAAGTATTCAGCCTTATAAAAAATTCATCTCAAGACTGAGCTATCAGAATAACCAGAACTAATTTATTTTCATTATTTGAGGTATTCGGATCCGCAATACGACTATTTTCAAACTAAAAATATGTTTTTATAGGGTTTTTCTGGGTTCACGAACATGGGACTATGGAACTAATTCACTATCTTTCAGATTCGAATCGCTGTCTCACGGCCTTAGATCCAAATAAAGTTCTGAAAACAGCCTTATTGCGGAAGCAAACTTGTCAGTAAGCAGGATGCCAAAATTCATTATGATGCCTTCAGCGGTTTTTGAGATGAATTTTTTGTAAGCACTCAGTCACTCAAATTCGCAGTTTTCGAAAAATGGCAAAAAAAGAAATAAACTCTTAATAATTTTAACTATAAAGGTAAGATTGGCAAGGTTGTTTACAGGGTTAGAATTAGAATTTTTGCCAAATTTCAGTGGCATTTGATGTCTGGTCATCTGTATTTTTTGAAACTGTCAATATCAGAATTTTCATTTTCTAAAAAAATTTCACCATTTTTCGACCAGCATGTGCCCTTAACAGTTACTTGTGAGGAATCAATGCTTTTCATGTACTTACTAAGTTTGATATATTAGCTGTTTGACGTTTTATTGTTTCAAAACCAATCAGATTAACTACAAATACTATGTATTTAGTGACCAAAGAACTTCAGAATCGCGTACTAATTAAATCGCCTGGAAACTGATAGTGTTCAAGAATCTATGCTCCAGTTTATAATGTTCTGTATAAGTTATTGAACACTGATGTCTGATTTTTTATGCATAGTGATAAACCAAGAATGAAACTCAATTTATCTCTTTAGCCTCTCTTCGGCGGTTGTTGTTGTCCTAGAGTTTTCATATCAGAAATGTAGATAAGCCAAAAAATTGAATTAATCTCAATATTATCTCATACAAAATTGTAATAGTGTTAATTATTCTTGAATGTCTTTTCCATTCCATCTTTTTAATTGAACTCTTCATCAATTCCAGCATTCGGTGCTCCAGCCCCTGTTCCAGGCCAGCCGTACCCAGCCCAGCAGCCCCCTGGTGGACAAGTCCCACAACAACCTCCGGCGCAACCTCCTGTCCCGGCTGGCCCTCCTTTCACGGATGAGGACGTAAAACAGGTTCGGAAAAGTTGTTTGTTGTTTATAAATTACTATTACTTTCGAAAAACAACTTGTTTTTTGGTTTATTGTTTAGAAATTACTATTACTTATCAGACATCATATAAAAACAATACAATCTAATACTATTAGCATGTTTGGTAAATCTGATTGCTGATTTGTCAAATTTAAGAAACTTCTCCTTTGCAATTGCATGGTTTAGCATCGCAGCCAGGAAAGATTAGTTAACTTTTTCTTTGTGAACAATTTGAAACTGAACATCGAGATCCAATATTAAAAGACCATTGATGTAATTAACTTTTGTTTCCTGTTTGTGAATAAATAACGTATGATTAGTTGTAAATAATTAACTGAAATCCTAACTTGTATTTTTTTCCAGGTGAAGGACATGTTCCCGGACGTGGATGATGAGGTGATCAAATCTTTGCTGGAAGTCAACCGTGGCAACAAGGACTCCACAATCAACAACCTGCTGCAAATGAACTCTTAAAAGAAGCTCTTTCGGCCTAGGCAATGTAGTCAAGCTACCCACCTCCCAACCTCATAGTTCAATTACAGCTCAAGTCATAAATGTGGATTCAGAAGTGCTGAAGCATGAGAGTGCTCACTCACTTCTTAAATCATGCTTATGGCTTCTGCTGTAATGTCAATTTCAAATACACCTGATCATTTTAAACCGTTTTGTTGAAGGCTGTATACATATAATATGTATATTGAATATTGAATATATATATTTGTGAATGTTATTTCTTGTGGATGAACCAAATCAAATGCAATTAGTTCAGATATCTGTTATGGTTTGTTATAGCTTCCTATATCCTATGTACACTCGTTATAAGTTGTATAGAATGAATTCGTGTTTGTGCATGTTTCTTTGTACAGTAAATTTATTTTTATATGAACTTGTAAATCGACCTGATGATAAGTTGATAACCAAATTTTGGATGATGATGTGTGAATGATGTGAGAATGCGAAATGGTGAATGGAAAATATCTCGAAGTAAGATATTGTATTATTGAGCCACACTGCAGTAAAAGCTGCTATTCGCACGTACATGTTATTTACTCTTAGGTTTATCATGTTTGTGTGCTTGAGCTTTTGTTATTTTTACATTTGTTGATTACTGATTATTTAGACGGGTTTTGTTGACTTTTAGATGGCAGTTTGTCAAAAACATAAATGGAACACTGTAATTGTGTAGTGCTAGCTTTCGGCATGTTCAGAAGTTGTTATGATGTACATGATCATAATACATGCCCTTGTTGTTGTCTTGAGTGATAAGTGTATTTGCTTTAATGCACTGTTGAAGTGTTACGCAATTGTTTGTGTAAATGCTGTGTACAAGTACCATTTATGGAATGATGAAGAATAATATAGCTGATATTTAAGTAGTGATATTTTGATAATTTATTTGTGGCAAATGGTCTACATAACAGCATTGTTGATTATCAACTGGAATGAATTGCTATGATATGAAACTGTTATAAATGACATCTCATATTTATTGATTGTTTAGATCATAGAACTTAATTTTACAAGTGAGATATTTAATTCATTAAGTTGCCAAGATCATCCACAACAACATTACTAGCTGTCATTAGCAGCGTTCTTTTGGTAAAGAAAAATTTATAAAATGCTTACATGGAATTCAATGTTTCTTGAAATGGTTATCAAAATATTGATGGAAACAGACTACTTGCTGTTTTGTAAAAATGTAAATATTTCAAATATGCCATGATGCAGTGTATAAATGAATATCTTAATCAAAGGGAATGCTTCAATTCTAACCTGGTTTCTTTTTATAACTGATTCTGGTCATTAACTGTGTATTAATTTTCAATGTCACATGCGGTATATGATGAAATTTAAAAGGGCGGTTATCTTTGAATTGTAGTCATTATGCAAAGACAGGACTTAATGGCTGTCACACTTTTTCAGTTGAATCTGTATAATTTCTAGAAAGGTTCTAAGACTTTGTGACAAGGATGGAAGTACTGAAAGCCTTGTGCGATTCAGCCAAGCTTATGCTTCTTTCCATTTGAAGAAAAATAATAATCAGAATTTGGCACATGTATATTGGTGTGCTGCTTTCAAATAAACTGCAATTGAGATATAAATTTTGCAATTTGTTATTTTCGAATGCCGTTCAACCTTATTAAAAGTCTGACATGTTCGAACAAAAAGTTAATTGACTGCTCTTGCAGGTGCAATTAGTCTATTTTCAACTTCTCAGGAAAGCAATGAAATGCTCACAATTTTCAGTGTCTGGTTTAACACAAATTGCGGACAGACACCTCTCTTTAATTTAACATGGCTTGAACATCAAGTAATCAATGGTTAGATTATCTTGACAATTGAGGACAAATGCAAATTGATATTTACATGAAGAATTTAATCTCTGCAACAAAACATTAAATCGTGCTCTTTACGATAATATTACATGTTTGATGAGTTCTGATAAACCATTTTTGTCTAGGAAAATATAATTTGTGTAGACAGTGCTTATAAATATATTAATATTGAAGTTTCATAAATAAGGAAGTGAATATTTACAATCCTCTACATGATACATTATGTACAACAAGATTTGGGTCCTTAAGGAGGCTTATTAAAGCTCCAATTGGAAATAAATTAATATTGAACCATGTTGAACAGCCAGGCAATGACTTAATCAACTGTAATATAACAATAATATATACTCATATATATTATAACCACGTTAACGCAGACTGGTAAGGATTATACAAACATACATAAATTTTGGTACTTAATGTAATGTAATAACTAAATTTATTAAAGAAGTAACTTTGAGTTAAATTAACATTAAAAGGCATCATCACATTCTGCAGGTAAAGCCCGTCTTATTCACAATGGCCAGGATTAGTCCTGTGTAACAGGTCAGCACCCATGTCAATAGCAATACTGGGCATGTCAATAGAATCAGTCGTAATGTACAATAATAACAGCAAGAGGAGACTAAGAGATTCTTATCACTGAATGAGTCGTTATTGGTAGAGATGAGGTTTAAGAACAACAAAGAAGAGTTACAGGACAAAGACCCCTGACCAAGCCAAGCACCAGAAAGGCCTTAATATATATTATAATGCAATCGCATCAATTTTAAAAAGCCAATTTATAAGCACAACTTAAGATCAACTAAATCAGCAACTGCAGACTGTGCAGTGAATATTTAGCAAAATTATATAATGAGAATTTTATATAAATATTCCATTAAGAATTTGAAAAAAAAATTAAATAGCGAAAGTATACCAAATGTCAGAGTAGCCAGAGGTCTAAGTCTCCTAAGTTTCTCTTAACTGATTCATTGAAGTGGAAATCAAAATTTAAGCACTGAATATTTGAGAACAATGCAGTCTCAAAATATGGTATTGGTCATGCAAGTTTACAAGGAAAATTTGTAGTCCCATAATGCCGGCAATGAGATTGGCTTTATACGAGGAAGGAATTTTTGATTCATATTTTTTAAAACAAATTCTGGGTAATAAATAATACGTATTCATATATATTGACAGCTTTAAATAATATTAATGTCCGACTAAAAATATATACATGTACAAAACTATTTAACAACTTACTCTGGAGTCCCAAATATTTACAAAATAAACATCCGCAGTGATAAATATCTGAAACTATTAAATTACAATAATAGCTAAAACCTGAAGTGAAAGGTACTTATAAGGTAGTGGTGATTACAAGTGAGGTGTTTGAGAATTGAACCTGAAGATAATTTGCAGTAATTTCAGCGTACGTTGTTCAATTTAATTGCTAAAAGGTGTAGAGCATAAGCATAAACATGGCAATCACAGACAAATTCATATCACCGCAACCAAATGACTGTTGGACCCAATTAAGACTGAAGTGAGAGGGGGTCAGAGCAGTATTTAAGGCAGCCATGATATCCGCAAGCACCGAGAATAAATGTCCTTGTGCCACAACTCAAGTTTAGCCGTCAACGAGTCATGATTTGTAAAATTCATTTAGTGTGCAGGTGATAATTAACCGGTAAAAATCCCTAGAATACTGATGGAGTAATTGTGCAATATATATGCAATAATTAATATATAATATATTGATTTTATATAACTATGATGAGTTATACACGCCATTCAAATGATGACTAATGCCTCACTTCAATGCTGCCATAGGATTCCATCAGTCCATTATCACTTTCAATTTTGACTCAAATGCATGACAAATTCACGCTCAACAACCAACCTGACATAATGAACACATCAACGCCAGATAATCACGCTCTGAGAGGTACATTCCAATAGTACATTCCAATAATTTCAAATGTCATCAAACAATCTATGGCTAAAGTTCATACAGGTCACTGTATAGCTTACTCCGAAATATGCAAATTTACATGTCACTTAGACATTAGAGTGCGTCATTCCTGGAGTATTGGCAGTCCTGTGATAGTCCGACATTGAACTGCTGTGCGGCCGTGCTGTAGACAGAGGAGAGGGACTCCGAGACCTGGTGGGGGTCACGGGAGGAGGCAAAAGCACAACATTATTGCTGGGCGAGCGTCTGTTGCGCCAGTTGCTAGAGTCTGAGTCAGGGTTCTGCATGTCCTGCCAACTGCTGCATGACGGCACATTGGCGGCAAGCAGAGAGTCTAGTGAAGTTGATGGCGACCTCTCACCTCGCAGTGACGGCCGCCGTGGTGACCTTGACCCAAGGTCAGTTGAGTTTGACCGTGACATCCGAGATAGGTCAAGGTCACTGCTGTGTCCACTCCTGTGGGGGACAATGTCTGAGTACACAACTGACTTCTGGGGTCTACTGGCAGGGGAAGGGGGAGGGCGACCGTGCACTGGGGGGTGCAGTCCTTTCGTATTTCCCCCCCTCAGCTCAGCGTACGTAACTCCAGACGCCCCAGCGGCACCTGCTGCAAGTGGCACAGCACTGCCGTTGATGGCACTGGGATTGTCACTGTCCAGATCAGAGTCCATTGTGTTCTTAGACAAGTCTGCGTATGTGATAGGAGGACTTATTGCTCCGTCGCCCTGCCCTCGGTTGCCGAGGTCTCCCTCAGCCAAAAGTTCAAGATATTTCGGGCGAGGGTAGGTGGGCAGAGGCCGCAAATATCCTTGCGAATCTGTGCTCTGACTGTTTCTTCGACCTGGGACGTCATCCTGACGAAAAAAAATTAACGTTATTAAAACAGATTTATCTATAAAATGGCACAAATGAAACATTTTTAATCAAATATCAAGACATAAAAGATATCTTACCGGGCCAAATAATGGACCAGAGGCTTCCAAACCATCATTGTCAGATCTTCGACCTACAGCAACAAAATAAAGAATAATTAGATCTTGAAAAAAAATTACACAAAACCAAGATCAAGAGCAAACCACAGCAATAAATTTCGGATCAGAGATGCAATGAGGAAGCAATGTAAATAAATGTATATTTATGAAGTTGGATAAGACTCATTCGTAGTTTTGCAACGCAATATATATGCATTATGACTAGGTTTTTGCACAGAACTTAATATATAAAGTAAACTTAACTAATACAGTCATCATGGGAATATAATACGCACACAACATAGTGCAATTTGACTTCAATTAGTTCAATAATTAAATTTTAGTTGTAGGCCTACAATGGCCTACAGGGCTTTTGTTACTCTGCAATTTTTTCACAGCAGTCAGTTAATTGCTTCCCCAGAGCATCAGAAGCAACTTACAATGAATAGAATATTAGTAACTAGTCTACTTCTACATTCTAATTGGTTAGTGATTCACACTGCACCCTTCTCCTCACCTGACATAGACAGATAGGCATTGGAGGCCTGGCTACTAGAGGGAATTACAAAAGACTGCAAGCTGTCGTTGTCTAATGACGAGGAGTTAAATTCATGTCCTGCCACGTACAAGAATGACAAGGTCAGTTAAGAATGTACAGAAGACACATAAGTCAAGCACAGAGGTACAGGAAGTAACTTATAAAACAGACACCAAGTTCAATGAGTTCATTGGAGCATGAATTCTTAATTTATGTACAAAAGGTGGGGTCAACCGCAACCATTAAACAGCGATATTCAGAAAAGACCAAATGACAAATGTCTTTGACAAAGTAAGGCTTTAGAAGATTACAAGTCACAATAGTGCAAAATATGCAAGTGTCATAACTTTGGCAATGCATGGGATTAGTTTCTACATCTTATCATATGCTTATGTTACCCTGAAATGACACTAGAAAACTAATATATATAGACTTAATATTGCACAGATGAGCTTAGCATAACTTATCTATAATTTATCTAACAGATCATATTACAGGTGTTACAATTGAAGACAATATTTATGTCAGAAAAGTATACTTATTCAGTCCTAACATGACAAACAAAGTTACGTAAATATGAGAAAGGACAGATTTCTAGAATAAGCAAATTGTCATGAATAGCTTACCACTGTTTCTGGAGAGGGGCATGTCGTCATCAACCTTGACCTTGTACGCCAAGAGAAGATCAAGCATTAAATAGAATGTGGGTCGATCATCCGGAGTGTAATGCCAGCATTTCAGCATCAGTTGATACCTGAAGCAAATATATCATTTAGCCAAGTGATTATAAATTCATTTTTTTAAAGTTCAAATTCCAGCACACATTTTTCCAGCTCATTGTATACTTTACACAATTTCTAAGTCAACATAATGTTGACATGTTCAGCGTACTCACATTTCATCAGGGCAGTTATCAGGCCGGTCCAACCTCCCACCATTTCGGACATAATGTAGAACTTCGATATTTGTCCTTGCTGGATATGGTTGCTGGCCAAGTGTCAGAACTTCCCACATGAGAACTCCAAATGCCCTGAAAATTATACAAATGATTTATATATCATATTGTTAGGTATTAGGTTTCAAAAAGGCTATTAACAACAACTCCTTCGAGTAAATTGATACAAAGATTAAAACCCAAAGATGCCAGTGTATGATTTGCTACTAAAAACCTTTGTGAAAAGCTATCAAAGCAAACGGAGGACAAACCAATGTTATTAACAACAAAGGTTTAAAGTTCAACTGCTTCAACATCATGTTGAAAGATATTCAAACAGTTTAAATACAACAATAAGAGCAAAGAGTCAGAATCTCTTGAAGTCACCAGGAAGATCCCAATCCACTGATTACTAAATTAGGATGCGAATACCCAACTTAAAAGAAATGCAAGAGGTTTTCTTTGTTAGTCGTAATAGTCGTTATTTTTGTCATGCATCCGTTTATTTTATATACTACAATCGGTTGTACTTGTTTTTATCTTATCTGGGCCACATGAAAAACCTATTATTGATGTGTCATCCGGTTAGAATATTTTAAAAATAAAACAATAATCAAATAATAAAAAAAATATGTACCATATATCTGAGTGAGTAGTGAAGACCCCATCCACCAGGGACTCAGGGGACATCCACCTGACGGGCAGCAGTCCTTCACCCTCCTTGCGATAGTAGTCGTTCTTGTAGATGTCCCTTGCAAGTCCGAAGTCACCGATCTTGACCACTCTCTGAGCAGGATCTTTACTTGACACCAAGCAGTTTCTTGCCGCAAGATCTCTGTGCACGAAATGCATGTCCTCCAGGTACTTGCACCCTTTTGCCACGTCCACGCATATGTTCACCATGTCGTGCAGTTCCAGAACTTGATCATGTGTCTGAAGGTGAAGAGTTTTCACATAAAAATACAAAACAATCAGAAACACATAAATACTAAACTAAATATTTCCAGGAGAGCACTTCTGAAGTTTAAAAAATATATCGAATGAGAATGAAGTAACTGCCTCCTCCCCAATGAATCTAATTATTTCAATTTGAAGAAAACATACAGTCAAGAACTTTTTTTATAGAATAAAGTTTTTTAAACCTTTGATGAATACGCCTTAAGAAAATCTAGTTTAAATTTAGCCATAGCTTTTGATGATGTCGCATCATTTTCATCAGTGGCGTAGTTAGTATGCTCAACAAATTTATGAATTTGGGGATGGAGAATCTATAATCGGGAGTTTTTCAAGTTGTTAGCAAATTTTACAAATACTATAAGAAGATGTGGAAAATCATGTCTACCAACACTTTCAAGCTGTTTAGTTACAAAATACCAAAGCAAAAACTCAAGTAACTAAACTTCAAGAGAAAAGATGACCAAAACATGAAGCTCGGATCAAAGAGGTGAACATGTCTATGCTAGGACTTACAGGAGAAGGCCTGGATCCCCGGAGGTAGGACAAGAGGTCGCCTCCCTCCATCAATTCCAGGATGATGAACTGTGGATCGTTATCCAGGCAGACGCCCAGGAGGCTGATGATGTGAGCATGTTTGAAGTTGCTCATCAAAAGAGCTTCCTTCAAGAACTCCTCCTTCTCTTGGTCTGACGCACCTTTGCGCAAGGTCTGAAAGAATGATAACAAACCTTTGAATGAAACTTCTGAGCTAAACACACAATACTTAATTAGACAAAATTAGTATAGAAATGCAATGTAGCCTTTAACAACAAGGGTACGTTTCTACTCAATAGGCCTAAATACATGGTATCATATGAGATGGATGGCGAACACCTTTTGTGCAGAAATATTCACATCCAAAAGTAGTCATTGCCGCAATTTAGCCCAATTATTGCACTAAACAATTAAGGATTTTTGAAAGGAAGGATGGCTGCTGTACCTGTAGCTATGGAGTGCAATTTTTAGACAATTTTACATGAAAACGTTTTATAGACTTACTTTCACAGCAACTTTGGTATTTCCAGAATCCTCGCTCAGTATGTTCGCTGCTAGACCCTCAAACACTTCTCCGAATGCTCCAGAGCCGAGGAATTTCGTGAGGATCAGCTGATTACGACCAAAGTGAGGCAGAGATGCAATGTCCTCCTCCGTTGGCACAATGCTAAATGAAAACATAATCAGAATATCATACCAAAAATTCACTATCTAAACATTTTGACAATTACCAAGCAAGCCGATTAAGAGATTGTTAAAGATGAGAGCTTTCCGTTTGCCCATTGGCACATTTATGTATAATTTCACCCTCTTCCATGATGGCATATTGGTGGCCATGTACTGAAGTGACGAGTGAAGTAAACCATGGTCACTTCAAAAACTATAATTACGCATCTAACTTTGCAGCATTCTTTACTCATCCACAACAGATTTTTATTTTCAATTAACGTGAAGCTAACTTTGGACAGTAAATTATCCCGTAAAATGTTGACAATCACAAATACAATGAAATAATCAGCAACAGTGATGAGATCAGCAAAACCTAAAACTATTGACAGTAGTTAAGATGGAACTGTGCAGGGATACAATCTATTCAACAAGTAAAAAAGTAAATACACAATTAAGAAATAAATTTATATCAAGGTAAGTATGATTAAAAAATACCTTAATATAACAATCTTATGTACATGCATTTTTGACCAGTCACATGCAAACAAATAATTATGTAAAAACTGCTATTCATTGCACTACATTTTCAGAGTGTAAGGTGTCTCTTTAATTCTTGATTACATTGTTTCATACTAAGTAAAAAATAAGGCCCGACATAATTGATCTTTAGCTTCTCGGTTCCACTTGAGGTACTTTTTGTAGGGTTGGTCGGACAGAACAAAACACTGTAATCTCAATTTTTTAATGTCAATTTAATAAAAATTGTAGGTAAGCTCAATTTTTTAATGTCAATTTAATAAAAATTGTAGGTAAGCTCAATTTTTTTCCATTGGCGGAAAATCTGTTGGGTCGGTTGATCTTAGAAGCTATTAATTAAATATGTCTGACCTAACTAAGCCGATATTATTGACCTGAGAAATTAAAAGTAATGGACAGGTGTTATGAAGCAAAATTGCATGGGAGGCAAGCGTGGTAGGTTAATACACTATGTAATGGGAGAGCGGCTGTGAGATCTGAGGTTAAGCATCGGTTAGTGGATAATATTCACAAAATACATGACTTACCCAATTAAGCTGTAACTGCTGTATTTCTCAGGGCCACTGCATAACAAACAGTTAGTGAGGACAAAAGGTTAATCGCACTGAACAAACTATGAAATCAGCATGCTTAATTTACACATTGTCATTTTCCATTTAGGTCATACGACGGTCACGAACGCTGTCCGACATGCTTTCAATCATCAATTTTCTACATCATCAAAAGGGAAATGGGTCAAGGCTGGGATCACACACTTATGCAAACATCGCAGTTATAATGTCGCAACGTGGCACTTACTTAATGGCGTACAGAGCGTTGGTTTGCTGTGTCGCGACTCGAGGCAGTTCTCTCAAAGTGGCCAACTCTACGTCATTTCGACGGCTTTGGTTCACAAAGTCAAGCGGAACAGACTTGTGATCTTTTGTTTTTCTGCAAGCTGTAATCAAAGACAAAAAGGCTTACAACAGGGAAAGAAGAGAAAGAAAGAAAAAAAACAACTATTTATCATCTCTTTCACATTCGAAATGCGCAGATAAGATGATTGTCACACTGAGCAACTAATATGAAGCTTCAACTTACTCAGGAACAGGAATACTGATATCAGCAACACAAGAAGGGAGATCGTCGCAAAGGTCGAACCTAGGGCAACCGTAAGATCATCTGGTTCTCCAAGTGCTAGAAAAACAATCAGAAAGAAAACCTTATTCATTTTACTGATTTGTCAAAATACACTGAATGCAGAAAAAACACACTGCAATATTACAGAAAGAGGATACAATTAAAGATCTCACCAGCAGTTTTAAATCTGTAACGGTGATCATGAGGCCAATATAATTTCTCCTTGGATCTGTATATGACACTAATCCTTATCACATACTCAGTTCTTGACTTGAGTTTCGTGAAGGTGTGATTGTAGGTCGTGTGATTTTCTGTGTGAATAGATGGAATGTCAGCCTGCCTCCATCCCTGAAGTAATCTGCGAGACACCTGCAAGTAAAAGCAAGCATTTCTTTTAAAAAAGGTCAATGTTAATAACAAAATAACAGACAATTTGTCACATTCAACAAGAAAATGTGTTATTTTCAGACTGATTGATTAGTAATTGATATTTAGTAATGAGATTCAATCACCAATGTCTAGCCTCAAAAGAAAAATTGTAATTTGATATCATTACTGCACTATTGCTGCATTATGATGTTCGTCATTAATAGTTATGTCATTAAAAATTAATTTTTGAGCTCACCTCAGCTATTTCAAAAGTGTGCCGTATGACGCTGTTGTCACTAGGAGATTGCCACTCGATCTGGATATAATCGGAGCCGTGATCCAGTAAAGATATTTGTCCTGGATTGTGGTAGGTCTCTGTCGAAGCCCATGCACTTGAACTGTATCCCTTTCTATATTTGTCATAAGCTTGCACCTGCAAACAATGTGATGTCAAAGATGTCAAGACAAGTGAAGTTTTTAGTTCAATGCACTGATTAAGTGAATTATAAAGTTTCATGTACAGCAAGATGAGATCTACGTTGAACTCAAAATTTGTAATGTGACAGAAAATATGACAGCCCGGAGTCGGATAGGGAATTCCCCTGTTAAACCTTTATGAAGACAATTTAACTGATCATAAGAATCTATTCTAAAAATAATATGAAACATACAAGATATAAATGGAAATTTACCAACATGCAGAACATATCAGTTTGGACTGTTATTTACGTTCACACAGCATGAGCAAATTGTGGTAGGTAGAATATTACATTTAAAAAAACTTATTAAAATGTGACCAATAAGAAATACGCAAAAAAGGCCATTATCAAAAGAAAAGTTGATAGTGGAATAGGTAGAATGACTAATATTTGATAGCTACTTACAGAAAAATTGTAGGTGGTCTGCGGCCGTAGTCCCTCAATATCCGTGTATTGCAATTTCTTATTCTTGTCAAACATGAGGATGTCCGGTTTGACCTTGAGATGACCTCTTTGCACTGAGTTAGTGTGCCATTGCACGTTGTATAAGACATCCCCAGGGGCTGCGTGCAGGTGCAATGGTGGTCTCCACAAAACTCGGATCTTCTCCGGACTCAGAGTAGACGTCTGAACATCTCTTGCTGGTGATGGAACTGCAAATACAGGGCACAGTATTAGATCTATATTAAGTGTGCATTGTATGAATCAGCATACAATCTGCACATAACAATGTATGCGTAGGTAATGAGGGTGTCCAATATTGAAATCTGTGAAATGACCATTGTATTGCGCAATTTGCACATCACATTACATAATTACATTTTCCTGCGTCTAAAGATATTGTTAAAAAATAACACTTTTTTCACCAAAACAGCTTTGTTAAATGGACAATAATCTGATTTTATATTCCTGCCCTACTTCATTAACATGCTCAATTAAGTTCTGCTTCTTTTCATTATGACCTATACATTTTCAACAGTTTTCATATATATCTTTTAAAATATATATCTTAAAATAGCAAAAGATGAAAATACAATTATATCTCATTAGTGTACAGTTTTTTACATAATCATATGGCCACCACAGAAATCTGAGCAATTATCAAATGAACAATTACCTCCCTCCTGGGTTCGGAAAGTAACAGGAGTTCCAGGTGGCTCTCTAGATAAATTGGACCTGTGTGTGGTGTAGTAATTTCCAACCGATACCTGAACCAAGTAAAGGGTATAGGGTTTCAGGTTGTCCAGAAGAACCTCTAGGTCATACACAGGAGGCTGAAAGTAATCAAGACAAATCAGAATGCAGATACCCATGCATGCAGAAATCATAGAAATTTATGAAAAAAACCTGAACTCCTGTGTCATGTTATAGCAAAAATATAATGATTACTGTACTGTACATCATTGAAAAATTTTTCACTAAACTGTAGCTGATTAACTGATGGCCAATGACATATGACTGCAGTGGCATGCAAGCATCACCAAACATGAGCCTAAAACTTCATGTTGCAAATGAAAATGTGCCTGAACTTCATATCGAAGACAAAATATGTGTGTAATGTTTCATTTTGTAACAAAAACATGGACATGGATGAAAATGTCCTGAAAACTTAAAAAATATAGGAATTTTTTTCCAAAATATAGGAAAGTAAGGAGTCCCAAAAAATAAAGGAATTACAGGATATAGAGTTCCAAGACTCAAAATGTCCATTTTATAGTTTTATCGACAATGCAAGGCAGACCCACCTTTTTGAGACACGTCACGGCTTTATCAGTACAAGGGCGTTTGTCCTGGGGATCAACTATTTTCCGATAATGCACGGTGTATGTTGTTGTTGGCAAGCTGATCCCCTGGCATTCTTGAACAGGGTACCAAGGCGCTAATTGCAATGTCAGGCTGCTGCTTGTTCTGGCTTTCAGATGTGGCTCTGCTTTGTACCCACTTGGCTTAAGACAATGAATATCTGAAAAAACCGTATCAACTTTCTTTAACTACATTGTCAAAATTACAATAAACAACAGAAGCATTTGTTGACCAAAAATACATAAGACTTGTATAAATTTATAAAAAAAGAACTGGAGACATGAACTTTTCATCATAACATTATATTCGCGTAGCGACGGGCGGCGAAGCCGCCCGTCGCGTCAGCGAACTTAGCTTAACAACAGCTCATAGTAAATTTTGTATCTGTCAGTGGAGTGAGAATGAAGGACTGCCTGTACCTGCCATGGAGTTGGTCCCTGATTAAACAGTTAGTTTCGGTAAAAGTAAACATCCCTGAATTTCTCTTGCAATACTGCAGTAGTGTCTGAAAAATTCCATTTGGTTCTTAACTATCCTATTCTGTTTTGAAAATTTCATATTTATGCTCATTTATGTCGTCTGCATGAAAAAAGCTTATTTTGCTGACAGGTGTCGCCACCGGTGTAGCATCATGCTTGCAGTGCCACACCCAGGGAAAATGACTGAACTATCAGCAGCCTGCTTGTGAGCAGTGATGTGTGAAGTTTATTTGAGGTGTGAATTTTAAAAGCTGATTGCTATTACTGTACTTAAATAGCATCAATTAATTTAGGCCCAACTGATTGTGTTCTTGTTTATCATTATTATACCTCGACCATGAAAGCAGAGCTGTCATTGGCTGAGCTGGTCACATGTCAGTCATTATTTTAGTATATTGACCAGGACTATTGCCCTCCAAAATTTGTTTTCGGAAAAAAAAAAATTTTCAGAATTTTTTTTTTTCCGAAATGTTTTTTTTCCGAAAAATTTTTTTTTCGAAATTTTTTTTTCTGAAATTTTTTTTTTGCGAAAATTTCCGAATTTAATTTTTTCCACTTTTTTTTTTCCCCAATTTTTTCCAAAATTTTTTTTTTCCGAAATTTGTTTTTTCTAAAATTTTCTCTCCCTAAATGTTTTTTTTTTTAATTTTTCTTTCAAAATCTTCCATACATTTGCAATAGCGCAGGAAAATAATAAAATTATATTAGGGCATTAATTAGTAAAGACCAAAAAAAAACTCATCAAAAATAGTAATAATAGTGCAATGTAGGCTATGCGTCTGCTTATCTACTCTCCTGTGTGAAAGGAAAACTATTTCCCTCGGCCTTCGGCCTCGTGAAATAGTTTTCACTTACACACCCGCGAGGGAAATAAATTTGACTAATGCCCTCGAAATCAGTCAATATTTGTAGGCCTATACTATAATATGGTTTAAAAATAAGAACAGTTAATTTGAGCTCCGCGAATCTATGGCATTGCCATCTACATATTATGGATTGATTGATTGATAGATTCATTGGTCGACTGAACTTGGGGAATTTGATCACTCCCAGACCACACACAGTTTTAGAGAATGCGGTATTCACTGGTCTTTCAATACAATGCCCAAATACCAAACATTATTGCTCAATTCAGATACGAAAACAAATTATAAGTTGTAAAGATGCAATATTTTTAATTAAGTCTGGTATAGACACATTTAGAAAAAATGCAAACCTTCAACACAAAGTTGGAAATTAAAGTTACTAGAAAAAGCAAACGAATCACTGTAACAATGAACTGACCTGGCAGTGGCTGCAGATGAGAGCCATACGCAATGATTTGTTTGATGTCACCAACTTCATCTCTCACCAGCCCCTGTCCCGACCGCTTGTCCACACTGTAGAGCACTTTCTCCTTCTCATTTGACCAGTACAAGCGCTGGTGGTCCACTGCCAAGGAGTCCGCTGCAACTCCTGACGAGAATGGACAACATTACAATCATTTGTTATGGTCACTATAACATAACAATTATGAGCACTTTAGGTGACAAAATCCAAACTTTCATGAAAACACTATTTCATAAATATCCATACTGCAAGTATAATTATTAGAAATACATTTTACTTCTTAGTCGTGGAATTACCGGAGGCAAAAATATAGTATAAAAATAACTGAATAACAGAGGGGTCTATGAATAAAATTTATAAAATAAACTTGTTTCACTTGTTACCCTAATTCCACAACCAAAAAAGTCAAATATGTTGTAAAAATGTAAAAGGACCTGAGATCTTTGTAGCACACTTCTTTGATGATTAAGACTTTTATCAATAAATTCTCTTTCATCTAACCTGTTCCATTGACGACAAGGCGGCACCTGCACCCCTCTGGGTCCAAGGCCCAAATGCTGCCACTGTTTCTGTCAACGACATAGAGGTCACTCATGTCCTTCTTGGAGTGGTCAATGTCAAACACATTACTGACGCTCATGCTTGGACAATTGCATGTATGCTGAAATTAAACGTCACCCAGATTTAAATAAAATAAAAGTACTGACAGTAATTATTAACTTGTTGAAGAATAATACAATTATGACAACATCAAACATAAATTTGCCTGGATTCCTGAAAGAAAAAATCTGAAAAAATCTAAGAAATACATAACACAATTTTCCATGGTCACAATTTACAATCAAATATCACCTATTTTCGCCTATCAATCTATCTATTATGTGTATCCGTATGGCGTATGCGTATCTATCTACACTTATTATATAAGAGTGATCAATCCTATATTTTATTATATAGTTTAGTCATATTCTACCTGGGCAACTCTTTTCCTGCGGTGGAGATTTGGAATTTTGTTATCGTACAAGAGAGAGGACACTTGACGACCATCCATTGAGGAGTGCATGATGTGGCCTCTTCCAGTTGCGTCATCTTCAGACCAGTAAATAGCACTGAAATAATTATATCAAGACTATTGATTCCAGATGCCCTAAAATATATATACCAAAGTTTAAAACAGAAATATGATACATATATTATATATTCGAAACATCGCAAAGAAATTATTACATTTTTCAACAGTGTTATATAAAACATAATTTTGTAATATTAGGTAATTTCTGAAATTCTTTGACACGCACACATAAAGTGACAAATGATAACTCAATATAAGTCCAATCAATCACCTTCCCACCTTATCTAAATATTGTTCATTATTGTATTTTTGTAAATAATGCATGAATAAACAAATTACACCAATGACGATCTAAATTTTGTCATCAACCACACTGCCTGCATCTTGTCCATCAACTCACCTCGCATAAGGATTGACAGCCACCTTGCCCACGCTGTGATGGCGCTGCATGATGGTGTTTGAGTGTCTATTATTTCGGTTCAAGTCATAAGATTTGATGGCATATTTTCCATGGGATTCCTCTTCAATCCAGTACAAGTCTCGCCCAATCCAGTCAACGGCGATGCTTTTTCCAGTCCCATTGACATCCAGAATCTAGAGTAAAGAAAAATGATCCAATGTGTCATTACCTCCTAATTGGTAGCAATTACAATCAAATATAATGGACCAGACTGGATATTCACGATTTCACCAATTAAGCACATGCTGAAAAGAAGCACGTTCATTTGGCAGCAGTGATTCTATTTTAAGTCAAATCCAGATGCAAGAATGGTCATAATCCCCTGTCACCTTTAGCTCACTCACTTATCCAGAATTGGGAGTGAATTCTATTGTCAGCGCGAGTCTGAATATACACTGGACAGGTTTATTTACTTGATTAATACAGGAGAGAAATTTATCCCAAACAGAGATTGATGGATTGATGATTGGGGGTTTATGTCCTGTATTTATACACTTGGAAGGTCAATTTGGACTGGAGGAGGACACGGCAATGTGGCAAAGGGTGATTGAAAGAGTCGTCCAACATAGGTCCAGGACTCCAGGTGACCCCCCCGCAAGAGCTGGATTCAAACCCAGGACCTAGTTCTCCAACTGAGAACAAATGCACATTTGACTGGTAACTGACCTCTCTGATTTCGGTGCCATCATTCTTGATGATGTGGTTGGTCATATCCAACCAGTAGAAGGTCTGCTCCAGGGCCACAAATGTCAGGGCAATTACTTGACCTTTCCTGAAAGATGACGACTTCTGAACATCGGGATAAAACCAATCAATGGAAGTATCACTGGCGGTCAGAAGAGTAGGTACAGGATTCTCAACTGAAAAGATAAAAAAAGACGGTTATTATTAGATTGAACATGACGTCTGCAGACAAGCCACATTAATTGCTTTATGTAGAGGCCACATTAAATCATCACAAAAGGAAAGACCAAATTTGAAATCATTGTCATGATGGAAACCTCCCATTTCAAGTCATCATTAACTTTGCCATAATCTATTAGTTCTCAGAACCTTTCAGGTATAATTCCAGGCGATGTTGTAAAAAATAAGACGGAATGGAATAACAATTCGTAAAGTTTTGAAGTTTGTTACACTGCATCATTAGCATAAAGTAACTGATTAAATTATTCCCTTAAAAATTCAGTTTTACATAATGCCTTCATGTATAATTTAAAAAACAACAGATACTAATTGAGATATGGCGAGAGACAATTCGATTGGTTGCTGGTAATGCAGAGGGTACAACACAGGAGTGTAAAACTGGTTTAGTACAAAATTACTAAATCATACAAATTGAACAGAAAGTTTTCTCTTGGTAACTTGGTGTCCAGAGTAAATGACTTTGTCACATGATTTACTGATCGAGATTCATTTTTTTTACATATTATGATATTACTTCATTAAGGAAATCTGGAAATCCCTTGAGCCAGAGGGTGGTCTCGACTTTACAGCCATGATAGATATCCAAGCGAGATAAAACTGCCATTAATATGACAACAGTTATGACTATAAACACAATGATAAAGATGGGAGGACCTCATCCTGCTTCTTTTTTACGGCAACCCATTAATCTTGAGATATTCACACAGCCATAAAATGTGATATACATGACTGAAGCAGGGCTAAGAAGACAAGAAGACAGTCAACTTGCGCATGAAGCCATCGCTCGAATGTGCAACCTGTAGATGAACCTGTGACTGATCTGAACGTTCATTTGTGTAATGTGTTCATCTGCATTGGGGAATTGCCAGCAAGGTATGCTAAATCAGAGCACATGGACAAAGGTACACAATTTATGCAGCAGCTTTAGAAAGAGTAGCATGTTAACCTAGCTCCCAGGGAAGCTAACTAGTTGCTACTGCGTCACATTCTAGCTGCTGATTTTCTCTTTTTTTCTTGCTTGTCAAAGCAAAACGTACATCTGCCCACCAGTGGCCCAACGACATGCTCGCAGGTGGCTTCTATAACTGAGCATTGCTCCAAATAATCAGTTGAAAAACACACAACCAAGATACAGGTGTAAACTCACCCAACGTGTCTGCTTCAACTATGTCAGTCTGCTCACTGCATCCAACCGGGGTGCAAGCATCAACCTGTCACCACAAGAAACATTTAGAAATAAACAACATCATAAACCCATATATGAAAAAGTGTGTACAATCTCATACATTCAAAATTCAAGGATTCATGTTTCATAACAGGAAAGTCCAAATCTTTAGTTTGCAGATGCTAGATCTATACAAGTCAATTTTTTGTTTCTTTATTAGCAACATAAAAAAAGACTTTGTTTACTTTCACATTTGTCTTACTTTTTCATAATCAATTTCGGGTGCATTACAGAGGAGAGTTAATTCATGTGACTTACAGTTAAAAGGGTTCATACACTAGTAGTGCATATACAAGCTGGGATACTCAAAAACAAAATATACAGATATCATTTAATTGTATTTTATTTTATTTTAATATATCACCATATGCCCTTTTTTTCAGTGCACATCACACAAAAATTAGGTTCTTTCTTATATGAATAGCTTCAAATACTTATGTGAAATTGTACATAGCGGACTATGCAAAACGCTTTTTAATTTAACGCAAGAAAAAGAGTTTTAATCACTGTAAAAACAAATACAGCGGAAAAAACAGATGTCATTTGGTTGACTACATACGTCAACATCATTTCCAAATTCCAAATGTCTTACGCTGATAAAATATATCCACAGAATAAGTAACTTTGAAAAATGATGCCATGAGAGCCTTATTATTAAGCATTCGAAAGGTACAAGTAGGGAGAACGGAAGTATGCACTTACCCTGAAGTAATATTTCTTCCCATGCGTAGCACCGCCAATTTTCAAGAAGTTGTTATCTCCCTCAACATCCTCGTGCTGGACCCATGACCCTTCAGGGGAGTCAGCCTGGAACACAGTGTAGGATGTAATCTGGCCATTGGGTTCTTGCGGGGGACTCCAGTGCAACTCCACATCCACTCTATACTCCGATCGCAGAGGAACTGTCCGGATATATGTCACAAATGTCCTGGGCTTTTCTGGACTTGACGGCTCTGGATAAAAATAATATAAATACATTTTACAGGCGACTGTGATTTGAAAAATCTCATTATAAATAAGAATTTCTGATTTTATTGATGTGGCATCACAGGCCGAGAGCCACAAAGAAATCTCCTGTCCATTTGAAACATGTTCAGTAAAATGAAATGCATTTGATGATCAAATCCAACTAAAGTTTAGAGATTCAAATCATATTGGCATTCATTATTTCATGAATCAAATTATACAAATAACTCTTGTTGGCAATATATGCAAAGATAATGAATAAATACATCACAAACAAAATTCCATATCATATTTACATAACAAAATGTTTTGCCAGTCCTGTCCAGATAGAAAATTCCTAACATTGTATTATCAAAAATCAATTAACCTAGTTGTTTGCTCTTCTTTTTTTTTTCTGGTTTTTCTCCTTTAAACAAACCTAAATAATTGCCTGGAGAGTCAAAATACAATGTACCCATCCGAGTGCAGAGAATACTATTCACTTACATTGTCAATGATATTGAATGATTGACGTGAATGAGTGTTTTGAGCATTATACTTAGTTGCCCCTCTTACAAAGCCATAAAATTGGAGGACCGTTATTAGACAGACTGAGCTTGCCAAAGGTCACTACTCTCAGTTAATGAGGAGCACCTTTTGATTTTCTCCACCGGCCAATGCAAACAAAGAGGGAGAGCTAGAACAACGTGAAAACAACTTACTGGCCATCGGGGTGAAGAAAACTTTGTCCACAGCAGGAGAGCAAACCCAGTAGGTGCAGGACTTGAGTGCCATTGTTACGTGAGTGTAGGGCCTCATGGTCTGCACTGTGATAAAGGCTGAAGATGTCGGCTAAATGGAAAAGAAAATGACAGTCGTTATACCTAATCATTACAACAGCAGAAGTTATTCAGGCAAATCATAAACTTCGCTAAGTAATTGTATCTTTCAAAATTTCCCAACTAATTAAGCCTATTTTGTAAAGCTATCGCAAAAGTTGAGGAAGAAGAATGCCATTTTCTGCACTTATTACACCTATGCAGGAACCAAAGAAAACTTTACACTTAAAAACCCATAACAAAATATTTTACTTTTATAAGATTATGAGAAGTTAAAAACGAATATTGCAAACTCTGGCACCACCAACAAAATTCTGTCACTCAGATTATAATCATGAAAGAATATTGAATGTATCCTGCATATTCTGAATACTTTATATAATGTGAGTTATCACAAAATACCATATTGTCATTTTAAACTTCCTTATTGTAACATTATCTGTAATTGCACGCTTCCCACTGAAACATTTCACCTACATTACTCGGATTGCATTTCTGGATTTAATCAAATCAAATGCACACAACAAAATTAACCAATTAGTAAACAAAACTTTTTTAATGCAATGGACTCAGTGCTGAGATTCCTTCCCATAAGTAACTTCCCTTTAATATGTAAGGCCAGACAAAATTAATTGTTAGCTTCTTTGATTGCCTGACCTACAAATTTTCTGCCCATGAAAAAAAAAAAAATTGAGTTTACACATAATTTTTCTTCAGTCGACTTGATAAAATATTTTTTTTCATTCTACTAACTGACCTTAGAAAAATGCTTCCAGAAGATCCGAGAGGATCTGAGAAGCTAAAGATCAATTATCTCTGGCCTAACGACCTCCTTTTACCCAAATTCTATTAAAAATCTTAATAAAATTAAACTATCCAATGAAACACCTATGCCCCTGAGAGACCCCTGGTACTATCTCCCGAATTGGGAGGAGGGAGGTTGGTTTGCGGTATACTGCAGACTACCGTATACACTCTGATTCTAAATTCCAACACCAACCTTCATAGACTCCTGCTGACCATCGTAATACAGCTCAATCTCATAGAAGACCTGCGAATGAGGAACAGGAGTGGGATCCCAGATGACAGTGAAATTGTTCCATGTCCCAAGGACCCGGAGGGAGTGAGGGTTGATCTGGTCTGGAGTAACGCTCTCTGGTTGCAGTGTCACATTTCCAACTGAAAATTAAAAAAAACACATTTCAAATTTGTATATCACATGTCCTAATATCAGAGATATTATAAATACTTAGTACCTGCTATTTGTTTCATAACTCATAATAATGACACATCACAATGGAATTCAATAAAATAGTTCTAATATAAGAATTATCAAATATTAGGCAAGAAGCTGTGATTTCAAATATGAAAACCACATCACATGAATATAACCTGACAAAAACCACACAGAAACCTTTCCCCGACTGCATAATAACATTCTGGTTGCAGAGCTCCCCACCCTTCCCAGTGTCATTCTAAGGATTACACCCTTTCAAGCCCCTTGGGAGCAAGTTGGAATAATTAAATAGCAAAATACATGCACAAACTAAAGCATTATGTTTTTCAAACATGTAGGCCTATATATATATATGATATATTATATAAATATATTTTATTTAATATAAGTCTATTTTATTTAAACATAATTGATAATTAGCCTGTTAAAATAACGCCCCCCTAGATCTAGGTCTTCTTTTAAGTGTTCCTCCTACTGCGTTGCTTATGCAAACTAATTTATGAAGTCTGAAATTCTAAATCATGTCTGCGGTCATTGACCTTTCTTGGTAGACCACCTTTATTTGCTTGTCTGGGTGCGGTGGAAACAATACCAACTTCAGCATTCAGTTTAAATACAAAGTTTAGAATTGAGGTTTCAAACTTTGAAAACTGCAGAAAATAATTACTGCACTCCAAGCCACTAATGACCAACACATTGCAGATTGTGCCCATGCACTACGCAGAATGAGATTATTAGAGTTTTTAACTGTCATTTTGCCACAGGTAAGTTTGAGGAGTTTGCATTTTCGGAACAACTGCGCACTGATTTTTTAGGTAATCATTCTGTAACTTGACAAACCGGTTCAAGTTTCTTTAGTTCACTCTTAAAATCATTGACAAAGGTTAATTAATATAATATACTCTGTGAACCAAGTTAGTTATCATTTATTTTGCATTGAAGATACTTAAATATCATTTTTTGAAGCTTTCCTTTCTTGCTAAAATGTAATTAAGGCCTATTTAAATCAGCTATCTAATGTAGCACAAGCTTTGAAAACAAAAATAGGAATAATGAAATGTAAATCAATAAATAGAGTGAATATACAGCATAAATTTAAAACCAATAAATAGACATAATATTAAACTTTCTTGTTAAATAAATGAGTTAAGCTTTGAAATCGCCAATATTACCAAATATAATTATATGCATTTATAATGGCTTTCACTATCTAATTTCTGTGTTTCCATTTATGATCACTGCAAATATATATTGCAATGGACTATACTTACTCCTCAGCACTAATGAATTATAAATGCTTTCTAAATCTATTTATTTTATACTGAATACATACATTGTATATCTGATTAGCATAGAGTGCCTAAAGACATGCATAGTGCATAGCAATGATATAGCATGACATTTAAATATGTCCTCATTGAAAAATACTGTGTGTGCAGAAAAAGTATTGGTTTCTGACAGCACAGTACACTCTAAAAAATGTCAGGACAAAATTGGTTTTTTAGATTCAAAATGGTTTTTTGAAAAACCAAATTTCAATGCAAAACCAAAATGGATTTTTAAAAAAATCCATTTTGGTTTTTTGCATTGAAATTTGGTTTTTCAAAAAACCATTTTGAATCTAAAAAACCAATTTTGTCTGAATTTTTTTAGAGTGTAACTCACAAACTGGAGCACATTGGAGCACATGAGGGAAATGACCACATAATGGGATAGCAGCACGCCCCCACACTTTCCCATTATCATGGACCCAGAGAGGAGCACTAATCATCCGGCTCATCATGCAGTTGCCCCCAGTTGTTTGTTCCAGTCTATATCTATGTAGGTTGTAGTCTAAAATGATTCAATCTGATGCAGAATGCAGCAGTCAAAAGATAGGCCCTACATGCATCCAAGTAACACAGATTGAACGAAAATAAAGAAAATCACAAATGATCAGGTATTTTAACTATTTATAACTGAGGAACTTCTAAAATGAAAATGACTTATTCACAAAAAGCTAGAACATGTAATTCAGCAAGAAGCTAAAATATGATATGCTATCCAATATGAGCGCATATTAATGACTCTTAAGTCCACATGATCAATATGATTAATATGAAAATATATAAATCACAAAATGCCTTACCACGTTCTGAACTGGTCATAAAATGGCTCACAGACCAGGTGATAAGAGAGTACAGTAAATTGAACCTCATCTTGTCACTGCCAGACATGTTGTGCAAACATGACAGTTGTAGAAAGTCATGTTAATTGCCTTAAGTCCTATTGAGAACCACAGGAATGGTCTGAGCAGTCCAGTTCATGAAGCGTAAAGAAATGATCCTCAAAAACAGAGCCTGGGGGCCAAAAGCAGTCACAATAGTCAGCAGTGGAGAATGATCTCATCCCCTTTATATTCCACACTGTGACACCCCAACTAAGTTTGCTCAAAGTTAAGCTGACAAAATATCCTTGTTTTGGCCGTAAATGTAATTCAACTCATTGTTTGTGCCCCTGGCCAATCAGGGGTAGAACTATACTGGAAGACTCAGCTGTGTCTACATGGACTGCCACTGGCACACAAAATCATTTTTCTCCCTTCCAAGTTCACACTGAGTAATTGACAGGCATAAATGCCCCCCTATATATGGGCAGGGGGGCACTCAGAATGCTAATGGATTATTCCATGATCAACCTCATGTTGGGACCTGTGTTATAAGACCACTTGGTATAAGACTTAATAACCTTATATGACCACCTTTCTCTTGTACTAAATTGTATTTTAGAGCATTTTGCTACAAGAGAGATGGCACCCTGACGAGAGACCACTTCATAACCAAGGAAGGGGCAGTCTTTCAACAGAGGGACCACTGTATTAATCTAAAGAAAAGGCAATAATACACTATCAATTGACATAGCGTTTTGTTTCATAGACAGCTTCAATAGAAAAGTATCACATTCTGCCAGCATATTTTCTATTAGAGTGACCCCCCTCACTGTCAAATATATGCCACAATGGAATGACCTGCACATGGCTGAATGGGAGTCGCACACAGGGAACTTTGTCCCTTCCCATTCTCTCATTACAGCAACTCCAGTTGTTTGCAAAAAAAGCAGAAAGCCTCAATCAAGAGCAATTTGTAAAAGTGGAGGTCAGGAGAGCAGCCCAACATTTGATACAGTGACACAAGGTGCCAATAAACACATCAGATGGGAGAACAATGTTTCAACAAACTATTACGCACTGTTGACAAATAGATTGATTAATTCTCTGCAATACATACAGACACTTACTACTTTGCCACTCAAATCTCAGCCAACTAGTAGCTACTAGCCCCAGTAGTCGGAATGTATGTGATTTAATAATGATTATACTATACTTTGTCTTCATAAATAATTTCCTTGTTTCAAAATATAATTAAAATATGTATTTATCTAAATGGTGCCTATTTCTGTGATTGAAAGTATTAATTTTACTATTAAACCCTCAAAAGTAAAGATTTACTATAATGAGTTAATTAAATCCCATACATATTCACCCCTTTAAATCTCTGCTACAGTAACATTTCTTGACAGAGTCCTTCAAATAAAATGTTTCTATCAAATTTTAGCTAAGAAGTGATGTATGAATTATTATGAAATTGAAGGACTCAGTCAAGAAATTTTACTGTACATCACTTCTTAGCTAAAATTTGATAGAAACATTTTAAAAAGACTATTCCAAGAAAGAGAGGAAATTGTATTTGATAGAATAATTCATGATTCATACAAGATGTTTAAAATTATTTTAAAAGAGACCCCACAACTTTTTTTGCATTAATGAACACAAGGACTTGAATTATAATGCGGACAAACCTTGGAACCTGTTGGTTGATGGATGCTGAAGGACAAATGCCGCAACTTGCTCCACAGAGGTCAGGGCGATCACTGCATCACTCTGCCCCCTGCTGTTCATCATGACTGTCAGGCCTTCGTTGCCCTTCCAGAGCAACCGGTTGCTGTAGTAATTCAGCCCAATGTGCCTGAAAATCCAATTAATTCAACATCATTCATGAGTCAAGGCTTGCCAACAGATCAACTAGACAACAAGCATTAATTGCTATTCTAAAATCCCCTTATACATTCTATCTCACACGAGAAAGGCCTATGCAGAAAGACCTGCAGATTTAGGAAAGTTACACCTATAGTGAGTAACATAAGTACAGTAATACAGCAAGCAAAAAGCTATTTTAATGACATTTAATGAACATCAAATCAATTCATAGAGAAAGCTTTGACCTACTTCATTCAGATCTAATCTCATCTAATCTCATCCAATTTTTTCATATAATGCTATTTGAGCCTATCTGATTTTGACATCTCAGTTGCAGCTGAGTTCACCCCAGCTCTTGCTCTCTCCACCCCAAACAACAAAAAGTGAGCACTTACTCAGGTGCCTGGGGGTGGGAGAGAACCAGCTCCACCGGCTTCACCCTTCCATGCGCCCCACTCAGCAGAGGCGTCTGATACAAGAGGGTGTTCTCCTTGTCCTTGATGATCCAGTAGAGTTTGTTGTGGTCAAAATCCAAGGTCAGCCCAAGGACAAACTGCAGAGAGTAGCGCTTCAACTCGTGCACATTCTGTCGATTGTTGCCGTTCAAGTGAGCCACTTGTACTGAGTGCAGGGTGGACCAGTAGATGTAGCCCTCCATGGAGTCTATGACCATGTCCTCTGGGGTGTACACCCCCTGGTACACGACCTCTGGCGTGGCCACCTCCACTTTGCTCCGCAAGATCTGGTGACAAAAATAGAAAGATCATCAGGAGGAGATTATATCCCTATTTTTAGAGAACACCAGTTCTTTTACAACAATTCAGCAGTTACATCATGAGATGAGCAAATTTCAACATAAATTTCCTAAACTTGTGTAATTATGGCAAATATTTAAGACTATTAATTAATGGCAGTGTCAAAGCCCATGCTCAAAGTGATGTCCCGGAAGCAGTCGAAAGACTCAAAACATCATACACAATGCTTCAGCAATATTTTGCAATAAAGATAAGGGAATGAGCTGTTTAAGCTGTTTGAGCTGCTGTGAGCTTTCACTTCCTATTGTTAATAGCAGCATCTCTTAGCTCAGTGTCAAGAGAGGGAGACAGGGTGAGTGGCCACTATGTGCTCAACAAAGAGGGGCAGCATTTAAGCTCTTGAGATAAGCATGGTGTGAATGTATCTGTGGTTTCTTTGAGGCCCTCTCATCATGTCTCATGTAACAAATGGACTGAGCAGGTGAACTGGAGCTGTGTCCTCCTAGCCATTCTCTTAGTTACAGGGTACCCACTGAAATTTGGCAAGCAAATTCCCTGTATTTTCCCTGATTTTTTCCTGCTTCACCGGATGTTTTCCCTGGTGTAATTTGGCCGTATCGTTGTGTTCTCGCGGCATTATCGTCGCAAATCGGAAACCAAAAACTATTACTTTTACAGATTTTTGCTCAAATTATAGGGCTTGTCCCACGCATTAACAGATATAAAACTAAATTCCCTGTGTTTTCCCTGAATTTGAGGTCAAATTTCAAATTCCCTGATTTTTCCCTGCAGGGAATTTTTTTTCACCATTTTCCCTGTTTTCCCTGTCCGGTGGGGACCCTCTCTTACCATGTTGTACTTGTGGTTGGCCCAGTAGATCATGCCGGCCAAGGGCTCATAGGCGATGGAGTAGGCCTCCGTGATGTGCATGAGTCTGCGGTGTCTTCCACTCAGGTCCAGCTGATAGACATCTCCATGGTCCAGGTTGAAGAACAGCCTGTTCCCATAGACTGCCATGTCTGCAAAGCACACACACTCCATCAACACCCTGTGCCACGTGAATATACAATCTTGCCTCTGCTGCCATTTTTTTAACTTCCAAATTCACAAATGTGCACTCAGAGAACTGGAGAATGCAGTCTCATGTTTACAATAGGATACCAAAACAACCAGCCAACACAAGTGGAGTACCAAAACCTCCTGTCCTAATGCACGGAAAAAGAAAAGACATACCTTTCACCTTGCCTGTGACCTTGGCCAAATCGAAGATATTTTGGTCTCTTGATCCATCGAGGTTGAGTTTGTAAATGTATTCGTTATCAGCAACCAGCACAACAGGATTGACAGATGCTGAAAATAAAGACACATGGCATTGAATCCAAGGGCAAACTGTGCATCACTGGATGTAATTATGCAACACACTTGTGTCACATGTTCAATGTCAAGTATCACAAAATGCAATAAACAATCATTCTAACAATCTCCAAATTGTTATTTATGACTTAAGTAACCATTAGATAATCAAGGGGAGGCTTGGAGTATTCCTTTACGGGAAACTATTTATTCAACGGTAACGGCAGCAGTAATTATTTTCAGCATGTGACGTCTTCAAATATTTTTTCTGAATCAAGCTGCACCATGTTGAGAAATATTCCCACCAGAAATTCTTTATTTCATGGCTGCCCAGAAAGAATTATTTACTTAGTAAAAAAAAAAACTCGAAGTCGCCCCCCGTTGTCTTCTAATGATAGCCCCCTAATCTAATGAGCAATCCTCTATCTTCTCAGAAATATTGCTAGTACTACAACCATTCCCAATTAAATATTCAACAGTATTGAATGACCTTTAAGATGGAATTACATTCCTTTGAGCCATGCTATTTGTGTTGACATTTGGGACGCATGAGACAACCACATCTAATCCTGTTAAACAATTACCTCGATGCAATGTCTGTCCACGGAAGGTGTCTGACCAGGGTCCATAGCCATCCTCCTGGGAATAAGCTCTCACTTGGAACACATAGGACGAGTTGGGTTGCAATTGCTCCAGACGCTGATGTGTCCTGTCCAATTCTCGGAAAGTATGAGTGTCATTATGAACTGAACCATCTTCTTCATACAAATGCACACGACGGACTTCGTATTTCCAGTCTTGCCAAGCTCCTTTTCCTGTAAGACGTAAATGCATCTTACCATCACAGTCATCACTGCAGATTGCAGAAGGACTCAAACATTGAATTAATAGAAATGTGTGGATGGATGATTGGGGCTTTACTTCCTGTATTTAAGAACTTGGTAGGCTAATTAGGACACAAAGAGGAACACGTGCTGAATGAGGCAACGGATGCTTGAACCTGCTGTTCAACAAGGTCCAATCGCAGGGAACAAAGGTCCCAAAGCTGGGATCAACCTTGGGTCCCTGCGATTGGAATCCAAGAGTGCGAATACCGAATTCACCCCTTATGAAATTGAACCACGACTTGAACTAGATATTTAAACACTATATGAATTGGTGCTTAATAAATCAGCCAATTCACATAATAAATTCAAATATAAATTTAAGCTTTCAAAAAACTGAATTTTACAAAATGTCCTTGCTGAACTGAACTGACTAATGAATTTAACGGTTGATGGGTAATGCTATGATTGATGGTTATCAAGTTTCATCTGTTCAAAAAAGGAGGCACCAGGTGTAACAGGTACATTGGTTTATGCCCAGGTGCCTTGATATTGGAAATGACCATGAAATGTGTCAAAAGCACAATTTGATCTTCACAAATAACGAGGTGTTGAATTTTGTGAACACAGCTAATCTTGTGTAGCAAAGTGTTACTAATGAAAACCAGCTTGTCACATCTGAATTCCATCAATATGGGCAAAAACATCAATGATAATCCTTTATATGGGGATTTAGTTACAAATTTAGGGATAAACTTAATAGTGGATAAAAAGTGAATGCATTTGTTATGTACACTATGCACTGATCCAGCACTCATGTTTTCCAATTTTATGTCCCTATTTTTTGAATCAGTGTTTTGGAAAACTGATGCATTTTTAGGTGAATTATATTCATGTGGCAAAAATTTAGGAAAAAGTATGTTTATGGTCTTATGAACACAATTTTTATTCAACAAGGTAGTAAATAAACCTATTCAAGACTGAAAAGAGATCAAAGGTAGTTGAAATTGGATTTAGGTCTATCTATGGCAATTGTAATGCACTAAAATTCCAATACTGAAACAATACCTTTTCCTAATTCAGGTGGGGACCACTGAAGAGCAGCAGCAGTGTCCGTGAAGAGCACGCTCAGACCTGACGGACCCACTGGGGGCACTGCGGAAGAGAGATAACAGAAAGTTGTATAAAAAGTGCACACAGCAGAGATGCAAAGAAAGTCAGTCGGATGGCTTCATCCAGACACAAAAATGCTAACTCAGCAAGTTTTTTGACTAACTGGGTAAATGGCTACCATATGGCTGAGCAGGATTCTTCCCATTTCCAATAGTAGTTATTGTTTTAATACACACTATGATGACTACAGGAATACAATATCTAATGAGGTACACTAATTTATAGGAACAATAGAAAACAATAACAGCTATCCACAGCTGGTATTTACATTTCTTGTCAAGGCAGGATGTCTATAAATGTACTATGTACTTAATTAAATCTAGATAGTTCAGTGTTAATGAAAATTGCCGCAAATCCTTTAGATACATAAGCAGTTGGAAGTCTGGCTGGAGATTCCTTTAATCCATACCTGGAATAGGCTGAGCTGACGGATGCCACATGTTGATTCCTCTCAGCCGTTCATAAAACAGAGGCATTTCATTGTGGTAGTAGCATTTGCGCTCATCGCTATAATGCTCGGACATCATTTTCTGGCCATCGGTCCAGTAGAAGAGGTCATCGTACATTGCCAAGCTCTTGATGTTGATGAAGTGCGGGCTCTGAACGCTGTTGTTGGGGCGTACGTTGACTATGTCTTTACCATCGATGTACGATGACAACATTGTGTTCTGCGATTCGTCAGGGAAGTACAGGCGGAAGTTTGCTGGATCGATGGTGAAACTTGACACAAGGTCAAACTTGACAATACGCAGGTCAGAACTGTGCGAGACAGGGTCCACTGCAAAGTCAGCCAGGTCAAGGCGGTATATGCCATGGGTAGGGCCATGTTGGACCCAGTAGAGATACCTGTAACAAGAAAATACACTATAAAGCCCTCCAAACAAATTTCAATTTTCTTCCACAGTTTATGTAACCTCTTTGTACTGATAAGTTGGAATTAAAAAGTTGTTTTCAATTTAAATTGAGAACATGGCATCACAAGCTTCAAATATCTGAAACTACAATAATCAGACTGGAATTCACACAATATTTTTGTAAAATTTACGTAAGAATTAAAAAGAAATTCCACTAAAACTTTGGTAAACAACATAATTGGGTCACATATATTTTGGCAGTTCAAAGTTTATTTCCATTCCTAATAGTTACAATGAAAATAATGTCTTAAACAAGTCATAACAAAACCTTTCCTAGAATCCCCATCAAGTCTGAGAGCAATGAGATATTCTTAATTAACAACTCACCATTATGAAAATATCATAACACAATAACGCAGGAAAAACTCCTGTGTCGCATACTCCAAAATATATCAGAAAGAAATTTCTTACTGTATTATTGCACTCCTTGAAAAGTAAAATGATTTTCAAAACTGAGTTCCCATCTATGACAGCTGAATCCAAAAGCACAGACTCAGAAGTGGTTGAAAATTTCCTTGGCCTATTTTTATCTTTTCAATATTAATGTTTCTGGTTCTGAAGGAGCCTGGCTGAATGCCCCTAAATACTCCAGAGAATGAAGTGCAATGCCAAATGTGTCACCCATACAATGATAAGGGTAAGCACTTTATTAGCAGATCTAAACTTTTTAATGGTGATTCCTCCCAAGCCTCACAACATCTACAACATATTCTGAATTTCATTATTGATAACGCACCCGTTTCCTGGATCCACTTTGATATCCTCGGCCATCGGAGTAACTTTGCTCACAACAGTTCTGCAACCTTCTCCACTCAAGCCACATTGTACAATCTGAAAATGTTGAGCATAGCAGTCATCATTACTATTAACGGGTATATTGAATAAGCACATAGAAACTTATGAAGACCCTGCTATTTCTATATGTAGAGTATCAGATTAATCTCGAGCATAACAGAGGCCAAAGAGGTGATCGACCTTCCATATGTCTGCAAATTTATCTAATTACACAGTATCAGAGATCTGCCTCATACAAATGATTTTTCAAATAGGAACAAAGGCTACGAAGTAGCTTTACATGTATATGTCAGAAAGTTGTCATACATAATCATAATACCAGAACAGTTTCATTTTTGTGATTAATTTAGCAAATCCAAACAGTTACTGATTATCATTAAACGCTCTTTCAACTTGGAAGAAACTCCATGATTATGGTGTTACATTGCATCAATACAGATTCTTTAGTTATAAGGTGTGGATAGTACCTGTGTGTCCTCCACAACATAAAATTTGTCATGAAGCCAATCCACAGCAATTGAAGTAGGGCGTCTATCGCTCTCATAAATGACTTCCGCTTTTTCCGGTTGGTTGTACGGGAGCTTCCTGACTGATCCACTCTCATCCGAGAAAAAGATGTAGCCTTTGTGGATATGGACTGCCACATCTGTGAAGACAAGGACATTTAAGACATCTGCAATTCCATGAATATATTAATTCACTAATTTCTCACTATTATGTGCATTTGTCTGGCACATATATGAGTTAGCAGCTTTTGGTAAGTGCTTTGAATCAGAGAGTATGTGACAATGTAAAGTTGTTTGATAAACAAGAAAATCAAGAAGCAGTCAGCTGAAAGGCCTACTGTATAAGTGTGGTGAACAAATATAAAAGTGTCTTAAAGACTACACAAACTTCCAAATAACACTAGTATTATTACAGGATAATTATTACAGCAACCAGTTGGTTTACAGGGCAAATTGGGCATCCATAGGATTCCATACAATAAATGATATCACATGGACTTCTCACATTGAATTCAGACAAGAAGCTTAAAAGAAATTTGCTGAAGTAATGAGACTGGAAAATCACACTTTAAGCCTCGTTGAGTCATAGGTAGTTGAATAAGAGAAAATAAGTCACAACATGAATTACAAAGACTAAAATTACATCAACATAGGAGCGCAAGCAAGCAATAGACATATGAGCAAATGTTAAAGAAGTGAACATTAATTTGCCATGCAAAAACCAACTAGGTACTGTATGCTATATCAGTCTATATCTACATGAACATAAACACATTATGTATGTAATTGCTTGTCGTGAAGATGATGAGCTACATAAGCTGGAGCATGCACTTAAGACCTAAGAAAAAAGAAGCCATCAAGTAGATCAGTGAGATTAAAATCTATCTAAGTACTGTCTACAACACACTAAGTCTTGTTATAGTGGCAAACATTTTAAAATTAAAAAATCAATGCTTCAGACCCATCAGCTGGGTCCAAACAAAAGACAAGTGAGAACGCATGAAATAGCCTAGACTACCAGCAGCAACTCAATGCGGTCTTTACCTCGGATCTCATGCCACCCTGTCACGCTCGAGTAGAGAATCTGGGAGACTTCGGGAAAATCGGAGAAAGAAAGTCAACACCAGTCAACAACACATGTAACACATGTATGCACTATACAGTGTGGTACACACAATAACTATCAATAAGGAATACACAATAACTGTATGGACATCTTGTGAACATCTTGCGCACAGTGACTCAAATTACATGGAAATCATCTATTGTCTCTTCCGAGTTACTATGCAGCTATATATTGTCATAAAGGTTCAGACATACACTATGGGAATGGTATGGATCATGTTTACCCTTGAACATCAACACCTGAGGTCTACAAACACAAAGAAAAAATCGATAGAAATACAAGAAATGATTCAATCTCACCTTCCACGTCGGCATCCGTGTAATGCATCACTGATTCGTACTCATAGGAAACATCCGTGATGTCTTGTTTGATGATGCTGTTTTCAGCTCCAAAGATCATATAGGGAGTGAAATCATCCACTGAAAATAAAGCAATGACATGTTGACAACATAACAAACCCTCAAGACACATGACAAACTGCATCTGACATCCATAGCAATGATAAGATAAATTACAGTAATGGCCTAGACTTGTACATTATCATGTACTTAAATGAAACTGAAAAGCACCAAATAAGAGCAACTCATAGTAATGCAAGTATATTATTAAATGAGTTACAAACTAAACAAATATTCAAGCTAGATTTCTCTTGCTGATTCTTTACCTAGTTCTTTGGGCAGCGTTGTGATATTTTTTGATGAGGAAGGTCCGAGACCAAAGCGGTTGCGTGCCATCAGGTTGATGTTATAGGGCATCCCCGGCTGGAGCAGAGTGATGACTTCAGTGATGACCTTGTCCCTACCATCTCCCACTGCAACGTCCATGACCTTGGGCAGGTCTGAGCTATTCAAAGAGGTCACTTGCAAATGATATGCCAACAGCGGCCCATTGGTGAATCGTGGGGCCTTCCATGAAATCTTAATAGCTGTGGGACCCCAACTTACTGCTTCTGTGATCTCTGGGGGGCTGGCTGGAACTATAAGACAAGAAATTTATGCGAGCATTCCATTGACCAATCAGCTTCACGTCAACATTAGTTGGGGAACTGGATATAGGGCCCAGAAAAAAAAGAAATTCATTGTTTGCTCTCCACAAGGTTTGCAAATGGTCACCAGAGACTTTAAAAAAGAAAGTAGACAGTAAATCAATTTGAGGTAATTTTGAGCTTTTCTTCAAAATTAACAATATATCAGTATCATAATTCATAAATATACTTACTGCCATAGGGTAAAGTGGCAATTGGCATACTGGCATTGCTGTATATTCTCTCCTCTTCAGTCACTATCACTGCTATCCGAAACTGAAAAAAAAAAAGAATTCATTGATGTTAACTCCAGCCTCCATGCCTGGTCACCAAATGGCAATACAGGTAAACTAAAACTATATGCCTACTGCTGTAAACCATGTGCCACTGCCTGCTGCAGTAGATATCAAGCTACAGTACGACATAACTGTCATTTGAGAGCCTGCTGAATGGACAGACCAGCAAAGAACATATTACCATGAAATCCAAAGCCTAAGTACTATGAATCAATTGAAGGCTTTGCCAAAAGCATTCGACAGTGTCAGGTCTCCATTTGTCAGCAGACTACACACAAAGTGATGACATCACATTTATGGTGTCAGTGTGCTTGGTGGGCTACAACAAAGACAAATGCCCAGATTACAGGGCCCAAGAAAAAGTTGATAATATTCTGCCATGCCAGAAGTTAGTAACAAGCACTTCGATACAGGCCATTTTTTAAGTATAAAAGTGGTGGGGATTTGGCCCACCAGCCCCAGCAAAATCCCCACCGCCGACAGACATTTGCCCCACCAGTAAGTGCCCTATGATTCCAAATTTCTCACTAAAATTGTTAAAATGTAGCAATTTGCAGTACAACTGCAGGTAAATCCATGAAATTTAAATCTATAATTCGTTGACTCTTTTATTTGTGAGAATAGTTTAATTGAAATATTTTCAACGTCACGTTTCTATGACGCAACAGTAAAATGACCTCCTCAGCCAAAATCCCCGCCGCTGAAATATGCTTAAAAAATGCCCGGCTTTGATAGTAGATCAAACATATTTAATGGTGAACTCTCCCAAGCCTCATACAATGTACAACATATTAAAATATTTGTATAACTACACTGATTCAGATAGGTAGCCAGGTAATCAAATAGTGTTCCCAAAAAGGAAAAATAAATCTACCTGGTAGATAACATGAGGATGCAGTGCTTCTACTTTCAACTGTTTGTTGTTCAACCAAGTGATTTCTTCGCATGATTTCCAACCTTCGGTTGACGCAGCAATTCTCTGTTCCACCGCATATTTGACGGTGGTTAGCCTTCTTCCGGGCAACCAGTTCAGAATGAGCGAAATGTTGGTGACTGCTTCCGGGCCAGCCAGTTCTGGGGCAGGCATCTCACCCAAGGACTCTGCAAAGATTCAACATGATTAATTACGATTAATAATAATCACAGAAAACTTGATGTTTCTTCAGGAGGCGACCATTAGATGTTAAGGAGAGCATGGAGTTTTTTTTAAATAAATGATTTCTTGCCTAATTTTGCTGATACAATAAAATATTATTATTATTGTTCAGTCTTGAAATAAATCATTTCTGCTGGGGGCATTTTTCAACATGGTGTTGTTTTATTTAGTAATGAAAAATGGAGAACGTTGTGCGTTAAAAATAAATAATTATTGTCGCGGTTACTGTGATATAAATAATTCCCCCCCTTAACATCTAATATGGTCACTCCCTTTACAGATTGTTGATTTATAATGACCGACAGACATCAACATAATTAAGTCAACTTGCGAAGTGGATCATATCAAAACTAGGTGATGAGGAGTCACTCGGAAATAGACTCAGGCCAGACTGTAAAGAATAACATATTTTCATAATCCATGGGAAATTTGAAATCAAAACATTTTGATTGGATGGCCTGTAATCAGTCACTTTTGAGACATTCCCACGGGAGGAGTTATCTCTGAACAAAAGAACCTATTTGCTTGGGGGAGACAATTGGGCTGTCACAGACTCTCAAAGACCAGCCTCTTCTGATTTCTAATTACCATACTCGCCAACTAACTTGCATCTGATTGGTCTAGGGCAGGGCCATCCTCAACAAATGTGATAAGGTCTCTTTTTTATAAGGTGTGAAGAGTTTGATCCACTGCTAAATCAGACTACTGCATGACAATTGATAAGGACGAAAACCAAAATATGATTGTAATTCATGTGTGTATTTCTGGATCCTAGCAAATGTATTTTTATGTACCAACTACATTTTCATCAGACACTATCTACTGAAACATCCAGACAGGAATTTAAATATTTTTCCTAAAGTATCTGGCCCTTTTTTATTTAAAAAATTCAATAGCTGATATAAACTAGAAATGTATGCAATTTTTTTTTCATCGATGAGACAGAGCTCGATATAGATGACAAGAAGTTACGAAATATCGCCATGAGAGCCAAGCTGCAGAGAAATATCCAAAAAGAATTTAATATTCAACTCCAAAATAATGTGGCATATTATTTCAAGTTTTGTCTATGAAATTTCATATTGAATCATTGGTATAAATTGAGATTTCCAGACTCTCAAGAGAAATTTGAAGTTATTTCATGCATGATCAGAGTCATACAGTTCTGCTCTGCAAAAACCATTACGAATGAAGTCCACATAATTTCAACAACTTCAAAAGAAACTCATTTTAGACATCAACATTGAAAAAAGAAAGATTTTCTGATATCAGACAGTAATTGTACAATTACCATCTTATTTGTCTAAACCAGACAATTGAATTGTTCCAAATATCAAACAACTCGTTCGTTCCATTTTATTGATTGTCTAAACCAAACAATTAATGGAATGGAACTGACAACTTACATAATCAAACAATCAAGTTGTTTGATACGCTGTATTTTGAACAATTCAATTGTTTGGTTTAGACTATTACTTGATTGGACATGGTGTACATTGTCAGAATGAGAAAACTTGAGAGGCAGGTTGCTTGGAACTTTCACTTTTTGGTCAGACACCATCGATTCAGAGTGAGACATCCTGCCACTGTGTGTCCTCATAGAAACAGAGTTCTTCGCAACAGAACCAGAAAATGATGGGGATTGATGGCATGACTCATGGCCCGCAATGGAAGTCGGCCCATGACTGTCATCCTCAGGCAAATGCAGTTCCCCCATGCAAAATCAGATTATAGATTTCCAAGTACACTCTAAAAAATGTCGGGACAAAATTGGTTTTTTAGATTCAAAATGGTTTTTTGAAAAACCAAATTTCAATGCAAAACCAACATGGATTTTTTAAAAAATCCATGTTGGTTTTTTGCATTGAAATTTGGTTTTTCAAAAAACCATTTTGAATCTAAAAAACCAATTTTGTCTGAAATTTTTTAGAGTGTATTACTCATACAACAGAATAAGATGTAACGATGAACTTGGAACTTGGAACGTCTTGGATGGTGACTAACCTTGCAAGAGCAGCATTAAAACAACCAATAAAGTTGTTAGGAAATTGATACACCATGATTGCCATCATTGAGGCATACAATTCACAGTCGAAACTTATTATTACCATGGCATCATTGGCATGCATGCATGATGGCAAAAACTATTCTTGTAATACTAGTTTTAAAAATGGTACTTAATTGTGCTATTTCGTTCAGCACATGAAAAAACAAAAAGTTTGTTGCCACCTGTAATGGGGTACTGTAATGTTAAAATCGCGATAACTAAGTTTGTCGCGCATTCGCATGCGAAAAAAATTGTTCGTTGACGGCTTTACACTTCGCTAGCGAAAGGAAGTTGGTCCGGGGAGTTAAATCCATAGCCCCCTCCCCAAACACACTCTAAACATTTGGTTGTCACTGTGACTAGTTTATGACTACTTTAGTTTAGGGTAGTAATGGTTGAAAAAATTGGGTAGTGACTTCCTGGAAAATCATTTTGACTGTTCTATCATAATCAAAATGACTACGTTGACTATGTAAGTGATGGAAAGGTAGTCAATTTGATCACCATCTGGTAACTTTGATTATGAGAGTGGTACAGCTTACTAATCCAATATTTGTCATTGATAACCCTTTAGCAATTTTGACCCAAGGAGTTGTCGGTTTAGGCACCAGGAATTACCACTCTAGAGTTGTCATCTTGACCAACCTGCGGTGTTTAGAGTGTGCAGTTGACAACAGCCACAACACAAAAAGCCACTGTGTTCAAGTCTGGATCCTTTGAAGAGCTGAGCCACACAACTGCTGAAGCTACTTATATGCACCTGTACATAGGAGATACTCCATCCTGTCACACTATCTCAGAGAATGGGATACCATATTCTGGAGCTCACTTAATCGGCAACACTCCCGTCTGTCTTGCTACCGATTTCTGACAAGTGACAACTGCTGTGAAAGTTTTCACCTACACAGAAAAATCTTCTTAATATATGAACAAAGAGAAAAATGTCTCCAAAAGGTCATCAACACTAGACTGAGGCTCCTGTTAGACAAAAAACTTGAAACTCATATTTGAACTCGATTTAGGATACTCCGACAGACAGATTTAGCAACCTCGTCTACACATGAATGTCACGATGATATCCACATCTCTTGGGTTCTTCACTCCTTATGCAAAAGCTTCTCGGTGGTACATATAAAGAACCCCCAGCCGTAAAAGGTTCTAAATTTGTCTAGGGTTCAATTGAATTGAAAAGGTTCAGTACTTGGTGGGAATTAAGGCCCTATGACAGGACCCCATGCTCCGAACCTGAGAGAAATTTAAGGGGTTCCATTGTTGGGAGTTCAGTGCAGCTGGCTTATTTAAATTTTGTTTTTGTTTGTTGTTGGAACCTTTTTAAAGTTGAGTAATGAACCTTATAAATAGGGTTCCTTATCAATACCAGCTTATAGAACCCTTAAAGTTTCCATATGAAACCTTTTTGTTAAGAATGTTTAAAGGTATACAATATATTATCCGTCACCTGCCTGCACTTGTGTTGGACAGCAGTTTCCATTTGGCCCATCCTTCGCCTCATTGCTGTGTGCTCCTCCTCTCCTAATTAGCCTACCAAGTGCATGACAAGTTACAAACACTTTGATATAGAATTAAAGTGGACTGTGGCACTGTGAAAATGGCACTTTGTGACTCGTGATAGCCGATGAAGTGTCATCTGCTCTACCTTCAACATGGGAAACATAGAGGCAGTTTGATTAGTCATGAGAGAGAGAAAGCCACTTGACTTCTCATAACGGATTTTAGAGTGAAAATCAGATATAATCCTTTCGTTTGGCTGTCACCAACAAGTGGGATAAGTCTCCTTCAATCAAATTAACATTGAAAGTATTGGGTTTGATCATGACAAATCATCAGCATGATGACACACGAAGTGCCATTTTCACAGTGCCACAGTCCACCCTAATTCTATATCAAAGTGTTTCACTGTAAAGTGGACTGTGGCACTGTGAAAATGGCACTTTGTGACTCGTGATAGCCGATGAAGTGTCATCTGCTCTACCTTCAACATGGGAAACATAGAGGCTGTTTGATTAGTCATGAGAGAGAGAAAGCCACTTGACTTCTCATAACGGATTTTAGAGTGAAAATCAGATATAATCCTTTCGTTTGGCTGTCACCAACAAGTGGGATAAGTCTCCTTCAATCAAATTAACATTGAAAGTATTGGGTTTAATCATGACAAATCATCAGTATGATGACACACGAAGTGCCATTTTCACAGTGCCACAGTCCACCCTAATTCTATATCAAAGTGTTTCACTGTAAAGTGGACTGTGGCACTGTGAAAATGGCACTTTGTGACTCGTGATAGCCGATGAAGTGTCATCTGCTCTACCTTCAACATGGGAAACATAGAGGCTGTTTGATTAGTCATGAGAGAGAGAAAGCCACTTGACTTCTCATAACGGATTTTAGAGTGAAAATCAGATATAATCCTTTCGTTTGGCTGTCCCCAACAAATGGGATAAGTCTCCTTCAATTAAATTAACATTGAAAGTATTGGGTTTAATCATGACAAATCATCAGTATGATGACACACGAAGTGCCATTTTCACAGTGCCACAGTCCACCCTAATTCTATATCAAAGTGTTTCACTGTAAAGTGGACTGTGGCACTGTGAAAATGGCACTTTGTGACTCGTGATAGCCGATGAAGTGTCATCTGCTCTACCTTCAACATGGGAAACATAGAGGCTGTTTGATTAGTCATGAGAGAGAGAAAGCCACTTGACTTCTCATAACGGATTTTAGAGTGAAAATCAGATATAATCCTTTCGTTTGGCTGTCACCAACAAGTGGGATAAGTCTCCTTCAATCAAATTAACATTGAAAGTATTGGGTTTAATCATGACAAATCATCAGTATGATGACACACGAAGTGCCATTTTCACAGTGCCACAGTCCACTCTAATTCTATCAAAGTGTTTGGCTGTAAGCTCCAATCCTCCATGCATCATCCCCTTCATCATTGGCGGCAGATATCACCTCTGACCGCATACATTTCGATATTATCCAAATATGAATTGGTGGACAGGTAAATGTAAAAGTCCAGGGTGTGCCTCCTTTGGGATATCATTCCAAAAATAGTGCTGCAGATGCAGCAGGACACTTCTCACTGTTCAATCAGAATTTAAAAATGACTATTGAAAATGTCATTGATGTCACAAAAACTTACACTGGTGTGTCAGGCCATGGCAATATATCTAAATTATTATCCAAAAATAGCAAGAATGTTTTCCAAAGGCCCTTCTGAACTACATGTATATCTATATTATCTACCAACAGTGGAGTGAGTGAACTCCTAACTTGATTGTTTCAAAGGAAGCCCTCCAGCTGAGCAAACACACCAACCCGCAGCAGACAGAGGCAAGTCTATCAAGGCTGTCATGTATAATGTACACTGCCGAACACTTCCATAGCTTGAAATTTCTAAGCAACATCAGCTAATGGAAAGCAACTTAATTTGTCAGAGAGCAGTTTGGGCTGAAAGGTCCCTAATTACCCGTGGGAGGAAGATAATAGTCCAGACATAGAGCAAACCATTCCCATTGCCTCCCACAGCAGTTCAATGTTACTTAGCTGAAGGGGAACCACACATTTGACCATAACTACCCATCAATTCAGCTGTAGAGGAACACAAAAATTAGGCTTTAATATACATTCAAGAATTTCAAGTCATTCAATCTCACGTTGTGTAGTCGAAAAAGGGATTATTACGGAATCCACCAATAAACTTCAATATATAAAGGCATCCGTGTAATCATGAGAGGTGCCGAGGCCAAGTGGATAAGGTGCTTGCCTGGCAACTGAGATGCTGCAGGTTCGACTCCTAGCCGTGGCAAGGTGGAACTGAACAGATTCTCCATTTTTAAACCAATGCTTCACTTCACCCAGGTGTAAATTATGGGTAATTGGCTACTGGTAGTGATGGCGATTGTAGAGTGACTTAGCATTGTGTGTGCTGGAAATGCATGGCTACCTGGCTGTATACTCTCCCGGGGTTTGAGAAGGGCTCATGCTTGAACAGGCCTGCCAAGGGTGAAACTGTAAAGTCTGTTGAGATCGACTTCGTCGGAGTAATGGACTGTAAAAAGTTTTACATTCACATTTACATAGACTGAATTACCCTTATTCACGTTTTTGTTATAACTTAAATCATGAATTGCCGTTTATAAGCCAAACAGGTGCAGCTAAAATATTATGTACATAGCCATAGGCGTATGGCGCGCGAGATTTTTGGGAGGGCGAGCGACATTTGCCCGAATTTCAAGATCTAGATTTAACACCATTTCAAATAAAATTGCTTGGAAATCATTAATTTTCAATAGAGATTATTTAATCATCCGCCCAAATTTTTTAGCCTTTTTGCCCGGATCTTGCTGTTTCCCAAACTTTTGGCCCCCCCTTGCTGTTTCCCAAACTTTTGCCCCCCCCCTCCGATACGCCTATGTACATAGCAAATCACTGATAACCTTTATTGAACCATTTCTGGTTTAATATGGAAACATGAAAATAAGGATGGGTCTACAGGTTTGCCTGGTGATACTCATTGTTACTCCACTTTTTCATTGATGCTTTTAAAAGGTGCCCTGGTGCCTCACTCAGTAACACCGGTTCACCAGATGATGGTTTTTATCCTAACAACAAACCTTTTTGTGTGTCTGTGAACATGGCAAACTTTTTTATCGCAATTTTAACATTACAATAAACGAGCTATTTGTGGAAACAATTAAAAAAAAAAAAAAATCATTCTAATTTTATAAATCTCACCTTATAAAAAAAAAAAGACCTTATCACATTTGTTAAGAATGGCCATGTCCTAGACCAATCAGATGCAAGTGAGTTTCTGGGTATGGTATAGAAAACAGAAGAGGCTGGTCTTTGAGAGTCTGTGACTGCCCAATTGTCTCCCCTACGCCAGTAGGTTCTTTTGTTCAGAGATAACTCCTCCCGTGGGAATGTCTCAAAAGTGACTGATTACAGGCCATCCAATCAAAATGTGTTTATTTTAAATTTTCACATGGATTATGAAAATATGTTATTCTTTACAGTCTTGCCTGAGTCTATTTCCCTGACTGATAAATCTATGCTTAAAAAGGGCACATCTTATGCTGACAAAAATTGCGCAACTTACTCCGGTCTCCCATACTGGAGTGCAGTTAGTGCATGACTCGGGTCTGGGAGACCACTTACGAAAGTTCTCTCATGTAATACGTATTTCCAACTTTCAATATTTCAGACCATATTATATCCGCAGCGGGCCTCCTCCGTGACTCCATACCAGCCAAATGCCTGACTAAAATTATACTAGACACAGTTATAAATACGTAATTGATCATTCTTCCCACCTATGAAGGTTTCAATTGAATTTCTCAATGATGTCTAGAACTTGAGTTCTTGTGAAATTTTATTTAAAAATACCATTCCTTCCATCCTAAAATATTCTTCATTGCCAAATTATTGTCATGCTTAATGCTTTCAATATCAAATTCTTTCAAATTCTTTCAATATCATTTAATTCAAAGACTGTCTCCGTGGGACTGGAAATCGGAAGCAACGGGCAGCACCAGAGTATTTTTGTGTGCCGTTCTCCTCCTGCCATATCATATTCATTCATTTTTATTTATTTAAATATATTTATACACAAGTACAATTTCAGTAAATAACTGTTTTTAAAAAATTGGTCCTGTGACAAAGAAACTAACACATATGTGCGGAACCTTTATGAAACTTATAAATCATACTTATGATGTAATATGGAACCTTTTTCTCTTTGGGGTTCTAAATGGAACCATATTATTGTTTGTGAGGAACCTTTATGAACTTCATAATGTAATGTGGAATCTCTTCTCTGTCTGAGCATCTGAATGGGGTTCTTAAACCTCAATGAACCTTGAGTCCAGCATGGGTTGCCCGGGCTGCTAAAGGAACCAGGTTGCAGAGGAGGATCCAGTGGGCCTAGCCCCCCCCCCCTATAGACTACTGAGAAAATATGGAGCAATGCGGTTCGGTGTATGTCGAAGTGACATCCATGCGGGCCCGCGAATGCTGAAAAGATGGCCTGTCTGGATCCACTGCTGGAGTGCTTGAGGTTAGCTGCACAGCACACCACCAAGGCCCTTAATATTGAAATTTAGCCAAATTCTCTTAATAATAATAAATCAAACACTGATTCTACCGTTTGATGAAGAAACAACAGAGGCCTAATACAATGTAGGCCTAAATCTATCTTAACAAGATTAGTGTCAGGCATGAGGTACTGGTGGCAACGTGGATAGTGGTGGAGCAACAGGCCTGCCTTGCAGTACACTGAATGTACCAATAGTATTATGTAGACGCTAGTCAGGTACTTCATACAACCACTGATGGGTACGCACGACGGCTCTATTTATTTTTGAACAACAGTCAACTTACTGGTTCAAGTAGAACAGTACAACAACAACTTACATGTAGTTACTAGTCAAGTTTGTATACTGGCCACTGTGAACACTTTCCACTCTCCCATCCATCATTTATGAACGGTGACCTCTCTATGCAATATCCAATACACCCCACCTCCCTTTCTTTTCTCCTTGTCCCAATGTTTTTCTGAGGTTGAGGCAGAATGGTCCATTCGGGTTTTTGTACCTCAAACTACAGGTAGGAGACCTCTGACAGGTAGGAAGGTCAAGGTGGGTACAAGCTTGGTCATAAATATGGAATACATTTTGTGAGAATATGTCGGCGTATTATTGTAAATTTGGTAGTTTGTAAGCCCAGATATCCCTTCGGGGGCGCCCAATAGATCTTCAGAGCGTACAGCGCGAGAGTACGTCCGACAAGATGACATTTTGCCTTGTAGTTCAGCTCCTGTTAAACTTGGGAGCTTAGGTAGATGGCTTGTCTGATACCCCTATTACCTGACCTCTTCCCTATTTGGCAATTAAATAACTGAGGTATAATGGTAGTGCTACACAAGTTGCTAAAGTGTCAAATCTGTAAATCTGACTTTTGCCCCTATACCGAAAACTGAAACCACAAATTGATGCAGGTAATACGCTGGAAGTGTTTTTAGGGCTTTAGGGAGGACTCGGGGTAATTACAATTCACTTGTAACCATTTTTTGTGGGGTCAATTCCGATATTTTAAATTTTGTTCGGGCTATTTTTAGCAAAAAAAGCCACATTCTGATTCCCAACATTTACCCAGAAATGGCTACATCTTACATTTTAAATATAAGCAACCTGTTTATGGTGTTTCATGTCCAAAATGGCCTTCAAAGAAGATTTAAGTATGCCACTGAGCCTTCTGAAACCAAGGAAGCTGACTCAGGCCAAAAAATGGTCTAAAAACATGCGAAGTGGCTGAAAATATGCATTTTCATAAAAGCCGGGGTGGCCCGGCACAATTGGCATGTCACAAATTAATTTTTGCACCAATTTAATTTTTTGGCCGTAACCAACTTTCTATACCACTGGCATATTGAAATTCCAAAAAAAGCCTTTTTCAGCCCACTCTACTTCCCGCCTTCCGATTCGCTTGTGCCTGATATCTATCCAGAGGATGAGTCAAGTGACCCACAACATTAATAATTACATTATTCGACCTTGACCTTTGATTTGTTATTGTTGGTACTTCGTCTTCCTTTTTGTTTTTTGTTTTTGTTTTTTTGACATAAATATATTATGCATATGTACCTCTTTTCTTTTAACCTTTTTACCCTTGCCTAAGTGTACAGAAAAGACTGATTGGATACCATTGCTGTAGCTGGCTGCTAGCATAATATTAAAATTGACATTCCACTACTGTAGCAGGGTGTAGCAGCTGTCAACGTTTTGTTTATCCTTTGCAAACCAATATCACTCCTCTGAGGTGTGCTTTCCAAACATTTGGCTAAATCCCAACTTGTCACACCTTTCAATGGCTTCAATTAATATGGATTCGAAGTATGTTGGTGCAAAGTACACACAGGTAGGCCTACACAAAGGAGAATCATCCAATACAAGAGAGATGAAGTGATGATTGGTCTGACATCCATTCAATCTCCAGTTTTATTTTCATTCTCTCCATCCAGACATTTATATGCAATAATAAGCAAATTTGCAAAACAAACTTAACCCATGGTGCATTTGTGCTTCCAGACTTGCCTCAGCAATGTCAGCATGTACAAACAACCTGTCATCCTTCACATAAATAAATTAAAATACCATAATAGCAAAATAAATATTTCTGGATGATTTAAGAATACCTGCTAGTGTATACCAGTGTACATTGTATCCCTTGTGAAAGCTTGTTGACAACTTGCTGGCTTCAGGACCTGGTACACACTACATAACCTACCTGGATAGATTAAAGGATTTGAAAATATTTTCAAAGGACCTTACCTGCCAGGTGGGCCGAGTAGATCTTCAGTCCAATGCTGCATCCTGCTACACATGGTTGGACCTGCAGTAAAATGAGTTGTTTGTAAATAATTTGCACACTTGTACTGTTTGCATTAAAATTGAAGAAAAAATATCAATGAAATAAATTGATCTACTTACGTAGTAAACAGATGTTCCATTCTGGAATGAAAAAAATATGCAAAATTGTATTTATTGGTGTAAATGATTATCCGGTAAGAAATATATAAATCTGTATTTTTTATCAGTTCAATATTGTTCCAAGAAGTTTTACAAGTGGTGTTTCTATTCGGCAGTTCAAAAAACAACTAGACACCTGAACTGGGATACTAAGAATAACTTACACAAATATGGTCACAAGAGCTCTTCAATGCTTCTTGCCATTTAGTGCAACCAGTTGAACACTGAAACAAAAAATAAAACGAATTTTAGACAAAAATGATAAAAATAACTTTTAAAAATGTGCAGCATAGCAAATGCTGCATTGATCAAGCCACAAGGGGTTCCAGAGTGTGGACTTCAAACACTACCAGAATTTGGCCAGAGTTGCATGTTTTATTCAAAATAATCATAAAGATTTATAATCTGAGTTACTAGAGTCAGGGATGGTAAATCCGTCCAGGAGGGTAAATCCGTCCACCCTCTAATATAGGCATACAATCACATTTATTACAGTTGTGTGAGTTTTAAAAGCAAGAGAAACACGTTTTTCAACTGATTGTGCCGTGTTTTTGTATTGATAGCATTTCAAATGATATTTCAGGTCCATTTAAAACAGAGGACAAAATACAATGGAAACCTGTGACGTCATCACAGCCATTTTGTGTAGTGGATGGCAATAATCTTGTTGGCCTTTTTCCATCAACAAAAAAAGAATTGGAAGTAAAAAATTGATGATTGAGATTAAGAATTTTATTATTTTTGTAAGATTTGTTAAATTAACTTTATTGCAACATCTGGAAAGGAGATACTATGGAAATAAAAGTGGACGGAATTGCCATCATTATTTTAAAATTGGCTTGAATAGGTGATTGTAAATCCGTCCACCCACTTCAAATGGGGTTTTAAAGTACTTTTATGACTTTTAATATCTATAAATGGCATAACACTGATCAAAGAAACTATATTGAGCAATTAGACCACTTGATTGGGCTTAAAGGGTTTTTCAATTATAATTGAGGCAGTAAATTGAAATTCTTGATTGTCAACTTGACCATTCTAATTTAATTCTTCTGCTATAAGTGCATTCAGCATCCTATTATTCTACAATCCACACAAAATCCTTTCTGAAAGTAAATAAATTGCAACATTTGAAAAAATAACAAGATATGATAAGTTTGTACTGATTTAAGCCCTGTGGACGGATTTACCATCCTTGCTGGACGGATTTACCAGCAGGGTGGACGGATTTAGATGCCCTGACCTTCATTTTTTGTTGCCATGGTTTCAGCAAAAATATTTAAATATTTGACTTTTTTTGGCTGCTGATGATAGTACGGAATAAACCCCTTCCAAGGGACTAATTTTTATTTTCATATCTACTCCCATTGTCCTGGGAATATAGTATTAGCCAAAAGTGGACGGATTTACCCTACTTGACTCTACCAGTGCAACAGCCTATCTGTGTGACATCTTGTACAGCGACTTATTCTATCAATGCACATCCCATCTGCGTTACAACAACTGTTTTGTGTGAGATCTTGTGCAGCATCTACCAATGCACATCCCATCTGAGTGACAACAACTGTTTTGTGTGAGATCTTGTGCAGCATCTACCAATGCACATCCCATCTGTGTGACAACAACTGTTTTGTGTGAGATCTTGTGCAGCATCTACCAATGCACATCCCATCTGTGTGACAACAACTGTTTTGTGTGAGATCTTGTGCAGCATCTACCAATGCACATCCCATCTGTGTGACAACAACTGTTTTGTGTGAGATCTTGTGCAGCATCTACCAATGCACATCCCATCTGAGTGACAACAACTGTTTTGTGTGAGATCTTGTGCAGCATCTACCAATGCACATCCCATCTGTGTGACAACAACTGTTTGGTGTGAGATCTTGTGCAGCATCTACCAATGCACATCCCATCTGAGTGACAACAACTGTTTGGTGTGAGATCTTGTGCAGCATCTACCAATGCACATCCCATCTGAGTGACAACAACTGTTTTGTGTGAGATCTTGTGCAGCATCTACCAATGCACATCCCATCTGAGTGACAACAACTGTTTGGTGTGAGATCTTGTGTAGCATCTACCAATACACATCCCATCTGTGTGACAACAACTGTTTTGTGTTTGATCTTGTGCAGCATCTACCAATGCACATTCCATCTGAGTGACAACAACTGATTTGTGCAAGATCTTGTGCAGAATCAATCAAAGCACATGCCATCCGAGTGACAACAACTGTTTTGTTTTTGATCTTGTGCCACCTCTATCAAAGCACATCCTATCAGTGTGACAACAACTGTTTTGTTTGAGATCTTGTGCAGCATCTACGAATGCACATCCCATCTGAGTGACAACAACTGTTTTGTGTGAGATCTTGTGCAGCATCTACCAATGCACATCCCATCTGAGTGACAACAACTGTTTTGTGTGAGATCTTGTGCAGCATCTATCAATGCACATCCCATCTGAGTGACAACAACTGTTTTGTGTGAGATCTTGTGCAGCATCTACCAATGCACATGCCATCTGTGTGACAACAACTGTTTTGTGTTTGATCTTGTGCAGCATCTACCCATGCACATCCCACATGTGTGACAACTGTTTTGTGCCAGATCTTGTGCAGCATCTACCAATGCACATCCCATCTGAGTGACAACAACTGTTTTGTGTTTTTCTACGAATGCACATTCCATCTGAGTGACAACAACTGTTTTGTGTTTGATCTTGTGCAGCATCTACCAATGCACATCCAATCTGAGTGACAACAACTGTTTTGTGTGAGATCTTGTGCAGCATCTACTGATGCACATGCCATCTGTGTGACAACAACTGTTTTGTGTTTGATCTTGTGCAGCATATATCAATGCACATCCCATCTGAGTGACAACAACTGTTTTGTGTGAAATCTTGTGCAGCATCTACCAATGCACATCCCGTCTGAGTGACAACAACTGTTTTGTGTGAGATCTTGTGCAGCATCTACCGATGCACATGCCATCTGTGTGACAACAACTGTTTTTTGTTTGATCTTGTGCAGCATCTACCAATGCACATCCAATCTGAGTGACAACAACTGTTTTGTGTGAGATCTTGTGCAGCATCTACCAATGCACATCCCATCTGTGTGACAACAACTGTTTTGTGTGAGATCTCATGCAGCATCTATCAATGCACATCCCATGCTTCCCATCTGTGTGTGACAACAACTGTTTTGTGTGAGATCTTGTGCAGCTTCTACCGATGCACATGCCGTCTGTGTGACAACAACTGTTTTGTGTTTGATCTTGTGCAGCATCTACCGATGCACATGCCATCTGTGTGACAACAACTGTTTTGTGTGAGATCTTGTGCAGCATATATCAATGCACATCCCATCTGAGTGACAACAACTGTTTTGTGTGAGATCTTGTGCAGCATCTACCAATGCACATCCCATCTGAGTGACAACAACTGTTTTGTGTGAGATCTTGTGCAGCATCTACCAATGCACATCCCATCTGTGTGACAACAACTGTTTTGTGCAAGATCTTGTGCAGCATCTATCAATGCACATCCCATCTGAGTGACAACAACTGTTTTGTGTGAGATCTTGTGCAGTATCTACCAATGCACATCCCATCTGAGTGACAACAACTGTTTTGTGTGAGATCTTGTGCAGAATCTACCAATGCACATCCCATCTGAGTGACAACAACTGTTTTGTGTGAGATCTTAATATGCAGTGCTCTACCAATGCACATCCCATCTGAGTGACAACAACTGTTTGGTGTGAGATCTTGTGCAGCATCTACCAATGCACATCCCATCTGAGTGACAACAACTGTTTTGTTGGAGATCTTGTGCAGCAGTTACCTATGTAACAGCCTATCTCTGTGAAATCTTCTGCAGCAGATAAACCGGTGTAACAGAGTTCTGTACAAAAAGTGCCCATTTACACATTGTACTCGTGCAACAGCCTTTCTCTACGAAAACTGGAACTGATGTGACAGAAACTCTTTGCAACAACTTGGCACTACTGGGTCAGAGTACAGACGGTAGCATTGGTTTTCTTTTGTATAATTCCATTTAGACATTGCAAGACTATACAATCTTCTCAAAGACCATTATTTCCCATCGGATAACACCTGGCAATCACAGTAACAACCAGTGCTGAGCAGACAGTAATGCAGATTGCAGAGACGAAGATCTTGCCAGAGTCAGTCTAACTTTTGGTGCAGCAATGGGGGTGATGGATGGGCTGTGAAGGACTAACAGATCACTGAGGAGTTTCATAAATCGCTGGCATTAGTGATTACACGAGATGTTGTTTAGGTTGTGCATCTGTGCCAGGTAGTTTGCAGCCCAGGAGAAGCAGGATCCAGGCAGAAGCCATTTGAGAAAAGCATCATGCCAATCCAGGATTAGAGGTGAAGACAGATGCTCCATTGGCCCAGCAAGTCAAGGTTTTAATCTAATTTATATATTCATTCCCCTTCCTTGGTATACCTTTGGTAAGTTAGGAATTTTTTTTTAATTATAGAGGGTTAGCTTATACTCAGATAGAAGGTGCAAAGGATATATATAGCTGAACTTCAAGAATAGGAAATTAGAGTGTCACTGAGCTCTATGGATGCTGTTAGTAAGTTGCCATGCAGGTAGATAATTCGACACATCATGCCCGGAAGTATTGTCATCAATAATTGACCACCACGCTTTGCATCATCCTTTTGTATAGATGGAATGGTCATGTATCTATATGCACTCGGTGCATTAATTAAGACAATGAAAGGACACAGCAATGTGGAGAAGGATGATTGAAACCACTCTCCAACATAAGTCCAGGTGACCCATGCCAGAACTGGAATCAAACCCGGCACCCGTACAGCGATGGAAAGCCCAAAATGCTACCAAATGAGCTAACTCCTCTCTGCGCATCATTGTGTATTACAGCGATGCACTTTGATAAAGAAAAAATGAGGATCAGTTCACTGTGAAAAATGCACTTTGCGATTCATGATAGCTGCATGACGAAGTGTCATCTTCTATACTTTCAACTTGGGAAACATAAATGATTAGTCATGATGAAGAGACGGCCATTTGACTTGTCATAACTGATTTTGGATTGAAAATCAGATGCATGATCCTTTTGTTTGGCTATCACCAACAAGAGGGATAAGTCTCCTTAAATCGAATTAACATTGAAAGTATTGGGTATGATCATGACAAATCATCTGTATGATGACACACGAAGTGCCATTTTCACAGTGCAACAGTACACTCTTTTTCGGTATCAAAGTGCATCGCTGTAATGATAGCAGACTGTAGAGCAAGTGCTACATTTTTCAAAGCAACTGTAGCACCAAATGGCACCCATCATGTATATATTTTTCATTATTTGGCATGTTCACGAATTCGTGGAGGTGTAAAAAGGAGCATGTACGAATTCGTGGACATGAAAAAACGAGCATAGGTGCTCGTCTACATGTAAAAACTAACACTCGTGAATGTGTTTTATTATTCATTTGTGTATCTGCCAATACTAACATTCGTGGAAGTGCTATATAATTAGGGTTTAGTGTTAAAATTAGGTTTAGAGTTAGTTTTAGCCAAGTTTAAGGTTGCAATGTTCGTAATTACACATACACAAATTCGTGAATAGCAATATTTCACAATTACACGAATGCTAAATTTGTGTATATGTTCGTTTTTGCAGCTTTGCAAATTCGTGTACATGCCAAATTGTGAAAAATACCTCCACCCATACGCTTAAGCGCTGATGAGCAGTTTACTGAAATTAGCGCTATATAAATCCATATTATTATTATATATTATATATTATTATTACTTCCAATGACATTTCATGGCAATGTCACTGTGCATGAGAGAGCGACTGCTGCAAAAGATGGCCCTTCACGGGAGATGAGGATGGAGTGAGGCTGAAGCAGGGATGCTGACAGAAGAAAGCTGCAACACTAACACTTCCTGACACGGAGCTTGACACTACCATATCACCTTGCGGGTTGAAGCACTTGATAGGGCACGCAGGAACCAACTGCATGATATCTATAAGATCCATGCATATACCGACCGTGGATGATGTGGTCGCTCCATGCAAAAAGAAAGTTTGTGCTAAGCCATCGATCTGATTATACTTCTATCTATCTATCTATCTATCTATCTATCTATCTATCTATCTATCTATCTATCTATCTATCTATCTATCTATCTATCTATTTTATAATCTATTTATTTGAGGAAAATATATCCATCAGGTACTGAGGGGTCAAGGTGTGTCACTGCAAGGTTGTGGCCCCAGAGGCCCTGATGTTGTATTTAGCTGCACCACGTGGGTCCAGGTAGGCCCCTGGATAGCCCAATAGAGCATGGCCCATCAGGGGAAGTAAACTACCCAGGAGCAACTATCAACAGATACACACATTGCAGCCATTGGCGCACATCGCTGGCAGACACAACACGGCAACAGAAAATGCATGTATAGTTTAGTATACTAGATAGGTGCATAGTCACAGTAATTCAGTGAAGATCAAGGAAATGGAAAAATGCTATCAAATCAATCAATAAAATGAACATTGATTGCGTATACGAAAATTCACACATGCATCTTTTAAATATCTCTATATTTATTGTATACGTTGCCATTATATTAAAGAGGTAAGATGATGCAACAACTGGGCCTCTAGAGCCACAACCTTGCAGTGACACACCTTTGACCCCTCGGTACCTGACAGACATATTTTCCTCAGATAGATAGATAGATAGATAGATAGATAGATAGATAGATAGATAGATAGATAGATAGGTAGTTAGATAGATAGAAGGAAATAGGAAATAAGGAAGAGATGGATAAATAGATAGATAGATGCAGTACACAAAATACCACAGAAACAAATATCACTGAGCACTTAAAAAAATTGGGTATGAGTATCGAACTCAATGATCTATAACGCATGGAAAGTTTTTTCAGGGCAGTCTTTAATAATTATTATAATTTATTATGATGGTAAGGTTTGAAGAGTTTATGAAGAATGTTTACTGTATGTTCGAAGCCCAGGTGGGGAACCCAAAATTTTCAGGACCGTCACAAGCAAAATCCCTAAGATGGATGTCATTCGGATGATATATGTCAAATTGGCAGCCCTTAATTGTCCCCCATGCTATGCTACATATATGGGGGATTGTACTTTTAGTCTCCGTGTCATGGCGTCCATCAAATATCTCAAACACCACACCATGCACAACGCTCATCCTTTCCCAACATTCAAAGACCCCCCTAAACTTGTCAAATCTTACCATAAATCAATAAATATCATAACCATTTCCACATCCCAAATACTTTTTCCTGTGCTTTTGGCCTGCAGCCATGTTATTTTTAAAAGCTAACTCCACCCCCAGGTGTCTCCACATCCTTACATGTATGCACAATTGTGCTCCTGGTGGAAATATTTGGCATAACTAAAATTGGAATTCTGGTGGGTATAGGTAGATGTGTAGGGCATGGGGGATATGGAGGCAGTATACCTGCTCTTGTTGTATCAGTGTCTGTGCTGGGCAAGTATTTAAAAGATCTCTGACATGGGGAAAAAGTGTAACATGTTGAGGACTCCGCTCACTCTCCCATCTTGTCAATCAACCCTCGTGAGCGCCCAGAACTGGGCTGAGAGGGCTGCACTTACCATATATCTATCTATCTATGTATCTATGTATCTGTCTATCTATCTATCTATCTATAGGCCTATGACAAACATACATGCTTTTCATCAATGATACATTTTTGTGTTTTTGCATATTCTAGTTTATATAATAAATTTTAAATTAAAAAGCAGTGACATTTTACATTTGCAACATCAGTCACGCCGGTACCATAGAACGGGGTGACTTTGAACAGTCCGGGGTGACTTTGAACGCTTTTCTGAAAAAGATTGATCCTCTGAGAATGGAAAAGTAAATAAGATACTGGAAGCTTATATACCGTACAAGGGTAGCTTATTTAATTTTGCATTCACAGAAGATCAATCTTTTTCAGAAAAGCGTTCAAAGTCAGCCCGGACTGTTCAAAGTCACCCCGTTCTACGGTATAGAAATAGCGAGCCAAAAAAGTGTGTTGCCAATCGCGATGGGGTCAGGACTCAGGGCTGCGATCAATGCAAATCATTAAATTTTTTTTTTCTTAAATTTTTACATTTTGTTGAATAAATCTGGTCCCAGAGCAAGAGACAATGCGACTTTCAAATTCTTAGCATCTCTTCTACTTGTAGTGCATGAGTACAAGCTTAACCTGACCTGTTGGAAGAATTTGCCACAAGCAATTTTCTGTGTTATTGTTTGGAGATTATTTTCAGGATGAAATGTTGGATCTTACAGTGATAATAATTAGAGTAAAAGAAGAACACACCATCATAAATGAGACAGAGCATTGTAAACAGAATTGGGGCAGCAAAAAGACTTCATAAGAAGAAACCTGATATATACTGTACTGGGCCCCATATTTATATATATGTATGCATAGGTTTGTGTAAGATATCACACTCCAGGCCTTGATTTTTTTTTTCAGATTTTTTTTTCACCCTCCCTACTTGCTACGAGTTCCTACGGGGCAGGCAGGCAGCAGCAACATCACTGTCACCCGAGATCATTGGCTCTGACTTTGAATCATGCAGCATTCCTCCTCCCTTCCCTGGTGATTACAAGTAATCCTTGGAATTAGCTGTGGACGACAGGTGAGTTACACGCTGTCTGCTGCTAAATTGGTCTTTTACTTGCAGTGGCAGCAGAGAGACTGGGAGAGAGAAGAGGAGAGGCAAGAGGAGAGAGAAGAGAGGGCAGAGAGTCAGAGACTAGGAAGAAAACCTGCCATCGCAAGACATGGGTAGGATTCTCACACTTTTCATTCCCGGGAAAGGGTACCTGCTCCTCAAGAAATATTCCAAAACACTCTTGAGAAGTTCTGCGTGCAAAAGATTCTTCCTAACTTCTTTCGTAATAGGCCATAACTTGCATTGAGAATTTCAGATGAAGCCAGTTTTCCATGCACTCTTCCCTCAGTTCCCTGGCTCTGCAAATTGAGCCAGAAATATCATTTCAATATGGATGGCATAGTTATAGACCACGTTGGTTTAAAAGGAGTTGCATGATGTGCAGCTCAAATGTGTCTGCCAAATTTCCTGCATTACTATCGTGTGCGAACTTCTATTGAAATTGTGACAGAATTACTCGACTAACTGGAAAGATGACAATGGTCGAAAGTTTGGAAATGTTATATAATGCAGATCTCCAGTCTGATTCAAAGTTTTCAAATTCGGTATAACTTATGAAGCTCATGTATACTGCCTCTGCCTCAACCAGAGAAGAGTACACCAAGGCAGGACCTGAGCTGCCAGTTGATGGCAGTATAAACAGGCCTTGTATTTGTTTAAATGTTTTACGTTTCAGGTCTTGAGAGTGACAGGCCTAGGCCGTGAGAAATGGAAGCAGCAGAACAAGGACCAGGAGCAAGAACCAGCATTCTCACAGCCACAGGTGCTTCTGGAGAACTGCAGTAGACAAAAAAAACCTCTCATTACACCAGAACAACTCTAACAACCATATTTTACAACCGCAGTCAGCATCTTTCCGATTGCATGCCATTTGCCATTAAAGTTAAACTGCCTCCAGAGTTCTACGCAATATTGCTATAAAAACCGTTAAAATGAACGGGGTAAGTTGAAAAATGTGCCTCGGGAGAGAATATGGATATTATTACAGGTGTCGGCAGTGAGGCTGGGTTCATCCGGGTGCAAAATGTAAAGAAAACACCACAACTCTATTCCTTCCATTCAACGTAACACGTCTGCTTCTAATGTCAGAAAAACGTCATCCCATCTGCTCTTGATTTCGGACCTTTGAACAATTAGCAGATATTCTTTCAAATCGGGCGCGCTTCCTATTAGCCGCTCAGCCCGTTTGTTTGGCTAGCCATTGGGTTACACAAAAACTGAGTCTGGGCTGCCCTGCCCTGGTGGAAAGGACAATCGGAAGCAGCAGAGGATTCTGGGAGTAAATATTTTCCCGCGCAGGTCATTGATTCTCTAGCTGCAATGCTGTGCACTGTTGAGAAGGAATCTTGCTTTCTTGTAGTGGCTTGTAAGCTGCAACCGATAGAGTGACAGCCAAGTTTACATGAGCGATAAACAGGGAATCTGGTCTAATCAGCCGCATGGACAGGATAGGTGGACCTGATCCAAGGCTCGTCTGGTTTTCATCGGCCTTCATACGTGTCTAACATTATTGTTCCGAAGCAACCAGGCACCACGGGGTCCAAAATTATCTGCATCAGAAGCCAGCATCATGTCATAACAAGAGCATGAATTGAGAGCCACTTGCACAATCATTCGATCATCATGCGTTAACGGTCTCTTAACTATGGATCTGCCTGATTACCACTAAAAACACAAGCACAAATGCTCCATTGACTGACTTAATGATTGACAGTTAATATTATTCCACCATTTAGAACACTAGCCATGTATGCTCTTCGATGAAAATTACAATTCACAAAAATATAACTGTTGACTGTTGTGTGTTGACTGGATCTGCATGTATACAGCCAAGCAAATTGTAGGAATTTACATAAGTTTGACACAAGATGACTGCCTTATGGCAAATGGCGTTCAATCAATATATACTTGTAGACAAATGTGGTCCACTAGAATATATGTAATCTGCCCTGTCAGAAGAGAGCAACAAGCAATAGGTATGTGATCTTGGCTAAAAACACTGTTGAAACGGCCGTGGAACTGCAATTGCGACAAGCCCTCCGTAGCATTTATGAGAAGCCGCAAAGTGTCAGGCATCACGTCTTTTAAGTGTGACACAAACGTAGTGTGTCATTTTCCATCTTGAAATAACAACATAATATGTTTTTCTGAAGCTGCTTAATGTTTTTTGCTATGTGTACCTGCATATCTATAAAAGATTGTAACAATCGCAATTTTTACAACCGAAGCCGCATGAATCGCTCTGGCTTTCTGATCCAAAATGCGGTTCATGATATAAGATTCAGTATTATGGGATCACCCAAGGAGGAGCTTCAAAACTTATAATTATAAGAAATCTTTATTCTTCCTGAAATCATATGACCATGAGCTACGGCAATTAATGACGCCATGCAGTTGGTTGAGATTGATAGCATTGTCAAATTGACACAAAGGGTCTTGACAAATTTAGAAACCAATCAGATAGTCATTGGCAAGGTTTCGAAACATGCTGGGACTCTGTTGATGATGTTGTCCTCCCATTGTGCAAGTGATCCAATAAATATTTGAGGATTTCCTCGCTTGATAAAGGGGTGTCTTTATTTCTACCTGTGTGAATGTATCTTAAATCTGTCATTTATATATGTGTGCAAAATTTCAAATGTTGTCTTTGATAAGTATGTGTATATATTTTTATCCATTAATATGTTAATTGAAGAAGCATTGTATAAATTAATTTTTTGGGCATATAGGGGGGAGGGGGTGCACCCACCTTCGGGTCATGGCAGAAATTCTGCTCGGGTGCCCTCCAGCACAACATTGTAAATATTCTACTTTAAACTATTGATAAATGAATAACTAATGTATATATATTGTAAGTACATATGTTGTGTAAATAAATTTATCCAATCCAAATCCAAGTCCAGTGGATAAAACATGCATAAAGCCATGGGGTGGTGAGAGAGGGGCAAGGTGGAACTACAACTAGAGCTCTCTGGAAGCTTGTAGAGCACTTCTCTAAACTGCTGTCAGAGTTGTCTGAGTTGGGAGCACCACTGGAAGTAGCAGAGTGGGGCCTGGGGGCATCTCACCTGCCCTTTTTACGTACTTACCCTGCACTGACCGAGGTCAGACCCTCCACTCCACAGGTCTGTGCACCCAAAGAGTGCAGCTTTCTTAGCCTTGCTTTACGAGCACTCAACTCCTGGACCTGATTCATCAACACATCATTTGGTCAGTGCTGAGTAAGACCTGGGAGTTTTCTTGTGGGTGTATGACTGCCCTCTGCTGATCTCTGCTGCCCTCAGAAAACAGCCAATATGAAGCTAATTATTATAAATGTGCCTCTGCTGGGGCTACTTCTGCAAATGGCTGATGGGTTATGACAGAGGGGGTGAGCTGTGGCCTGCAACCTGCTCTGTTCAGAGTCTGTTGGCAAAGGAGCAGGACCAGATCAAAAGAAGCAGGACGCTGCAACTCCAGGACCAGGAGCTAACAGCTTCAGCAGCTGTAGAAACATCTTGCTAGTTGTTCAGTCCTGTTGCTTGGCCCTGTAGCCTGTAGCCTATCCTGTAGCCTGGCCTGTTGGCTGGTGCAAGAACAAGCCCATCATCAGGCCAGGTATTAGCTGAAAGCAGTTCACCACTGCTCACAGTGCTCAGGGTGAGATGCCAGTGCTAAACTTAGCTGAGCTGCCAAAGCTTTCCTTACTACCACAGCATCTTCCCACTTCCAGGGCCAGTCTCATTGTTACAAGATAAACAGAGACACTTGCTGGAAACAAAAAGGAGGCGGTGAACTGCTCCACTCGAAACTATAAAGATGTAAAATAATATATATATCACAAAAAGTACATGGAGCCTGTAAAGATTGATCAAGATCACATTAAATTAGCTGGTGCAAATCTCTTCTGCTTGTCTTAAGTGATTGCTTCCATGCGGTGAATCCACTAAAAGGCTCAAGAAATTTTACAAAGAGAAATAGAGACACACGGAGTACTCCTGGGCTGCCCAATGAGACCTGAATATGTCAAGTCTTTATTTTTGCCTCTGTTTGCCATAAATTAATTACACCACCTGTGAAAGCCTGGGCCCCGGCGTTCCAGCATGACCTGGTGTTGAGCATTGTATCTATTTGCTCACATTCCAATTTGATTCATGGGGCCCAGCAATGCAGCTGCTATGTTGTGAGTGTATAATAGCTCCCCAGGCACAAACTAAAGGGTATATAGCAAAAATACTCAGGGTCAGATGTGTACTAACAATAACAGAAGGCTGACTATCACATGCATCAGACTGATATCAACTCATGATCTTCTTGCCTTCACTTACACCATATCAATAATATTCATAAAACTTAGGCCTGGCACAATTGATCTTTAGCTTAGGACTCGGATCTTCTCACGGTACGTTTTCTGGGGTCGGTCGACAGGGACTGTTGCATCCCTAAAGGGGGGCACGTGCCCCCCCCATATTGGACCTGTCCTCCCAGTGGCGTCCCCCTATGGGGGGCACGGGGCACAGACCCCCATATTGGCCCTGAGTCCCCCCCCAGGTGGCCCCAATTGAAATTTTCAACTCTGGCTAAAATATACAATCAGTATAGAGAGTGCCCTCCCCAAGAATCGCATGCCCCCAGGTGCCCCCCCCCCCCCGCTTGACTCCCCAGTTACGCCACTGTATCCCCCCCTGGTGCTCCCCATATGAACTTTCTAACTCTGGCTAAAATATAGGCCTACAATCAGCATAGTGGGTGCCCCCCCCCCAGAGAATCGCGTGCCTCCCCAGGTGCCCCCCTGCTCGAGACGCCCATGTTACGCCACTGGACAGGGAAAAAAAGATATAAATCTATTTTTTTCATCATGGCAATTTGACAAAAATTGTGTGTAAGCTCAATTTCTCTCCGTTGGCACAAAACCTGTCTGATCAGTCGATCGAGGAAGCTAAAAATAAAACATGTCAGCCCTTAAGTTGTATGCTGTTAAATTCCAGGAGATGGCACTTAGAAATGTTTTTATCCGTCCTCCTGTATGTATGGGAAGATGCCAGTAGCCTTTGCTTATCGGGGAATGGATGTGTATGAATTATCATACACAAAAACCATGCAATACCCAGTGCAGTGCACACAAGTTTAACAAGAGTCGACAGGGCGAACAGCAGTCAAATAAGTTTCAATTTAGGTCCTTGAGTTTTTGAGCATCAGAAGTGGTGACAGTTGTGTCAGGGGTCGAGGGTGCCGCTTGAGGGTGGATTGCAGATTCATCATGCAGTTAAACGGGAAGAGGAGACAGCAGAAAGAAGTTCAGCTAGAAGTGCAGCAAGAAGTGAAGCTAGAAGTGAAGCTAGAAGAGCAGCAAGAAGTGCAGCAAGAAGTGCAGCAAGAAGTGAACTTCGTGAAGCTAGAAGAGCAGAAAGAAGTGCTATGCAGCTAGAAGTGCAAAGACATGTGGGCCAGATCAGCAGATGGATCTCTGCAGTTTCATCTATTTACCCTGATCATGGAAGAGATCATCCCCAGCACTGGGCCAGCAGCCCCTCACTGGGGCCCTCTCCTTGGCCATCATTATCAGCCCTCAAAGAGGGGCATTAATCGAGTCCAGGTGTGCCCATGGCTCTACCAAGGCCCATCCAAGGCCCATCCATGCACCTCTCGGTGAGCATTTTGTCAGAATTAAGCAAGTGCACCCTTTCCCTCCACGGAATAAGCATGAACGCCCCAAGGGGTCCAAGGAGGCCCATCCTTCAAAAGTCAACAATGTCGGGCCCCTGGTAATGCTGCAGCCCATGCCATACATCAAAAAGGTAAACAGCAACACAACAAAATATACACTCATATTTATACTCCAGATAACATGAAATGCCAGGTATCCACGGTATATAGCCAGGCATTGGGTATACACTGTTGAAGTCTATACAGTAGCAAGAGTCAAGAGGAGTATACATGTGCTTTACAGTGAAACACTTAGATATAGAATTAAAGTGGACTGTGGCACTGTGAAAATGGCACTTCGTGTGTCATCATGCTGATGATATGTCATGATCAAACCCAATACTTTCAATGTTAATTTGATTGAAGGAGACTTATCCCACTTGCTGGTGACGGACAAACGAAAGGATTATGCATCTGATTTTCACTCTAAAATTTGTTATGAGAAGTCAAATGGCTTACTCTTCATCATGACTAATCAAACAGCCTCTATGTTTCCCATGTTGAAAGTAGAGAAGATGACACTTCATCGCCTATCATGAGTCACGAAGTGCCATTTTCACAGTGCCACAGTCCACTTTAATTAAATATCAAAGTGTTTCCCTGTAATATTGCGCTTGATATATATATACATTATGCGAAGGCGTATTTCGCAGGGGGTCAGGGGGGGCTGCAGCCCCCTGGCCTCAGGGCAAATGGCATATATCAGGGCAAATACTGACAAATCAGGCAGATCCACCGCCCTGGTCACATCCGTGCCACGTTAAAATTTCAGGGCAGAATCGCGACAGCCCCCCCGCGAAACGTCTGTCCTGTACGCCTATGGCATTATGCAAGGATTATTGCAATGTATACTCAGATCCAAAGCCATTGCTAAGCATTATTATGATCACCCCACCCTATACTGGCTATACATGTAAGACTGTCACTTGCATCAACATCTACATGGCTTGGAAGTGCAACTGGCAACAACAGCAAATACCTCACGCATCCCTTGTTACAGGGTTTGTCTATGGTGAGGATAAAATAATAGATTCAGCAAATATGACAAAAATGATTAAGAGGATAACACATGTTGTGCTATGCAGATCACATCATCTTAAAACAATAATCCTTCGGCCTTGGTGGCCTTGTGTTATAAAGGGACGATCATACTTAAACCACAAATACTGTTAAATAGATACCCGAGCAATTGTTTCAATGTACTTCAGACATACATAACACAAATACGAGAGTGCGAGTTGTATGGCAAAGAGAAACAACAAAAGAGCTAGAATAACAAGCAGGGGGTAGAGAGAAGCACTTGGTACTTATAAGATGGCGATAAGGGGCAAAAGTATACCGGGTTCTTGGGCCAAAAAATTCAACCACTGGACTGGGGAATGCAAAGTGTGATGAGCTTGTCATCTGATAACTCATGAAAGATTATTTTTGGAGCACTGCTATCTTTTTGGGGGATCGAGTCTCAGCCAAAGAACATGAAGCCCCCTCTGACAGCAGGGGTCTCCAATCCCCCCTTGCTTTTTCCATATTTTTTAACCCTTTTCTTCACACACTCGCCTTGATGGCTATAACGATCATATTTATCACTCTATCAATTTCACAACTTCACAGGAGCTTGTAAATGGCTTAAAATATGGAGGAATTACAAGGAAAGCATCGAAGCAGGGAATTCATCATTCTTGGGCCATTGTAAATATTTAGCAGGGCCATCGAAGGAGAAAAAAGGCAGTTGGGGAAGCTTCAGTGATAAACAAACTCGTGTGATGTACACTGCAAACAAAGCCAGAGCATCCAAACAGGCAGCAAGGCTTTTCTTCCAGCTTCTCTTGAGGTTCTTGAAGCTGTGTAAGCAAAAGTTTTCTTCTCCAGTGAATTTGGTTCCTCTCTTGAAACTTCACACACCTCTGTTCTTTCTTTCTCCAAGGTGACCTGCCTCTTTACTTCCCACTTCTGCAATTCTACACACTCTGAGAATACTTAGCTTGGAGTAGCTGAGGTGGTAAGGCAAGGTTTATGTAGTGTGCTTGAAATCTCAATTCCTCAGTATAGGCCTACTGTCGTCCATGGCCTTCTCTATAAGAATGAACCATGCAGTCCTCATGCTCAGAGAAGCAAGGCAAAACAAGCTCAGGCAATTTGATTAAGTATGATAACATTTCCCGCGAATGGTCATGAATCAATTAAGCGACTACCGGTACTTTGAAATCAGAAATAGTGACTTTTCTAAAAAAAAATTACAGTGAGATTAAGAATTTTCCAGGCAATGACATGCCCGAATTCCAAACTTTTTCCAACTATGAGCAAAGCAGTAGCCTACTGATTCTAATTTTATCTACTTTTATTATTAGAATGGATAGAATGACACCATCGTCAGTCACTAAACTGAACCAAATCGCCAAATTGGAGACCGAATATAAATTATGCAGACTTATTGTCACACTGGACCAGCCACATTTAAAGATATATAATTATATACAGAAATACAAATGATTACCATATATTCACCAAAAACAAAAAAGTTTATACATTGTATCTCAATGTTATCCTTCATGACTCATATCAAATAAGTAAGGTCTTATCCAATTATGTTAACAAAACAAATCAGTAAATGAGGCAAATTTATTACTCGTTTTAATGTATGTGTAGGCCCATGAATGATCACTGAGACATTTTTTTTTTGCACTATTGTCCAGAAATTTGCTTGAAAACCAACTGCGCTAATTATGCAAATAAAGGTTGACTTCATTGCAATAAACCTAATATAAATGAAGAAGGGAATCAAGGGTTGTGCAAGGATTGTGCTCTTAGTATCACTTGCCTGCCAGGCTGCCATGGCTGCCACATAGATATAGATGCAAGTGACCTTTTAATCATTTTTGTAAAATTTGCTTCATCCTTTTTTTATCCACATCTTAGATAAACCCTGTAACAAGGGATGCGTGAGGTATTTGCTCTTGTTGCCACTTGCACCTCCAAGCCATGTAGATATGGATGCAAGTGACAGTCTTATACATGCATCACCACTATAGGCAGGGTGATTATAACCATGCTTAACAATGACTTTTGGAGTACAATGCATACCTTGCATATGAAGCATTGTGTGAATACAACGTCAATGGACGGAATACTTATATTCGAGTTCTTGAGCAGATTTTTTGTTGGATGATTGACAGGTTTTGACAGAATTCCTCCACCTTAGGATATAGAAGGATATAATACGAAGCAGATAGGTCTGACTGCAACACAAGAGGGGCCTAGCTTCCAGAGCAGTGATAATGTAAGCAAATATCTGATCCACCATTGTCTTCAGGGAGACTGTTTGATCACACATCTTGCGCCTATTTTTTGCAAGCATGATATCTTGCAGAACAGTGAAGTGTGGGGTATCCCATTGACAAGGGGACCAGGTTCAGCACACACTCATATACAAGCAATTCCATCATGTCAATAGACTGAATAGACAGCAGTTACAGCAATTCTGATACACCTGCAGGTATTTCTCACTTTCTAGAGTTACGTGCACAAGTCATGGAACTCCTTTTTAGCTAGTTCCTTATGAATTTGGATATAACTTCCCTGACATTGAACCATGATGTGAAAAAGGAAATACTGATATAACATTGTAATTCTTCACTCTTTGGCCATATGAACATACACAATTTTGTTAGGCCTACATATGCATGTAATGAAGTATACATGTAGTATGTATGCATTTTACATAGTTTGAATTCCTCATTCAACATATTCACAAGCATTGAGGGCCCATGTGACCTTTTGCCAAATGTTGTCTTTTGTTTGAACTAAAAGAAGTAGCTACCAAAACAACCAACATATTCAAGCCAGAGATTTAGGAGTTGTGTTCTCTCTAAAAAGTCATTTTTGCGTCTGTAAAAGCTAAACTTACAGTCACAGATGATGACCTGCTGACTCGTCAAACATGTTGAACATGTGTGAAATGAAAATTTCATGATATCTATTGCACTTTTTCATTGTGTAAAACACCCATAGGATATCGCAATCAGGGAACTGCATGCTTGCTAGGATTACTGTTTCTGGTGTCAGGGATTTTCAAAGCTGACTTTGGAGTAAGCCCGTGACATTTTGGAACAGGAAATTGCCCATGGAAGAGAAAGCTGCAGTTTGCTGATAATTTCAGGGGCTCCCTCGTTACACTTCCGATGTATGGCAAATCAATGCGCTTTCGGTGAAATGGGTTGCTTTGTGTTTTGTTTGAATTGCTGCATCATGATTTTATATGACAATCGAAAATACCTCAATTTTGCTAAATATAAGCCTTCGTAACATATAGTTACTATCTGGTAACTGTCATGCTATTTCTATGTACTGGACCAGTACTACTGCATGACATGTATCTCATTCTGCCCATAGACATTTCTTCTCAATTGTGTACCTATGTCCATGTGCTCTAGATATATGAATAACTTCACTTAAACTTGCAACGATCATGGGCGGCAAAAGGCACCAAACATGTTCATGCATGTGGGATTTGGTGGACTGTAGGCCTATTGCAAAATTCTTGTGAAAATACTACTGTGAAAAAAGATTCTGAATATTGCTTTAAATTTGTTTTTTCCCTGTTATTTTATACAAACTCTTTGTACATGGTTGCTGGATTTTTATTAAATTATGTTTCAATAATAGTTTATTACTTGCAAATTTAGATGTAGTTACTATTTCTGTTTGTATACATACAAATTATTATATTTTGTATATATGAATTGTTATATAAATTACTATTTCTGTTTTGTATATAAATTATGTCTCAATAATAGTTTATTACTTGTAAATTTAGATGTAGTTACTATTTCTGTTTTGTATATATAATTCTTCTCTTTTTACTTCATTATATATATATTTTTTTTTTATATATATGACACATGTATCTTTATGATATTTCGTTGTCTAATAAAAGTTTATATATATATATATATATGAATTAACACTACATTTACCTTTAACAGTTTTCTGCAATTATCAGTCATTGACACTAATTTGTCCTAATCCCCGGACTGATTATCAAGTTTCCAGGTGTGGAAGCTTGTGGGTGTGATGTCCTGTTCTCGCCTCAAGAGAAAAAACACTTTTGATCACCCCATAATTATTCCAATTAAAGATATTACTATAATTTCTCCGGCAACTAAATTTATTATAATAAAAACGGAAATTACTCTCAGTCCCATTTCGCTGCAGCGACATTGTTACGGGCTCAATCAGTAACGTAATAAGAGGAACAATCTGAAAAATTTCAGACAAAATTGGTTTTTTAGATTCAAAATGGTTTTTTGAAAAACGAAATTTCAATGCAAAACCAACATGGATTTTTAAAAAAAATCCATGTTGGTTTTTTGCATTGAAATTTGGTTTTGAATCTAAAAACACATTGTAACCTATTACCAGGTTTAATTGGAAGGTTCAGTGCCATCGAACAAGTGTATTGTAGATTTATTAAAATTTTTCAATGTTTGTCAGTGTCAGAAAATAAGAGAATAGAATATTTAGCTAAAATGTCAATGGTAGATAGAAGCAGCATTATTGCTGAAAATTTATATATGATATCTAGAAAGCTAGACTGTGATGTTTCAAAAGTATGCTCATATAGTGCTGCTCAAGTTAAGGAATGTCTCTCCACAAAATACTCAGTATTAGAGCCAAAAGTGGCTCAAATAAGTTAATTACGCTCGGTGCTGCACAAGCAAAAGTGATAATTTGTTTTCAAGAAGAAGAAACTAATTATCTTCTATATAATCTGTGCACAAGTTAGGTGCCAGATTTTGTTAAAACTATAGTATTACTATTATATATTTTTTAATACTTAGTAAAAATATTATAATAAGTTTTTATTTATTGGTGCTATTTATTTATTTGTACCATTATTACTTGTAACATTTATTTGTTATTATTTTATTTTTAACATATGATTATATATAATATGTCGTGCAGAAGTTGTATACTTGTATTTAGAACGACTTAAAATAAACTATTACATACATACATATTACACCACTATGTTTGTGTGAATAAAATGACTTAAAAAAATAAAATAATAAAAAAAAACCAATTTTGTCCCGACATTTTTTAGAGTGAAGGAGACTCACCTGGTTCTGTCTGCAGGTTCCATCGCACCGGAAATTGTCCCGGTCTTCAATGCCAAGCTGAAAATTAAGAAAAAAACCGGTTAATGAAAAATGATCAAGGTTGGGTGGCAAGTGACAGATATTAATATCATGCAGGAACATCTCCATTGACATAATAATTGGATTTCAATTAAACACTCAACAATTTTAACTTAGCATTTTGCCTCCCCATTGATCGTTTAGATGATCGAGCCAGTTGCACCAAGATTTGCACTTACAGCCAGAGAGAAAGACTGATTATATATTTGGCTATACAGGGTGGGAATGCGAATTTTGCTCCAAGTTGATGCTAAGATATTTTCAAAAGCAAAAGTGAAAGATTACAGCGATGCACTTTGATACCAAAAAAGCGCTGATGAGCAGTTTACTGAAATTAGCGCTATATAAATCCATATTATTATTATATTTTTATTATTATATTACAGCGATGCACTTTGATACCGAAAAAGAGCTGATGAGCAGTTTACTTTGATACCGAGAAAGAGTGTACTGTTGTACTGTGAAAATGGCACTTCGTGTGTCATCATACAAATGATTTGTCATGATCATACCCAATTCTTTCAATGTTAATTTGATTTAAGGAGACTTATCCTCTTGTTGGTGACAGCCAAACAAAAGGATCTTGCACCTGATTTTCAATCCAAAATCAGTTATGACAAGTCAAATGGCCTTCTCTTGATCATGACGAATCAAACTGCCTCTATGTTTCCCATGTTGAAAGTATAGAAGATGACACTTCATCAGCTATCATGAATCACGAAGTGTATTTTTCACAGTGAACTAGTCCTCATTTTTTCTTTATCAAAGTGCATCGCTGTAAAAGAGAGTACTGTTGCACTGTGAAAATGGCAATTCGTGTGTCATCATACAGATGATTTGTCATGATCATACCCAATACTTTCAATGTTAATTTGATTTAAGGAGACTTATCCCTCTTGTTGGTGACAGCCAAACAAAAGGATCATGCATCTGATTTTCAATCCAAAATCAGCTATGACAAGTCAAATGGCCTTCTCTTGATCATGACGAATCAAACTGCCTCTATGTTTCCCATGTTGAAAGTATAGAAGATGACACTTCATCAGCTATCATGAATCACGAAGTGCATTTTTCACAGTGTACTGATCCTCATTTTTTCTTTATCAAAGTGCATCGCTGTAAAAGAGTGTACTGTTGCACTGTGAAAATGGCAATTCGTGTGTCATCATACAGATGATTTGTCATGATCATACCCAATACTTTCAATGTTAATTTGATTTAAGGAGACTTATCCCTCTTGTTGGTGACAGCCAAACAAAAGGATCATGCATCTGATTTTCAATCCAAAATCAGTTATGACAAGTCAAAATCTGTCGAATGGCCTTCTCTTGATCATGACTAATCAAACTGCCTCTATCTTTCCCATGTTGAAAGAATAGAAGATGACACTTCATCAGCTATCATGAATCACGAAGTGCATTTTTCACAGTGTACTGATCCTCATTTTTTCTTTATCAAAGTGCATCGCTGTAATGCAATTTGAAAGGGATTAAAAGAGTGTTATCAGCTTTCATGTCCATCAGTCTTATGGATTTGGAAGGTGAACAGGCCTCACTATGAGCAGCAAAGTGAATTGTCATTGAATTTGGCCATGCCGAACATATTCTTAAAGCTTCTAAAATCCAACTTACTTACCATTTAGACAATCCGCTAAGTCAGGAGTTTCATGCAACATTGGAAAAGGCACCTAGAGCCAACTGCATTAGTAAAACCCCCAAAAATATACTTATAATGTGTATGAAATTGGGACAACAAACACTGAAATCTGTGTAAAATGTGCAGTGGTGAAGTGCAGGGGAAGTTTTCTCACTCTCCTGAGAAATCTATGCATGATCATCAATCAGTCTCCTCCTCACACACTTGTTTGGAATACATCCATCAATATTTTTCAGAAATTGGTTACATGTATACATCACGTCTCAAAGAAAATGTCAAGTTCGAAAAAGTGAGGAAAATACGAGGAGCAGGGACAATAAGTTAGTGGGGATTCAGGGCTGTGAGGGGATTTGAAGTTTGGCAAGGCTGCACGTCTTAACATTCAAGTGCTAAAAGAGAGTGATGGCAAGAGAGGCACTAAAGCAGAGAAGGTTTAGAGAAAAAAGGCAGAGGCTGCAACTACAAGGCCTTGATGTCTTCATCGTGTGAAGGACAACGTGGCGAGTAGGAATTCTCGTGAGAACAGCAAACTTATCTGGGGATGGGGTGTCGTTGTTTGCTGGTCTCTATCTCAGTCAAGAGCAGCAAGAAACACCTTCACACCACTAGGAGCTAACTCACTTGCCAGCTTGTAGTCTGCACTTGGGTTAGGAGCTACTCAGAGCTGGGAGACTCAGGAGTCGGGAGAGAGAAGCATCTCAGAAGGTGCAGGATTTGGAAGGATGGGGGTTTACACAACTGCTCTGATGGTCTGGAGCACAGATGCTTAGGCATGGCATCAGCAGAAGTAACAGCAACAGGGCCAGTAGCAGGGCCAGCAACAGGGCCAGCAGCAGTAGCAACCAACTCAGATCTGGTAGCAGCCTGCAATTAAGTCAGACCATGTGGCTGTGCTGTTTAGGGTCCAAGAGGAGATACATTTCCTCACCTAAATACATTCCTACAATGAAAAAGTAGATGTTTAATTTTGAAAAGTGTTTGAATTTATGTCTCTAAGTCCACCACAACCCTGTAATTCACTGTAACAACATCTGTACAGTTGACCCCAATCCATTGGCTAGAGCTAGAATAGCATTCCTGTCAGATTTTGGTGCGCACCAAAATGATTTTTGGTACCTTCTAAACTCAAATTTATTGACTTAAGTTTATCTTTTGACCTTGAAATTTCACACACTACTACAAAAATGTCCATTCTATGGATAGCACTGGCTTTTCTAAGGACTTTTTCTGAAATATCATTCATCTCCTCATGCCACTTTAACCCCCCTTTCCATCTCACACCTAACTTTCAGGTGAGGGACCTGGAGACTAGTTGAGTTGCAGAGGCCATAGTGAGGTGTTCATCTACATGTTTATCCGTCCCAATAGTCCAGGAGCTTCCAGGGTCTCCGCTGCTCAACCGCCAGAATTGCACCGTGTCCCACCTAGTAAACAACAGAGTCGATCAGGGTACACTACTCACCTATAGCACCCCCCTTCTCCTCCCACCTCCAGATGCTGCAGTGCATGACGTATATATGCTAGATCCTGCATCAGGAGGAAAAGATGCGGTTTACAAAGATGCAGTTATCTCTCCACCCCATTGTCCCAGCATCAGACAGTGAACCAGAACTTCCAGAAGGTCACTTGCTAAGATACTCAGCATTGTTGCATGCTTTGTCCCACTTAGTGTTAAAGAGCAGAGGAATCCACAAGCCTCCTTTTCCATCTCCCTCTCAAATATCCCTCTCCTCTTAACAACATCTAAACACTCTGACGTCACTGCTTCTAAGTACTTTGGTCTTCCAGGAATACTACTTGAAGGACTACACTACTATAATGTGATAAACATATTTTTTTCTTGCTGGAGGAGAATTGAAGGTGCATTACTAACAGTGGAGTGGAGGAGGAAGAAAAAACATTTAGGTCATTTACAGCAAGATCTTCTGATGCCATTATGTCTCTCTTTCTTTCATTATCACCCACAGTCAACTTTACTATACAAAGTAATATTATACGAAGTAATATTATGCAGTGCCTCCCCGACTGAAATACTGCGCAAAAGAGCTATTCCGCAGCAAATTGAAGTCCTATGGTATTTCAGAAAATGATCATTGGACAGCACGTGCACACCGTGTCCGGCGCTTTGTGCCCGATGGCTGGTGTCGTTATTACTGACTGGTCAGTTTTTCAAAACATACTGAGTAAAATCAAATTAGAGTCAACCTCAAATTCTATGTGGCTGTTAAGACTTGTCAGTCCTTCTCATAATTAAATACCCTCTGTAGGTGCACTGAGTGCTCCTCTCAAGTCTCCCTCTCTACCTCTCTCCTCCCAGGCTGTCTCTTGGTTTTTCATAACATCTCTTAGCCACCTGGCGCTCCCTTCTGTTTTTAGGACATCCAGGAAGCCAGGGAAGCCAGGGAAGCCAGCCTATGCCAGAGTAGATGCCAGTGGCACTTGTGGGTCCAGGAACTTGCAAGAGATGGGACTTTGTAAACACAGCACAGGAAGGGCCAATGCCTTCAGGCAAGGTCAATTTGATTGACAGGTCCATCAAGCTCCTATCACACTCATACAAACACACTCATGCCCTTATCATAAGCATATCATACTCATATCATTCTCCTATCATTCCAATACAGACCTTAAGCTCATGTTTGTTGGCCTACACACCACATCAATAAATTCTCTTGATCCCTTGTCGACCTCATAATAGATCCACACTCTAAAAAATGTCGGGACAAAATTGGTTTTTTAGATTCAAAATGGTTTTTTGAAAAACCAAATTTCGATGCAAAACCAAAATGGATTTTTAAAAAAATCCATTTTGGTTTTTTGCATCGAAATTTGGTTTTTCAAAAAACCATTTTGAATCTAAAAAACCAATTTTGTCTGGAATTTTTTAGAGTGCACATTTTAAAAGATCATGTTCATCGTGCAGCCGAAGCTGCGAATTGCATTTTCATAATATTATTGTTTATAAATCAGTTCTGCAGTTTTCGATTAAAATACAGTGTCGCATGTAAGTAAGTGAAACTGGCGATGCTTTTCCATTGGGTCAACACTAAACATCCTCAACCAAACTGCATGAATTCTCATCCATAAACACTGTGTACCGTTTGCTCTATGCGAAGCGACCTATAGTTATCATAAAATCTTAAATTTTAGACCAGAAACCAATGTAATTACAATATAACATAGCCAGTATGATGTATTTATGTATCAGAAATCTTTATGTGAAATTTCAAGCTTTAAATATTTAGCAATCAAAAGATTTGGCAATTCTAGAAAAAATGCACTAAAATTTACTGAAACTGCCTAATCTCTCAAGAAACTCAACTGATTAATTCCAAATTTTGTATTGTGTACAAAATAAGACAGCATAGGGTAAAAGTGGGTAATATCACGCACGTGGGTAATATCACGCACCTCACTTAATGGTCATTTGAAGAACAGCTATGAAAGAAATCACCAATGTTTTAGGTGAAAAAATATGCACATGAATAAGGTGACTTGACCTGATAACCTCTCATGCTTGTCTGTGCAGCTGACAAAACAGCAGACAGGTTTAAAGCAACTTAGGTGTTTTCTGTCAATATTTATGCCATTTTCATACAATTTCCTGAATCTTAAGAATATATAATTGCGGCTGCTGTTTCAGTGATGCACTCAATGGATTCCCATGATCTGTGAAAGGCATAGCATAGGATTACAAAAAATTATTGCACAAAATTTTGGCATTGATGAAACCACTGGTATGCATAGAAATGTAATGGATACAGACTAGGGGTAATATCACTCATGTTCAGGGGGTAATATGACGCAAATTTGGGGTATTATCACGCATATTTGGGTAATATCACGCACATTGGGGGTAATATCACGCATCTTTTTGAAAACCCATGCAACCAAAGTTTAAAATACCTCCAACCTTCAATTCTGTTGAGGCCTCCTGTGACATCTCTTTACTGGTTGGTTTGAGCATGGATTTATGGTATGTGATAAGCTGCAGACACATCTTGATTAAAAGAAATACTTAAAGTCCTTAATTTCCGACACAACATTTATGAAATAACTGGATTTTTACCTGATCTTCATGACTACGGAAAACTCACTGTATTAAGTCAAAATCAACTCTGATGTATTTGATTTCATGAGGAAGGTCTTCAGCTTATTGTTACCAAAATGCCTTGATACTTGGTCAATAAAATGGCTAACGTGGGGCTATTTAAAGTGCCTGATAAGCAACACCTCCCTAATGAGAGACAGTTTCCTTTTTCAAATTTTAGAGACATTTTAGTTGATTTGTTGTCTATGAAGTAAAAACAAATTCCGGATTATCTGCCAAATCCCCCCCCCCTTTCTCTTAGGTCCCTTGCATCTGCCAAATGAATTTGGCACACTATCTGGATGGAACTTCCTTAAAGTGCCCAGAAAACTCAATTTTGTATAATTTTGATATGTCCTGGAATTACAGGGTCGTAGCCATTTCCCCTAATATTGGGCCAAAAAGTGCATAATATGAAATTTTTAAAAATTACAAGTTCTTTTTCTGGGGTGCGATTGCCTCTAGACCAGTCTCTCCCCCCCCCCCCTCAAGGATTACGCTGAGCCTAGGGCCTGGCTAGGCTTTTTTAAAAATAAGTTTATTTTGAAGGATTTCGATTTTTTTTTTCATTTGACAATAGGAGAGTAATCACTGTTATTTAATATAATATTGATACTCAATTCCCCATGCACGCAGGCAAAATCTGAAAACATTAGCAACTTATTTATCTCATACTGCCATGCAGTGCCATAGATATATACTCTACAGATTAATTAGATGGATAGATAGATAGATATAGATAGATAGATAGATAGATAGATAGATGTAGGAGAGATTTGTTTGGGGAGGATGTGTCTCAGACTGTTTCTGTCCAGATTTTTCAGATCTTTGCCCGAATTCAACGCCAATTTACAAGGTAGCCAGATATTCAGGGGGCAGTCGTTGCCCTGCCTCCAAGGTTTCTACAATTACAGTATGGATAAATAGATAGACAGCCAGCCAGACAGCAAGACAGGAACACGGACTGACAGATAGACAATTAATTGATATCCTACATGCATGGTTGGATAGATGAATACATAGGCAGGAAACCAATCTGAATCATATAAATCATAATATAGCTCAATCTGCGTCATATAACACCCACTGCTGCGTGATATTAAACAGAAGTGCGTGATATTACCCACAGAAAGAGCTAAATGACCCCCAGTTTATTTAACTATGTGTCAATTACTCCTGGAAACTGCCAGTCAATGAAATTTGATATTTTCTTGACCCCTGAGTTCAGTATCAATCAAAAGATTGATTTTGATCATGATAGCTATGATAATTCAGGCCTGGTAGCCATATATAAATACTGCAGTGTAATTCCACGCACTAGGTGCGTGATAATACCCACATTTACCCTACTGGCTATATGGCAACGTTTGTTGCTTGCTCTATGTATGAAAACAAGCAAAATGTAAGCAAAGAAAATCCTTAACTGGGCACTTGGTTGATACACAGTGTAAATGACAGTAAGAGGCATGAGGGATTCCAATGGCTGACAATTTTCACTGCTGCATTCAGAGTTACATATGGGTCAAAGTCTTTGATAAGTAAATGAAACACGGTCAATGCAATGGGAAACACAAGCAGAAGAAAACAAAGGCGGCAGGGTTGGTCAAATGAAAAAGGTTCTGGTTGTCAAGCATTTTAAGAATCTGTCATGCCAATTGGGGGGGGGGAAATAAATCAGGGGTCACATGGCAATCACATGACCTACCTGGTGACACGTGCTGCCCTGAGTGTCACTACCACAGGAGTATTCGGCCAGGTCAGACGACGAGTTCTGTTAACAAGAGAAAAACACACAACACTCAGCTAAAGAAAGGCTCTACATCTAAAAGCATGTCTAGTCAATATTATGGTAGTCATTAATTAATTTCTACTGTATTCCTGGCAATTGATTTTAGTACAGCATAAGTTCTACTTTTCATAGCATTGTTAATTGGCTGTTAAACTTAGCAATTTAATTAATGAAGATGTTAATAGCTTTAATATCATATTTTAAAAATTCTGACTTCAGAGTTCAGACCGCTGAAAGAAAGTGTATTTTTCCAAAGTAAGTATATTTGCATGTTGTGAAAACTTGTAGATTAACACATATTTTTTATTGACAAATTGTTTGCTACACATGTATGTATGTATAGCTATTGAAGTGACAAGCGAGTTAAACAAACTTTGAGGAAAACAGAAACAGAAAAGAATAATAAGTGAAGTAACATGAGAATAGAGTCTCACGCCATCACTTGCTTTTTTAGCCCCTGGAAATAGGTAGATCCCCTGCAGAAGTCTGGTGTGTTAAACTTGAGTGATTAAAATAGTGTCAAGATCAATGGGAACACCCCAGTTTTCAGTCTGCTGACCTTACAGTTACAGGGAAGAAGACGGAAAATGTCAGGCGGAGGCTCTGGTTATCGATAAGGGGTGATGGATGACGGCAGCAAACCCAATGTGAGGCATGGGTGACGTCACAAGAACGTGATGACGCAGGGGAACACATCTTATTGCAGGTATCAGAGATGGATGGGTGTGATTTGGGCTTTATGTCCTGTATTTATGCACATGTAGGCTATGCACCTGTAGGCTAATAAGGACAGGAGGTGTACACTGCAATGAGGCGAAGGACGATTGAAACAGGCGTCCAACATACATGTAGGCCAAGACGACTCGACAAGAGCTGGATTCGAACCATGGACCCAGCGATTGGCAATCTAGCAAGCTAACACTAGACCACCCCCCCCCCCGGGGGGCCCTGCCAGAATCAGAGAAGAGTTCTGAAGAAATTGTTCAGAAACTGCATGCCTGATCCACGCCTGGTGTCTTTAAAGAACAAGAGACCACTGAAGAGCAGTTGGCTCCAATTCATATCGTGGAAAATCTAGAGCCTATATATTAGGCCTATATATACAGAAGAAAAAGTAGAATTACCAAGGGTAGTACAATTAGCTCATACATTATGGGCTACTTGTAGGAAAGGTATATTCATGAGCACCTTTTTACCTTTTCCTTGTGTGGTATATAATGTGACAGAGCAATTATTTCCATAAAAAGCAAGAAGATCTCAAGAAGGGAACAAATTGCTACACAAAGTTAACAAGAAAAAAATTGTTGTTTCGGAAAAGCAACAGGTGAACGCACAGTCGACTTTCGTACACTCTAAAAAAAGTCGGGACAAAATTGGTTTTTTAGATTCAAAATGGTTTTTTGAAAAACCAAATTTCAATGCAAAAAACCAACATGGATTTTTTTTAAAATCCATGTTGGTTTTGCATTGAAATTGGTTTTTTTCAAAAAACCATTTTGAATCTAAAAAACCAAATAAAAATCCATGTTGGTTTTTTGCATTGAAATTTGGTTTTTCAAAAAACCATTTTGAATCTAAAAAAACAATTTTGTCTGAAATTTTTTAGAGTTTATAATCACAGCATCTAATCCATGCACCATTTAGAAGTGATGGCGAGGTGCAAGTTGCCGAACAACCTGTCCAGCACTTGCATCAGCACCCTTGTGCATCTTATTTTTGCAGCTACCATCAACATGCAACAAGCTTCTTCAGACAGGTCATCTGCTGGTGCTACCCCACAGTGGCATTACCCTGCCCAGGCCTGCTGGGTGATGAAATGAGGAGCAACTTCTGTGAAGTTCTATCAGGAGGTGCATGCAGCAGGGTTCTGCAGTTGTAGCAAGCATATAGCAAGGTATGTGGCATCTGAGTCAGGCGATGCTTACATATCAATGCAAGGACCTGGCTCAAGTATCGCACTACAAACATTCACCAAGTAGCTACTACCCTCCTAGGAGCTCCTGATCTGGGGCCCTGTGTATATTGCCCTTCAGAAAGCACTGCCCCGTGGCTGAAGGTGGCTCAAGGTGGTTGCAAGCAAGGCCCTGTTGGCTTGCCTCTGGTAAACTGTGACATTCGACATGTTTATAAGGTCATGGCCAGTAGATATGTATTCGTGTAGTGCCTAGGGATGAATGTGGCTGTGTGTGATGCTGGATGCATAGTCGGTGTCTGAGTCAAAGCAAAGGGCCTCCCAGCTAACCCCATTCCAACCCAGCATGAATTCCCCCATGATCTGCTATTAGGCCAAGATCGCTTCACAAGCTTCTGGAGTACCAAGGGTAAAAAGTAACAGGTCTTCAGCCAAAAAGTAACAAGACTTTTCAGGAGTGCTGCTAAATGGCTTCTGTGGAACATCTCAACTGCCCATCGTCCATCATGTGTTTTGGAAATTAACTAAAACAGCAAAGTTCAATGTGGCAGCAATAGCAAAATGAGCTGAAGTATAAAGAAAAACAGCTTTATCTTAATTAGAATGAAGAAGAGAGCCATTTAGCCATTGAAGGCTGCCTGAAAGCTTCTGAAAGCTTTCATATCCTCTATAGTCTACAGCTAACCCACTCAGACCACTCAATGAGCCAGGCTAAGTGTACACACAAAGGTCCCAGTGGACTCCCAGGACAGCCCCAGTCCTGTGGGACCCTTTTGGGAGTCCTTATACTACTATAGACTGGAGCTCTCCTCATCCCTCTAACTGCAGCCACTAGAAGCAATTGAAATATCTATCAACGAAGCTACCCTGGAAATCCCACCCAATACACTCAGCCAGACCAAGCATCAGAAATAGTGCTGTCTTAGTCAGTTTTATCACTGCAGCACACTGCCCATGCATCACCCAGTCTGCCCTGTTAGATATGATCTGGGCTTCTACTCTTGCTGTATTGTCTTCGTATAAATGCACTCTCGTGTCACTTTCCAGATCCTATGCCCCCAAAAAGATGATTGCAAATTCAAAGTGTAAACAGGGAATTGTTTATAGAACAATTCCAGGTAATACTTTTTTATGTCTTCGTTGTTTGCTGAAGCAATCAAATTGAAGAAAAAGTTTTAGAAGACATAGAAAAAATGTCTAAAAAGCCATACATCCACATTAATTTGGGCTAAAAACTATGTCAGTCACAACCCAAACTTCTGATAAACAAGGAACAGGACGAGATTAACTTCTTATGCAAAAACCAATTCGTTGTTTTTTCGCTTATGATGCAGATGGTGCCTCGATATGACTACCTGGGTCTTCTCTCGGCTTCTTTGAACTGTGGTGCATGCATGTGCAGAATGGAGGCAAGCAGCACACAAGGAGGAGGCAAGAAGCACCCATTACACCCTCAGTGGCCCTTGGCATTTCTGCAGAGGCTGGCCTGAGCCTGGTCAGAGGGCAATTGCCAGTTGAACTCCTTGCCAGTCAATCCCAATATTAGCAACAACACCATGCCGATACCCTGGACACTAAGTTTGGCACTTTGGTATTTGGATTTACTAGCCGAGAGGTCGTCCACCACTGCCACAACTTTAAAAAATGTAAACAGCAGAGAAAATGAAGGCTCTTGATGTCTACACATTTCCTGGCTGTTCGGTCTGCTCCCAGGTGCTGTTGCTACATTATCCCAGTTACAAAGTTCTGGCAACTGTGGCAAGACGCTGGCCTGGCTCTTCTCACCTCTCTCCAAAATACAACTTGCTCCCTGAGCCTCCCTTCAGACTGACTTGAGTTTCGTCATTAGTTCTACGTGGTGAACACTATCTCACTCAGGAAAGCCACAAAAGTCTTATATATCTCTTTGCCTTTGGCTCCTTTGGCTCCTGGACTCAGCAACTTCCCAGCCAACTGCTACTGAATTGCACGGTGTGAGATTACAATGTCCCTATAAACTGTGCAGACCAGACAAGACCTCAACTTGTTCCACTCATGCAGTGTTATAAAAACCTTTGTTATACCAGGTATAAGACCGATTTGCCAACCACCTTCCACCTTCTAAAAAGTGCATACAGGACGTAAAGCTCCAATCATCCATCCATCTTCCTTCTAAAAGACCAAACCCCAACAGCAGGGGGAAAATGAGCGTTTGAGAACAGTTTTACTGAGGAGCAACTTGTTTTGCTAATATCTCAGCAACCGTTAGACCTAGAGCTCAGCTCAAGACAAATAACATAGGACTATGTATTCTCTTATGGCTGTGATGATTCATTTTTGAAGAATACTGATCCCCAGTAGTATAATCTTTTAGAAATGATCAATGATATATGGCCCTATTAAATATGCAATCCAACATGTTTATCAAAGCTGGTTGTGGCCACTGAGCTGTGATTGGCTGATAATTTAAAGATTGCTCCGGAGCATTGATCTGGCTACTCTGATTGCTCCAGAGCATTGCTTCAGATGCTGCGGAGTATTGCTCCAACTGCTCCGGAGTATTGCTCCGGAGCATTTCTCCGGAGCATTGCTCCAGCTGCCCCAGCTGTTATGGAGTATTGCTCTGGCTGTTCTGAAGCATTGCTCCGGCTGCTCTGGAGCATGCAGTCAGAGCAGCCGGAGCAATGCTCCAGAACAGCTGGAGCAATGCTCCGGATTAGTCGGAGCAGCCGAATAATGCTACGGAGCAGTCAGAACAATGCTCCAGAGCAGTCTTTAGATTTCAGCCGATCACAGCTCAGTGGCCACAACCAGCTTTGATAAACATGTTGTAGTGCATATTTAATAGGGCCATATATCATTGATCATTTCTAAAGATTATACTACTAGGGATCAGTATTTTTCAAAAATGAATCATCACAGTCATAAGAGAATACATAGTCCTATGTTATTTGTCTTGAGCAGAGCTCTAGGTCTAACGGTTGCTGAGATATTAGCAAAACAAGTTGCTCCTCAGTAAAACTGTTCTCGAACGCTCATTTTCCCCCTACTCCCCACAAGAGAGTCTTGAAGAGACCGCCTCAAGACAGCATAAGGGAATAAAAAGATGGTCTTTACATTGTAAGCGAAAAGGGACCATTGTACACGCATACCAGCAATCCAGCAGGCCATTCCATCCCCATTCTTTGAGCAGTCCCATCCAACTTAAATCATTATTTTTGTAAAATATTGTATATTTATGAATCATTGAATCAGACAACTCTTCTTTTATGCACCTGGTAACTTCTTTCTTCATTGCTTTCTTCATTGCTTCCGGTTTCAAAGAGTTTCTAGAAGTTTTCTTATTCGCCTTCTATCTACATCATATTCAATAGAGTTATAAGGGAATTAGGCCTATTATTATTATTATAGATCCATGATAATATACTGGATTTCCATAGATAGGTAGGTCAATAGTATCATGGATCCCCTTATAGCTCTATGATAGTATAAAGAAGACACCCCTTGCCAGGTTGTGCTTCATTGTAAGCAGCCAGACAAAGCTATATCAGATATCTCCTACCACATCACATGAACACAGCCGATGCTCAGACAGGATGCTGTGGTGAACAAGTGCTGTGGTGACGCCAGGCCCAATCATAATGGTCAAAGAATATCTGTTGCATGTGGCGTTTAATTAGACTCCATAAACAAAGCGAGTACCCACCGAGATAGCCCAACGATGATTTTATATGCATATTCTCGGGTTATTGTCATTTTGTACACACTGGTGGGTTTAATACATATCGCATGATTCCCCAGTGGACCTCGTGAAATCACATGGACGAGGCAGAGGACTCGAGAGGAGCCAGCAAGATTGCAGGCAGACAGGGCAGGTCGGCCTCTCAGTCAGGTCGCGAGGGCCCTTCGTGGCTGGACAAGTGCAGCCCTAGACTGTCAGGAGCACGACGACACAGTCATGGAGCAGAGTCATGGAGCAGAGTCATGGAGCAGAGTCGTGGAGCAGACTCATGGAGCAGAATCATGGAGCAGAGTCATGGAGCAGAGTCATGGAGCAGAGTCATGGAGCAGACTCATTGAGCAGGGTCATGCAGAAGAGTCATGGAGCAGAGTCATGGAGAAGGGCCATAGCTGACTGAGCAGCAATATCGCAGGGGACAGGAGGGCTCCTTGAGGCACCGAGGCTACGTGGTTCGTTCTCTGCCAGCTGATTTTATCATCGATCTGGAAATTCCGCTCCTCTCTGCTTCCTCTGGTGACTTCCAGGCGAGACTGTTGATTGCCTCCCATGTCCAGTCACCGCCATGAATCACACCGTGCGATGTATCATAACAATCCCATCTATTGCTCATAAGAGCCTCATGTAGCAACTTCCATTTAATGCCATGCGTGCAGAGAAACCTACGATACTATGGATCTACCATGAAATAGAAGCTATTTCAAATTCTGAGGACAGGCTATCAAATTGTGATCACCCCATGGTTCTGTTATGATATGATGGGCTCATCGACCTGGGTTTATTTTACATACAAAGCTATGCAAGTACAATGTATATATGACTCTTTTTGTGAGACATGTCCATGCATTCAACAGAAGCTTTGCCCTGATGTTTCAAACCTGTACAACAGCCTTCTACTATTTATGTTTGGTGCACTCAGCTGGTGTGAAAAACTATACAGGAGCCCTTGAATGTTGATTTGACCTGAGCTTCGATAATTAAGCAGACAGTTGACACAAGCTGGCCTTGATGCTGGGTTCCTTCCTGATTGTTATTTTTAGCCAGCGAAAAAACTGTGCCATCTGCGAGTCTGCAAGTCATCACTGCTCCCTATCATGCAATGCTCACCACATGCTTTTTATGTCCCTGTTTGAAATCTTGGGTGACACGCATTTGCACCTTTTCAGGCTGCAAAAACAATCGTCCCTGTCCCCTGAAAGGCCCCCAACGTGCCCCCAATGAAGGGTTTTGGGGTTGTCTCCAGCAGGGCAATTGTGTACAAACGGAAGTCGGTGTTTACAATGCTTGTGGCATTAGAATTCTTGGGACACACATGGTCGCCATCCTTCTTTTAAAAACACCATCTTCTTGAAGCTCAAAATAACTCGAAATAGAGGAAATAAAGAAGGGAGAGGGTGTTCAAAAGCAAGTTGAAAGTTAGAAGGTTCCATATCAACACGAAGCCAGACACCAACGACAGAACATGCAATTAAGGAAAGGGGCCCAATGCTAAAAGAAACAAACTGAACAAATTAGTGACAGGGCTGGGATTCCTACGTGTTCTGTGTTGGGTGCTCAACGTATCTCTCATTTGCTGGAATGCTAAACAAAAACGGAACTTTTCAGATGAAGTAACTTTTCAATGTTGTATTTATATCCAAGGATGGATAACGAACTCAATTATAAAGTGAGACTTTGCTACTGTACCAGCACATGGGGTAAAGGAATTGCAATTAAACTGGAAGTACTGGAAGAAGGTTCAATTAATCCAATAAAAAGAAAGAAGCAGCCAGGTGTAATTTCCCCCAACAATGGAAACATCAACAGGGCAATAGGTCTTGATTATGGTGGGTTTCATTGTAGCAGGGCAAAGGATGTACCTGAGAAGATAAAGCCATTTTTGTTACAGTGAAGAAATTTCATTATTGCTGATAAGGCAAGGAAGGTGAGAGGAGTTATAAAGTTTTGTCTGTATCTCATGTTATAAGAAAGAAGAAGGGACGATTTGGAGAGCATCCCAAGGCTGATGTTGATGAAAATGCTTGCAAATAGCCCGTTATCGCAGCAGTGCATTTCAAGAATTACTAAGACAGCAATACACAATCGCAAAACAAACATATGCTGATGCGAGCTAGAATCCCCACACAACATATTCATGAATGTTCACACACAAGAAAACAATTTGCTGGCCTGCCAGTGGCCTGGGCAACGCGATCCCATGTTTGTTTTGAGAAATATCTGGAAATCTCAGGTATGGGACCACTTAGCATTGCTTGGTGCACAGGGGGTGGGTGGTCAAGTGACCTGCTAGCACTGCCTGGCAAAGACAGCTTACTTTGAAATCCACCAGCACAGATTACAAGGGAGATAAAAGAGAAACCTATGCTGGCTTGTTGAAACTTTCATCTGCAGTTTACAGCAGCAGAAGGGTTACACATCAAAAGTTATTGGAAAGGCCAAGAGGACGCGAGATGGTGTTTAATTCTGCAGGAAGGCAATCTGCAACATCTGTTTTGGGAGCAGACAGAACTTTGAGCCTCTTAACAGCCCTTTTGGATTAGCTTGAGCTAGCTTAATCATTGGCAAATATCTAAACAAGAGTTCCTTGACCTGCAATAAATAATTGTGATGCAATGGCTTGTCTCCCCTCTCCTCACTACCCAGGGCAGGTGCAAAAATACAATCCAGGCAAGTTGGGGAGGTCCACAATAGTCTCGTAGATCTGTAAGTCTGGCATTGTAGCCCCATCTTGCATGCTGGCTGTACACTCCAAAAAAATTTCAGACAAAATTGGTTTTTTAGATTCAAAATGGTCTTTTGAAAAACCAAATTTCAATGCAAAACCAACATGGATTTTTTTAAAAATCCATGTTGGTTTTGCATTGAAATTTGGTTTGTCAAAAAACCATTTTGAATCTAAAAAACCAATTTTGTCCCGCCATTTTTAGAGTGTAGCCTATGCTGGCTGTATGCATGGTGACTCTTTTGTTGCAGTTGCTTCTTGGCTCCTTGGAAGGTGTGACCCACATGCATGTTGGCCACATGGCACATGACCAACCCATACAAATAAGCAGAATGTTTGTTGGTGTTTTTGATGTGGGCTAACCCTGCGCTGGCCATGATTATGAGTGTTTACACTCAGCCACTGAAGATGCCCGGTTCACAGGAGGAGATGAGCCAAGTCACCTTTGACTGACCTGCCACAACAAACTTTAGCTAATGTCGCCAGCTGCCAAGACACAAATATGATGGACAGGGAAATGAGTATGCCATCTTGCTGCACAATCTATCTCACTACTGGATTATGTGTCCCAGTAGTAACACTGAGTTGCAGCCAAACTGCAGCCTCCAAATGTTAAGTATATGATATTCCAGAAGTGCATTGTATGTATATTTCTGTGAAACTTCATCTTGAATAAAGTCGAGGCACAGTTGATGAAGTCGAGGCACAGTTGATGAAGTCGAGGCACAGTTGATGAAGTCGAGGCACAGTTAATAACTTAATCATTCAAATACCACTGTTTTCCATCACTACCTGTGTTAAAATGTGCCTTAGGACAAAATTGGGGTTTTGAAATACCAAATGTTTTTTCTTAACAACCATGGTGGGTTTTCCATAGCAGATTGGTTTTGCCAAAACCTACAGCATTCACGACAATACAGCTGAACACATGCACACAGTGTGCCACACACCCTAATTAAAATGGTATGAAGAATATGACAAGCTCAAAAAAAGGTTTTTGTATGAGCTTTATTGTTTAGAGTGTAGAGGAGCCCATTGCAATAAGAGTTTTAAGTTTGGCTCTAGAGTAAGCTGTGTCCTGACGTGGAAGAATATCCTCCATGCTCCCACCAAAGCAATTTCACTAGTTTGTCACACCAAGGGCAGATAAATCTGCCTTTGGTCACACATGCATTTTACCATGAAACAAAAAATTCAGGAAAAATTGTAGTGAAAGACAGTACATAGTTGCTATTGGCACACTGTTGCTGAGATTCGCCATGAGTGAAAGCATCGCATTAGTGGTATTAAACAAGCCATCAGCAGAGGGCCGTTATTTATTTGGCAGTATACAGATGCAGTGATGGGGCAGCTTAGAGGCTGATACAGAGCCAGGACCAGCATCAGCTAGCATCCCCCGGAGACCGCATCCCTGACCCAGCTGTGAGATGCAACTTGGATGCTGAAGGACCGATCCAGTCTCATCAGTCCCAACCAGCTTCCAGTGTGCTTCCTGGACCACCATCCTTGTCCCGCATCACCAGGCCCAGCCAGCATCCGCAGCTACCATGACTTGTACTTGGGCCAATGGGCCAATATCTGATCAACAGGCAACACACACAGTGGCGTCCCTATGGGGGGCACGGGGGGCACGTGCCCCCCATATTGGACCTGTGCCCTCCCAGGTGCCCCCCATATCAACTTTCCAACTCTGGCTAAAATATACAATTAGTGTAGTGGGTGCCCCCCAGAGAATCGCGTGCCCCCCCAGATGCCCCCCCCCCCCGCTCGAGACTCCCCAGTTACGCCACTGAACACACATCAAAAAGGGCCGCCTTGCAGATGACCATGAAATAGCCATACCTCAACAACATACATTACAGCAAAAGTCACAAGCATCGACTGAAAATGCCTGAATATGCATGCTTTTGACTTCAGTCGTACTGCTGTAATGACACCCGATTTCCAAATTTAATACAAATCAATGTGTGTGCATGAATTCAAAATGTATGTTTATAAAGTGCTTGCAAATTCAAAGGTATAGATCTATAAATCCAAACAGAAATTGTCACTCATACCCAAAATGCTTTCCAAAAATATCAGTTTTTCGTGGTAATCAATGGTTATTCAATTTAAATTAATTTATACATTTGACACAATGGACAGAGAGTTGATTATTTTTCTAAAGAGACATGTTAATGGGATGTTACCCAGGGATGTTACCCTGGCCATGATTGCACATGTCTTTTGCTCAGCCTAATGCAGGGTCAGCCTGTGGAATGCAACCAGGAATGCTCCGAAGCAGTCTTCGGCAGGCATATGGCATGGCATTGTATAAGGCAGGTCACGCTGCCACCGACCACAAATTGAAACCAAAACACCCCACCGTCCGATTTCACAGCTTGAGAAGCGTGGGATTCGAACGCAGATCTGAACCTCTTGTTTATCTCCAAATATCTCTTTGGTTTATCTTCCGATTTCACGCCGCATAATGGTAAAATCTGGATACACTTAGATGGGCCTGTAGAAGGACTCAGGAAATCGACAATATTTTACCAGCCAAGCAATCAGATAATCATACAAAACATATCATGGAACAATCACTCTAATAATTGGTTCATGAAAAATATATAACTATTTACTTTTTAGCTAAGGATCAATTATGTCAGTTGTATCCATAAATCATTATGAAATAATGAATGAATACGCAAACAAACCAATCTATCTATCTATCTATCTATCTATCTATCTATCTATCTATCTATCTATCTATCTATCTATCTATCTATCTATCTATCTATCTTATCAATTTTTCCCATTTATCTATCCACGTGCATGCATGGTAACAAACAACTCATAGGCCTGTCTGTAATATGAAATCATAACATTACACAGGAAATCATTATGAACTTGCGTAGGTAGGGAAATCATACGTTTGTGTTGTATATATACAGAGAAGATTTATAAACTATAGAACATATATTTTGGTACCAGATGAAGCCAAATCCACCAGCCATCCAAGTGGCAAACAGAAATGCTCAAGATAAATGTATTTATTACTAAATCAAATAGGAAAGGGCGATATTTCAAGATGTTGATGATTCTACCATTCGGGAGCTGGCATCCCTGCAGCCAACTTCTGAGCCGGCTCTGTTTTGACTTTTGGATGATGGCTATTATGCAATCAGCAAATGGCAAAGAGAAAGAGAAAGAGAAAGAGAACGGGAAAGAGAAAGAGAAAGAGAAAGAAGGATGAGAAAGAGAGAGAAGAGGGAGATGGGAAAGAGATGAGGAAGGGATGAGGAAGTGATGAGACAGAGATGTCTGTGAGCAAGAAGTGAGGAGCTTTGAAGAGGAGCTATTTCATTAGGAAGCCTTCATTATTGACGTGGGTGTATCTTGGATGGGCCATAGTTGTGTCCCAAGGGAACCCGGAGCGGAGACTTTGGCAGATAATGGAGACATCAGTAGGAGTCGCTCCTTTGTGATCACCAGCGATAAACCATCCACCACAGGACTATGCAGGAGTATGGACTCAGAAGGGGATACAATCCGATACATATCCACAGAGACTATCAACCAATGGAACTGTCATAACCCCCAGTATTCCTGTTTTGTTTGTCTTCTTATTGCTGTGTTTCCGGAATACTAATCTCCCCTTGAATGCACACATCCTGGGTGGTCCTGGGTTAGAAATCCAAACAATTAAATGATTCCATTGTGCCAAGTAATTGCCCATTGTCCTGGAACTTCGAGCTTGAAGCAGCCGTAATTTTGAAGATAGATAGATAGAAATGTATAGGTCTAAGCAGGATACAAATAGAGATCATTAAATATATAGAATGACACGAAAGAAGGATATATAATTACTAGAATACCCGTTGGAGAGATAGGTGGCCTGAGAATGTATTTCTTGGATATTTATTGAATTTCATTTATCTGTTTATTCGCAGTTGTAACATTCATTCCTGACTGGTAACTGTCATGGTGCAAGTGTGAAAATGATGTTGTTTCAGGAAACGCTCGCATGATTGCTACTGTGTGTACGATTTGACAAAGTCTCAACATTTGATGGATAAGATGTGCGCAGGTTCAGTGAAACATGAAAGGAGAGATAGATAGTCAGGCAGTGAGGAAATTATGAACGCGTAGCTGTTGAAAGTGTTTGTACAATGTGTGTATTGGGATGTGATTGCTGACTGTGCTGCACGTGTGTAGGCTTTACAGATGGTTGTATGTTGTATGATAAGAGGTTGTAGGCCTGTATGGTCGTTTCAAAGTAAATGATTGTGTGTTTTCTGCAGATGTAACTTTTATTCAAATGCCTAAGCGAATTTGTTGAGCTTTATATTCTTTATAGGAGCGTATTACATGACTTGGCATCTTGGTATAACACTATATAGGCCTATCTAGAGCAAAGGCCGTGAACATACTTGGTGTGTAGCCAGGATAGCTGAGGCTGTTGCTTTAGTGGCTGTGCCTCCCCCTGAAATACATTGCGTGAGTGAGGAGAGCAGGGGGAGTTGGCACAGGTAAAGAGAGTGTCAAAATAATGGCGTTGTGGAGGTGCATAAACGAATTTCGTGAGAAGGGCTGCAGGAGAAGATGATTAGTAAGAAATGAAGGATTGTTTGCAAGCATTTTATTAGCCACACTCAAAGGCAATGTTAGTAGGAGTCTTCATGCAAAATGTGGTGGGTGTGGCTGGAGTATGGATGGAGGAGTAGAGGTGACAGCAAAGTTGAAGAGATAGACTTTTAAGAGTAGGATGTGGATATATGTCAAAACATGCATGCATGGTGCATGCATACTTTTGGTCATAGCTGTAAAATTATAACGTCTGTGGGGATACATGGTATAGTCCCATACCTCAACTTGCTGACAATTGCTTATGTTGAATTTTATTTAAAGCCAAAAGAATCTCCAAATTGAGTTAATTGACCAACTAAAATTCGGAGAAAACCCAAATATAAGTAGAACATCAAACTTCTACCCTAACAAGCTTCATTCGTGGTTATACCAGTGAAGTTAACAGGTAATTCCAAATTGACAGAAAAATAACTGGCAGGAGAACGACTCACAGAAAAGGGGCCAAAATAGCATACTTTAAAGTGAAAATGCAGTATACATGCCACTTGGACTTGAGACTATATAGAACATATTTTGAAACACTGCTGGGAATCATCTGGTAGATTGCGCTCCAGGAAGACACTTCCTTTTTCTCTTCTCTTTCAGTCTTTTTTTTTTCTCCCACACTTTTTATTATTTTTTCTCCGGGTGAGTGCAAAGAGACCTCAAGTTATGAAGAGAGGAGAACAGAGAGATGCGAGGAGTGCGACAGGGAGCAGACTGCGAGCTGGTTTGTTGCACAACACATGGGATGAGAGAGGAAAAAAAGAGAAGTCGAAAAAACAGCCCTTCTGGTTGACCTGAGGAGCAGCCTGAAAAACTAATGGTGACCACTTGTGTTGTGAGTTCCCCTTCCTCCTTATTCCAGGGCATTAGCTCCTGAGTCAAAAGCCATTCCCATCTCCCCATCATCCCAGGGCAATGCATGGCATCATCTGAGCTCATCTGGGCCATCATCTGGCTTGCAGTGAACTTACTCCCTTTATGATATGAGAGCGATTTGGACAAGAATCAACCCAAGAGTGACGTTGATTTGTCTCAAATATCTCCAAAGGTCAAATTCGCAACAATAAGCAGCCCGAAGGCACCAATGCTCTATATATATATATATGTTATGACTTGGTTTATAGCTTGAATGCATCTCAGCAACATCTGTCTTTGGCAAATGGATGCATCTACTTTTTGTTGGAGGTGAAAATTCAACTTTGAAGACCTTGGGTGTTACGTAAGTCACGTACTGTTTAATTTTATGTCTGCTGCGAGGTTGCTGAGCTCTCAGAAAGAAGAAAAAGACAAAAAACGTTTTCCCTTCTTCTTATCTCTTTGTAATTTCACCTCTTAGTATTCACGGACAGGAGAAATGGGGCAGAAAATTAGAGTCAGGGCTTCTGCCACTGGTTAAATTAGTTAAATAGTTGGTGAAAACTTCTTCAGGTGCAATCCCGTCAGCTCATTCACCCCCGGGAGCAACTGGCTCCACTGAGCATTCTGGGAGCATCCCTGGGAGCATTCTGGGTTTTGCAATTTATCTGTTTAGTTTAGTAAGCAAATAACAATCAGAATACAAATCTGTATATCAAGACATTTCAAAGCTCTCAGTGTATATCTGAAGTCAGCATCTTTATAGTAGCAAGAAGAAAGAGCATGGTATTCATCATTATGTCTCAGCCTGTGATATTTTGGCAAACATCATCCACATGTATCCACGATCTGAACACAATCTTAAACATGGCATGTTTAAGCTCCAGATTAACTTACGAGATGGTGTGAAGATGCTGACCTAGTTATGAGGCCAGATTAATGGATGTACTTGAACTGCTGTTGACAGAGATGGGGTAACTGCAATTACCCTCTTGATTGAGAGATTTAAGCCCCCAAAAATGGGCTCTGCAGGAGGGCTGTTTGAAGGACCATTTCTTGGCCCCTGGGCAACCCATGTAAACAAACTGCGCCTCTTGCAGACTGGACATGCCTGCTGAGACTGCTGAGAGTGATGGATGCGGAATTAGCAGCAGGACCAGGGCTACCTGCCACTAACACCTACTGCAGACGGGGAAGGGAAGGGGGCTGGCCAGGTAGGGCATGGACCAACACGAGAAACCTCCTAGCCACCACCAGGGAACTCCCACCCAAGAACTCCCTGCTTCCCTCCTGCTCTCCTGTACTCCTGGGATTGCTGCTCAGCCCTGGCTACCTCACTAGCCCACCTGTCCAAAAAGCTCAACAAAGGTCAAAGCACTCAGCCCCGGGACATATCTCAACTCCCATCCATAACATTTTCTTTGAATCCTATTGCTCCTGTTTCTCCTACAATTACCCTTACTTTCTCAAGGGCTATATGTGCCTTCAAAAAGTGTGTTTATTTTTTTCTGCCATATTTTGGAACAGGCCCATTAGCCTAGTGTTGACGGATGACGTGACTTCTCAGCAGCCATTCAACCAACATCCAGCCATAAGTTTTGCACTTTTCAACCAATGCAGCCAATCTCAATCTCTAATGCTCCAGGTATAAACTGGGGATGCCAACATACTCCTCTAAGTGCTCTCAATATTGTTTACAAGGTGCTACTGGTTCTTTTATGATGCAATGTTCTCTTCCAGGATATGTATCATATGCTGCACCTTGCTGCGGTGCTCAACAATTTTTCAGCAAGCATTCGACAAACCTGGCCCTGATACCCACAAGTTACTATGAAGTGTCCGAGTGGATATCAGGCTCCTCACAGGGTGTGTGGTAGGGTTTTACATCCTGTATTTTCGGAAGGAATCGAAGTTATCGATCCTGTGTCTTGAAGGTTGGCAGCCAAGTATGCCACCACTGCGCCTCGGGCCCTTCAAAATTTCAAATCACAGAGATCTGATGTTCAGACAAGTGTGAAGTATCAGCTATAGTATGTATTTGCCTTAACGTGGAAAGAGGCGCATGAACAAGAAATACATATATGGAAGGCCATTGAGTATATAAACACGACTGCAACCATGATGATTTATTTCAAAGCAGGTTCAAAGACTGAGCTGAATCAGTGGAATGAGAAATAAAAGGCATTCTATATCATATATGCCTTGCATTTCATGGGGAATCCCAGGTTATTAAGCAAAAAGTGGAGAAAGAAATGTTTATGAGTTGTTCAGAATTCGCCCTGGGTAGCCTCGGGTCCTCCTATCAGAGAGGGGTGTTATCAAGAGGGGCCAGGGACTGGCAGATCGATATGAGCAGACATTTTTCTGACATTTTTGCTCCTGTGGGGACAAGGACCACATCACTGCCCTACAACCCCCCCCCCTTTCTGCTGCCCCCTCGAAATTTCCAAATCCACGTGGTCACCTAGAAGTGAACACAATTTGGCTTCCGGCGACCTAACCACAAGTATTTGGAATCCGCAGCATCAGCACCCAACAACATCATGTGCAGCATCTAAAGTACAAGTATACAAGCCTCCTATCACCTAGAGGAGCAGCTCAGTTATGTCTGTGTGTATTTGTATACATAACTTCATATCTTTCCACATTATAATATGTGTAACTGCATGGCTCATTAAATTGTGAAAAAGGAAGAAATTTGATTTCTTGGAATGTATGTTAACTTTATATTATGTAAACGTAAAATCAAATATAAAACATCTAGGCATTCTTTTTACTATTCATACACCTAGAATTAGTTTTCTTAGAATTTTTAGAGACCTACTTCCAGTGACATTTGCAGCAGGTCTAGCTACCATTTATGGAATAAAATGCAGAATGACATCAAGTTGCCAGAGAATGTAATATAAATTTAATATCAAAACTTGGAAAGAATAATTTAAAACTTATGAGACAGGAAAACTGTACTTGTTTCCCAAAAAAAATTAAAGAAAGGAAACAAAAACAAACTTCTGGCTAACCCCATTGACCAAGACTACCTCTGGCAGCTCCTTGGTCTTATTGTCAAACCAAAAGCCATTTTCATGGTCACTGTCTGCATTTTTGACTGAATTCACCATGGAGGTTTGAAGGAACCACATTTACTTTCCAAAAGTGTACTAACAGCAATCACTGAGGTCCTTTGTTGACCAAAATTGTGGAACATTGTTGGGATCATACAAATATTATGCACGTATAATACATTGCAGGCCATTTAAATCATGATTGTATACTGAGGGCCAAATGCAGTTATTTTGTAAATAGCATCAGTGCAGTTGAATTAACTGGGATGCCTCAAGATATTCCAGGCCAAACTTTTTATTTTGAAGTGTCTCATACAGTTATGTTATAAGAGTTGCCTCGTCCTCCATGACATGTTGAGGACTGATTGTGTATGAGTGGCTTGGGATTTTGAGGGCGTTACGTTTGAAAATACCAGTTAGCTACAGCATATACATGCTTAGTATATTACTTATAAACACTGAAGTATGAGCATGGTATACTATTGTTGATTTCGCAATACCAGGATGCACTATGATTAAGCAGATAAAAAGGAAGTGGAGAGTCTTCCTTGTTGTTGTTTGGGACCAGGAGGTGAGAGAGCCATTGCTTGTGAACTTGTGACGCAGGGCAGGGGTGTGCAATGAAGGTGTGCAATGGAGGTGTGCAGGGACTGATGCATCTATTTGCTGCACTAATTACGTACCTGGGGAAACAGGATGGGGTGAAGATGCAGATCATTGTCAGCTGCTGCTGTTGATGATGATGCAGGGAGGGATGCTGATGGGGGATGTAGTGATGGGGGATACTGGGGATACTGATGGGTTGGCTTCAGGTCCCGGGGTACAACCTATAGGCTACAGCTGCAACAGGCTGCCAAGAAAGACCAAGTGGCAAGCAGACCTCAGCACTGCTCAGCCAAACTCACAGGGCACAGTGGAGATGAAGCTATTTCTGAGCACGACTCTCTCTCACTGCTGAGTGTTGTTCATCCATCTGTATACTCCATCTCCATGCTCAAGAAATACACAAGTTAGATACACAACTCAGATACACATATGCAATGCAAGTAGTAGCCTAGTAGGCCCTATAGGTGCCCCTGGGTAATGCTGAGCTGCAGGACTGATGATAGATGATAGACAAGACTGCACCAGCATAATGCCTGCAATCATCTGCCATCATCTAGTATCATGCCTACTGTTCCCTCGCAGCCTCTGTATCTCTCAGCACTTGACTGGAGCATCACCTGAGCAACTACCAAGATCAGGTTTTAAGTGATGTTTATTCTGTGTAACGTATAATTCCCCTAATGCTCGGGCACCCCCCTGCTCTGACCACCTCATATTTCATCTACTTCCAGGGCTCTCCACATAGCACAAATGTTACTAACATGCTACTTGGCAGATAGGAGAACACAGAAGCACAAAAATGCTAAATTAAGGTCCCACTCTCACCAGCAATAATCTGCACAAACAAAATCAACTACTTGATAAATACCTGTAGGCCCTATGTAAGCGAGATAATATTCAACCTTGCAATATCCTCATTCATCCAAAATTAAGCTAAGTTCTTCAAGCCTTCAAGTGAGGTCAGCTCACTGCATGCATGTTCAAAGTAATTATTAAGAGAAGTCTTATAAAGATGCAGGCAAAGTGGCATAATGAAGCAAATAGAAACTCACATTAATTGTGGCATTATGTTTGATCACGTTTAGGATGACTGACACAGAACTTCCAATTAGGCATACACATAATTAATTGCATTGATGTAAGTCTTGTGAGGTGATAGATAATTAGATATAGAGCAAGGCCTGATGGGGCTTCTTGACAAGCAGAAACAAGACAACAGGTGGAGGGTATCATGTCATCCCTAAAAAAAGAAACCTAACCAAAGTGAGATAGAGATGAGTCGGTGGATTCCAGGAGCCGGGAAATCCCACTGCCCAGAACAGCATGGCGGGGGGCCGGGCCACAGGTGCTCCCAGCCGGGGAGAACCACCCCCGAGCATCTTAGCACACAGAGAAAGAGGGAGAATATAAAGGGCACTCACCGTGACTCGCCTACATCGTTGTTCACATAGATCCGTCACATCTTTTCCCTGGGTACAGACCAAAATGGCAAGCAGTATCAACAGCTCTTTTAATTTCTCCACAGAGCTGAGCATTTTTGATGCGATCAACGCTCCATGTTGTTAAAATTTGTTTGAGGAGGAGAGCCCCGTCCATGAGGCTGTGATGTCATTTTCAGGCAGGTGGCTGCTGATTGGCTGAAAGTGAGCGCTCGGAAAACACCCCCCCCCCTTCCAGCTCTTCTATCTCTCTCTCAGCCCAAAGGCCGGAGGGTGTGGTGTGAGGTGCGCGTGCCCCACACTGCTTGGGGGAAAATGCCAACCAAAAAAAAAAAAGAAGAAGAAGAAAAGAAAGAATAAGAAAAAAAGCCAGAGAAGCAAATTGGGTATACCACCAATTGGGTTTCATGCAGGTCTATGTGCCTTGCATGAAACCCTAATATTTCAATGCTGAAAATGTGTGGATTTCAGTTTTCTCTTTTTATACAATAAACCCCATGATGATCTGGATAAGAAAACCCACAGACCTTTATTAAAAAAAAAAAAAACAAGGCTAAGAGAGAATTAAACAATAAACTAGATGAAAGGAAGGAAATCAAAGGAGCGAAGGAGCAACTCGGAGCTAGTAACCAAAGGAATAACCTCCTTGGGAACAAAGGAACAAACCTGGAAAACAAATAGGCAAGGGATGCAAGGGAGGCAAGGGAGTGAAAGAAAGTCAGTGATGAAGCAAGGGAGCAAGAAATCAAAGAAGCAATGAAACAAGGGAGGATGCAAGGAAGCAAGAAAGCAAGGAAGCAAGGAAGCAAAGGAACTGGGATATAAGGGAGCAAGGATGCAACGAAGAAAGGAAGCAGGGAAGCAAGGAAGCAAAGGAGCAAAGAAACAAGGCAGCAGGGATGCAAGGAAGCATACAAATGTAGGAGCAAGGCAGTGGCGGATCCAGACAGGGTCATCTAGGGGGGGAAAGGAGCAGTGAAGCAAGGGAATGAGGACGAAAAGCAGCAGTGAAACAAGGGAGCAGAGAAACAAGAAAGCACACAAGCAAGGGAGCATAGAAGCAAGAGAGCAAGAGAGCAAGGAAGTAAGAGAGCAAAGTGAGCAAGGACAAAGGAAAGCAAGTGAGGGAAGACGCAAGTGGACATGGAAGCATGACAGCAAGGGAGTGTGGAAAAAAGGAAGCACGGAGTAAAGGAGCGAGGAAACAAGGGAGTGAGGAGACAAAGTGACAAGGAAGCAAGATAAGAGAGCGAGCGAGCAGGAGAACAAGGGAGTGAGCAAGAAAGGATACTGGGAAGAGAGGGGGAGCGGAAGCAATGGAGGAAACTAGAAAGCAAAGAACTTAGAAGCAAGGGAGAAGGGAAGCAAGTGAGCAAGGAAAAAAGGAAGCACTGGAGCAATGAAACATGTGAGTGAGATAGCCAGGGAACAAACTAGCAAGGTAGCAAGGAAGCAAGGAAACAAGGAAACAAAGGGTAAAGAAGCAAGGAAACAACAGAGTAAGGGAAAAAATAGTACGGGAGCGAGGAAGCAAGGAGAGTAAGGAAGTGAAGAAGGAAACAAGGAGGTGAAGGAGCAAGGAAGCAAAGGAAAACAAATTAACTAAGGGAGCAAAGAAGCAACAGGGGCGTAGATTTGTCACTTTTGTAGATGGGAATGATTTCGGATGAGTAGGGGAGCGAAGAAGCAAAGTAGCATGGAAGCAGAAGAGCGAGGAAGCAAGGGTGCAAGAAAGAAACGAAGCGAGGAAGCTAAGGAGTGAGACAGCAGGGGCTTGATTCTTTTGATTCCTAAAGAAAAAATGAAGTAAGCAAGAGGCAAGAAGTAAGGGAACAGGGATGTAAGGAAGTAATTAAGAGAGAAAGAAATCGAGGAAGCAAAGGAGCATGGAAGCATAAGAGTGACGAAGCAATGGAGCAAGATAATGATAAAGAAAGGAAGCAAGAGAGTAAGAAAGCAAGATGGAAGAAGTAAGGAAACAGAGAAACAAAAGACCAAGGATGCAAGGGAGAAACAAAACAAGTAAGCAAAAGAGCAAGGAAGCAAGGGAGTTTGGAAGCAAGTACATTTGGTGGAAGGGAATTCAAAGGAAGAAGTGAAGAAAAGAAGTAATCCTTTCTTTCTTCATTCCTTCCTTACTTCCTCCTTCCTTCCTCCAAATGTGCTTGCTTCCTTTTGCTTCAATTCATTCCTTCCTTCCTTCCTTCAAATTTGTTTGTTTCCTTTTTGCTTAACTTCCTTCCTTCCTTTCTTCCTTCCTTCCTTCAAATTTGTTTCCTTAAATATTTTTTCCTTTCTTTCTTCCAGCAAACTACTTGGCTTCCTCCTGAATTCATTGATTGCACTTCTTTGTTTTCCAATTATTTTGCATTGCTCCTGTGCTTGCTCCAGTCATTGAATTCGCATGCTTCCTTCTTTGAATTTGCTTGTTTCCTTTATTCCTGCCTTTGAAGTAACTTTCTACTGTAATCGATTTCTTGCTTCAGCCTTTCTTGCTTCTTTCCTTTAGGGAATGTGGAGCTGACATAAATATTTAAACATATATCTTCTGGTTCACCTAATAAAACTATCTAATATAATTTATACCTCTTCCAAAGTACCTTTCTTCATGCAAATAGCATACATTAATAAGGTTTGATAATCTGCTTGCCTGCTATGAGCTTTACACATTGAACTGGAAATGAAAACGATTTCCCTCTCACTCCAAGCCTCAGGTTTTTTTTTGCGTTGTGCAGCTTACGCCCAGAAATATGTTGGGCGAAGGGTGCGTCTCATGGGCTGGTATGGAGTTGTTTTTGCGCTAACATTTACTGCCCTCTGGTGTAAAAATTGGTGGGCCTAGTCTTCATCTGTTCGAAAGTTTCTCTGCATCCTCAATGAAATCAGCCGTTTTGGGACACACTGGGCACAGTTTCTTGAGCTGTTAATTAATTACACAATTCCTATAGGTTATTGACCATGGGAGGGTTATGTGATTTATCACCAGATAGTGCTGTGGCAAATGGAGCCCAGAGACGGCCAACCCCAACCCGTCTTAGAACAAAGAACACCTTACTTTTTCCCGAGCAGAATTTTGTCTAGTTTCAGAAAAATATGGGTGTAGTTTAAAAAATTATGTTTCACCTACTTAAAATTCAAGATGGCAACCAGAAAGACCGTCTGCGGCAGTCACCAGAAAATAAGCATTATCTCTGCAACTACTGATGTTAGGAGGGTAAAATTTAGGTCTCTACCTAGGTTTTCAGGTATAAGGATTAAGGAATGCAGTGAAGGGGTCTAATAAGAGATTAGATGTTAGCGCAAAAACAACTCCATACCAGCCCATGAGACGCACCCTTCACCCAACATATTTCTGGGCGTAAGCTGCTGAAAATTCCTTCCAATGGCTAAATTGATGAGTTTGTTAGACAGAAAAATGTTTAAACATCTCCGGCATGTAAACGAAGTACACTTAGATAAATGGTGATAGATAGTGATTATTATAAGTACTTGTATACAGTTTATCTGTCTTCTTTAATTTTCATTATTCAGTTGATAAATATATATAAATCTGCACTTCAAGAGGTTGAGTAATGAAGTCGGTAATAAGGGTAACAATGAGTACTTCCTTTAAAATGATATGGCTGTTCAACTGTGTTCATCTCGGTAATGATTCATTGTTCAATAGGGCTGTTATACATATTCGCCTGGTATGGAATTGTATCATGTTTATTTTGAAATCATTATCCTTAACAATTCAAATGTATTGTCCTGCCATCATCGTTAATATTACATTGAGAAAATGAAAAAATCAATTTTTTTCTCATCCTGCCAATCATGAGATCACTAGACAGTCACGAGATAACTCATTCCTAACCAACCAAAGCAGATGTGGATGGACAGCCCTTGATGTGAGCCTTCATTTGTCACCTTGGTTTCCTTGTTACTTCAACTGTCAACCCTCAGAAACTTCAAAGCTAAATAAATGTAGCTGTCAGTGTCAAAAATCTCCCCGGAAACACAAAATTCTCTCCTAAGTATTTCGATTCCACCTGTCCTAATCACTATATAACTCGTTTCTAATCCACAAAAATGGATTCTGATGGAAAGCCCTTGATATAAGCTTTCATTGCCACCTTGATTTCCTTGTTACTATAGTTGTCAACCCCCCCAAAAGCTAAATAAATGTTCCGGTCAATGTCAAAAGCCTCCTCGGAAACACAAAATTCTCCAATGTATTTACAATTCCACCTGTCCTAATCACCATATAACTCATTCCTAACCCACCAAAATGGATGTGGATGGATAGCCCTTGATGTAAACTTTCATATGGCACCTGGTTTCCTTGTTTCTACAACTGTCAACCCTCCAAAAGCTATATAAATGTTGCGGTCAGTGTCAAAAGTCTCCTCGGAAACACAAAATTCTCCAATATATTTTCAATACCACCTGTCCTAATCACAATATTACTCATTTCTAACCCGCCAACATTGATGTGGATGGATAGCCCTTGATGTAAGCTTTCATTTGGCACCTTGGTTTCCTTGTTACTACAAGTGTCAACCCTTAAAAAGCTGTATAAATGTTGCGGTCGGTGTCAAAAATTTCCTCGGAAACACAAAATTCTCCCATGTATTTTCAATTCCACTTGTCCTAACCACCACATGATTAATTTCTAACCCACCAAAATGGATGTGGCTTTCATTTGGCACCTTGGCTTCCTTGTTACAACTGCCAACCCTCCAAAAGCAAAATAAATGTTGCGGTCAGTGTCAAAAATCTCCTCGGAAACACAAAATTTGCCCATGTATTTTATTTCAACCTGCTTTAATCACCATATAACTCATTTCTAACTTAACAAAATGGATATGGAAGGATAGCCCTTGATGTAAGCTTTCATTTGCCATCTTTGTTTTCTTGTTTCTACTGTTTTCAACCCTCCAAAAGCTAAATAAAGTGTGAAAAATATCCTCGGAAACACAAAATTCTCCCATGTATTTTCAATTCCACATGCCTTAATCACCATAACATAAAACTCATTTCTAACCCACCAAAATGGGTGTGGATGGATAGGCCTGGTGTAAGCTTTCATTTGCCACCTTGGTTTCCTTGTTACTACAGCTGTCGACCCTCCAAAAGCAAATAAATGTTGCGGTCAGTGTAAAAAATCTCCTCGGAAACAAATTCTCCCATGCATTTTCGATACCATCCATCCTAATCACTTTATAAGTCATTCTTCTCAAGCCACCAAAATGGATGTGGATTGATAGCCCTTAATTTCAGCTTTTTGTTTGGCACCTTTGTTTTCTTGTTGCTACAACTGTCAATTGTTGACCTTCAAAAGCTAAATAAGATGTTGCTGTCAATGTCAAAAATCTCTTCGGAAACACAGAATACTCCTATATATTTTGAATTCAACCTGTCCTAATCACTGGATAACTCTTTCCTAGCCAACCAAAATGAATGTGAATGATTAGCCCTTGATGCAAGCTTTCATTTGACACCTTGGCTTCCTGGTTACTATACAACGGTCAAGTGTCAACCCTCTAAAACTAAATAAATGTTGCGGTCAGTGTCAAAAATCTCTTCAGAAACACAAAATTCTCCTATGTTTTTTCAATTCCACCTTTCCTGGTCACTGAATAACTATTTCCTAACCAGCCATTTTATGGCATAAGACTGTGTCCCAGTATGTGCATCGGATTAAAACCAAAAGTAAAAGACTGTGTGGAGTTACTATTGAATCTGATGTTGGGAGTATATTGATTCTTAATATATACATGCCTGTGGACAAAAAGAGTAAGACTCATATTGACAGAGAATACTTAGATGTATGTGATGAAATTGAGCAGCTAATTATCAATTACAGTGATAATCACCTTGTTCTAGCTGGTGATCTAAATACTGACTTTAACCGAGGCAATGCACACGATAGATATTTTGGATCTCTGCTTGATCGGTTTGATATGACACTATGTTGGGACATGGATGTAGCTGAAAATGAAAACACCTACAGAAGTGACACTCATCAAACAGAATCTCAAATTGACCATTTTTGTTTTTCACAGTTTTTGGCTGGTATGGTGCAAAGTGTGTATGTGAGAGACTGTCCTTCAAACTGCTCTGACCATTTTCCATTGTTGTCTGTGTTGGGTGTGATTCCATCCAGACAAAATGCTGGAGAAGACCATGACAATGGCACTGATCAAATATTATGGCACAAAGTTACTGAAAATGACAAAATTTCTTATAGAAATGCACTCAATGAGATACTAACTGAAATCCCCAAGTATAGAGTTCTTGAATGCAGTGATCTCAAATGCAGCGACCCACAACACAAGCGGGACATTGATTACTATTGTGAAAGACTTGTCAGTGCATGCATTACCGCTGGTGATATTTTTCCCAAAAAGTCTTACACCAGAAAGGGATTACCTGGGTGGAACGATTCTGTAAAGCCATACAAGAAGGAATGCGCCTGGTGGTTTTATGCCTGGAGAAATGCTGGAAAGCCTGGAGAAGGTGTCCTGTACGAGAACATGCGCGACAGTAAAAGACAGTACTTATATGCAGTACGGAGGTGCAAAAGAAGAAGTGAGGAACGACGATATGAGAAGATGGCAGCAATGATATCAAAAAGTAAGACAAGAGACTTTTTCAAGGAAGTAAAATGGATTAAAAGTGGAAAATCTCAGGCGAAAAACGTGTGTATAAATGGCCAGAGCACAGATGTGGATATTGCTGAAGTGTTTGCCAGGAAGTATAGAAGTCTGTACAACTCTGTTCCTTCAAGTGACATTGCATTGCAAAATGTTGAAAATTACAATGAGACTCAAATGACTTGTTGTGATGTAGCTAAAGCTGTTATCAACAAAGACATTATTGTTAAAGCAGTGAATGAGCTTCAACATGAAAAACATGATGGCGATCAAGGATTAATATCTGATCACTTGTTATTTGCATCAGATAGTTTCTATTGTTGTCTTAGTAAGCTGTTCACAGCTGTTTTAATGCATGGACATCAACCCCGGGTTATATTAAAAGCTACTATACAGTCTATCCCCAAGGACAAGAGAGCAAGTATGTGCTCTGATGCTAACTATCGTGGGATAGCATTGACTTCATCCATAGGAAAGGTTATGGACTTAGTTATTCTGAAACGAAATATTAATGCGTTACAGACCTCAGATTTGCAATTTGCATTCAAGAAAGCTCACGGAACAACAATGTGCAGTGTCACTGTGGTTGTTAAGGAGGTAGTAAGACACTATTTGAACAATGGATCAGATGTAATTGGGTGCTTTTTAGATGCTGCAAAGGCGTTTGATCGCTTACGTCATGACCGCTTATTTCAGCTGTTAATTGACAGGAATATAAATGTGACGGATCTGAGAGCCATAAAAGACTTATATCTGAGGCAAATGACGAGAGCGAGGTGGAAGTCTGCTGAGTCTGAATATTTCTCGTCTGCAAATGGCGTGCGACAAGGTGGAGTGGCGTCTCCAATCTTCTTCTGCATCTACATGGATGAACTTATCAGCAGACTCAAGCGTAACGGATGTGGATGTTGGTTGGGAAGACATTATGTTGCTTAATTGTGTTATGCAGACGACTTAACCTTACTAGCTCCCACTGTTGAAGGATTACAGCAGATGTCAAAAGTCTGCGAGGATTATGCAAAAGACTATGGGATGTTATATAATCCTACAAAATCTGTGTGTCTTATGTTCACAAGGAAGAAAATGGTGAACTGTCCTCCTGTTCATCTTTGTGGTGCTGAACTGTCATGGGTACAGAAGGTGAAACACCTGGGGTCAATTCTCAGCAGCAACTTAAATGAAGGGCCTGAGATAAATCTAAGAGGGGAGATCTGGCAGGGAGAACAAACCTCTTAATGGCTACTCTTCCGAAAGCACCTGATGAGATAAAATTGGAAGTGTTCCAAAAACAGGTGTGTCACTTCTATGGGGCTGCAGCATGGGATTTCACTGATCCAAAAGTTAAAGAGTTCCACACCATGTGGAATAAGTGTGCCAGGCAGATATTGGGCCTCCCGTATAGAACTCACACCAGATTTTTGCCAAAACTTGTCAACTCTACCAGTTCCATAAAACAAGTTTTCAACAGATTTCTGAAGCTTCTGAAGACAATGATTGAAAGTGACAATCCAGTTGTGAAGCATATAGCAAACAATGGCTTATGCAATGTGAATTCATTGATAGGCCATAACCTGAGTGCCATTGCCAGCAACACATTAATTGAAAAACACAAACTGTTAAATGGCAAACTGAGATTAATGGACAAATTCACGCCAGAAGATCTGACAACTGTGCAAGCTATAAAAGACTTGAGAAATGGCCTCATTGAATTTGGAGAAAACGAACAATTTCTATTTATATTGTGTACTGTATAACTTTGTGTAATCTGTAACCTAATATAATTTAAACATACATATTTCCATATACCTTGTCAAAGTGTATGAAGAGAAATAAATAAATATATATATTAGGGTACAAAAAAAACTTGTTCGCAATAATTATTCACACTAGTAATTTTCCCGTAGATTGGAGGGAACAGGACAATGTAATAGATAGAGAGATACATGTAGATAGTCAGATGGACTTGAAAAGGGTAGAGTTGTCTCATAGTAGGTTTAGAAAGACACATGGCAAATTAGAAGATGAGGGAAATGAGACGATCAGAGATCTAAAAGCATAAGTTGAGATGATTGCATATACTGTATCATTTTAATTTCTATAGCAATAAGCCCGTGCTAGCTGCAGAGTTAGATGGAATAGCCATGGCACTAAATGCAAGTGCAAATTGTGCTGAAAGGAAGGGAGCAAGTGAAGCAAGTGGGAGAGACCTTGCAGGTGTTGCCCTCTTGTGTATAATGCAGGAATCAGCTTAAAACTAATTATCATTAATTAGGACATGTAAAAGAGTGCAATGGCCTTGAAAAGGGGAGAGTTCTGCCGTGAAGGGCAAAGGAAGGCACAGGGAAAATTAGAAGACCAGGCATTGAGTATAACTTGAGATAAATCCCGTACGTTATCATTTTAATATAAGAGATGGGTGCAGAGGGACCTCTCTGATCTGCCCAACTAAATTTTCGGCCAAGAAGTCCGCCTACAAATCAATGCTTTGGGAAACTGTTATATTTCTAGGTTTAAACCTTTTGTCTGCAACTGCAACATTAATTAATATTGAATGAAAAAAAAAACTGAAATTAACCAGTTTGGTCATGAGTACATGTAGGTATCATGGAACTGACGAGAATTAATTTGGCCTGTTAGTCAGGGAGCATCCAAAATACTTCAATTTTGATTTTGGCAACTTCTGTGAGTGCAAAGTTAAGTTCGACATGAGTTTAATTATAGTACTTACTGTATAGATAGCCTTACTCTAGAAAAAGGCAGATGCACAATTTTTATTAAGCAAGCATTCAGCAAGAAAATTTTCTCAGGAGATTTGAACTGGTAAAAAGGAGCTTTTTGGAGTATGCCCTCGGCAATCATTACATGTCCTTTTAAAATACATCCTTAAGGGTGAAGTGCATTAATTTAGTATTAAAATAGTAAAGTTCATTACTGTGAGATATAGTTCTAGCCTAAGCTTGTACTATTTTGTCACTTTAGGTCTTTTTGATTTATTTTAATTCAATTTTTGTTGAAAAATCACAATTTTCTTGGTTTTGACCTTAGCGACCTCTAATTAACCTTAAAATTCAAATCCGGGAGTGGCATTTACCCTTGTCCTTTTCTCTAACCTATTACCTATCAAACTGGCATAGATACCTTCCATTAACAAGAAATGCCTCTAACAGTACAGAATCATGTGTTGGCTGGTCCACTAGTGTACTAAGTTTACATTCAGGAGATGTTTAAACATTTTTTGGGCGGACAAACTCTTCAATTAAGCCATTGGAAGGCATTTTCAGCAAGTTATTATATTATCATAAACATTTGCATTGATTCCGGCGCTCTGATAATTTTTGTGATTTTCTTGTCATCAGATGTCATCAGATGACCCCAGTCTCCATGAGACTGCTTTTTGTGTTAGGCAGTGCAAGCATTGCACTGCAGTCTCCGGATATTGGCCATGCAAATGAGCACAAGCAGCATGCAAATGAGTATGATATGGCAGAATGAACTTCAAACAAAATTGTTTTCCTTAAAGTGTGGGAATTTTTAAATTATTGGATAACAATGTAATTGTTTATAATTTTAAGCTGTCAGTCCCAACTGCAAGTTGTTATGTGACAATAGGAGAAACCAAACAAAGTGACATAACAAGTATTTGTAATTAATTACACAAGGTGTTTTAGGGGCATAACACCCAAAACAATAACTACTGTTTATGAAAAGTTATGTAACCAGTCAGTTAAGATATTTGGAAAATAACCAGTAACAATTAAATGTTATGTAACCAAACAGTAAACATTTTTGGACAATCCAATATCAGGAGTCCCTCTGACACTTCGTGTCATCGGAAAAATAGGGACTCATGGAGTCTGAGATGACCCCATGTTGAAGACCAAGTGTCAGGTCCTGAATTCGAAGTATCGGCAGCTGGAGCATCAGCAAATATCCCACTACTCATGAATTATTTATTTCTTCTCTTACAAGCTTTATAGGTACCTTCCTTCTGACATCAATGGCACGTTATTGACTGTACTTCATTCTTGATTCCCAAATTACTTCTTATCTTCTTGTTCCTTTCATCGCTGCCTTCTTTTTATTTCCTTGCTTCTTTATGATGTCTTCCTTAGGAGTCCTTCTTTTAGGTAATCGATTTCTAACTTCAGGCTTTCTTCCATGTTTCCATCAGAAATTCGAGGCTGACGTAAATATAGATCTACATTTAGAAGTATATGCTTGATCCGTGGTGTTACCCAATAAAACTATCTGATAGAACTATTAATATTCCAAAGTACCTTTCTTAACGTAAAATAGGATATTTTAATAAGGTTTAACGAACTATTTGCCAGCTGTGAGCTTCACATGAAAATTTCCCCTTCACCTTCAAAGTCCCCTTTTTTTGCCTAGCTTACCCTTAGAAAATTTTTTGGCGAATAGCGCATTTCATCTCCAGGTTTGGAGTTATCTTGTGCTAACATTTACTGCCCTCTGGTGTAAAAATGGGCAGGATTGGCCAACACCTGTTTGAAGTTGTTCTGCATCCTCATTGAAATCAACCTGTCTTCTGACACCTGGATAACACTGGCCACAGTTTCTTGAGCTGTTAATTAAGAGTTTATCCCTTTTCCAGCATAAAAACACAGTCAGAGATCAGTCACACAAAAAGTTAAAAAAATAATATTGGAATGTTTCACTGTTTTCTGATTGTTGTGTTAGTGATTTTTCTCAAGTGCTAATACATCTCAAACAATCATATAAAATATGAATTAGAACATTTGTTAGACTTCAGTACTTTACAGAGCCTGTTGATATCAGGGATTCTGGGGGGGGGGGGTGCACATTCACCATCAATGGCGTCCCTATGGGGGCACGAGGGGGGGCACGTGCCCCTCATATTGGACCTGTGCCCCCCCGGTGCCCCCCATATAAACTTTCCGACTCTGGCTAAAATATACAGTTAGTATAGTCGGTGCCCCCCAAAGAATCACGTGCCCCCCAGGTGCTCCCCCCCTACTCGAAACCCCCCAGTCATGCCACTGTTCACCGTTCAAAGGGAGGATGTTCCTGTGCATTTAGTTCCCTTTTTACCTTCAGCAAAACTTTAGTTCAAACAAGGTTTTATAATCATGCGCGGAATCCACGTTTTGATCTTGTCCGGCCTGGTGCTCAATTACTAATGTATGCATGAAATTGGGGACACATATATCACAATGGCGTACTTTGGCGTAGTTATGCGTTTTGATGGTCTCCTTGATATGTACTGAAACTTTTCATTCTGAAATATTGAGGAAAAATGTTATTGAAAAATTCATTTTTGGCTCCTCACTGTATCTTCAACCTGCATTGACAGCAATTGTCCTATCACTGTCCGGTTGCCATTGTCATAAATATGAACAAATAATGTTACTTAATCACCTTTTTTTGTTAAAACTCTTTCCAGATTGGTGGTCACTGGTCAGCCGGAAAAATTTATTTTCGATTTACAAACCGGCTTTGCCACATCATTGACAGTTTCTGTTGGTCTCATAATCTTCTTTTTTGATGAAGTATGGTACCTTTAGTAATTTTTAGTTTGTGTATTGTCAACTGTGCTGCTAGATATGATAAGCACTGAATCCACTGATTAACCATAACTGACCTAAACAAAACATTTTTAAGCCAGTGACATCACACAACCAAGTTGAAAGTTAATTTTGAAAATGTTTGGACCGCCATCTGCAAACAGCTACAATGATCGAAGGGGCCTAATTTTGTCATTCTTAATTTTTTTAAACTTTCATTTTACAATCTTAAAGTCACATCTGTATCAGTGAATTTACTGTCCTGTTTTTGCGACGCTGATTTCTGCGAATTCAAACCTCCATATACCTATAAAAATTTCTGAATATGTTATATTTTTTAGAGGCGATGCTTCAGCCATGCGCTGATATATTCTTAGTGATTCTATATTTAGCCACTCGCCTCTGTATAGATGGCCACAGGACTCCCGACAGGAGGCTTTTTCCAAGATTGGGAAAATCATCCTGTGAAACTGCGTAAGCAAAACGGAGGCTAGCATCGAGCATAAAATGCGGACCAAATTTCCAGATGGCGGGCCGCAGGATTTCGTAATAAAACGCGGATACACAGTTGCGGAACGGGACATTTTTTGCGGGATCGGCCGTAATTAAATGCAGTTGGGGTCAAATATGTGGAACAAGCTGAATTTGCTTTAAAAATCGCCTCTATTTTTTTTTGAAAAAATTTTCTTGTTATATACATGATTATATATGTATGAATATATCCAGAAAAATGTCCTTATCATCTGTAAACACATTATTTTGACATGAAGGATAGTGAAAAGCAATAACTTGAAATGGTGTACCGTAATACGGGGTGAATTGGGACACTGGGGTGAATCGGGACAAAACAGGGAAACATTTAATTTCCTAAAAAAACGGCAATTTCTGCTTGCCTTAGGAATTTGATTTTTGGCACGGTTATAGTACACATTCCGGCGAATATTGCATGTGATAAAATTTGGTTTTTGGCAAATTTTCGAGATTGACCAAAATAATCCTACTTATTTTCATTTAAGTGTGCTGGCGTGGCTTTTTGATGAATATCGTTGAACTTTGTATCATTTGCAGTGGATTTAGTCCAGAATTATTAATAGTTAGCAAAATTCGAAAATAATTACAGTTTTCAAACGTTTTCTGTCATTTATCACATTTTTATAAATCTGCATATTATCAATGAAATTAATTTCAGGTTTCTTCAAAAAAATTTTTTTTGTGTATTGAGCATGTTTTCTAATGTTCATTAATAAGTAGAAATCACTCAAAGAAGGTAGGGAGTTTTGATTGTGGAAATAATAGTGTGTCCCGATTCACCCCAAAGTGAGGGGTGAATTGGGACAGTGGTTTTCTGGGCCCTGATCATTGGAAATTTAAGATATCACTTGAAGCTCCAAGGGATGGTTAGACCTTTTGCTTGGACACAATTTCACACCATATTTTGATTTCTGGGTTGATTTGTGGTCTTTCTATAACAGAAAAAAGGCCAAAACTGTCCCGATTCACCCCATATTACGGTACTATACAGCACTTCTCAATTTCCTCGAATATGCAATTTAGGCGTTCTCTTTCCTCACAAATAATGATTTGAAAACTAATCAAGTGATGTTATACACTGCATGTTAGCTACATGCGACATAGCTGAGATGCCTAGCCATCAGTTAAAAGAAAAACTTACATGTTTTCTCAGCTTTATATTATGATTCTTTCGGAAAATCACATTATAGATGATTTCAAAATTGTGGACACTGAGATTAAATGTAAATTTTTCTAGGACTTGTTATTGTATATAGTTAAAAATGTGTTATAAGTTGTTTGATGTCATTTTTCCCGGTAGAATACATGTCTCAGAAAGAAATCACATTCAGTTTTAACAGTGGCGTAACTAGGGGGTCGCGAATGGGGGGGCACCTGGGGGGCACGCGATTCTCTTGGGGGGCACCCATAATACTAATTGTATATTTTAGCCTAGGTTGAAAAGTTCATATGGGGGGCACCTGGGGGGCACAGGTCCAATATGGGGGGGGGCACGTGCCCCCCCTGTGCCCCCCATAGGGACGCCACTGAGTTTTAACCCCCAAAGCACTTTGAATGGATGTATGTGATCCAATTGAATGAAATTATGTAAACACATGTATTATAGGTATCAAAAGAATTGAAAGAAATATTCCTTTTAATGATTTGGACACAGGACAGAGCTCTAACCATTTGTAATCAAAGCTCGTGGGACAACATAGCAATGGCATGTCACAGTTAAATGACCCTGGTATTGTTGTTTCATTAAATCATACAAGTTGTAAGTCCTTGGATGGAGTTGCTGCATTAAATTTGACAAGATTAATTGGCCCAAGATGGACTGATAGACATGGGTTGGGCAGACTTGGACTTCGTGGCATGCATGCAACACACCTGACTTAAAATCTGATATTGATAATTTGTGATACACATTGCATGGATGATGTGTCTTACTGGATAACTAAACATCTGTCTTGATTTGTTCAGCAAATAAAATATGTAAAATCTATTTCAAAGCCAATTCTGTCTCAATAAGATGATATTTCATCGTGTCATGGACATTTCCTCTGAACATTAGCTATAATCATCACAATTATTTTGATAATGGCGTCAAAATAGTTTTTTGAATACAAATCTTGCATAGCAAAAAGGGTTAATGTTGGAATGCTTTTTATTTGAACTATGGGATATCAGGGTGATTATAAATTGGTTTGAAAAATATTTTCTCCTCGAATGTTAAAGTTTTAATTAGGATGCTGCCAGACTGCAAAACGTCATACGATACGATACGATACGATAATACGATACGATAATAATTTATTGTCACTGTATACAGTAAAATTTGTTGTGGCATACGATATTCAAACAACAGTAAGTGTCAACGTATGTACAATTTATACATAATTTATACAATTTATACATAATTAAGCAGTCTAACACTTGCAGGTACGAATGATTGCAAAACCTTGCTGTTCTTGCATATTGTGCTTGAAATACACAGTATTAGACACCCCTCTGGGTGAACCCCCCCCCCCCCCCACCCATTATATTATTATTTTGGTATAATAATTTGTTTAATTCCATTCAATAATTATGTTCTAGTAATCTTGGCTCTATCAAAAGTCTGCATGCTGATTGTTCCTCATTTCAATTGACTGTTAATTCTGTATGCCCCTCCAGTGAAGTGCCTACTTGAAGCACTTGATGATTTGTTGGCAATGCAATGAGCATGTGGGGGGGGGGGATGGACACGTGTAAGTTAAGAGAAGTTTTGACGTTGCTTTTGTTTGAAGAAGCTGAAGGAGCCAACAGGTGCAGGACCACGAAGGCTTTTTGAAACGTGTCAGGGATGGGTCAGTATAAAAGCACCCAGGTCCAAGGGGAGGTCATCAGTCGGTTGACACATCTACTTGGATACACAGCAGTCACACTCTCCGCAGTCTCCGGCATTTGCAGATTTATATTTTGGTATTTCGACTCGAAGAGGCTGAGATATATTTTCATCATGCTGTTCCTCGTCGCTGTAGCATTCAGTGCAATTTCACTGGCCCACTGTGGCAACTTCACAGTCACGGAAGAAGCCTGGTTTGATGTGGAGGTCAAGGACTTGGATGGACCTGGCGAGGACTACAGAGGGCGCTTCACCCTGGCCCTCTTCGGAGAATCGGCCCCCATGTCTGTGATGAACTTCGCCGCCATCACAAAAGGCTACAAGAAAGGCAAAACGCAGTTGGCCTACAAGGGCAGCAAGGTGCACAGGATTGTCCCAGACTTCGTCATCCAGATGGGAGACATCACTGTCGGAGATGGAACTGGCGGTCGAAGCATCTTCGGAGAACGATTCAACGATGAGGAGTTCATCCTGAGCCACAGAAGTGCCGGATGGGTGGCCATGGCTAACCACGGACCTGACACCAACAACTCCCAGTTCTACATCCTGATGACCAAAGCTCGCTGGTTGGACAACAAGCACATAGTCTTCGCCAAGGTCATCAGAGGTTACAATGTCATTGAAGTTCTTGGAGAAGTCCCATCTGACCCCAATACGGCCATCCCCAAGAAGACTGTCAAAATCGTGGACTGCGGAATTAACAGCCTGGCCAAACCTTACGATCTCAAGGAAGACCAACTGGACAGCACTGAAGATTTGTAAATTTATGTGATTACATTTTAGTTGTTTGTATAATGATATATACCAATTTCGTACAAAGTGTTATTTAATATTTATTCTATCCTGAATCTGTGATATTGATGCAGTGTATGTCAAAATCAAATTTTGAAATGATTAAAACAATCAAAGTTGTAAAAACTGGGTTTGAGTTCATTTAATCAAGTATGATATAATGTGAAAATATTGTGAGAAATGTAGTTGTAGCCTGCCATATTTTTTGCAGTTCTAAGTAGGCCTAATTAAATACCTGACTGTTCTTGCTAAAGTTGTAGAGCATGGAAGAGCAGTAAAACTATATATTTTTATTTTCAATCTATGCAAAGAAGGCGTTATCTAATGACATAGGGACATGCATTTTAACCAAGATGACTCATCATGAAAAAAGCCTTGAAGTTAGCGTAGGTGAACGGTCTGTTGGTTTCCTATCTAAATATTGGTCAATATTAAGGAAAGGTCAGGCTGCCTGGTTGGGCACCAACATGAATGCTAAGTTGTCAGTGGCATTCCAATATTTGCTGCCCTGCAAGAATGCAATAACTGTTGTACATATAACAGGCCTAACTGTGGAAGTTGTATCACTTTCACTTTTATATTGCTATCATTTGACATACATTTGGGCATATATTTTCTTTAAAAATTAAAAATTTCACCATGGCTATCTTAACATAATAATTAGGTTCATGGAAGTTGTAAATTCCAACCAGACAGAAAATATTGAATTTACGGAATTTTTTGCCAGACCATCTACATAAATTGATTCATGAGAATTGACTAAATAAAAAGTCAGCTTGGGGAATGGGGACATGATGTGTAATTGTTTACCTGTGACGTGGTTGGTGGCCATAATAGAATGTGCAGCGCCCCTGACGTCAGATGTTTGAACTGGGGGCCAGAGCAAGTCCATCCAGGTGAAAAGAGTGGGAGTCCTGTTTGGGAATCACATGGGAGGTTTACTTGTTGGAAGCTGCTTATCCTGAACCCATGCAGGTTCCAAAATTTAATCTCCATCTGGAAATACACCTGCCATCAACATGAGTTTCGTCGTCCCCTGTTTCAAGAGACCTGATGTAAGTTGAAATTCTTGTTGAATTGATTTATCCTATTTACTATTGAGTTGCTGCAATGTTGTGGCATCACATGGCCAGTGAAGCATGCACAGTTTGTGCTTTACTCTGGAATTATTAATCAATGGACTCAGAGCTCTATTGTTCCAATAAATCAATAGGATGCTTTTTAAATGATGCTCAATCCATTGCAGATTTATATTTGTATATTGAGACCATAGGGTTGTGGGAAAACCCTTTGAAAAACATGTAGAATATACCTTGAAGGGATTATAATTATCATACCAAAGTAATTCTTCTGAATATCAACATGGCTTCTTTTTTTTTTTTTTTTTGTAAAGTCTGGCTGAATGTAGACATTATATTAGCCGTAAGTTCAAGATTTACTTGTTAGAAGTCTACAATCATACGCACAGTGACAGGAAGACTAATATTTATACTCACCCCCTAATATATATTTTATTAATATTATGAAGTAGTAGTACCAATCATTCTCTGGAGATCGAATCTGATAGACCCCCGTAATGATGTGTCATTCAAAAATGGGAGTAGACTGAAAAATAGAAGAGATAAAAAGAAAGAAATACTCAAACAAAATTAAGCTGGATTGAGGAAATGTTGATGAATAATTTCAAAAACGCCCTTTTTGCACTCTCTCACTGTCTCTCAGTCTATTACACTTTCATGTTCATCTGGTAAGTGGGATCTCTGTCCAATGACATTCTGGAAAATGATGTATAGCCAAAATAGAAAGTTGATTCAAGTGATTGGGAAATGTTTGATCAGACAGATGAGTGTAGTGACCTGCGTCAGCTGTTGTCCTATGCAAAGTACACAATCACAGCTGATGGCCACCCTAGCAACTGAATAACAAAGAGAAACTTAATATAATAGGTTAACCTCATTACCACATGTGTAGAATCTTTGCTCATCACATTCGGCCTATACAAACCATATCATGTGGCCCTGCATTGAAACTGGAAGAAGAAAAAAGTTGAAAGATTTACAATGAATTCGAAAGAACATGACAGTTATGTTAAACTATGTATTTTTTAATATGGTCGAAATGAGGTTGACAGTCAGCCTATCATTCCAATTTCAATCAATAACTTATTTTAATTTTTAGATTTCGTGTATCTTGGTATTCCCCACTAAGCGTTGTATAGTTAATTCATAATTAATCATGTTTGCTAGTATATCTTCATGTATATATAGCCTACTATTATATTTGGACTTGCCCTATTTACTTACAGTGTATGTGGATTGTGGATATACCTGACCATTTTGCAAAGTACATTGCAATGCATTCATAACAGGCTTGAACAGTATGTGCACGTTGCATTGTTGTGGGGGAAGCAATCTAGATACAAGATACAAGATACAAGATACAGGATACTAGATACAAGATTTAAGATACAAGCTACAAGAAGTACATTACAACTTCTACTGGATTAGCATTGGGCTCGGGGTCTACAACTTATGCCAATATCTTGGACCCATCTCTTGTTTGAAGACTTTTCACAAAATTGAATTTTTCAGATTTAACATGAAATATAGTTGATTGCAAATCATTGAGAGGTCCACTTACTTTCATGTTTCACGTTTTGTAAACATTTACTTCAAATAAAATATTTTTAAAAACTTTTGAAGCATTATACATGTTGTGCTGCTTTGTGCATGTTTGTTGTGTCTGGATGACATATATATTCTGCACTCGATTCCTTGGTTCATCGTGATGTGATGAGGCAGTAAATGTCTAAAGCTCAATTTAAAAAAGGTATTAATTAGCTCAACTCACTGGCATTGCTGATGGTTGTAGACGCTTATTTCTTTATGAGGAAGTTTGAAGCAGGGCAATCTAAATTGCTAAAAAATAAAAACCAGGTTTTAACACTCTCCAGGGCTGGCATTTGAGTAGTTGCTTCAAAATATGATTATGTTATTGAACAGTTTGTGCTTAAATCTATTAATAAGACTCAATCAATCTGTTACTTATGGTCAGAAATACATTGCACTTTAAAACAGACCTAGCAGCAGCAGCATGGCAAAATGAGTGTAATCAAAATTAATTTTACAGTTGCTCTTGAAAGTAAGTGGACCTCTCAATGATTTGCAATCAACATTATTTCATGTTAAATCTGAAAAGACTATAGCAGAATTTATATTGCGTGCACCAATGTTGCTTGTTTGTTTCATAAAATTCAATTTTGTGAAAAGTTAAGCAGCAGAGACTTGGTTTGCTCATAGCTGTTTGCAGATTGGCAGTCCATTCAGTGTTAAAATTAACTTCAACTTGGTCATGTGATGTCACTAGCTTAGAAATGTTTTTTTGTTTGTGTCAGTTATGGTTAATCAGTTGATTCAGTGCTTATCATATCTAGCAGCATAGGTGACAATAAACAAACTAATTAAATGACCTAAGGTATTTCATCAAATAAGAAGATTATGAGACCAACATAAAACTGTAAATGACGTGGCAAAGCCAGTTTGCAAATCTAATATAAGAAAATAAATTTTTCCAGTGTACCGCTGTCTACAAGTTCACACACAAGTGGACTGCTCTTGCATTGCCACAGATCAGAACATATGCTGTCTTGTGTTGCCACCTAGTGATTAGTGTGCTATTCCGCGAGCTCCTGCGAGCGTCCACATCATTTCGATCAGAGGAACACACACAATTTTGTCTGGAAGACACCGGGCTGTTTCTGAGTGTGCTGATGGCCTTGTCTACTTCCTTAGAGAATGTGATTGCCGAGTCTGACTCTGGTATACATCTATGTTGAATAGAAATTTTGCGAATGTGCAATGAAATTGGAACTATTTCTTGGGACAGCAATGATGTAGCATACAAAATCAACTTTTGTGCCAGGTGGCAGCAGCATGCAGTTGTCATTTTCACCAGACTGAGTGTACCGCCAATCTGCAAAGAGCCCTAAGAACTATTGTATAGATGTATGAATGCTGTGATTTATTTTCGAATTTTAATTTCAGTTTGAGAGATATGCCACTTCCAAATCGCAAGCACAGATGTTCCTCAATGGAGGGTTACTGACGGACACCCTGAGGGACTTGTACGACCTGATCGTCAACAAGGATGGTGTGTATTCCACGTATTCTGTGTATACATCTCATATTCACATGAAGCATAAACAAAGCTTGGGAAAGCTAACAGGCTACCAACCCATTCTCTGTTTGTGTGCTAGGTTTTGGGTATATAACTCACAAAGCACCGTTTTCATCTGCAAAGAACCATATTATAACTTGCAAGTCACTTTTCTAAAACCATGCTTCTTAACAATTACCAAATCTTCCAATGATAATAAGTCATTACAGCAGAAGTCAAAAGCATAGACTGAGAAGTGGTTGAGTACATCACCATTACACCAGTGCACTTTCAAGGCGCTGAAAATTTCAGCCGCGAGGCCTTTGGGATTTGGGATTTTGCCGAAGAGGGCATTTTTTTCATTTCGCCACAGAAAAGGAAGGATTTGACTGCAACAATGTAAATTTAAGCAACTCTCACAAGTTAATAACTCAAATTGAATTATAGATGAAAATTCCACTGATTTGCCTTCAAATGTCCTGCAAATGCTAAATTTCAAAAGTTCAGATTAAATTTAAAATTAGTTAGCCCTTACTTACTGGTGGGGCAAATCTGTGACAGCGGTGGGGATTTTGCTGGGGTTGGTGTGGTGTACCAATTCCCCGCCACTTTATAAAAATTTTTAAAAAAAGACCTGCTGTAGGCTGGCTACACAGGTGAGACATAGGTTCGAGCAAGACGTGCTCAGTCATTTCTTGGCCTATGCTTATGACTGCTGCTGTAAGTCTGTGCAACATGTTGTAGGTGTTTATGTTGTTGGGAATACCAATCACCTGAATATATAGATGAATCTTTAATGTTAGCAAATATTAAAAGCAGATTGGTCCACGCATAGACAACAGCTGTTTCATAAAAAGATCAAGAAAAAGAAAGTTTTCTTGATTAATAACTAGTGAAAATCTCATCATATAATAAATCATATATGTCAAGTATAGACCACAAATGATTATGTATGTAAAGCTGAAGTTCTCATGGCGAGTTCTATTTTTAACATCACATGCCATCATGTTTTTAAAGACATTTTCATGAGTCACGACGGGATATACTGTTTATGCATACATGTACTGCCAGAAAAAAAGTGAGTGAGCAAAAATACAGGAAGCGATCCCCACAATCTATGGAATTAATATTCTCTCTGAAAAAGTTTGTTCAGACTTCTGCATACATACTATGGAATTAGGTGTCATCACATGATTGGTCATGGGTGCTATTTTTTGCTCTGTTGAATACATAGCCTATGCAAAAAAGAAAGAAAGGCAATTGTTATATGATCTATTTCATCAAGCAAATTAACAGTACCTTGACAAAAAAGACACCCATTTGACATGAGCACATTTTCTCTTGTTTCTCATATCCTAAGAACCATTTAACTAAAAAAAAAGATTCATGAACATACATCTGTATGCCATACATATCAACCATCAACCTGAAACATTACCAGAAATAATACAAATATATATGTGATGCATAATATAAGATATCAGCAATTTCAAAAATGTCCCATAAATAGACTGAATTATCTAAAACTATTTGTGTGGTTGATGTCTATCAACTAATTATTCAAAAGCACATGGTAAATCTACCACTGAAACAGTTTAAAATGGAAAACATTACCGGTTCATAATGTCAAAAAAGTGTCTTTCTCAGTGCAACTGCTCCTGTCACTCAATGACAGTTAAAAGATTGTGCCAAAACTGCTCTTCAATTTGATTGTTAAAACACACATAATTTCGGAGGTTTAATTTCCATGCCTGTAGAATCACTCAATGCTTAAATTCATGCTAACATAATTTTGAAAACTGCAAACTATGTAAAATTGTACTTACAGGCATTATTTCATCTCCCAAATTTCCCTGTTACATGTTGATTCAAAATGGTGGATGGAATGTTGTCATGGCCATGTGATGTCACTTCCTGTCAAAAAGAGCTCACAGTGTGAGCTCTCTGTGAGATCTCTATTTGACCTTTATTAGTGATGCCATTGTGTGAGCTCCATGTGACCTCTCTGTGAGATCTTGCAGTGACATCATCATTTGTGAGCTCACAGTGAGCTCACATTGTGACCTCAGTATATGAGATTTCTGAGAGCTCTGCATGGGGTAGCAATGCATGAGGTCACAAGGTTTGAGGTCACTGTGATGTCTTTATGACACCCTCCAGCATGACATCACCATGTGAGTTTCTTGTGATCTCACAGTGAGTGCTGTGCAGACTCAAATGTTGAGTGGGAACGAAGAAATTACAAATAATATCATCAATATTTTTAAAGTAATCTGTTTCTGAAAAATGCTACCTTGTTAAAAGAGTGCCATCTTTTTTTGCAAGGCACTGTTAGTACTTCGGGAAAATGAAGCCTTATAAATGTGATGTTACGTCATGATCGCATCTTTAGTTCCTTAGCACTTATAATGCAAGTGTAAAGAGGCAGTACTGCTTGTTGGTGACAGACAAATAAAATAAGTATGTATTGGATTCATAGACTAAAGTCTATTACAACACATCAGGTTCCCCCGTGGCCTAATTGGTAAGTGCGCTTGTCAACTGGCTTCGAGGGCGTGGGTTCAAATCTCACCCCGGGAACTCACTTTAGTCCGAGCCCATGGGACATTAAATGGAGGCGGGTTGTATCCAGTATTCTATGCTGGGGCAACTGAAAGACCTTGGGCATCCCTGAATTAATAGGGTATGTGCCAGACTCACAGTCTTCTCATCTCGTCGAGATCATACGGCGATCGCCTGCCTCGATATAGCCCACTAAGGTGCTGCAGAGGCGTAAAACACACACACACAAAAAAAAAATTATGACACATCAAAAGTACTCTTCTTAATCAAACCTCACCCACCCCCATCAAATAGCCTCTGTGTTTCACATGCTAAAAATATGATTATGACACTTCATCAATTATGTCATTGTCCTTTCTTTTCCTCATGAATAATGGAACTGCTGTAATGACTTAAAATCGTTTTGTATGAACTATAAACACCAAATAATTCTGCTCAAAAAGATTCATATTCCAAAAATGACCACTTCAGTAACTTGCATTTTTAACCGGCCTAACAGCGGAGGCCGGTTAATACAGGAGCTGTAAATGGATCAGGTGAAACCATAAACAGTAACCACAAACCAGTAACCACAAACCAGTAACCACAAACCAGTAACCACAAACCAGATGTAAACCACGGTTTTTCCCCATTGTGACCTTAATATTTCACTTACAGTTATGAAATTTGATACAGGTATGGGACTCTGGGTATGGATTGGGAACATGTCGAGAAACCCAAGATGGCTGCCGTTTTGTGGCGGCCATTTTGGCAGCCATCTTTCTTCATTCTTGAACTGCCTATTGTGACCTTAATTTTCACTTATAGTTATAAAATTTGGTACAGGTATGGGCCTCTGGGTATGGATTGGGAACATGTCGAGAAATCCAAAATGGCGGCCATTTTGTGGTGGCCATTTTGGTAGCCATCTTTCTTCATTCTTGAACTGCCCATTGTGACCTTAATATTTCACTTACAGTTATGAAATTTGGTACAGGTATGGTACTCTGGGTATGGATTGGGAACATGTTGAGAAATCCAAGATGGCGGCCATTTTGTGGTGGCCATTTTGGCAGCCATCTTTCTTCATTCTTGAACTGCCCATTGTGACCATAATATTTCACTTACAGTTATGAAATTTGGTACAGGTATGGTACTGTGGGTATGGATTGGGAATATGTCGGGAAATCTAAGATGGCGGCCATTTTGTGGTGGCCATTTTGGAAGCCATCTTTCTTCATTCTTGAACTCGCCATTGTGACAATAATATTTCATTTACAGTTATGAAATTTGGTACAAGTATGGGACTCTGGTGATGGATTGGGAACATGTTGAGAAATCCAAGATGGCGGCCATTTTGTGGTGGCCATTTTGGCAGCCATCTTTCTTCATTCTTGAACTGCCCATTGTGACCTTTATATTTCATCTACAGTTATGAAATTTGGTACAGGTATAGTACTCTGGGTATGGATTGGGAACATGTCGATAAATCCAAGATGGCGGCCATTTTGTGGTGGCCATTTTGGAAGCCATCCTTCTTCATTCTTGAACTGGCCATTGTGACAATAATATTTCACCTACAGTTATGAAATTTGGTACAGGTATAGTACTCTGGGTATGGATTGGGAACATGTCGAGAAATCCAAGATGGCTGCCATTTGTGGCGGCCATTTTGGCAGCCATCTTTCTTCGTTTTTGAACTGCCCATTGTGACCTTAATATCTCACCTACAGTTATGAAATTTGGTACAGGTATAGTACTCTGGGTATGGATTGGGAACATGTCGAGAAATCCAAGATGGCTGCCATTTTGTGGTGGCCATGTTGGCAGCTATCTTTTTTCATTTATTGAACTGCTCATAGTGACCTCAATATTTTGCTTAGAGTTATAAAATTTGTTACAGGTATGGGCCTGTGGGTATGGATCAGGGACATGTTGAGAAGATGGCCGCCATTTTGGCAGCCATCTTTCTTCATTTCTTGAACTGGCCATTGTGACCTCAATATTTCACTTAAAGAGTTATGAAATTTGGTACAGGTAATTCAACACTTCATAGCTCATTAGGAAGACCTGCTACAAAATAGCTGATTCCAGATTTGAATTGCCCTCCCAAAACTTACTCAGAAACTATGGATTGAGGAAAAATATCTATTCCTTCATTGATTTTTGCAATATCTTCAGGATTTGCAAGTTCGCCAATGGGGAATTACATTATAAACTTCAAGTGAATTCTGGTAAAGGTAAGTATTTATAGAATGGGCCAAAATTTTACATGTGACTTTTACTATATAAACTGCAATACCAGACCAAGGTCAAGCAGGATCAGAAAATATTGGGGGCAGCTGAAACACCCTACTGTAGGTATCAGACGGGAACATGTTGAGAAATCCAAGATGGCAGCCACTTTGTGGCAGCCATTTTGGCAGCCATCTTTCTTCATTCTTGAACTGACCATTGTGACCTTAATATTTCACTTACAGTTATGAAATTTGGTACAGGTATTGGCCTGTGGGTATGGATGAGTAACGTGTTGAGAAATCAAAGATGGCGGCCATTTTGACAGTCATCTTTCCTTTTTTTAGAAATCTGTTCAAACTGCATTGCTTCTATACTAAAATTACTAATAGTCTAGCATCTTCCTATCAACTATTTCTCCTATCTTCCAATATCAGTTGCTCAGTGGTTTAAGCAATGGCACCTTCAATGTCATTGCGCTAGGTCGGTTTTGAATCCGCGGATTCTTGTTTAATTTAACTGTCTGATAAGTCTTGGATGCTCATGCGACCATTTACCTTTTGGTGTTCTTTACAAATCATTTGTAAACAAATGTATCAGTGTTTGAGCGTTCCTCACATACAGTCCTGGACTTAAGTCTTGCCGCTAACAAATATTACTGATGCAATTGTTAATAACTTGACTAGTGGTAGACCGATTTTAACAAGATATAGCTCAAATTAAAGTTAATCCATTCTTCTCCTTGCTTATATTGGGAAAATAAAGTTGCCTCTCAGTCAGAATATTCTACAAATTAATAATGACAGTATGTCCAAAATGTGCTCGGACAACAGTCTTGTCACATGCAAAAAGTAATGCTAAAAATAGTGTTAATTAATTGTAAAAGAGCTAAAATTATGCAAATGTCAAGAGTATTTCATCATGGTGTAGCTGAAAGAAAAAAATTCACTTCGGTCAACTTCTTGATCTTGTAGAACAGTTACATGGGGTTCCACAATTGGTCATGTGAAATATCAGCATAATACATACAAATGCCATGTAAAGTTCATCAATATTCTTCAAATTATATTACCTGAGTCAGGATTTGATGAATGAATTCTAGTGCAAGTAATCAAGCTGATGCAAAGGGAGTAAGAATATTGCTTAGATGTAAAGGGGTCAAGAGAATCATCAGGGGCCAAAACAAGACTAAATTTGAGGCCTCAATTATAGAATACCACCATTATGGTGCAATTCTGAGGCCAAAAGGCACAGCTTGTCATTTTGTAGTTCCACTTTGGATTTTTTGGATATCCTGTTGTGCCTGCTATATCACCAGGAATGCAATAATCTGAATTTCCCTGACTCTGAATCCACCAAAAAAATAGTGGAGGCAGGGAATAATAGAGGAGGCAGGGAATATTGTTCCAATAATATTTATCAACTTTAGATGACATTTGTCTGTATAAGCTGTCACTTTTGATGATTTTTAGTGATAATGTGTTGATGTTTCAGATGATTCCTTGTGGAACCACATGGATACTGTTCTCCAAGATCATGTAGTTGACCGAAGTGATTTTTTTTTTCATTAAGCTACACCATGAATAAATCCTCTGACTCTTTTACACAATTTTAGCAGTTTCACAATTAATTAAGACAATTTTTCAGGACTACTTTTTGCATGCGACAAGACATTTGTCAAAGCACATTTTGGACATACAATTTAGAATATTCTGACTGAGAGGAATCTTTACTTTTACAATATAATCAAGGATGAGAATGGTTAAGCTTTAATTTGAGCCATATCTTGTTCGATTCGGTCTGCCACAAGTCAAGTTTAATATTAACAATTGCGTCAATAAAATTTTGTTAGCGACAAGACTTACATCCAGGACAGTAGGCCAAATTCAAATGAAGTCAGAAATGCTGAGGTTGCAGTTGGACTGGCTTCACATATCTTGTCCTTGGTGTGTCAAATAGATTGCCATTTCAATTTCACATTTTGGAGTTTTTCCTTCTCACTTATACTTCCATCACACAGTCCCTAGATTTCTGAGGTTTTCACATCCTTCATATTGGTAAGTTCCATTCGTTACTTAGTTTGTGCATGGTTTGACCAATATGGATCCTTAGTTTTCTGTAGTCACCTTGACTGATCTTGTTTGGTTTGTTGCAAACTATCCCTAGGGTTTCAAAGAAAATATCTCTCAGACATCTAAGCCAAAGATGAATCCACTGTCAGTCTGATATCCAGCCATTCTTGTCAGCTTGTTTCTTTCCCCGTGCATGTTCTACCTCCTTGATTCCCTTGCTCAACCTTTTTGGTGTATGACCCAACCTAAAAAACTTAGCTTTCTTTAACAGCTTATGAGCTGAAGCTAATCATATGGATTATAACTGCAAATAATATATACATGACATGCCTAATCTAGCTTGCTTTGTATTTCTTACTGATGTTTGTTTATTTCCAAAATTCTGAATTACTTCAGTGTGTAGCATATGGATAATAATGAATTGCAGGGTGTATATTAAAGACTATGTTTGTGTTAATTTCAGCTATTCAATCAGAACTCTTTGGCTTGGTCATGGCCGTGGTCTGCATCTGTTTAACGCTGGAGATGATCGGTGTGACTTTCGCCATCATCCTCATGATCAATACCTACCCGAGTAAACCAATCAATCGCCCGGATTCCAATGGAGCCACATTAAACACTGTCGAAGGAGGAACTCCCACAGAGATGCAGCCTTATACTGGATCATCTAACCAAGACCCAGGGGATGAGAAATTCACTGAATTAGTCGGGAAGACACCCATTTACCTGAAATCTATCAACGATGGCCTAACCGTCATCTCCCTCCTACTCGTCATTTTGTACACAGTCAAGAGCGCATTCTACCCGGATAAGTCTCGATTCATGTACACGACAACGCAAGCTCCTTAGAAATAGAACATTTTGTGAAGAGCATGATGAATGTAGTTTTAGTTTATCTCTATATATTTTACATAATATACTTGTGTCATAGAGAATGTATGTATATATCTATCTGACAGTGCCATTTTATGTGGAATAAGAAAATCCATATTTACTTCATGCATACATGTGTTCAAGAGACTGATACACAATTGACGAATCACTTTTAAATTTTACACAATTATGAACGTTTTTTAGAATCAAAGGACTTCCTTTGTGTCCGGTGTACCAAATAATATAATTGTGTAAACACACAAAACGTTCAAGTATTTCTTAAATAGTATTCTTTATACGTATTCATACACGTTGTAATTATTATTTATCATATCCTAAGAATGTACTTACATGTACATTGTGTTATATAGTTAAAATAATGAATACCTGACATGAATTGTCATTGGCAGATTGTTGAAACTTGTTTTAGGTAATTTTTATTACAAAATTAACTGGGTATAAATGTATTGTAGACTACTGTATAGACTGCATGCTGTTATATTTTGTCTATCTGATATATATTACAATAAAAACTGATTGGGACAGTTTGCAACTTTGCATTTTAATCTCGACATTAGACTGTGTTGCTCTAATGACTTTGTTTTGAAACATTTCACGGTAAGTTAAAAAGTTTTCTTGAAATGATATATATCTAGGTTAACGTAATAACCATGATATCATATATGTTAAAGTCATAAGATTACGTGAGTCGTGATTTGTGGTTCATATCTGACAACCAACCTCTTAAAATGAGAAAAGGAAATGATTTTTATTTTAATGTGTCTTAATATTTAACATCATGCTTCTCTCCTTCCAGTGATACAAGAAGAGTTGTTCGTCATCGTCATTGCAATCGTGATCGTCTGCTTCATCCTGGAGATTATCGGTCTCTGCTTCAGCATCATTTTGATGTTGTATCGATATCCGTGCAAAAAAGTTGACCGACCCCCGAGTGGAAATTCAGTCAGCCCTTCAGAGAGAGAACAGCCAGTGGAAATGTCCGCATACATGGATGAAACTTTTGTAGAGAATGGAAAACACTGTGCTGAACTTGTAGGAAGAACACCCATTAATCTCAAGGCAATCAATGATGGATTAACAATCATTGCCCTCTTACTTGCTATATTATACACAACAAAGAGCGCATTCTATCCCGACAAATCAAGGTTTGCATACCATTCGACATCCAATACTCCAGCCCCTTAATCTGTGCAAACAAGACTGACGAGTCCCCATTTATTGTGCCATATTGAATTAATTTAGCTGTTCAAAATGCTTTGCAAGTATTTTAGATATTGTTGTGTTATTATTATATGAATGCATGCTCAAGATTATTATTGAGTAATGATTATTTTTAAAAGTGTACATTGATATACACAAAAGAGCTTGTTTCATGTAGAGGGCAAAACATTTTGCTCTGAATTGACAAAGTCATTTTTGTATGTGAATATTATACTAATTAATGATTACATAAAGAAATTAGAAACTTAAGACTGCCTTTCTGTCTTGTTATTGGTACTTTAATATTTCATTCATAATGCTCTGATGATCGAAATGTAAAAGTAACATAAGTGGTTCTTCTATTGAGTTACTGATTGTGCAGCTGTGACCTCATCCTCCACTTTGTTTGATCTCCAGAAGCAAAGCAATTTTTTAGCCTCTTTGCGAAACCCAGTTCCTGTCAAACAATACAAAATGAAGTTGGTGCTGTGGTTGATGTATGCCATTGAATCTACGATGGCTTCCACATAGGCCATTCGCACCTCATCCTCCTTAGAACTGACCACATAAGGCTTCGCAACAAGAACAGTGATGCTGGGAATGATGAGGATAAGAAAAACAATAGCCACACTGAGCAGCATGATTGTCAGCTGCTTGGTATTCTTTTCGGCTCCACCAGATGCCCCCCCTGTGCCGCTTGCATTGCCACCTGGCCGAAACTTGGCTAACTTGTACAGCTTGTAGCTGATGCAAATGTTGAGACTGAAGATGGCAGCTATGGGGAGAAATGCGTAGAGTGTGAAACCAATCCATGGACGGATGTAGACTTCAAAATGCTCAATGGCTGGAGTTGGAAAGCCACAATTGATAACCTCTTCAATTCCATCAGCACTGACTACTACCTGCCTTCCTTTGGTCCAAAAGAGGTGCAGATTCTTGACGATGGCACCAATGATGAATGAATTGGCAACAATGCCAGCCCTGTTAGAGAAATGTTCGGACATTATGGTTTAAAAGACAATTATTGGCCTTTGAAGGTGAAATTATGTTCTGACCAATCTTTTTGCTGACCTGTTTGAGGCAGCTGAAAGAAATATTTTACTATCTATTTTGAAAATTTCATATGAGTTGTGTGTAAGTTACTTTTCTGCCATGGAAAGCTCAGTCTGTGAGGACAAGTCTCAGCAAGAGGAAGACTTTGGCAGTTGCTTCTGCATATTGGTTTAACAGTTTAGTATTTCAAAAGATTTTATGCTTTGAAATTTGAATTTTATGGTGAATGGTTTGAAAGACTTAAGAAATTGAATCACTTGCATGATATTTTCAGGATAGATAGCCAAATATACCTGAATTTTGTTCTGTGAAAATGTCATTTAGAACTAACTTACAAAAAAAGAAAAATAACTGAGTATATCAGTTTTTGTAATTAGTCAGTAGGTTACTGAGTAATCATATTGAGTAATCAGATTAAATTATCTGATTACTTACAACACTGCTTTACAATGGTACTGTTTCAAATAGAATAGTTGAGTGACCTTGCCAGCAAACCTACCTTTTGGGTGTGCACAATTCTTTTGTTTTCATTGGAAAGAAAATGGCGATAAAGCGGTCGGTGGTGGCAGCTACCAACATCCACACGGCTACATCAGCGCTTCCAAAAAGGAGAAAGAAGACCATCTTGCAAGACCACGGATGATATGGAATCAGATAAATCTTTCCGACATATCCAACAAGAAAGAGTAACTGTCCAACGTAGACTGTTGCGGTGTCTGCCAGGGCCAGGTAACTGAAGAAGACTCCTGCTGAAGTTGATCTCATCGGTCTGCGTCTCATCAAAATGAAAGTTAGAGTGTTCCCAACTGTTGCCATAACAATAGTTATGATGGCAAAAGCTGCCCTTATGTCACTCGCTTGTTTCAAAGATGCATCATAACCATTGTCGGCCAAAATTGTGCCTAATGTCACTTCATCGTTGGCGTCATCTTTTGCTGTGTTGGGATAAATACTTGGTATTGCTGACATGATTGGTAAAGCTGGAAAAGCACTATTGCAGTGAAAAGTAGAAGAGAATTATTGTATTAACTGGATATTTGTAACCCATAGATCTAGAAATAAATGAACACACTCTTAGCATAAAAGGTTCTTGATGGTATATAAAGAACCCACAACAGAAAAAAGGTTCTACATTTCAACTGAATTGAAAAGGTTCAATACTGGTGGGAAGGCCCTGTGATGGGACCCTATGCTCCCAACTTGAGAGAAAGGGGTTCCATTGCAGGAGTTCAGTGCAGCTGGATAATCTAAGTGTTGTTTTTGTTTGCTGTTGGAACCTTTCAAAAAGTTGCATAATACTCACAGAACCATTAAAACCTTTTTGTTAAGAGTGTAAATGATGCATAAATACAATAGTTCCTCAGGGGTATCACTTCCATAGAGGAAATTAAAAGAGAATGTTGCAAGTATAGCATTATGTCAAATAACTCATAAATTATATTGATACATTTTCACACATACCTTGAATGATGCTGTCTCTAGAAGATACCCTTGTGGACTGTGGGATGTTTCTGGCATAGCGCACGTCTTTAAATCTCATATTTATGGCAGACTCATTATCATATCATAAGTAGGGCCAGCTTTTTTGCATACACGCCTTACACTTCTATGTACTTAGGGGATCTCCATTTCTATGTACTAATGCAGCATCTGCTACCTATACCAACAAATGCTATTTGTCACACTGCTGATACCAGAGCTGAATAATTCTTCAATGGTTAAAACAGAGAAGGGTCATTCTCAAATTTCGGGACAATTCGCGTCACTCTAGCTCCCTGTCATTAATTTGAATGCGATTAATATCTGAAGCGTCACTCCACATCTGTTATTCATATTTCTATTTAAAACCACTGCATTTGGAACAAAAAGTCATTCAATAGACCTTTTCTTTGTGCATTATGTCCAGTAATCCGTGCAAAATCAATGGTTTTTCCCTGTCACTGGACCTGACATGACAAAATCAAGTGTTAATTTCTCTCCTAATGTACCATCATATTCAAAGTTTCTTTTCACGATTCATGAGAATATAAACTCGAATTTATATCAAGTTCACATTAATTTTTTTTGGTCTTGTTTCATTGATTAAATTGATACAATAGATGTGTCACTAATTTATGTCAATTTTTTGTCCACTCCGTTACTTGCCATAGCTCGGTTTGTTATTCTTTTTTATGAGCTATTTCACTGAATATCATCAGACGCATGTGCGCCATAGTACGACTGCCTTGAAGACTTCATAAAGTATGTATTCAATAAGTTATGACATAATATTCAAAGAAAATGTTTTTGGTCTCACCAAAATGTCCACTCCGTTTCCTTCATTTCCAAGCTTACCAATGATAGTTTTAAAGAGTGATTTCATGGATATATTGCTGAGGGTGACAGCTTTTAATAGTCTGCAATTATTTTATCTAATCTCCAAAATAAAAAGCAGTATTGAGCGAAATGCAAAAAATCATTCCACTCCATTACCGTCCACTCCGTTACCAGATCATGAGCAAGAAATCGACATTTGGACCAAAAATCTACTGATATGAGATGAAGTATTTCTGAAAATAATAGTTACATCAATCTTTTATTGTTTTTCCTTTTGTTGTTGTTCCTACAGTTGGTTTTTTACATCAAAATTCCACTCCGTTACCATGTTGTCCCCTCCGTTACAGGACATTTTTGCTATACCCTTTGTCCCGAAATTTGAGAATGGCCCAGAAGTGTATACTCAAAGATCATCTTTATGCAACTCTGAGTACAATGACGAAAGTCCTAAAAACATCTGCCTTGAAGAGCGGTATGTTTTCATCACACTGGTTGAGAATCCATGCCACAAGCAGTTTGGTTGGGAATGGCTAATTACAAGCAGCAAGCATTTATACGTGCCAGTTATATCCCACGTTTGAGGGAATATGTGATATATTCCGAGGCGTTAGCCGAGAAGCAGATAACAGCCACAAACAATTTGCCAAGTGGGTTTAATTTAATAACATGAAAGTATCAGTCGAAGAAAAAAATCCAAAAGGCAACATGGTTGACATTATTATATTTATCTGTCTACAAGTGGACTGCTCTTGCATTGCCACAGATCAGAGCATATGCCGTCTTGTGTTGCCACCTAGTGATTAGTGTGCTATTCCGCGAGCTCCTAGCGAGCGTCCACATCATTTCGACCAGAGGAACACACACAATTTTGTCTGGAAGACACCGGGGCTGTTTCTGAGTGTGCTGATGGCCTTGTCTACTTCCTTAGAGAATGTGATTGCCGAGTCTGACGCTGGTATACATCAATGTTGAATAGAAATTTTGTGAATGTGCAATGAAATTTGAACGATTTCTGGACAGCAATGATGTAGCATACAAAATCAACTTTTGTGCCAGGTGGCAGCAGCATGCAGTTCTCATTTTCACCAGACTGTATATTTATGATATGAAATTGTTGCTCATTCAGGGAATATTTTTGGATATACAACGCCAATTCGTCTGAAATGTACTGTAAATTTTCCATCAAATGCTAGAAAAGCTTCAGAGATTTCCCATATATTGTAAGAATCTGGTTATAGAAGATAAGTTCTAAGCCATTGTGATGTCAATACTTGCCATAGGCATAAATAGCCCACTTTAAAATGTTCACATAATATAATTAGCCAATTAGTAGCAAAATTGTTAGGAAAGCAACCTGCTGCAAAAATATTTGGGGTGAAAATTTAAAAAGAAATAGTCGAATTTAAAAGTGAGGAAACAAAACCTGGAGAATGGAACAAAAATGTTTGGGGAAAAAATTTATAAAAGAGTGAATGCAAAAATTTGAGAAAAAGATGAGGGCAAAAAGTTTCGGGGGAAAATTTGAAAAAAAGGAAATTTGGTGGAGAAAAGAAATTAAGTAAATATATATTTGGTAAAAGATTTGGGGGGGGGGGCGGTAAAAGATTGGGGGGGGGGGCGGTAAAAGATTTGGGGGGGGGAACTGTAAAAAATATATAAGGGGAAATAGGCAAAAGAAAATATAAAAATTAGTTAAAAAATTAGGAGAATAGGGCGACCATCAGGTACTGAGGGGGGGAGGAGTTTCGAGTTTTTATTTCATGGTAATAGCGGCAGTAATCAGAACTATATATTTCGAGGGTGTTTCTAAATCAAAGACTACTCAAAAGGAATTTAGTTATTTTACCAAAACGAGACAAGAAATTATTTATTTGAAAAATATCCAAGCCTCCTGCCCTCCCTGAGATTTAACATGCTTGACCCTTTTGTCATATTTGCATTACAAATCTAAAGTGGGCTTAAATGAAAGGATTTATGGATTTATGAAAGGTTTTATAATACTTTTGTTTTATTTTTGTTTAATTTTTGTTAGCAATTCACTGTTTGGTACAGTTTCGCTGTTTGTGTTATGAGCTTTGTTAAACAGTGAGGCTTTATATACTCCCATGGGCGTATAAGTGAACAACAAAGAATATAGGATATATACCAGCCAAATAAAGGCTTCTGATTGGCTAGTGGCTCATAGGTGTGGTATAATGTTGCTTAAAGCACTGCTTGGGTAGAAGTTTTGCTAATGATCCTTTCATATTGTTAAAAGGAGTGTTTTAAGTGTCACCCAAGCTGCATGTGCCATGGTTCATAAATTGTGTATGTTGGTCTTTTTGATGTGCATCTCTCACGCCATTGGACATCAAATAACAACATATTGCGGGTAAAAATTTTCCTGTGGCGGTAATTTCATTTCAAAACCATGGACAAATATGCTTTTTCTCATAGTTTAATCCCTAATTATTGCTTCATGCGCCTATCTGTGCCAAGCCACTTTCAACTGCCAAGTGATTTTGAGGACTTGTGACGATGCATTTGGTCAGGCTTGCTTGACTTTGTTAATCCCCAAGTTATTGTTCACACCCATTCCATTCATTATCCAGTGGCATACATCATCGTCTTAGTGGGTACTATCATGTCATCAGCTTTTAGTACACGGCCTTATGTCATTTAGTGGTATTTTTTTAAAAGCCTAACAATCTTGTACTTTTTGGAAACCTGAGGAGCTGTAGTAACATTTTTTGCTGGATGCCAATTTTTCCCATGGCAACCAAAACAGGAATTTGTTACCATAGCAACCAAAGTCAATTTTTCTAAAAATTTAAGAATTTTTATATTTTATTAAAACCATGGCCCAGATCCAGAATCTAAGCATCAGGATTAATAAATGCACATATTGGATTTTTTTGGTCAAGTGACCTGTGACATCCAGGGTCGTCATGGTTAGTCCGTGCGAACTGACTTCTTGCTGAGCGGGGCACGCGCGAAGTCAGTGTTCATTGTATTGAAAGAATAACAACGTCTTCTGAATCTCCGACAGCATTTAGTGTCGCGGGGGTTTACAGGCACTTTCAGGGGCAAGCGATGGCTCTAATCAAAGCTAATCAACTCAATAAACAAGTTACCTCAGTTTAGTAATCATCCATCAAGTGGAAACAACATTAATCCACGTCCGAAATTCTCGAGCGAGCCATTCCAGCACATTAAATATGCGAAAATAAGCACGTGACGTCACACGGTGCGTCGTAAAATGCGGGTCATGCAGACCCGGCGGACCAGCCCTGAAGAAGCTTGTAGCAGCTTGCAGGAGTGCTCTTGTCATTATCTGGCTGTTCTAATAGCAGCTAATAGCAATCTATCACATTGATATATATAAAAGACAATCACTTGTAGCCCCATAGAAGTGATAATTGCCCTTAAGGTGGCTCGATACTCGTGAACTTTCCAAGATAGGATTTCTTAAAAATAGTTTAGAATGATCCTAAATACAGTTTATAGCAAGGATATGTAAAAAAAAGTGGTCGCAACCAGCCTTTTTTTCATATTATTTGAGGTTATGCACAAGAAAGTCAGTCCACGCAAACCTGAAAAACACAATTTTTTTCTTAACTTTTTTACTGTGAAATTTGCCCTGTCATTCAGTGGTCATGCATCCCATATCATTCAATGAAGCATGAAATTAAAAAAAATACTTTAATGGAAAAGCTGATTACAATTTCAAAGCGATATATTTAGTTTAAAGGGCTTTCCGATGGGCTCGGATTCAAAAAATAGATTTTGACAATTTTGACTTTTTTTATAAACCATGGCGTTAAAAAAAATTGGCGGGATAGGATTTCTCATTTCTTTGTCGTTTGTTTCCAAATATTGTGAGGAACAATAAAATGCATAAGAGAAGGTTTCCTACCGCGATGAATTTTGCTATAAAAATTTATTTATATCTCCAAGTCAATTTTGAGAAATTAGACTTGCTTGCCGAAAATCGCCATTAAAAATATTCCATTTAGACTATAAAGCTGAAAGTCTCTCTGATTGCAGTCCTTTTCATAGCGCATCTAATGCTTTAAACCAGAAGTCTCTAACCCTGATAGAAGTGGTTCAAATGGCAATCGAAGCGGCCGTCGCACGAAATTATCAAAAACCAAAAAAGCTGCTCACAGAGCTCAGAAGACTGCTGTTGTCATGGTGACGTCGCCATTGCTGGACCATGAGTAGCGAGCCACCTTAAGAACAAAGCCACTTTATATTGATGTTGGGCCATTGTTGGCAAATTGCAATTGAGTGTCTGTCTACATGGTCTAGGCAAGACACACAATTAAATTACTTGATGTAAGCAATCTGCAAATTAGTGCAATTCAGGCAATTAAATTCCAGTATTGTGCATAATCAAAAGATGTCATTATATATGATTCTGCTCCTGGAGGAATTGTGCATCTCTGATAGTTCTTGTAGACATTCTGCCATCCTGTTGGAATTCTGCCATTCAGCAAGTTTCTGGATGAATCTTGTGATTGTGCAGGGAATTCTTCACAAATCTCCAGTATTCTGCACTTTCCTGTAGGTATCCCGTACTTCTGCACTCATTAAATATGCAGTTAGTACCAGGGTACTACTGGGATCAAATTATGCAATTCTACAGATAAATCTAAAGTGTCTGTCTTGTGCAAAGTTTCTACAGGGACTATAAGCATTGTTTACTTCTGCAGACATTATTTACTTTTGAAAGTTCCTGGTATTCTGCTGGAATTTTGAAATTCTGCAAGTTCCTGCAGACAGGCACAACAGAAATATATATGAAGAATTCTACAAATTCCTACATAAATATTGTACCTCTGTTCTGGAAATTCTGTGGTTATGCATGGATGGATGGATGATTGGGGCTTTACGTCCTGTATTTATGCACTTGAAAGGCTAATTAGGACAGGGGGAGGACACAGCAATGAGGGGAAGGATAATTGAATCAGCCATCCAACTTAGGCCCAGGTGACCCAGCAAGAGCTGGATTTGAAACCTTGACCCATTGATTGGCAGCCCAGCACACTACCACTAGACCAAACCTCCCCCCCCCCTGAGGTTATGCAAGTTCCATTTGGAATCCTATAGTTCTGCAGGAATTCTGCATTTCTACATTACTCTACTGCAGGCATTCGATCGGCAGGTTTCAAAATTATGCATTTGAATTCTGCAAAAAATAAATAAATTCAATTTTATGCAGAGTGCAGGCACTATACAGTTTAGCTGGAAATCTGCACAGTTCTGCTGCAGCAATTTTGCGACAATTCTGCAATTTTTAACCGGCCTAACAGCGGAGGCCGGTTAATACAGGAGCTGTGAATGGATCAGGTGAAACCATAAACAGTAGGCATAAACTGCAACCACAAACCAGATGTAAACCACATTTGATTTTTCCCCATTGTGACCTTAATATTTCACTTACAGTTATGAAATTTGGTACAGGTATGGGACTCTGGGTATGGATTGGGAAAATGTCGAGAAACCCAAGATGGCTGCCGTTTTGTGGCGTCCATTTTTCCTGCCATCTTTCTTCATTCTTGAAATGCCCATTGTGACCTTAATATTTCACTTGAAGTTATGAAATTTGGTACAGGTATGGGCCTCTGGGTATGGATTGGGAACATGTCGAGAAATCCAAGATGGCGGCCATTTTGTGGTGGCCATCTTTCTTCATTCTTGAACTGCCTATTGTGACCTTAATATTTCACTTACAGTTATGAAATTTGGTACAGGTATGGGCCTGTGGGTATGGATTGGGAACATGTCGAGAAATCCAAGATGGCGGCCATTTTGTGGTGGCCATTTTGGCAGCCATCTTTCAGGGTTCCCACAAAATCTTACGACAGGAATTCCATGACTTTTCCATGACTTTCCATGACCGATTTACGGATTTTCCATGACCAATGTTTTACTCATTGAGGTCGAGATTCACCCCGAAACAAATTCACACGATGACCATCGTTCACTGTTCGGCCATCCGATCCACCATCCAACTACCATAAGTCCCAAATTTGTTAAATTTTAGCGCGAATCGAAGTCAAAATTTGAATTTTCCATGACTTTTCAAAATATTTTGATTCCCATGACTTTCCATGACCACTATTTTTTCCATGACTTTCCCTGACTTTCCATGCCTGTGGGAACCCTGATCTTTCTTCATTCTTGAACTCCCCATTGTGACCTTAATATTTCACTTACAGCTATGAAATTTGGTACAGGTATGGGACTCAGGGTATGGATTGGGAACATGTCGAGAAATCCAAGATGGCGGCAATTTTGTGGTGGCCATTTCGACAGCAATCTTTCTTCATTCTTGAACTGCCCATTGTGACCTTAATATTTCACTCGCAGTTATGAAATTTGGTAAAGGTATAGTACTCTGGGTATGGATTGGGAACATGTCAATCAATCCAAGATGGTGGCCATTTTGTGGTGGCCATTTTGTGGTGGCCATTTTGTGGTGGCCATTTTGTGGTGGCCATTTTGTGGTGGCCATTTTGGCAGCCATCTTTCTTCATTCTTGAACTGCCCATTGTGACCTTAATATTTCACCTACAGTTTGAAATTTGGTATAGGTATAGTACTCTGGGTATGGATTAGGAACATGTCGAGAAATCCAAGCTGGCGGCCATTTTGTGGTGGCCATGTTGGCAGCCATCTTTTTTCATTTATTGAACTGCTCATAGTGACCTCAATATTTCGCTTAAAGTTATAAAATTTGTTACAGGTATGGGCCTGTGGGTATGGATCAGGGACATGCTGAGAAATCCAAGATGGTGGCCATTTTGGCAGCCATCTTTCTTCATTTCTTGAACTGCCATTGTGACCTCAATATTTCACTTAAAGAGTTATGAAATTTGGTACAGGTATGGGGCTGTGGGTATCAGACGGGAACTCGTTGAGAAATCCAAGATGGCAGCCACTTTGTGGCAGCCATTTTGGCAGCCATCTTTCGTCATTCTTGAACTGACCATTGTGACCTTAATATTTCACTTACAGTTATGAAATTTGGTACAGGTATTGGCCTGTGGGTATGGATGAGGAACATGTTGAGAAATACAAGCTGGCGGCCATTTTGGCAGCCATATATTTCCTTTTTTTTTAGAAATAAGTTCAAACTGCATTGATTCTATATACTACTAGTCTAGCATCTTCCAATCAACTATTTCTCCTATCTTCCAATATCAGTTGCTCAGTGGTTTAAGCAATGGCACCTTCAATTTCATTGTGCTAGGTCGGTTTTGAATCCGCGGATTCTTGTTATGCGTTAATTCTGCAGCAATTCTGAATCAGATCTACAGCAGTTCTGCGGATAGTTCTGCTGCAGTTCTGCTGTGCTTCTGCGGCATTCTGTATTCACCATGCAGCAGTTCTGCAGCAATTCTGCAGTGCTGCAGCTGTTCTTAAGCGGCTTAAGTTAAGCCCTTCTGCAGATATTCTTCTGGGGTTCTGCTGTGGTTCTACCGCACTTCCCACCAATTCTGTAGCACTTCTGTAGAATTTCTGCAGCAGTTCTGCAGCAATTGTGCAGCCATTATGCAGCAATTTTGCTGCAGTTGTGCAGCAATTGTGCAGCAATTGTGCGCCAATTTTGCGCCATTCCAGTACATTTAAATTACCTCCTGAACCTGTAGTATTCTGCACAAAATTCTGCAGTTCTGCCGGATGCTGTAGAATTCTGCAGTTCTGCAATTTTGGTCCTCTGTCACTGCAGTATTTCTGAAACGTTTCAATTCTGCAACAAAATCTTTATTTCTTGAGGAGTTATGCAGCATGGGAGGTTTTATGCACTTCTGCAAGAAGCTGCAGAATTCTGCAGCTGCCTGCAGAACTTCAGAATTGATTGTCCTCTGTCACTGCAGCAGGTCTGAAAAGTTTCTGCAGCAAAATCTGTAGTTCTGTAGAATTACGCAGCTTGGGAGGTTTTATGCACTTCTGCGGCTAGATGCAGAATTGTGAAGGAAGCTGACAAATTCTGATTCTCTGTTACTTCCTCCAGCTTATTACAATGCATCTGCAAAGTTCAGACCTCTTTGACAAGGGTCTTGCCACTACCTTAGCTGCATAACTCCTGCAGAATTACAGATTTTGCTGCATAAACTTTTCAGAAATGCTGCAATGATAGAGGACCACCAAAAAAAATCTGCATATGCCTGCAGAACTGCAGAATTCTGCAGCTTACAGCAGAATTTTTTAGGAAGCTGCAAAATGGTAGCTACATAATTTGTGAAATTCTGTAGCTTCCCATTGAATTCTGCAGCTACCTGCATAATTACTACAGAACTGTTGGCAGATCTATGCAGATTTTCTATGCATTTATTCATTGCATTTATTCTGCAGTAATTGTGCTGCAGAACTGATGCAGCACTTCGATGGTTCTGCATCAGTTCTGTAGCAGAATTACTGCTGAATAACGGCATTGAATAGCTGCTACAGAACACCGCATGGCTGTTACAGGACTGCTGCAGAACTGCAGCAATGGCTGCTACACAACTGCAGAATTGCAACACAATGGCTCCAGAATTGCAGCACTAAATATAAGTCATGATGCAGAATTGCTGCGGAATTTCTGCAGAATTTCTGTGGTCCTGTTGCAGTACTGTTGTGGTACTTTTGCCGAGCTGCTACAGAATGACTGCAGAATTGCTGCAGAACTGCTACAGAATTGCTGCAGAACTGCAGTAGTACTGTTGCATTGCTGCTATGGAAATACTGCAGAATTGCTGTAGAACTGCTGCAGAACTGCTGTGGAACAAATGCGGAATTGCTGCAGAACTGGTGTAGTATTGCTGTTGTACTGCTGTTGTACTGCTACGGAACTGTTGCAGACCAATTGAAGATATGCTGCAGAATTGCTGTAGAACTGTTGCAGACCTGCTGAAGAACTGCTGCGGAATTGCTGCAGAATTGCTGCAGATTGACTGCAGAACTGCTGCAACACTGCAAAATTACTACACAATTACAGAACAGCTGCTGAATGGCTGCTGAAAGACTGCATAATTACTGCAGAATTGTTGAATAATTACTACAGAAACGCTAAAGAATGGCTGCAGAACTGCTGCAGAATGGCTGTAGTACTGCTGCAAAGCTTTGGTGGTGCAGAACTATTACAGAACTGGGTGGAAGTGGTTCAGAAGAACTGCAGAATGGCTGGAGAATTTTGCAGAATGGCTGCAGAACTGCTGCAGCACTGCAGAATCATTGCCAAATTACTCTAGAATTACTGTAAAACTGCTGCATGGTTGCTGCATGGTTAGTACGTGGTTGCTGCATAATCACTGCAGAATTGCTGCAAAGTTGCGGCAGAATGGCTGCAATTGTGCTACAGAGTGGCTACAGAACTCAGGCAGAACTGCCGCAGAACTGTTGCTGAACTGCTGCAGAAGTGATGCAGAACTGCATAGCTTCGGCCACACTGCTGCATAACTGAGGGGGGGGGGGGGTATCCCATTGGTTAGGGGATATCCCACTTTTTTGTTCCTGAAGAATCTACTGCAGAATTTTTGCAGAATTGCTGCAGAATGGCTACAGAGTTGCTTCAGAATTATTGCAGAATGGCTGCAGTACTCATGAAGACTCCAATCGTACTTACTTGGTGTACTCTATAGTACTTACTAAACATGAATAAAAAAACGATTGGGGTCTCCATGGCAGTACTGCTGCAAAGCGTGGCTTGAAGTGCTGCAGAATGGCTGCAGAAGAGCTGCTGCAGAAGTGCAGGAGATTTGCTGCAAAATGACTGCAGAATTGTTGCTGCACTACAGAATTACTGCAGAATTACTGTATGATTGCTGCAGAACTACTGCATTGTTGTAGAATGGCTGCCAAATGACTGCAGAACTGGTTCATAATTAATGCAGAATGGTTTTAGAAGAGTAGCAAAACTTAGGGGAAGTGCAGGACTACAACAGAACGGGGGGGGGGGAAAACCGCAGAAGAACTATAACATGGCTGCTGAAGAATTGCTGCAGAATAACTGCAGAACTACTGTAGCACTGTAAAACTGAGGTTTGCTGCAGTTTGCTGCAGATTTGCTGCCGTTTTGCTGCAGATTTGCAGAATGGCCGCAAAATTACTGCAGAACTGCTGCAGAACTGCTACAGAACGGGGTTGAGAGGGCGTTGCAGAATTGCTGTAGCACTGTGGCAGAACTGCTGCAGAAGAGCAGCATAATTGCTGCATAATTGCTGCGTAATCACTACGTAATTGCTGCAATATTGCCGCACAATTGCTGCCCAATTGCTGCCCAGTTGCAGCCCAATTGCTGCACAATTGCTGAACTGCTCTAATCAGGTAGTGTTGCAGAAGAGCAGCAGAATGGCTGCGGAATTGCTACAGAATTGCAACAGAATGGTGCAGAGTAAGTGCAGAATTGCTGAATCTCTGCAGAACTACTGCATGGTTGCTGCAGATTACTGTATGGTTGCTGCAGAACTACTGCATGGTTGCTGCAGAACAACTGCAGAATTGTTGTACGGTTGCCGACCTGTCACCTGCAGCAGAACTACTGAATCGTTGCTGCAGAACTACTGCACATTAAAGAACAACTGCAGATTTTGTTGTAGTACTTTTACAGACCTGCTGCAGAACTTCGGAGGATTGCTGCAGAAGAGCAGCAGAATGGATGCAGCACTGCTGCAGAATAGCAGCACAATTGCTTCAGATTTACTGCAGAACTACTGCATGGTAGCAGAAATGCTGTCAAAGTACTGCGGAACTGCTTCAGCATTGCTGCAGAAATACTGCTGAACTGCTGAAGAATTCCTGCGGAATGGCTGCAAATTGCTTCAGAATTACCACAGAATGTCTGCAGTACCGCTGCAAAAGTAGTAATGCTGCAAAATTTGGGGGAATGCTGCAGAACTACTATGGAACTGGGAGAATTGCTGAAGTAGAACTGCAACATTGCTGCAGAAGAGCTGCAGAACTGCTGCAGAACTGCTGTTATTTTGTTGCTGAACTGCAGCAGAACTTGAGGGAATTGTTGCAGAAGAGCTTTGGAGGGAAAAGTCAGTGAATTGTGAATTAAGTCATGGAAATCTGTAAACTTGTGATAAGTCAGGGCACTCTGAGCTTGTTTCAGGGAAATTTCAGCAAAAAAACAAATATGCGACATCTTGTGAAGGTTCAAATATGCAGTTCTTAAAGTTCCTGCGATTCTGCTGAAATTCTGAAATTCTGCAAGCTCCTACATAAGTCAGGCACTTCTGCAAAATGCTCGAAAAAATGTACAGAATTCTACGATTTCCTAGATGTCTACTGTACCTCCGAAGAATTTTTGAAAATTCTGCGGTAATTGCAAGTTCATTTCCATGCAAACTTTTTAAACCTCTTTCCAAGTTCTTTAATGAAATGTATTTTTTCCATATCGCCTATGCCACATGGCCATTGTGTGGCTTGAAAATGGATTATTTGTAAAATTCTGAAATTTAGCATACAATATATTAACATCAGCTGGTTCTGAGCACTTGGGGAAATAGTCATTTTCAGGGGATATGAGCTCAGGACACTACATCACCTCAATTTTGAACCCCTGGGTTCTTGAAAGACCTAAGGAAAGATGCCAAGAAAGATGAAGAGAAAGACCAAAGGAAAGATGCTCAGAAAGATGTAAAATTTCCCGTTTTTTACTCTAAATTGCCAATTAAGTTGGATCCAAAGAACAATAGGATCCTCAACAAACTAATATCATTGACCGCCATCAAACAAGCTATCATCTGATACAATTTCCAAGAAATAAAGATATATAGTGAAAAACAAATAAGCTCTAGAAGCACACCGAAGGTGGATGTACATATTCCCATGCTACAAGCCTCCAGCAGTTCTCCAACAGTTCTCCAGCAGTTCTCCAACAGTTCTCCAGCAGTTCTCCAGCAGTTCCCAAGCAGTTCTCCATCAGTTCCCCAGCAGTTCTCAGTTCTTCAGCTATTCTCAACCAGTTCTCAACCAGTTCTCCACCAGTTCTCCACCTGTTCTACATCAGTTCTTCATCAGTTCTCCATCAGTTCTCCATCAGTTCTCCAACAGTTCTTCAGTAGTTCTCTATCAGTTCTCCACCAGTTCTCCATCAGTTCCACCAGTTCTCCATCAGTTCTCCATCAGTTCTCCATCAGTTCTCCAACAGTTCTCCATCTGTTCTCCAACAGTTCTCCACCAGTCGTACCCAGTCCGCCATCAGTTCTCCAGCAGTTCTCCAGCAGTTCTCCAGCAGTTCTCCAGCAGTTCTCCAGCAGTTCCCAAGCATTTCTCCATCAGTTCCCCAGCAGTTCTCAGTTCTTCAGCTATTCTCAGCCAGTTCTCAACCAGTTCTCCACCAGTTCTCCACCTGTTCTACATCAGTTCTTCATCAGTTCTCCATCAGTTCTCCATCAGTTCTCCAACAGTTCTTCAGTAGTTCTCTATCAGTTCTCCACCAGTTCTCCATCAGTTCCAGCAGTTCCCCATCAGTTCTCCATCAGTTCTCCATCAGTTCTCCAACAGTTCTCCATCTGTTCTCCAAGAGTTCTCCACCAGTCGAACCCAGTCCGCCATCAGTTCTCCAGCAGATCTCCAACAGTTCTTCTCAACCGGTTCTCAACCAGTTCCCCCAGTTCTCCACCAGTTATGTTCTCCACCAGTTATGTTCTCCATCAGTTCTCCATCAGTTCTCCAGCAGTTCCCAAGCAGTTCTCCATCAGTTCCCCAGCTTTTCTCAACCAGTTCTCAACCAGTTCTCACCCAGTTCTCCACCAGCTCTCCAACTGTTCTACATCAGTTCTTCATCAGTTCTCCATTAGTTCTCCACCAGTTCTCAATCAGTTCCACCAGTTCTCAATCAGTTCTCCATCAGTTCTCCATCTGTTCTCCAAGAGTTCTCCACCAGTCCTCCCCAGTCCGCCATCAGTTCTCCAGCAGATCTCAAACAGTTCTTCTCAACCAGTTCTCAACCAGTTCTCCACCAGTCATGTTCTCCATCAGTTCTCCATCAGTTCCCAAGCAGTTCCCCAGCAGTTCCCATCAGTTCTTCAGCTATTCTCCAGCAGTTCTCCGGCAGTTCTCCTACTGTTCTACATCAGTTCTTCATCAGTTCTCCAACAGTTCTTCAGTAGTTATCCATCAGCCCTCCACCAGTTCTCAATCAGTTCCACCAGTTCTCAATCAGTTCTCCAACAGTTCTCCATCAGTACTCCAACAGTTCTCCAGCAGTCGTCTCCAAGTCCACCATCAGTTCTCCAGCAGATCTCCAACAGTTCTTCTCAACCAGTTCTCAACCAGTTCTCCATCAGTTATGTTCTCCAACAGTTCTCCACCAGTTCTCCACCAGTTCTCCATCAATTCCCCAGCAGTTCTCGATCAGTTTCTCCATCAATTCCCCAGCAGTTCTCGATCAGTTCTTCTCAACCAGTTCTCAACCAGTTCTCAACCAGTTCTCCATCAGTTGTGTTCTTCATTAGTTCTCCACCAGTTCTCAACCAGTTCTCCAGGAGTCATCCATCAGTTCTTCAGCTATGCTCAACCAGTTCTCCAGCAGTTCTCAATCAGGTTCTGGAGGAGAACTGAGGGAGAACTGCTGAAGAACAGATAGAGAACTGTTGATGAACTGATGGAGAACTGGTGAACTGTTGATGAACTGTTGGTGAACTGTTGGAGAACTGTTGGAGAACTGATGGAGAACTGGTGGTGAACTGTAAGAGAACTGTTGCAGAACTGATGAAGAATTGGTGGATAACTGGTTGAGAACTGAAGGAGAACTGATGGAGAACTGTTGGAGAACTGTTGGAGAACTGCTGAAGAACTGATGGAGAACTGATGGAGAACTGTTTGAGAAGTGTTGGAGTACTGATGGAGTGTGCTGAAGAACTTCTGCAGATATGCTGGACAACTGGTGCAGAACTGATGGAGAACTGCTGGAGAACTGCTGAAGAAGTGTTGGAGATCTGCTGTAGAACTGATGAAAAAAATGGTGCAGAACTGTTGGAGTACTCTTGGTGAACTGGTGGAGAACTGCTAAAGAACTTTTGCAGAAATGCTGGAGTACTGATGGAGAACTGATGCACAACTGCTGAAGAACTGTTGGAGATCTGCTGGAGAACTGGTGGAAAACTGTTGGAGAACTGCTGGAGAACTGTTGGAGAACTGATGGAGAACTGTTGTAGATCTGCTGGAGAACTGGTGGAGAACTGTTGCAGAACTGATGGAGAACTAGTGGAGAACTGTTGGAGTACTGGTGGAGAGTGGTTGGAGAACTGGTGGGTAACTGGTGGAGAACTGTTGGATAACTGGTCAAAAACTGTCAGATAACTGATAGAGAACTGGTGGAGAACTGTCAGAAAACTGATGGAGAACTGATGTTGAACTGGTGGAGAACTGGTGGATGCCTGGTGGAGAATTGATGGAGAACTAGTGGAGAACTGGTGGAGAACTGTTAGATGGAGAACCGATGGAGAACTGATGGAGCACTGATGGAGAACTGATAGAGAACTGATAGAGAACTGGTGGAGAACTGGTTGAGAAGAACTTGTGAACTGTTGGTGAACTGTTGGAGAACTGTTGGAGAACTGTTGGAGAACTGATGGAGAACTGGAGAACTGTTGGAGAACTGTTGGAGAACTGCTTGAGAACTGATGGAGAACTGTTGGTGAACTTGTGGAGAACTGATGAAGAACTGGTGGAGAACTGGTGAGCTGTTTGTGAACTGTAAGAGAACTGTTGAAGAACTGGTGAAGAACTGGTGGATAACTGGTTGAGAACTGATTGAGAACTGCTGAAGAACTGTTGGAGATCTGCTGGAGAACTGCTGAAGAACTGACGGAGAACTGCTGAAGAACTGGTGGAGAACTGCTGAAGAACTGTTGGAGAACTGATGGAGAACTGCTGAAGAACTGATGGAGAACTGATGGAGAACTGTTTGAGAAGTGTTGGAGTACTGATGGAGAACTGCTGAAGAACTTCTGCAGATATGCTGGACAATTGGTGCAGAACTGATGGAGAACTGCTGGAGAACTGCTGGAGAACTGCTGGAGAACTGCTGGAGAACTGCTGAAGAACTGTTGGAGATCTGCTGTAGACTGATGAAGAAAAATGGTGCAGAACTGTTGGAGTACTGATGGCGAACTGGTGGAGAACTGCTGAAGAACTTTTGCAGAAATGCTGGTGGAGAACTGGTGGAGAGCTGTTGGAGAACTGCTGAAGAACTGATGGAGAACTGTTGGAGAACTGCTGGAGAACTGATGGAGAATTGTTGGAGAACTGTTGGAAAACTGATGGAGATTTGATGGAAAACTGTTGGAAAACTGTTGGAGAACTGTTGGAGAACTGTTGGATGACTAATTGAGAACTGGCGGAGAACTGATGGAGAACTGCTAGAGAATTGATCGAGAATTGATGGAGAACAGTAGGACGAACCGTGGATTCCAACAGAATTCTGCCAATTTGGACAGAACTGCATAATTCCTCCAGAACTGCACAATTCCTCCAGAAGTACAGATATTGCTCCACAAAATATTTAAAACATGGCAGTGACAGTACCACCAAAAATCCTTGTCCACCTTACCATCACACCCCTAAACCAAGGTTTCCTGAGTGGCAAAACCTTGGTCGAAGAGGTCTAAACTTTGCAGCTATATTGCAGAAAGCTGCAGAAAACAACAGAAGTGTCGAAAACCTGCAGGAGTACGTCATACGGCAAATTTCAGAACTGCAGAAACGACAAAGGACCACCAAGGCCCTTGACCACCACAGCCCCCGGACAGTGGCAATTTCTTGCTTAAAGAGGTCTGAATTTTGCAGCTAGAAGAAACTGAGGGCGGTAAAAAAACTGGGGAATGAAATAACATGGGAAGATGAAGGAACTGGGGAAATGAAGAAATGTATGTGGAAATTAAGGAAGTGAGGAGATGTAAGAGCATTCAGAAAATGGGAGATGGACATAAGAGAATTCAGGTTCACACAAGAATTTCCTAGGGAAACAAAGTTTTTCATTATTTGAGTGTCTATGTGTCTCTCAGAACTCCAACAACAGTGAACTAGCTTTACTTTGAAAGGAAATGGTCAGAATTATAAAAGTGAGTTTAATAGATCTAAACAGTAATAATGATTCAGAATCATCAAATTGTTTCTCCAATTTGTTTTACTTTTTCCCTAAGCCTCTGGGATTAATTGCTTTTAAATTTCTCAGCCTTCAGGATTGTTTACTTTTACATAAATTTATCAAAAAAGCTAAAATATAATAATCATGACATGTCAGTCAATCAATTATTTGTTGGCCTTGAAACATTTACATGTATAAATTTGTAAGGCAAGTCAATCATATATTTTATTAAATTTAATTTGTATTAGTTATTCATTTATGCACAAAAGGCCGATACAGGAATATAAGTAAACTTCACAAATCTACAGATTGCTGCTTACTTCAAGAAATTTAATTGTGTGACCTACACTGACACTCAATTGCTACTAGCCAACATGAGTGAATGGCTTTTTTCTTAATTGCTATTATCCAACATCAGTGAATGGCTTTGCTCTTAAAGGCAATTATCACTTCTATGGCCTTTTCTAGGCTCCTCTTTGGTCATCAAATTGGTTGATTGCAATTAGAACAGCTATAGAGTCATGACAATGATAGCTTGGCCTAAGGCCAAGGTCCATTGGAGCCGGGCGGGGGACCTCGGGTTTGCCGCCGTGCCGTCTATTTATATTCTATTTTCGACGTCTGCTATTTGTGTCAAGGTCCTTTTCTATTCATGTGTTCTCTGCATGTTTCTTGTGGTTTTCTCTGTATTTCTCACCTCTCCTCTATCCTGCTCTCTGGAGTCACAGCTTCTCTCTCCTGTGAAAGCCTTCCTTCTTATAAACCCCTTCCTTTCCCGCCTCCGGGTCGCGTCTTCTTCTTGCACTCGTGCACTGCACATCACGAGGCCAGGCATTCATTATTCATCATAGCACCAGCACTCTTCATTGCCTTCATCTTCAGGCGCGACGGACTCGCCCCCACTACTTTGCTAGCTAGTTGGCGGCGAGATGGCCAGTTATAGAGCTTTCAAGTTGCCTTTATAACGGACGCCGTGGGTCTCCCCCTGAGTCTCCAGGGCCCCACTATTTCTGCAATTGGTGCTTCAGACGTTTCCAGCCTTCTTCTGTCTAGGATACGCTTCTCCATCTAGTCCACAGGGCTCCGCTCATCTTGACGACCTCGTCCCTCGGATTTCCCGCGGTTTTCTTCCTGGACGCCGCCATTGGATCTACGCTGGATACCAACGTCCCAGCTGACTCGGTGAGACTGTTCCTTTGTCTACTTACTCTAATGCTATTTAAACCGGCTGGTACAAGCCGCAACGTACGTGTCTGACTGTAACTCCAACTCTAATCTCTCGTTACAAATTCCATTTCGTCGACACGATTTTCCACCTACGTATCTTCTCTGTCTTGCCATGCTCGTGTTTATTAGCTTGCATACGGGCCATCGAGCCCCATTATAGTAGACAAAGGTTCTCACTTTATCTAACCGTTTCCAGACACATCCCGGAGTCGTCTACAAGCCTCAAACGCCCGCTGCTACTTTCGTCGACGGACTCTTCAGAGCGCCCGCTCGCCACCTCCCGTAATTCCTCGTCTCCAACGTCAAGCCGCCTGGCTCTTTCGTCTACACGCACGGAGGACTCCATCTGTCGACCCTGATCTTGGTGAGCTCGTTCCTGTATTCCACTACTCTAAATTTTAGCTATATTGACGGCCAGTATAGGCCCCCACGTACCCTGCTCGACCCGATCTAGTCTCAGTTAATTTCTCGTCGACAGTCTCTTCTACGTAAAGAAATTTATTTCTTGCCTCTCCGGCGTCATTATAGCCTCACGCCATGGGCCTATGCCCTATTAGTGGTTCACGTTACTCACCTTGATCTTTTCGTCCTTCCAGACTCTCTTATGTCGGCGAGGCGGAGGTGTACTGCCTGTCGCCAACCCTGCCTCGGCCACGTCGGTCCAACTGGGAGTAGGTGCTCCAACACCCTATTTCGCTACGGAAATTCCTTCCTCTCAGGACAAGTCTCCTCCATCCAGGACATCGATCGTGACGACTACTCATCCTCCGAGTCCTCTGTCGACCAGTCCCCCGTGCGCCAGCATCCCCCGCCTCCAGCTATGGCCACCTCATCAGGCCCTTCGGCCACGACCACCTCGCCCCCATCGCTTGGCTCCACGTCTACTAGCCATTCTGGGGCCAGCTCTCTTTTCGTAGGCTCCTCGGGCTCCTCAGGTCACACGTCTACAAGCCATCTTTCAGTGAGCTACGCCCCTGCGTTCTCGGCATCCCAGCCTCGGACAGTTGACTCAGTCCGACTCGCCCCCACTCTGGACACCCCCCTTATGTCTAGTCAGCTGGGAGCCTCGTCGTTTGGCGCCCACCCACTTCCCGGTCTGGGCCATCAGTACGCCATGCCGCCCACTCCAGCTGGGGCCTTTGGTCACAATCCCTCGAACTATATGCATCCAGTGACCTCCAGCTATATGCCTCAAGTGAACCCCTCGTACTCGGCTCGCCCCGCCCCGCAGGTACCAGTCACTTCGTACGCTCCCCAGTTCCCAGGGGTCGCCCAGCCTGCTCGCCCGGCCTACCATTATGGAGGCAACTGGCCATCTCAACATGACCCCGCTCAAGGTCACATTCCTAACCCCTATGTCAATGGTTATCACGACAGTGCTCACCACGCTGCCTATCAAATCCCATCGTACACGGCTCGCCCCCCCGGCTCAATTCGACTCTGGCCCCACCTTCTCTGGCCCTCTCCCAGCCGGGCACCCCCCCGTCTTCGGCGACACTCTGGGGCTCGGCAGTGCTCTTCCTCGCTACGGCCAATTCGCACACGACCCGTTCGTACATCATGAAAATAACGTCCAGCTAGAAGCAGGCCTCGAATTTGTTGATCGAAGGGTAGCCGCTCAAGCGATACGTGGTGAGTTCATAACCTTAGACGAATTTTTGAATAACTCTTTGTTAGACTCTGTGGACGAAATTCGCCCCACTATTGACAATATGGGAAATGTCCAGATCAGATCATGTAGATCTAGAAAATCAATCTCTACAATGTTCAAATGGTTAGAGGCCTTTATCGCCTATCAAATGATACTTGTGAAAGTGTACGGATATGATGTGTTTTTTCAGACTGCTCGATATCTGCTTTTCATGTTAAATATGTGTCAAAAATTCAAAACCCCAAATGTTCTCGCCTATGACCTGCGCCACCGTCAGAGACTCGGGCAGGCTAGGTCCCTTGATTTCTCCTCTCTCGACCACGAGCTTTATGTCATTACCTTTGACGCTGCCTCCACGCGTCAGGCCCAAAAGTGCAGTCGCTGCCACTCAGTGGACCATTTCGCCTCAGAGTGCCCACGAGCCCCCTTTCGTGGTGGCCGCCCCGCCAGAGGGGCGGGTAATGCCAGTAGTCAATCCTCAGTTAGAGCCCAAGATGTCAAGGGAGAAACTTGCTTTAAATTTCAGTCCGGTAGGTGCCAATGGAAAGAAAGATGCCACAGGCAGCATATCTGCTCAGGGTGTGGAGGGCCAGATCCTCGCCCCAAATGTCCCAATCCCAGCTGTAAATCTGCCCCCTCTTCCAGCGGCTCCTCTGCCAATTCCGGCTCTCAGTCCTGAATTTACTCCTGTTCTCAACTTAGATTATTGGGCCACCTTTCTCCCACAGGTCTACCCCCCGGACCAGGCTGCCCACATTCTCTCTCTCCTAGTTTCAGGTGTCCCAGTGGGCAGGCCTCCAGCGTCTTCCAAGATCATATCCCATAACTGGCCCTCTAGCTTGGATTTCAGGTCCCAGGTCACTGACCTCATCTCCTCTGATCTCGCCGCTGGGCGGCTTCATGGTCCCTTTAGAGATCCCCCTTATGAATCCTTTATTGTTTCCCCCCTTGGGGCCTTCCCCAAGAGGAAGTCTACAAAGATTCGCTTAATTCATGATTTGTCTTACCCCTTCAAAGAGTCAGTCAACGCCCTGATAGACCCTGAGGACTGCACTCTTTCTTACTCCTCAGTCAAGGACGCTGCGTCTTGCTGCCGTCGTCTCAGTCCCGGGCCTGTCTTCATGGCCAAACTCGATCTTAGAGACGCTTACAAGCATGTCTTCATTAGGCCCGAGGACTGGCACCTCATGGGTCTATCTTGGCCCGACTCTGCTGGCTGTACTCAATTTTATTTTTCTCGTGTTCTCAATTTCGGGCTCAGATCGGCCCCTTTCTTGTTCGATATTTTCGCTGGGGCTCTTGAAAAATTTATGGCCCGTGCGGGCGTCTTTGATTCTGTCATTCGTTATGTCGACGATTTTCTTGTAATTTCTGACTCCCCAGTGAACTGTCGACAGAATCTGGACTCGATGCTCGCCACGTGTGCGGCTTCTGGGTTCTTAGTTCAACCCTCCAAGGTCACTGACCCGAGTCCGGAGGTCGAGTTCCTGGGGATTATCATTGACGCTCGCAGGGGCCAACTTCGTATTTCCGACGAGCGCCTGGAGGACCTTAGGTCCGAGATCCAGGGCTGGTTATCTATTAAGGTTATCTCTAAGCGTCGTCTTCTCAGTGTCGTTGGCAAGTGTTCCTTCGCGGCCAGGGTCGTCCGTCAGGGCAGGGCTTTCTTAGGGCGTCTTATTCATGCAGCCAAGTCCGTTAAAGGCTTGCATCACTCGATCAGGCTTGATCTCGACGCCCGAGCTGACTTATCTTGGTGGGTCCAATGCCTCTCTTCCCACAATGGCATTTCCTACTTCAACCCCCCCTGGGACGACCCTGTCCATATTTTTTCCGACGCCAGCGGCCTGGGGGCCGGCGCTTGCTGCGGGGATGAATGGTTCTCTCTTCCCTACTCGGGCTCTTTTGCCCATCTCGCCTCCCATTCCATCAACTGGCGGGAGTTTCACGCAGCTCTGTCTGCTCTTGTCTGCTGGGGTCATCAGTATCGTTCTCGTTCGATCATTTTCCACATTGACAACACCACTGTCGTACACATTTTAAACCGCTGCTATACCCCAGTCAGGGAACTTATGTGGTTCGTGCGGCAGTGGTGCCTCGTCGTCGAGCTGCACAATCTTACTGTGCAGCCCATCTATATCCCCACCGACGACAATGTGGATGCTGATGACCTCAGCAGACTTCGTATCTCCTCCTTTAGGGCCCGGAACCCCTCCTCCGCCCAAACCATGACTTGGCCTGATCAGGCCTTTATGTCTTCTACCATCTAACAACCCCCCCCCCTATCTTCCCTATCTTCCCACTTCTTATACTCCTGTATTTATTTTTCAGAGCTGGACCTGCAGGCCGAGGCCCTGGTGACTGCAGGCTGGGCCCCCAGGAGTCGGGCGGGCTACGCCACTGCAGTCCGTCGCTACCTCGCCTTTTCATCTTCCCACTCCCTACCCCCCCTCCCCCTCACAGAGCCCAATATCCTCAGGTTCGTTTCTTTTCTCCACTCCCAGTCCCTCTCAGTTCGGACTATCAGGGCTTATCTTTCAGGGCTTAGGGCTTGGGTCCTATACCTCGGACTCCCAGAACCTACTATCTGGTCCCCTCGGGTCCAACTGGCCACTAGGGCCCTCTCTAGATCCCAGCCCCCCCCTTCCCAGCCCACCCCTGTCACCTTTCCTCTCCTTTCCTCCATGATGTCCTATTTTTCTTTCTCGCATGACCACCTAGCGGTTAGGGGGGCTCTTGCCCTCCAATTCTTCGCCTGCCTTAGGGCCTCAGAGTTCTGTTCAGATTCTCGTCTTTCTCTCTTTCCTCTTCGATCTTCTCTTGTTTTTGACCACTCAGCCTCCCCCCCTCTGGTCCGATACACTGCCCCCTCCTCCAAAACAAGCCCTCATGGCTTCACTGTTTCCGTCGGCTGCTCGGGCCATCCCGTCTGCGCCCCATGTCTCCTTCATCATTTCATTTCTCACTTCCCTGCACCTTCGTCTCATCCTCTCTTTCTGATGTCCTCAGGTCTCCCTCTCACTTACTCTCTTTACAATTCATCCCTAAAAACCATCATCGCCTCTCTGGGCCTCGACCCAGCCTCGTATTCTACACACTCTCTTCGTGCCGGCGCGGCCACTCAGGCCGCTCAGGCCGGTTTTTCTTCTTACGAGGTTCAGAGGCTGGGTCGTTGGAGGTCAGATGCCTATACGTCTTACATGAGGCCGGAACCCGATAGCTTCTCTCTCCTAGCTTCGAGGCTGGTTCCCTGAGGTTTTCATTTTTCATGCCTGGCCTCTTCTTCTTCTCTCCCACTCACCCCCACTGCCTGCTGCTCTTGGACTAGTGGTCTGGCTGGTCCGGAGCAGCAGGCTCCTATCTGTCTTGTCTTCCTCTTCTTATATGTGTGTGTGAATGCTGTGTGATTGTGTCTTTCGTATTGTGATGTTATTTCGCCGAAATAAAAGGCACTGCGGCCAATTTTCTATTATCTATTTGTTTGTCCTATGTCCTCCGCCTGGTGGATTCAATGATAGCTTGGCCTAAGGCCAAGGTCCATTGGAGCCGGGCGGGGGACCTCGGGTTTGCCGCCGTGCCGTCTATTTATGTTCTATTTTTGGCGTCTGCTATTTGTGTCAAGGTCCTTTTCTATTCATGTGTTCTCTGCATGTTTCTTGTGGTTTTCTCTGTATTTCTCACCTCTCCTCTATCCTGCTCTCTGGAGTCACAGCTTCTCTCTCCTGTGAAAGCCTTCCTTCTTTCCTATATAAACCCCTTCCTTTCCCGCCTCCGGGTCGCGTCTTCTTCTTGCACCCACCCTCTTCCTCCCTCTTCTTCAATCTTCTTCCTGTCCTATTCCCATTTTTTCTTCCTTCCGGGGATCAAAAATTTTGACATTTAAAATCCAAAAATTTTAAAAATTATAAAAATCTTTATTTAGGCCTTTGCCTTCCAAAAAGATATCAGTTCACTTTCAATCCAATTATTGTATCACCCTATACCTTTAATTCATCCTGTGTATATTCATTTTATGTCCATTTATTCTGATTGTATTTCGATTTTACATTTCGCCTGTGTATTATTTCAATTATATGTCTATTTCAATTTATATTTGTCTATTAAGTATTGACCGCATTGTGGCTGGTCCGGAGCAGCAGGCTCCTATCTGTCTTGTCTTCCTCTTCTTATATGTGTGTGTGAATGCTGTGTGATTGTGTCTTTCGTATTGTGATGTTATTTCGCCGAAATAAAAGGCACTGCGGCCAATTTTCTATTATCTATTTGTTTGTCCTATGTCCTCCGCCTGGTGGATTCAACAGCCATTACAGTGCTTTCAGGTTAGTTTTGCGTCCCGTTCCGCACCTATTGCACGGCCCGCATTTTACAGCGTCTGCCATGACGGCGCGCCACCTATGAAAATGGCAGGCCAAACAACAACAAAATGATGAAAATCATGGCAAAGTGACGTTTTTGTGCGTTGACATGACTCAAAAAGTAGGTACGATGATACATTAGGTTGTTGTGAACCATTTCCTATCTACGTAACATAGCGGAATGCCATATCTACTGCACAGGTTACGATTTTCTGGCACACCCCCAAAACTTGGAATTCTGCCAATGCAATGACGTCTGACCGACAGCGTGCCACTGCCGCTGTTGGTCAGGCTCAGTCGGACTACGTCATGGTAACAAATGCGACCAAATGTCAAAATTCAAGGTTTTTTAATCTCAGCTGAACTTTACGGACCTCGCATTGCCCAGGTTATCATCAATTTCAACAATCAGTGGAGTCATTAGTGGAACCAGTATCTGTACTGTTTCTATACATAAGCACATTACATTGGTGGCCATGGAAACCAGGTTAGAAGCAAAACTTCGAAGTCATGTCTGCTCAGTAACGTCTAAATTGACTAATTGGGCAACTTTGATATCTCCAATGTACTATTTTATCACACCTCGCATTGCCCAGGTTATCATCAATTTCAACAATCAGTGGAGTCATTAGTGGAACCAGTATCTGTACTGTTTATATACATAGGCACATTACATTGGTGGCCATGGAAACCAGGATAGAAGCAATACTTCGAAGTCATGTCTGCTCAGTAACGTCTAAATTGACTAATTGGGCAACTTTGATATCTCCAATGTACTATTTTATCACACCTGGGTTTTAAGTTTTGCATTTATTTGAGTTACTGAAATATATTTTTGGCCTAAAGTTGGAATTGTCTCCTCCTGCTTCTTGTCTGTGGTTGCCATGGCAACCGTTTTTAAATGTGTTATTTTGGTCAAAATCTCCAAATTTCACCTCAAATGTGTATAAAAACTGTCTTTTTTGTATGAAAAAATATTCTAGGATAAAAAGGGGTATATGTGATCACATGACCTCTTCATTTAGGGACCCAGGTCATCTTGAAAGTGAGGCTCAAAGGTAAGAAATGCCTTATTACATTGACGTCAAAGTAAGAAAATAACAAATTATTATCAGTAGGTCACCATCATTATTTTCGACAAATACAAGGATTTATTTTGCATAAACTAAAATTTACAAACATCATACTGGCAGATTCTAATCAATTCCATCAACAATTAGTGTATAAATATGCTACAACTGTATGTCTACTGTTTCAATAGATGTACCATTCATTGGTAGCCGTAGCAACCAGGTTATAGCCATAACAACCAGGTATAGTTTAATTGACAAATGTGGCGTATTGGGTTGCTTAAGACAAGATAATTCTCAAACTTTTCTTTCACTTATTTATGATATTTAGTTCTATTTTCTTTTTTTCTTCCGGTTCCTCACCATGGTAACCATGACAACAATTTAGAAGAGCCTCATATTTTAGATAAAAATAAACAAATCTCAAAGTTTTACCAAAAAAGAAGCTGACAAGGGCCTGTACTTTAAATTAAAAGAGTTTATTGTCCAAGGAAAATTATCCATGCCATGATATCCTGTTGCCATGAATGTTACTTTACAAATCAGAGATAATGTTCAGTTTATAAATGAGGCTCATAGTCACTGATATAAAAAATAAAATATTAAGACAATGATGCTAATTAAGAAAAAAGGGCAGGTGATGATTGTTAAATTAGAAGAATTATGAGTGCAATACTTGTATTCAGCTGTTTGTGGCCATCAATTACCTCACAACAGGCCCTATTCATTGCATTGAAATGAGATGTCAATTTGTCATAGAGTAACTTGTGATTCAGTCGATTACAGATACAGATACAGATATACTTTATTAATCGCATGGCGAAACTTGACTTGATACAACTCATACAGTGCATGGTGCATTAACGGTTAAGAGCCCGAATAACACTGGGCATAAACGATTTCAAATAACAATTTGCGTTACACCTCACAGAGCGCAGTCGGCTTCTTGATGGTAGATATTCAAAGTCTTTAGCTTTTTTTATAGTCTATGTACAGTTCATCAAATGATTTTAAATTTATGCATCCAAGTCTTAAAGCCGACCTATTTATCTTTTCGAGTCTGTTCTGATTGCATTTTGTAATGTTACCAAAATAGCATATTATGCAGAATGTTACCACTGACAGAATAAAATAGAGTCTTCACAGTTGTATCCACTTTAAATTTTCTCAAGAAGTACATGCGTTGATTGGCCTTTTTACAAATTCTTTCAACATTAGCAGCTCCACACAACTTATCATCGATAATTGTTCCTAAATATTTATACTCATGAACAACTTCAACACTTTCATCATTAATCATCACAGGTGGTTTTATAGTAGAAATTCTGCCAAAGTCAATTATAAGCTCTTTTGTTTTTTTCACATTTAGATTTAAAAAGTTTTCAGTACACCAATTGTGGAAATTTGCGATCTCATGAAAGTACATTTGAGTGTCATTTACAGAATCTTTATGCATAAGTCAAATAATTGCAGTGTCATCAGCGTACTTTAACATTTTACATGCAGAAGTTACTGTTTTACAGTCTGATGGATATAGTGTAAATAGTTGCGCTGAGAGCACACATCCCTGTGGTGCTCCGGTGTTCAAGGTCAGTGATCTTTAAAGCGCACATACTGTGGATGGTTAGATAGAAATCTCATTATTCACAGAATGATATTAGAGTTGATGTTCATGGCGTTTAATTTCTTTGTTAGAATGTGCGGCTGTATCGTATTAAACGCCGAGCAAAAGTCGATGAATAATACCCAAGCGAAACGTTTAGGTTTGTCGATATGTTCATATAAGTACTGGAGAAGGGTCTACGTAGCATCCTCGACACTGCGACCACTGGTGTATGCGAACTGCGTACTGTCCTCCATGGTTTCGCATTTCAAAAATTTGCTGATGATACGCTCGAAGGACTTCATGATTATAGCAGTCAGGGCTACAGGCCGTAGGTCATTCTTTTCTTTAGGGAAACTTGACTTGGGTACGGGAATAAGTTCGGAAGTGAGCCATTTTCGATGGGATGTAGTGGGTGCTTACAGACTGCTGAAAAATTTTCTGAAGCACTGGTGCAAGCTGCGAAGAACATTCCTTCAAGATTTTTCCACAAATACCATCAGGTCTGGCAGCTTTTCTAGCATTAATATTCTTCAAACTTGTTTCGACTTGTTGTACTGTTATCGTAATAGACGGATCGTCTTTTGCGAGTAGAATCATTTCATGATCACTAAGCTCTTGGCTGAAATCGAACGTGTCGAACCGGACATAGAACTCATTGGCAAATGTCTTGTTGTCACTAGGTTCTGGTAATGAGGACTTTTTCCTAAGTCCAGTCAAAGTCTTAAGGCCATTCCAGGCTGACCTAGGGTTATTGTCTTTAAACATATCTTCAATCTTCATTTTGTATGCGTGTTTACACTGTGAGATCTTCTTGATTTCATTCTGGATTCTCCGTCTGGCAGGTTTATCTCCATTGGATAAGCATTCTTTTTTCTCATCCAGAAGCAGTTTCAGGTCTTTGGTTACCCATGGCTTATTATTGGGGAAACTTTTTATTGTCTTAGTGGGTACTATCATGTCTTCACAGAAGCTAATATAGCAGGATATGACATCAGTTGAGTGATCAAGGCTCTCGTGCAGAAAAAGATCCCACTCAGTACATTCGAAGCATCCTCTTAATTTGTTGATGGTTTCTTCAGACCATACTTTCATTGTCATGGTTCTTACTGGCTGGGTTTTGAGTCTCTGTCTGTATTTGGGAACAAGATGGATTACATTATAATCTGATTCACCAAGTTTTGGCATGCGAAAGGCCCTGTATCCAGATTGTTTGTTCTGATAGCATTGAGAGTATAGGATATGAACTGAGCCTCTTGTACTGCATGTGAGAGTCACAGAGAATAACATTACATTGATAGGGATATCACCTGAAAAGGGTCATCTGTTCTAGAATATTTGAGAAGAATGAGACTGTTCTTCCTTCTTTCATTGTATATATAATTATATATCATCAGTGTTGTATTTCTTATTCACAACAATGTACTGGGTAATTGGTTGCCAATGCCAAGGTATGCATTTGAGAGGCTCAGTTGGTCTATTAAGAAATGGATTGATTGACTGATCTGGCACATTTTATCATACAACTTACAACTGAAATCAGTTCAAATTACACAAGTTTTTTTTTGGGCTAAAATTCTTTTTCAGGAAAATTAAATATATAAAACAATTTCCATAACTGGTGAATATTTGTAATTTCTTGGTGAAGTTGAGCACTTGGGAAACATGAAAATCTGGTTAATGGTGATTTTGAGTTTGCTGATTAAAAAAATTCGGGGTGCCATTTTGTCACTGTTCAACTTCTTTTTAAGGACTCCCAATTTGTTGAATTAAGGCACTCTGAAAGCCATATCAATAAAGAAATTTGATGTCAAAACTAAGTCTAACAATCTTCAATAAGCTCCAAAAATCATAACCACTGCTGCTATAGTGCTCCAGTAGCATACACAAGACTCATAATATCCAATAATGCCGGTTACAAGCTGAAAGTTTCAGTGAACAGTGGCTTTATTTATTGTGACAGGAAATTTGTCAACATTTTGGAGGGGAAAGTGTCTCCTTCATAACATTAATGTATGCATCATATAGTCCTATCATGAATATTTTTCTATTCCCTTTGTAACAACAGTAAAGTACAAATAGCATTGGCGATGAGATAAGTTCACATTAAGCATGCATAATAGTAATGTATTGAATTGACAGGTATGTTTTGATTGTTTCTTGTATCAAGTATTTTTAAAATCCTTACACTTTCTGGAAGGCTGTGCCAAAGCAATGATGCTGGTTTTAAAAATGCTCTGTTCTTTACCCTACTTTCATTACTGCCTTTTGATTTTTTTTTGACTTGGTATTCGTGAGTTCATTCATCATTACCTTCAGCGAACGAAGTTGATTGATAGATAGTTTCCGGTAAAGGTCTCAGCCCCTATTGCATGTAGGGGAGACTGGGGTTAGTTGGCAGTTGGCACACTCATTTTTATTTTTGCTCTGGGGTTTGTTGGCAGTTGGCACACTCATTTTTATTTTTGCTCTGGAGAGCAAACGGTACAAGATATTCACACCAAATTTTAGCATGTGATAGTGAGCGTGTTTAACTCAATGATCAGCCCAAGAGATATTGTAAATGATTATTGAAATTTGCGTCACAGACACAAACTTCCAGAAAAAAATTATGATTCAACTAACCCCGACCCCGGGGTTAGTTGAAGCGCCATAAAAATTTGGAGACAACTTCTTATAAAAGGGGTATCCTTTGCATAACTGATATCCCTATGATGACCACCAGCTTCAGTACAATATTCATTTGAAAAGAAATCGTGTACTGTAATTAACTGAATTTTTGTCTATTTTTGGCAAAAAAGCTGGTTTTTCCGTATTTCCCTTTCAGGAATGCAAAAATGCACTGTAGTAGTTCTAAACTGCAGTAACTCCAACTAACAATGACTTGCAAGGCAATTTGAACACTTGAAATCTATGTTACGGCCAACTCCACCATGCATGATTCAACTAACCCCATCACACCAGGAACACAATATTGTCTTATTTTTCAGTCTTATAAAAGTCACACAACAAAAAGCTTCTGGGTGTGGATTAGGCATGGATTTGCTTATTTAGAAATAAGGTTAGTTCACCTGGATTAAAATCATAGCTAAACAATAACCCCCCTCAAAGACTGAGCAAACAAGTTACTAGAGCACCCAAAAAACAAACAAACTTTCTTGCCTAAAGAATTAGCATTTTGAAATTTTGAATGAATAAAGGTATGATAACATGTGCCAATAAACATGGTATCTATCAAAAGTACCAGTTTGGCCAAAAATTTAAAATAAAGCTGATTTTAGGCCAAGATTCGACTAACCCCGTGATTCAACTAACCCCGGTCTCCCCTACATGGATGAAATTTGGTATACATGTAGCCTGTATGGTCTAGTTGTGCCTTTTGATGGTCTGATTGATGAATATTTTGTACTTTTTGAAATATTGAGAAAAATATAAAAATGTATTATTTTCGTTTCCGCTCAAGGATTCAGCCCCTCTTACATGTACATGGATGAATATTTTTACAGATTTAGCCTATATGGTCTAGTTGTGCATTTTGATGGTCTGATTGATAGATATTCTTTACCTTTTCCAATATTAAGAAATATATTTACAAAAATGTTTTTTTTATTTTTTGGGCCAAAACTTGGTCATTATTGCATGTACGAGGATGAAATTTGTTACACATGTCATCTATATGATAAAGTTGAGCCTTTTGTGGGTGTGATTCATGGATATTCTACAAATTTTGAAATATCGACCAAAAAATATTAAAATTATTATTATTTGTTTCCAGGCCAAAACTTGGCCATCATTGCATGTCCATAGATGAAATTTGATATACATTACATGTACCCACATAATATTTTAGTGCCTTTTGTTGGTCTGCTTGATAGTTATTTTTAATGCTTTTTCAAATATTCCGACCCATAGCTCACAACCTATTCCTTGTTTATGCATGAAGCTGGTCCATAATATGTGTAAATTGGTCTAGTAAGGCCTTTCCATCGTTCAACATACCCTGGCAGGCAGGTGGGCATATGGCAGGGCATATAGATAATTTCAGACCAAGATCGGGCCACTATTGCTAATACTACATGCAATTTGGTTCACATCACTTTTATGGTGTAATGCTGTCCTTTAATGGTGTTTTTTCGCTGAAGGTTTGCTACTATGCAGCCTATGTTTTTGAGGTACTGATGTGCTAGACCATTCACAGCTTTTCCAAAATGCAGTCATGAGTTTGAATTGGGATACTTCTTTCCTTTGTCCACAAATTTGACCTCATTTTTTTAGTCCTTCAGTCAGTCGAACAGCTGAGTTTTGGGCAACTTTGAGTTTATCTGTCAATTTATTGAAAGAACCCTTGATAAGACAGTCTGTCCATTGCTGTCAGGCCAAAACATTACTGGTAAGTTTCATTTTGAGTTAGATTACATTGCTGTTGCACAGGTGAGGGGTGATTCTCACAGTGAACGCTGTTTTGATTGACTTCTTGCTCAGTAACTTCCAACTGGTGATCTTGATTAAATGCTATGCTGTCTTGATGATAACAGACTTGCTTAATCCTAGAAATAAGGGTGGAGCAACAACCATCACACATGTTGGGACAATATAGCCAAGAGATTTGCTGAAGTCCAAAACATTTTGCTGTGTAGAAGTTCTCCTGAGGAAATAATATATTCTCATCTGTATGTATACTCGCTCTCTTCCCTGGAGATAAAAACTGTCATCAATGGTGCCACTATAAGCTTCCTTGATTGCTGTTTGTATGATGAATCCTAGTTTCAATGGCAATATGCTTCGGCAATACATTCCCCACAGCAAGAATTGATGGGGTTGCTTGTATGGGTGAGCATCACAGTCCACACCCACACACATTGGCTTCTCATTTCAACATAATATATTATGGGGTAGGCCTACTATTGGGGTAGTGTCAGGGACTGCTTCAGCTGAACAAATGCACCATCTCCATAATAGCCATGGCACAACAGGAAACCCTTCCATACAGCTGCTCAGATCTGTGGCAAAAGTGTCTACAATGACTAAGAACCTGTGTAAGCTGTGTTCAAATTTAATTTTAAAATTTGCTCAGAAGAACAACAACTGCATTTGGAACTTTTTTCCATCAATATCGTTTTAACAATCTGACACCAGTAGTAGTACCAGACCCAAACTGACAGACACTTTTCAGACCCCTGAAACAGGGGGGTTATACTGACAATCTGGCCAAAAATCTATTCAAAATGTGCATCATTGGTGCCAAAATCCGGCCTTCCTATTGGCTGAGGTACTATGACGTCATACAAAGGGGCGGTAACATACAACCCACAGCGCCACCTCATTAGCATATCGCAATGACTAGGCATTTTCGCCTATGACACAGCATTTTTTGACAGTGACTCATCAATCCCTCAAAGATCTTTAAAATACTGGGGGTTTCACTGACAAAACTTTTCCACTGTGACACAGCATTTTTTAACAGTGACTCATCAATCCATCAAGATCTCCAAAACACTGGGGTTTGGCTGACAAAACAAAACATGGTTTTTTGGTAGTCAATTCAGGAATTTTGCTCCACACCTTATGTCTGTTGAAAAAAAAGTCATTGTAATACAGTCATTACACTGACAGACGTTTCACAAACGTTTCACTTTCAAAAAGTATTCGTATTTTTTATCATGATTTTTTTCTCAAATCATCACATGAGTCATGCTCAACACTTTTTTTTACTACATATCACACTTTATGCAAATGAGATGGTCACGTGATACTTTTTTTTTCCCACTAACTCAATTGTTTCAACCGGCCTAAAAAAAAGCCTTTAACCAAGCAGTTCAAGCAAGTAGCTACCCTAGTTAACACGTATCACACATCACACCAGTCGGATACACTTCGAAAAAAATATAACAATGGATTCGGAGAAATTGGAGGAATACTCAAAAAGACACTATGAACAGTATTTCACAATAAGATGGTATATAACAGCTAACATGCATTGTGAAAATGCACAGACCAAACATGTTGAGTTTGTTCGTTCTTCACCACAGGATTACATTAATTTCAAAGATGCCTACGAGGGCTACGTTAATTTCTGTGTGGAAAATTGCCTCACTTTTCAAGAAGGTTGTGATTACTCGGTGAAGATTGTGTGCGTGGAGAGGTGGCCTGACCTCCCAAATTTCTCATCCTACACAGATCTCCCCCAATTGGATTACAGTGATGACACATGCAACGACCAACTAGACCAGAATCCACAGCATAGCACGCCTGTCAAAGAAAAGCCCCCTACTTTCACTTGGGGTGTTTACGAGCGATCCAAGTGCCAGCACGCGACAGCACATGCAGCCTGTGCACTCCCAACATTCAGACACAGCACTCCATGGCCAGATGTCAACTCCCACTACTTTGCCCTGGAGCAATCCACTGCATCTTTCCACTCTGTGACTGAGTGTATGAATGACTTTCAATTGAACTCTAAATTTGACAAGTATGACATTTCAATAGATTGGGTTGTTCTCATCCAATGTACAGAAATGGACTGGTTTATTTGAAAAAACTTTCATTTTCAAAAATAATCTTTCTGGTCTATAGACCTGTGTAAATTTTGGTATTTGTACAAAAGTTGTGAATTGAATACCCCTACATTTTATTCTGATGGAAATTAAATGATGTGAGTTATAAATTTGTGTGTTCCACTTCCAAACTTTTTTTCTCATACCCGCGCATGCTGTGCTTCCTCTATCAAAAAAACATGTTATTTCATCCACCTATGACAGTTGACACGCCAGTTTGCTCATAGACAGTGTTGCACTAACACTGTGCACTAGCACCGTGCACTCGGAGTTTGATGGTTTCCCCTTTTTTTTCAAATGGCACCCAGCAAGAAAAAAACAGGGAAAAAGGATTTGAAAAAGAAAGAATCGTTTCTCCATGCAATTTGGTATGACCCCAAGTCATCTGGTGGATTTTCGGGGCTTGCAAAGTTATGGCCTGCTGTTAAGACAAGAGAAGACAAGCCACCTGGGTTAACTAGAGAATTTGTTAAACAATGGCTGAGGAGACAGGACACGGCATCTGTCTTCAAACCGAGAAGAGTGAAATTCAAAAGAGAGAGCATAATCCCATTTGCAAAAGATTTCCTTTTTGAGGCTGACCTGATGGATCTGAGGTCGATCAGCCAACACAATGAAAAAGTTTGTTATGTCCTCATTGCAACCGATGTGTTCAGTAAATTTGTCTGGCTGAGGGGGATTAAGACAAAGAAAGGACCTGAAGTAGCTGCAGCCATGGAAGACATTTTTCAAGATGGCCGAATTCCTGTACGCTGTCGTACGGACCTCGGCATGGAGTTCCGCTCAAGGTCGTTCAATGACCTTATGAAGAAATATAACATTCATTTGTATCACTCATACTCAGAGAACCACAGCTGCTTTGTTGAAAGACTGATTAAGACTATAAAGCTTAGAATGTTCAAAATGTTTTATACAAACCAGTCTTATGAGTACATTTCACAACTACAGGACATTGCTGATGGGTATAATTCTACAGTGCACTCAAAAATCAAAATGGCACCCGCTGACGTAACTTCACATAACGAACGAGAAGTCTACACTCGGGTGTACATGCCAACAGTGAATAAGATGGCAGCGTCAAAACCAAAGTTCTCATTCAAGCCAGGGGACCTTGTCAGACTCACACATGCACAGGGCAAGTTCGACAGGGCGTATCACACAACTCACACAGAGGAGATATTCAGGGTTAAATCAGTGATAAACTCACATCCAGCACGCTACGAAGTGGAAGATCTAGAGAGAGGCTCGGTGAGGGGGTCCTTTTACGAAAGTCAACTATTGCCAACACAGGAAGATCCAGATAGACAATACAAAATTGAGAAAATCCTTTCTTACAAAACTGTCAGAGGGAAGAAGCTAGCAAAAGTACGCTGGGTTGGTTATTCTGCGGACCACGACTCCTATGTCCCAATAGCTCACATAAAAAATTTCAAGACAAAAAAGACTAACAGAAAATGAATACTTTCACCCAACTCCCAAGCCTCAAACATCACAATAAGTTTATCACATTCTCAAGTTCAGATTGTAAAGAGTATTTTCCATACAACAGACCAGACCAGTTTACTCTTCAAATTGACCCAACAATCAAATTACAAATTGACCCTGCACCATACACGCAGACCTCCTCGTGGTACATAGGATTGAAAGAAATGGTTGTTGAGTTTGAAAGTTTGGAAAACTCCCCAGTGAATGTTAAAGGAGGCCACATAACGGTTGATGTTTTCTGCTCTCAAGTTGTGGGTTCAAATCTAGGCGGTAGAGAGAGTAATTTGCTGAGAAGAACCACACTATTTGCAGCAAACAAGAGATGCAAGACTCTTCACGTGTCGCACGATACATGCCAGATGATGCAACTCAGGCCAAAGAATTTGGATAGGTTGGATGTCACTTTAAAGCTGGTCACCCCACAACATCTATCATTTGCTCCCAAATCACCGACCTTGCTGACACTGCAGCTGTCTAGACTGGGGTAAGAAGTATTTTGGTGAAAAGACATAAGATTTGAGAATGCCACTAACAGCATATAAGGAGGACTTAGCAGCATGGGAGAAGTTTTACCTGAGCCAGGCATCTTCTCAATCAAGGGTTAACGCACACAGCAGGAAGTACGCAACATATAGAAATGCTTACATTTCTGGGGGGGTCGCTCCACTCCCCCCAACATCTGCCCTAACTGTTGTTGCTCCAGTTAGGGAAGAAAAAAACACTGAGGGTAATGGCAGCACGGCACCAGTGACTGTCAACATTGTATCGCCTGTGGAGGCTACTGCAGACCAAGCCAGATCTGAATTAGACAATCAAATAAACGATGCTGACAAGCAAGTCTCACGCATTTCTAAGGAGACAGCCAAACGAGCAGTTGAGGGTGAGGAGCACTCAGCAGGTAGTAAGAAGGCAAAGTTTTCTAACAGCACGCTAACTTCAGTGAGACCAGCATATTCAGACATATTCTCAAGATTCAGACATTAGACAGTATAGCTAATTTCTTTTTAGCAGTGTGGTATTGAGATAGAGAGCCAGAAAAATGAATGATAAAGTTCTGGAGGACAGTGTGGTTGGCACAGTTGATCAGCTTAATTTGTTTGAACCGCCAGTCATTCAATCTGCTGTAATTAGATCGCATATCGTTGATATAAGACCAACATCTCATCTCAGTTCAGGTGACCAGGCACCAATCCATTTCTCCCTAGGGGCCGACTCTAGATTTTACCTTGACATTCATCAATCGCGTTTACACGTAAAAGCCCGTCTTCTGCATGCAGATGGGTCAAAATTAGCAGAGGCCAAGGAGGGTGATGCTGAATCGAGTGATGAGGATGTCGCGCCCACAAATTTAACTTTACAGTCATTGTGGTCTGCTGTTCAGGTCAAGGTCGCTGGGAAGAGCACAGGTCAGAGTACTACAGGTGCTTACCCCTATGTTGCCCTCTTTCAAAATTTACTGAGGAATTCCAGCGCTGCAAAAAGAGGGCCAATGGCAGCTCAGATGTATTTCAAGGAGACAGGGAAAAACCTGGACACTGACACCAGATTAAATATGGGGTACAATAAAAGAAAGGCCTATTTCAAGGGCAGCAGGCAGGTCAGCATGGAAGGCCCACTACTTGCCGACTTCTGCTCGATTCAGAAATACCTCCTGTGTAACACATCTGTTGAAATCTCTTTATTCAGGTCAAGGCCAGAGTTTCTTGTTCAAACCACAACAGACAAACAATATTCTATGAAGATCGAAGACATTTTCTTCAAGGCCCACTACGTTGAAGTAGCAGCTGGTGTCATTGCCGGACACTCAGAGAGCTTGAAGAAAAATGCACTAGCTATTTATCCCTTCTGCAAAACAGACTTCAAAGTCTTTAATATTGCACAAGGGTCAACAAATTTTTCATTCGATAATTTGTTTAACAATTCCTATCCCCAGAGAGTCCTGTGTGCCCTAGTTAGGTCAGATGCGTATTCAGGAAATTCCAAAATGAATTCCTTCTTTCTCCAGAATTTTTCACTTAACCACATTGAGTTATGTGCTGATGGTGTCTCGGTTCCTGGTAGAGGACCGAACATGGATTTTGATGATATGGGTCGGGGTGTGGCTTCGGCCTATTTGTCCCTGTATGATGCTGTTGGGGCATCAAACAGCCCAATCTTCTATAATGACATAGACATGGATGATTTCTGTCACTCTCACTGCATCTTTGCCTTCCCACTACAGGCTAGCGCCTTAGGGGGGAATTTCATGGAGATCAAAAGGACAGCCAACCTTTCCATCAAAGGCACATTCTCAGAAGCACTCAAACAGTCCGTTTCACTTCTTGTCTACTCGGAATTTCCTGGCATTGCAGAAATTGATGCATCGAGAAATCTAACAATCCACTGATTCAGTTTTTTTGATAACTCAAAAAAATCATCATGGACGATGTGTACACAGAGGATTTTTTCGATTCTCACACACAAATTGATTGTCCAACCAGCATGCAGGTCTTTGGGCCTTCTTTCTGTGGAAAATCTCTGTTTATAGGTCAGCTGTTGAGAAGTAAAGATAAGATGTTTAGAGACACTTTGACCGGGATAATGTTTGTCTATGCCGAGTGGCAAGACATATACACTGAGCTTGAAAGGGATATCCCAATGATTAAATTCACCAACAGATTACCCACACAGGAGGAAATTGATGAATTTGCTCCATCTAATTCAAAGGAACATAAATTAATAGTGTTTGACGATGTCCCATCGCTTCTGGGTGATTGTAAATATTTTGAAAGTTTCTTTCAAATAAAGTCCCACCATAGGTATTGTTCGGTCATCACTGTGCACCATTCTTTGTTTGGGAAGTCAATAAGACACTGTAGCCTCAGTGCCAAAATGATTGTGCTTTTCAACACACCAAGGTGTCAGCTGCAGGTGCGTACTCTGTCAAGTCAGATGCACCCAACCAAACAGAAATATTTCCTCTCTGCATTCAATCATGCAGTGGCCAGGAGGTTTGGTTATCTATGTGTGAATTTAGACCCAAGGGCAGATGAGAGACTTCATTTGACTTCTAACATCCTACCTGGAGAGGGACCTGTTATTGCATATCTACACAGTGGCTGATTTGCTTATTTTTTAAACAAAAAAATGAAGAAGGTTAAGAGAGTTCTTGCAATATTGTCACTCTTGGGTGATGGTTCAAAATCTTCCCAAGAAACAAGAAAGGCCCTCATTGTGAGTGAGGGAACATGGCTTGTAAAATTTCTTTCTGAAATTGCAATGAACATATTGTCAGGATCAGTCACACTCTCAAAGCATTATAAAAAGTTACTCTCTCACCATGCTGCAGTCATTCGTGGCTTGGGCAAGCGTGGCGGACAAGCTATAACAGAGAGAAGACATTTATGCATAGCAAATATTGATGTTGTATCTCTAATGATAACAGCTGCACAAGAGCATATTGTACCATTAATAGAGTCAAATCCACATTTTGCTGGCTGAATATTAAAAAATGCTATTCTACAGAGATAGACGGATAGATGGCTAGATAGATGGCTAGATAGATGGCTAGATAGATGGCTAGATAGATGGCTAGATAGATGGCTAGATAGACGGGTGGATAGACGGGTAGATAGACGGGTAGATAGATAGATAGATAGATAGATAGATAGATAGATAGATAGATAGATAGATAGATAGATAGATAGATAGATAGATAGATAGATAGATAGATACTAATCCAACCAACGCTATGGACGCTGTAGAATTTGTTTATATTGAAAAGGAAAAATTTGATAGACTGCTTAAAAGTGTGCACACGTTAGAGAGCAAGGTAGCAGATTCCCAACAATCAAAGACAATGAGTCACAGTGCAACTCAAACAGATGCAGCACTGCACCCTCCTCCAGCACTGGATGCTCCTGCAGAATCAGGGGTTACGCAGAGTAAAAAAAAGAAGACAGGAAGTGTGGCAAGGCTGGAGGTAGGAAAACCAATTAAGACAAGCACCAGCCAGGCACGAGCCAAAGGTAGAAACATCCAGAGGGATGACGTAGCCAGGAAACTAGGGGTAACCGTTAAACAAGGCACCACGTCCACCTCCAGAATAAGTAAAAAAAAATATAGAAATTCGAATTCTGGGCTTGCATCTAAATGGCTGAGGCTTTCCTAGAAGAAATTCCTGGCTCAAAACAAAACCTCTCCCACACTCTGATTCGTCAGCCTGTGCATTTTCACCATCTAGAGTTTCTAGAGGTATAAAAGCATTGACAGGCTGAAATTGCACCACCCTCAGGAAAACTTTTAAACCATCAATTCGGAATCTGTACCAAAGAGAGAGATAGCAACAAACTTCTACCAAAGAAATGGCTCCAGTGAAACGGCAACAGAAGAAGGCAAAGCAGCAAGAACAACAGGAGGAGAAGGAGAATCGATCAATCGAGACACCTCCATCGCCACACTTCATGATTGTCAGCGACTCTGATGGTAAGTGACTAGCTATTTCTTCATTTTTTAGCACCTTTTTCTTGTCTGCGTGTACGTGCTTCTGTATGCTTATGTGTTTGTGTGTATTTTGTCACAAGTAGTTTGCCTAAGTCATTTTTTTGTTCAAGGAGAAGTAATTTAACTCCCCAAAACAAAAATAAAGCCAGATGTTCAGTGTAATCTTCTTTTAACACAACTTTACCAGCATTCCACAAAAGTGATAAAAAACTGCTATCTCACTGTGTTAAACATCTGTGATAAATTGATTGTTATCCTTGTGTTATGACCCTAAGCCTGTGGCCCCTGCTCCTAAACTCCAGAGTCACACTTTTTTCTTTGAAATAGTTTGTTTTTTGAAAAGCACACGTTGAGTGCTGACACGTGTGGCCTGTCAGTAGGGGAGAGTGTAATCACAGTGTTTAGTGCTTAGTCTGAAACTCTTTGGCTAAGTGGCCTTCACTCACTCACTCTTGATGTTGTAAGAATGTGCACATTTCACTCATGACATCTATTTTTTTATTTTTCAACAGACTCCCCATCTAACGACGCTGTCATGGCATCCCCAGTGCTGAGGAAGCCCATGATGTCCCCCCCTCAGGGGCAGAGCGCTGCAGAAGAAAACCTACCGAACGCCCCGACCCGTCGCAACAACAGGCCAAGAGTCGTAGGCCCTCGTGACCCCAGCAAACTCGCTCGATCACAACCCTCGGCCTTCTCGACACCCGTCTCCACAAGACCCCCCCAGGAAGACTCCCACAAACCCAGCACCGCTCGAAGGAGGCTCGATATGGAAACGGGTGAGGCCATTGACCTTACCACAGCCGAGATTAGCAGTGATGAGGAACAACCGAAAAAGAAGAAGAAGAAACTCGATGCATGCAGTGCTGCGAACGCAAGTGTAGGGGGCGCTCCACCACCCCCTCCCCCACCACCCCCTGGCCAAGCAAAATCGTCGGCCGAGCAAGGAACCAGTGCTGGTGCCTGCGCTGATCCAGCACCCCCACCGAGCACACCTGCTCACTTGATCAACCTCAGGGAGCAGTCGACAGGGAGGGCCAGACCCAGGTTTCTTTTCGCAATAGGGAGGGGGCGACACGTGTCGCTCTCTCACTTTTCTGGGAGAACGACTATGCAAGTACGCGAGTACCGAAGGCAAGCAACAACAGAATTGCTCTACCCGACCCCCATCGGGGTGACGCTGAGCCCTGAGACAGCGAGAGCCCTGATGTATGAACTGCCCCACATGATCACATGCCTGCAGGAAGTTGAGGAGAGTGGCGAAATGAGGGGGGACAATGCGACTGTTCGAACGTGGTACCTTGGGGACAGACTGAGGGCCACCATAGATGTTGAGTGGGGCAATAACATAAATCTCAGGCACTTCTTTGTGCCCCAAGGTGCCACGGAGGAATACGCTACTAGGAGGGGGGTCCGATTGAATTTAGCAGAAATGCAAAATCTGCTGGACGCCATCAGGGCCATAGAGGGCCAGTGGCCTGCCCTGGCGGCTATCAGGGTTCCTTGTTATGTCGACCACTCCATGCAAGAAAACCAAGAGGCAATTCTGAATTGCCCGAGGTGTACCCCAATGTTGTAGGCAGTTTTTAACATAATGACATTTTGAAATGAGTGACTTTTTTGGTTTTTGCTTTTTTGCAGAAATACATACATGTATGCAATGGTTTTTTACATCCACATGTCTACACACTTGTATGTCATTTTCTCCCTACTATAGATATCTATACCTATCTATATCTATCTATATATCTGTCTACATATCTATCTATATACCTATATATTTTCACTGGGCTGCATATATGTTTGAGTGTTTAGCAGTGTATTCTAATCGACTGTGCGTGTATTTTCTGTATTGTTAACAGTTTGCTCTGTGTATACCAAAAATGAAGAAGTAATGGAAACTTTTGCTATATATCTATATATATATATCTATATATTTCTATCTATATCTATATGTATGTCTATATATATTTCACAAGACTCCACATATATATACAAGCGTGTTTTACTATTGTATTCTGATTGACTCGATTACTTCAATAAAAATATCATTTTTGTACACTACACTACACTTGTCATCTAAAAAAATGCGTTTTTTCAAAACAGTGCAAATGGCTCAATCCCACAGGAGCACTGGTAAAAAATTATTATTTTCTTTTCTTTGGGGGAATGACAGTGTGTCTATGGCACATTCTGTTGTTTGTCTCTCTTTCACTGTGAAAAAAACTTTGCGCAGTTATAACCTGCTGTATCATGAATGTAGAAGTACTTCTTTAGAAAATGCCATATCCACAGAGTAATAGCAACTGAGAGTGGTAGAAAAGAAAAAACAATTATACAAATCTTTTGTGTTCTAAAAAAAGTAGGTTTTTAATTAAGAGGCACACAATTGATGTTTAAAGCGAAGTGTCATACAAGCCACAGTGTGGGGATCTTGACCTCGTGACAGCTGGGGAGTCTGGTTCTTCCTGGGTGTGTCGTGCTGACCTTCTCTTCGGTCCTTGGACGTCATCAACAAAACCGCCCTCTTGTGATAGCTCCACATCTCCACACGTGGCACCCTCCAGTTCAATTATTTCAGCCAGGGGTTCCAGATCAACCCTCCTAGCCCCCTGCAGCTGTGTGTCTCGTCTGTTTCTGCCACCTACTCTGTTGGCCCGTCTGTTCCTTCGAAGCTGAAAGAAATTTTAAAGAGATTGTTGAGGGCAGTCTAGTTTTTGTTGTAAGATATACATATATATATACGTTTTCAAAAAGTAGAAAACTTTGTACAGCTAAGGAATCAAAAGTGCAAACTCTTTGGTTAAAATGTCTGGAGGTTCTACTGTAAGACAATAAGAATGGATTGAATTTTACACTGTTTCTCAGCAAGATAGTTAAGATTTACTTTAAGATTACAGCTAGTGAAAGCAAGTTGATAACATTTTTTTAATTATAATTTTAGCATAGAAGTACCTTGATGAATAGCAGTGCTGTCACAAGACTGAGTAAAACTAGGAGGGAGACAGCAACTGCGACTACAAGCCCTACCATAGAGCTGTGCGAGGACACACTGTGCGCAGTGCGTGCAGCCTGAGTCGATCGGTGTGTGGTTGGTTGGCGAGCTGTTGTGGTCGAAGTCAAATCGCTGAAAGCTGTGCTCTCTGGAGCTGAGAAAATGCTACTTCTCTTTCTCCTTACAGGGCGTTTAGTTGACCGCTTCCCTCTCTGCTGTTCTCTTGCCGTTGTAGACAAGACCGGTGATGCTATTGTTGACGCCCACTTCAAAGGCGATTGAGTGGTCAACACAGGCCATGAAGAAAATGCCTGCACCAATGACCCAACTGTGGTCACCTCTTCAGCTATGGTCGTCTCTCCTGTTGCAGTGGATACACTGGCTGCGGTAGTTTTTGATGGGGCCTTCTTCGTTTTCCTAACCAGGGAGGATGCCTATAAAAAATAAAAAATTGAAAGTCTTGAGCACAGTAATTCACTAGCAACTCGTTATATTCATAGAAAACCGATAGGCCTATAATAATGGCCATTACTTTAATTCTAAAAAAAAAGGGAATGAGAAAAAATAGACTTACCATGCAGGCTCTGGGTTCAGTCCTAACGATGGTGTTGATGCCATTTACAATCGTTGCTGCACATCCATAGGGGAATTTAATGGTCATCCTCGAAGTATGCCCACATGCTGACAAGTCAACTATCCCACTGTCTGTGATTATTGTTAGCTCAGGGAAGAGACACGACACCCCATCAACCTTGATATACGCCCCTGTGCAGACTGCACGATAGCAGGAGCCATAAAAAGATAGTCCAATGACTTGGGTCGTACATAATGACAATGAAAATAACAATATCGATATCCCATCCATAATCAAACGTAATGTCTCACACTCTTCTCACTATGTCTACTCTTCCAGTTATGACAGCGTTCAAGACAGAGTAAGGCATTTTTAGACTTTTTTTTTTTCTGTCTGTCACGGTTTTAAAGGGATCATGAAGGTTTTAAAGGATAATGAAAGTTTTCTCACCAACACAGTATTAAGAAAGGAATTTTGTTCATATACAACTGGGACAGTGGCACCAAAAAAACTGAGAAGACATAAGCTCAGCAAGGTGCAACTAAAGAGACTGCATTCCCTAGACATATAATAGCACACTTTATTTTGGAGAAAAGATGACTCCATCATTTTGTAGTTTTTTTAATATACTCTAAAAGGGACAAAAAGAAACCTTTGAAAATTATTTTGACCCAAAAAAGATATTGGTCCTCCAATATTTTTAGGGAGTTTCACACGCAGTCTTCCACTAATTCCTTCAAAACACATGTGCCAACATTTACAAATTTTTTTACTCTACCTTTTTTTGAGCCAGGGAAAAATGAGTTTTCTGCTAGGACAATACCTCCTGTATTCATACATCTTTTTCGGTCAAGTGGGTTGGGGGCCATACTACAGCAAGCTTGACCATGCTAAGCAGTTCAGGGAAGGGGGATGGAGGGAGGGAAGGAGGGGGAGGGAAGGAGGGAGGGGGGGAAGGGATTTGTTTGGTTAGGGCCTGCAAGGCCCTAACCAACCAAAAAAATTTTCCAGGGGGCCGAAGGCCCCCCTGCCAGCCAGCCAGCCAGCCAGCCCCTAGCCAGCCAGCCCCCTCCCCAACCCCCCTCCCCTCCCTCCCTCCCCCTCCTCTACCCTCCCAAGCCCCTTCCCAAGGGCCCTCCCAGCCAGCTTTAGTGATCTGCCGACTACATTGCCTGGATCCCCCGAGCTCTGGATTGCAATCTCCCCATTTTATCACGTGGAACATGCGATGTAAATGTAGTAATCTCCCAGTCCGGGTAAAGGCTTCTGACACATACACATTGGTAGATGGACCCTGATACTTTGGCAGACTACCCAGACAAAACTGGCATATCGTTGCCCTACATTATTAATAAAATATAATTAAAACACATGGCCTATTGGCATATCCTGTCCTAGACAGTGATACTTCTATGATATGCTACAGGGAGAACAGGATGATATGAAGGGAGCCATCAGATGGGACTGGTACAACTGAGCAATCGCCCCATTCCAGCATGCTGGAGGTCTGGTATAAACGCTGCATTCTCCAAACACCCTGAAGGCTTTCTCCTGACTGCACATCGGTAGAATGACCGAGTTGGTTTAGCATATCCCTTTGATTCTCACTGCGGATGGTAGCCATTCTTATTAACAAATTGTGTGTAAAGCTGTGAACTCGAGAGGCATATTTACTACAAAACTGTGGCAGAATGGCAATCACAATTCGGTAGATCATCAAATTATACTCAAAGACTTGTTTGGCTGGTTTTACACAGTGTGTATGAGGTTTATAATGCACCTATTTAAGAGCACATCGTGTGCGTGTGATGCAATACCATTTTTTTGATGCTCATGGATTGATGGGTCAGGTAGTGTCACTCATGACTCGTTTATAACCTGGGATCATTCAAAGAAAGCATCATTTTCAATCGACTGTCCAGTTGTGAAAGAGCTTGCCATGTCTTCCACCCGTGCTAATGCGATGTCTGCTGGGGGAGGGCAGAATACTGAACCTCACTGCTCTATTGAGCTCGTCGGTTTTGAAAAGACTACACATGACAGTGTCTGCGAGTGTGTGAAAGCCCCATTGCAACAACACCGTGCACAATCAAACACTGCTCGGGGTGTGGGCATTTCAATTGTAAAAGAGTTGAGTGGACACAGACAGTTTATCTCTTCTGTGGTGATATTTATTGTAGCATTTTCCACCTTGATCGGTTTTATGAGAAGTGTCTACGAAAATGATGCTCACACAAATATCTCCCATCTAGCAGATATTGCAAAAGGTGCAGTTCGTTCGACAAATAATTCTCACCAAGGACTTGTCTTAAACTTAAATCATAGTGCTGAGAACTCAGATTGGTACTTTTCAAACAAGTCAAATATCGGACTCCAGTGATTTTTTTGTTGCATGAAAATGACTCAGCATTTTTTGTGTGTGAAAATCACAACACACAGGTGAGTGTGCAATGGTGGTGAGTCACACATGAAATTGGCAGATTGGGGGGGTTTTCCATTTGGGTGACTCCACAGTTTTTGTTTTTTTCACCCATTCCATGAAATGCAAAATAGAAGACTGGCATTGGTTGGCCAAGGTGAAAAAAAGAGAAAACAAAATACAAAATAGCAAAAACTAAGCAACAGTTAGACAGACAAATTCAGCACATTGGCAATCAGAACAATTTTGGCAGTCAAACAGAAAGCTCTATACTCAATCACGCAGGAGCAGTGAATTTTGAAGTAGTGTTGAGGCACAATGTATAATCTTTCTATCAACACGGATTTTTTTAATTTTGATTAATATGCTACAATGTTGTGCAGATGATGGATGTATCATTTTACTCTCTACCTCTTGAAGGGGGGGTATGATTTTCGGACAGTTCAAATTGACCAAAACAAAACGTCCATTGCACTGTCTCTCTCTAGACATGCAATATGAATTCGGACGGGACAAACACAGCAAAAGTGGATTATGACGAACCACTCGATTTATCCATAAGGAGGCTGTCAACCCCACCTGCACGCCATCATGGTGCTAGAGTGACCACACTTGTTGACCCAGTGGACAGCGACCCCCTAGATTTACGAGTCAAGAAAAAACGCATGATCCAGGTGAGATTTATATTTTTGTTTGTTTTCAGTCAGTGAAAAAAATTGATGTGCTTCCTTTTTAAAAAAATATCAAATGCAGTAGTTCATTGTGCTTTTTTTGTGATTACCCCAAATGTAGAGCCAACTGGATTTTGGAAAGACCAAGAAAAAAAGGAAGCTTTCTTCACTTGTGCTGGATGGATCTAATACAAGTACCACAGCTGATGAAGGGAGAGGTACACCACAACCACCACAAGATGGCATCAGCGTGCGTGGTGATGGGGACCCAGCTCCCTCTGGTGGAAAAAAGGATGTGGCATTTGTGCTTGAGAGTGATAATCGTGTGAAGACATTCAAGAAGCTGTTTGAGGAGAAGACTTTTCGTGTCAAATTCAAGGAGAATACAGTTGGTGAGTAGCACAGATTTGGCTAATTCTCCATGTGTGAAAAAAAGAATTATAAAATCATTGGAAGTATTTTTTTGCAGTGTAGAAAAAAACAGTACTGATAGAACACTCTCAAGAGCTATCTCTACCTCACACTCTGTCTCTGTCTCTGTCTCTGTCTCTGTCTCTGTCTCTGTCTCTGTCTCTGTCTCTGTCTCTGCCTCTATCTCTGTCTCTGTCTCTGTCTCTGTCTCTATCTCTGTCTCTGTCTCTGTCTCTATCTCTGTCTCTGTCTCTGTCTCTAAGGATTTTCTTCTTATCCAGCCTAAACAATTCACTTGCATCAAAGTATTGTGCGTTGTAAATTCACGTTCAAAACGTTTTCAACTTGCTGTCTTTGCAGGCAAGAAACTCTTGGATGTTAGAAGTGATCTGGAGGAAATGTTCCAGGCTGCTGTGGATAAAGCTGCTGGCGAAAAATACACTGGATCAGACAAGATGCAGATGACAATAGACCACGCTGACCTACAGTCTCCAGTTTTTATAAACATGCAGAATCTCAGCAACATAACAGGTCCAAAGATTTTGGAGAGGTTTGTGCGAGTTTTAAATAGTCAAGAAGGCATGAGTGTGGATCAGTCATTCGAAATAACTTTTGGTCTTTTAAAATCTAAAACAGGTGGTGCGGGAGGGGCTCTCCACTTGCTACCTCATTTGAACGGCACTGACCAGAGCAGAATTGTGAATAAGAAGTCAATTGTGCAAATTATATGCTCAAAACCATACGAGTATATCTGTGCTGCAAAGGCAATCACTGCATGCATAGCAAAAATGGAGATGAGTCAAAGCGCTTTTGACCCATTGATGAGACACTCTCGACAGTGTACTATGGGTGAGAAGGGTTTGACAAAGAGGGCTCTGCGTTTGTTGAATAATGTGGGTCTGCCCAGTGATCGACCACTGGCTATTTCTGAATTAGCACAATTTGAGGAGCACATCCAGGCAAAGATCCTAGTGATAACATACGCGCATGCAGCAGATGAGCCTGATATCATACAGTGTAGTGATAGAATGTTTGAAAGGGATATATACCTGTATCTAGCAGATAACCCTGGTGAAGGTGTAGGACATTTCCATTCAGTTGTCAATCCTAATGCAGTTTTCATCAACAAAATTATATGTAAAACGTGCTATAAAACTTACAAATTCTCTCTCACAAGCAAGCACCCGTGTAATGAGACAACTGCTTGTTTTGCCTGTCTTAGACCACAGTGCAGTATTGGGCAGTCGATCGTGTGTGCAGAGTGCAACATCACCTTCAGGAATCAGGAATGTTTTGATTCGCACACTGGTGGACAAATTACTGGTGCAAAAAAACATCACCAGTCCTTATGTCAACGGCGCAAGAAATGTTTGAAGTGCTCAAAAGTGATGTACTCCAAAAACGAGAGTTATGACGAGCACGTTTGCTACACTTATTTGTGCAGACTCTGCAAGAAGTGGGTTGACACAGAGCACCTGTGTTACCTCAGGAGAAAACCTCAAAAATGTTCTTCTGGCCTTTTATTGTTCTTCGATATAGAGTGTGTACAGGACTCTGAGTATCACTGCCACAGCCTTTACAAACCAAAAAATGCTGGGGGTTGTGGGGGCGTTGATAGGGACTGTGGTGACCCTTGTTCAGAGGACTCACTGTGTAACGACTGTCGTAAATGCGTCAATTGTTCTCGTTCATGTTGTGGTAGAATACAGCACCAACCGAATATGATCGTGGCTGAGAGTGCGTGCGAACGCTGCGAACATGACGTTCTGCTGCCACACTCGACATGCATGAACTGCGGGGACATCTGCTCTTCGTGTATTAAGATCGGTAGAGGTCAGGAGGGTGTTGGTGAGTGCGACGAAGAGTTGTGTGGTAGGAGGAGGAAAGTGTTCAAGGGCATGTCAGCACTTCATGATTTCTGCACATGGCTGTTGACACCACGACATAAAAATTTCGTCTGCCTGTCTCACAACGGAAAAGCGTACGATTCCGTGATAATATTATCATTCTTGGTGACAGAGGGTAAGATGTTCCCAGAGATCATATACACAGGAAGCAAGATAATGCTCATGACGGTCAAATCAGGCCTGAACATAAAGTTCATAGACACTTTAAATTTCATGATGATGCCTCTCCGCAAACTCCCAAAAGCTTTTGGTCTAGAGCCGAAGGAAGTGGGGAGCACACTGGGCGATGGGTGTTCCGAGCTGGCTAAGGGTGACTACCCCCACAAGTTTAACACCAGGGACAGGTGGGATTATGAAGGGAGTTTCCCAGATGTAGAGTACTACTTGAATGGATCGGAGAGCACAGAAGAGAGGGAAAGGATAACAAAGTGGCATTTGGAGCAGAATGGAAAGATATTCAATCAGCAGAAAGAGTTGGAGAACTACTGTATTCTGGATGTTGCTATTCTGAGAATGGCATCTATGCAATTTCGCAGGCTGATCATGTCAATAACAGAAATGGAGGACGAGAGCGGGTGTAAGACAAGAGTTGATTGTTTTGCCCACGTTACAATGGCATCAACAGTTATGCAGATTTTCCGTCTAAACCATCTGTGGGAGGATTATGATGTCACACTGAGTGATGGTGCACAGGGTGTTGCAAGATTCAAAGGCGGAGTGTGGTCATTGGATGGGGATGTGATAAGTTCAGGGGACATAGTGGAGAAAGACTTCAAGATGTCGAGTATACCACAGATTCCAGCGAGGGGCTATGCTGATCTAACAAACCACTCTGTGAAATCGATACAGTGGCTGGAGTTCATCATGAAGGAGTCTGGGATTTTTATCTCCCATGCACGAAATACAGGGGAACACAAGGTGCGCTGTGGCAGCAGTTTGTACAGACTGGACGGTTATCACGAGCAATCTGGTGTGCAAACTGGTGTGCAATCTGGTGTGCAATCTGGTGTGCAATCTGGTGTGCGCACAGCATATGACTTTCACGGTTGTAGGTTCCACTCCTGTGCCAACCCAGAGTGCAAATCTGGTGGCTCGCGTCTGAATAAAGACCCCAGAACAAACATGCTCATGCAGGACCTTCACAGGCGAACGCTGCAGAGAGAGCGTGATATCAAGGCAAAGGGGTATAAGACAGTGTCCATTTATGAGTGCGAGTTTGATTCAATGGTTAAGACCAACCCTGAACTCAGGCACTTCGTCAAAAACGAGATGGATGTGCCTGAGAGGCTGAAATTGAGGCAGAGTTTTTATGGAGGGCGCTGCTCAGCCTTCAAGTTACACTGCAAGGCTGATGAAATGGCTGGTGAGGAAATTCACTACCTAGACATCTGCTCTCTCTACCCGTTCATAAACAAGTACGCCAGAATGCCAGTCGGCCATCCTACCATTATCACAAGGGACTTTGATATGTCTATGGAGAGTTACTTTGGGATAGCCCATGCAAAAGTTCTCCCCCCAAAAAACGATTATTTCGGTTGCCTTCCTTTCAGGTGCGATGGGAAATTGAAATTCCCCCTGTGTAAAACGTGCTGTGTCAGAGCTCAAAAAGAGCCATGCAACCACAGTGATGATGCCAGGGCCCTAGTTGGGGTGTGGTGTACCCCAGAAATCCAGGAAGCAATGAAACACGGTTACAAGGTCATCAAATTGTATGAGGTCTACACCTATGAAAAGTCCTCTCAGTTTGACCCTGTGACAAGGAGTGGAGGGCTCTTTTCCGAGCAAGTTGACCTCTTCCTCAGGCTCAAGGCTGAGGCCTCTGGCTACCCTGAGCATGTGGAATCGGCGGGGGACAAAGAGCAGTATGTACAGGAGTTTGAGAGGAAGTGCGGGGTTGTTCTGAACAAGGAGAACATAGCTGTGAACCCCTCATTAAGGGCAATTAGCAAATTATGCCTCAATTGTTTTTGGGGTAAGCTGGGCCAACGTGGGGACAAGAATGCTGTGAAGTTCATGTCCAGCAGTGTAGAGCTCATGAAAATGGCAAACAACTCAGCCATCACAATTGTCAGCATCCTCATAGTGTCAGCTGATGTGATAGTAGTGGAGTATGCAAGGGCAGAGGGGTATGAAGAAGAAAGTTTTGTGACAAATGAGGTACTGGCAGCCTTCACCACTTCCTTCGCTCGTCTAGAAGTCTTTAAATACATGAGGACGGTCGGTGCCAGTAACATCCTCTACACGGACACAGATAGCATTATATTCAAGACAAAGAAGACAGTGGGACAATCTGGCACTGCAGTTTACCAGAACTATCCACCAACAGGTAGCGCCCTGGGGGAACTGACGAACGAGTTGGGGGAAGGGGAGTTCATTACAGAATTTGTGTGCAGTGGTCCAAAGTCCTACTGTTATGTCACAAACTTGGGGAATGAGACCTGCAAATTTAAGGGTGTGACTCTGAATGGAAAAAACGTGCAGAGGGTTAACTTCGAAAATGTTAAAGAGCTTGTGTTTGGGAGGAGAGAGAGCATATCATTGGAACCCCAGACTCAATTTGTTAGATCAAAATATGATGGAATCATCACCAATGCACCACTGGTTAAAAGGCTTGAACATACGTTTGACAAGCGGGTGATTCTTGATGGAATGGACACCATACCCTATGGGTATGACAGGGGGCTGATATGATTTGCACAATTACCTTTTCTGTATTCATCAGACAAATACGGTATCACTGTGTCTGAGAAATGTCTGAGTTGAGTTGAGTGTTTCTTTGTCTTTTATATTCATCTGTAATTTTCTACACAAAAGATAGGAGTACTACCACCCCAAATGGAATAATAGTCATGCCCGCTCACAGTATTTCACTTTGGATGATAGTTGATATTCCATTTGGGATGGTAGCTATTGTGTGTGTTTGGGTCATCTAGTTATCCGACTAAGTACACCTAAAACTATTGTATTGTTCATTTGTAGTATCCGCTATACACATATACATTCATAAAATGTTCACAAGTGTGATTTGACATTGTATTCTTAAAAAATTGCATATTGTTCCATTAAAATTTTCATGAGTGTGTAATCCATTGCATGTTATTAAAAAATTTGTGTGTTGTGCAATGAAAATTTTCACAAAGTGTGAATTGTGTTATACCATTAAAATTATGAATGCTAATTTGTACCATGTCTTTTTTAATTCGTGTATTATATCATTAAAATTTTCATGAACATCATTTTTGCTTTGTTGGGTGTTTTTTTTCTTCCATCTTGTTTAAATTTTACATGATAAAAAATACGAATACTTTTTGAAAGTGAAACGTTTGTGAAACGTCTGTCAGTGTAATGACTGTATTACAATGACTTTTTTTTCAACAGACATAAGGTGTGGAGCAAAATTCCTGAATTGACTACCAAAAAACCATGTTTTGTTTTGTCAGCCAAACCCCAGTGTTTTGGAGATCTTGATGGATTGATGAGTCACTGTTAAAAAATGCTGTGTCACAGTGGAAAAGTTTTGTCAGTGAAACCCCCAGTATTTTAAAGATCTTTGAGGGATTGATGAGTCACTGTCAAAAAATGCTGTGTCATAGGCGAAAATGCCTAGTCATTGCGATATGCTAATGAGGTGGCGCTGTGGGTTGTATGTTACCGCCCCTTTGTATGACGTCATAGTACCTCAGCCAATAGGAAGGCCGGATTTTGGCACCAATGATGCACATTTTGAATAGATTTTTGGCCAGATTGTCAGTATAACCCCCCTGTTTCAGGGGTCTGAAAAGTGTCTGTCAGTTTGGGTCTGGTACTACTACTGACACCCATGGTTTCTTTGGCAGTCTTGAAGTTTATCTGATCTGGAGCAGCGTTCCCTCAGTGTGAGCCTGACAGTGGAAACAAAATTGTACTGTTTGCAATTTCAAACTGTCTTCTTCATCATCATCCTTCAATTTCAGGGTGACATTATGCTTCCTGTGAAGAAAATAATGGAGCTGTAAAAAGAACAACCATTCATTTCACGTCGCTGATTCAGCAAAGTAGCCTTATCATTGCTTTGCATCCACATTCAAGGTAAAAGTCCATCAACTTGTCTGATTCTCACTTCTTGTGGTGTTGCTCTTGCATCTGTTCTATTTGGATCTCACACAGATTCCTTGACATTGCACACAGATGTGAGAGACATTCTGTAAAAACTTGGACTTTCCTTATCTGCTGAAACGCTCACAAATCTAGAATTACACTGTCAATGGTACCTTGCATCTGCCGCATTTAGGTTTGCTGCATGTCTGGACTGTTGCCAGTTGCTCTGTCACTCATTTCTTTCTCTTTGAACACTTGTTCTTGATTGCTGCTAAGCCTTTTCAACTTTTACTTCCTCCTTAGTTTCACCAATGAAGTATGTGCCATTCGGGCGACTTGAAATGTCATAGATCCCAGGTTTGGCAAAAGCAAAGATATTGACATGCAGATCTCCTTTATGTATTTTATAATGAGTATTGCATTAGGTGTTTTTGCTTCAACAGATTTGAAGTTTGTCTGAACAGCAGCACCCATTTGCAAGTCAAAAAAGTAAATTATGTCAGCCTTATAGTGACAATGTCAAGGTCTGTAGTCTAATTCAGTCCAAAAATCAGTAACTTTCACATTGAACATCATCATGATTACCCAGTACCACATCAATTAACAATCTTCTGCACTTATTCTCAAGTATTTAAAACAAATTCACATTTTATTTACATATAGAAAACCAGAAATAAAGCAAGTTTCCAGACCGAAACATTTTTAAAATTATCGTAAATTTGAGGGATATTTTTACTATTTTCAATTCTAGAAGGTAACAGGAGGGTTTAAATCATTTAGAAACCTTACAAATGAATTAACCATGCTAATTTTACTGGAAATAGAGGTATTGCACACCTTTCTAGCCCAAAAAATAAGAAACTTAGGTCGACCGATGCTCGTTTTGGCGGCCATTTTGAATTCGGCCATTTTCTCAAAATGCTCAAGGATATGCTCTCGTTACCCGCCATTTATGTTTTATGCAGGGTCTAAGGACCCCAAATCCATCGCGAAAAAAACTTTATCCGTTGGTGCAGGGTTAGGGTCAAAAATCAGGTTTGGCAACCTGACTGACAGTGTTGATGGGAAAAATCATGAGTAACCTTACTCTGGAATTTCAAATAAGTATCAATGTTGGGTGGATAGGATAAACGAAGAGTAACTGAAAATGTAATGTGTGGAATATTTCCTTGTCAACAACATATTGCATGTCTAACAGGTGCACCATAAAATGAACTGTGTTACTCAACACTATATCCGACAATGACCATTCATCTCCTTTATTCGATGCTTTATTATTCACAGGTACTATGCAGTAATGGATACATCACAGAGAAATCCATATAAGGCTCTTTGGTGCTCACTTGGGTGCAGTATTGTTTGCATGTGAACTATTTACTTCCATCTTTATATAACATATGTGTGCAAGATGTGCTTTCCCTGCCTGTGATGTATGCCATATTTAGATATCTTTGCAATTGACCCTGTCTCATACAAAATGGCCAACACTATTAATTTTCCTCATTTATTGTTCTTGTGCTCACATAACATTCAGTATCACCAATGTTTCGAATAGCAACATTTCTGCGTCGATTAATCCTCATTTGTCAACATAATGCATGCACAAGTGAATCACTTCTAAACAGTCAAACAAAAATAAGTCTCCCTTCAGATAAACGTGAATGCTGCCATTCTCGTTTAATCGTCGCTCTCCAAACTTTTCAAATGTTTTGATATAACTTTCTGAAAGTTAAGTGGAAAGGTTGGAAGTGATTTAAAAGACATTACTAAATGCTAGTTCATGACCTCACTCGAGTAAAGGTCAAACTATTTAGATGTATCTGGGGGTAAAACCTGTGCTAAGGTGAAAACATTTTATATGGGACAGACATATAGAAGGATGCGATGACAGTGGGTTAATCACTTGCCAGCTTCAAATTGACTACCATAAAAGTTTTAATAGGGATGACAGGCCATTTCTAATAAATGAAAAAAAATAATAATTTTTGGTACAGAGGCGTGCACTATGATTTTGTGATGAAGAATCAGCCAAAAAAATGTTCCTAACGTTAAAATTAACCTCACTGTGCTTAATTTAACAACATGTCTAGGCGCTCAGAAGCAAATAAAAACGCCTAACCAGAAAAAAATGACACCATGACCATTTAAATGCCCACAAAATCATTTAAGAATTACTTTCTTGTGTTTATTTGAATGCTGGACTGATATACTAACAAGTTCCAGAGGCAAAAAGATTACAGTATCAAAGTCTCATCATCTACAATTGCGCAAAGTGTGTAATGTCTATAGCAAAAATATTGTTTTTTTTTTATTAAAAAAAAAGTTATGACGACAGCTTACACTTGAACTTTGTTTGAATGAGGGGGACTTTCATGAATCTTTATGTGTTATGGTGTTCATAAATTTGAATCATATTACATGCTGAGAACGATTTTTTTTTTGGGGGGGTAATTACTCTAAAGGGGGTAAATAGCTATAACTCTGATTGACTGGGGCGTTGTTTTTTTTTTTTAAGTTTGCAAATTGTTAGTATGTTGACTTGGATACATAGTGCAAGAACAATTTTGATATATCTTGGGTCATTTACGCTCATAATCAAGGTTGAAAGAGTTTAATATTCATATTGAGTATTTTTGTGTTTTTAATTGTACATTTGGCTGTTTCAAGTCTTGTCTTTACATTAACTAGGTAGACATTCTTGTTTTTAGATAATCTTCCAACGAAATGGGGTGAATGGATTCAGGGTTAACTTGTGATTGACTTGCCTACCTTTACACTATGGATCTTAATGGATAAAACAATTTAGTTTTTTAGTAATTCACCGTCTCATGGGTGAAGGACTATAATCATAGTGCCATGAATTGGTTGTTTACTCCAAATTTTGCAAAGGAAAATAGGCCTGTCTTTTGGGAAAATAAATTCTAAAGGCCACAAATTTGTATTGTCAAAGCAAAGAATAGTTATATATGCTTAAAAAAACCCCACTTTTTTAGACTGGAAAAAAATCAACTCCATTGCTTTTCTAAATATTAACTGTACCATACAGTAATGATGTTTTGACAAGATTGATCTATTTATGAATTAAAAAGGTGGGGTCCCCCTAACTCATTTTTGCTGTGGGAAGCTATTTCACATGAAAGAGTAGCCATTTTTGGAAAGAAATATCCATGAAATCAAATTTAGCTTGACTTTGAATAGGTGTCTTGATTATGTCATAATGGATTATTTTGGGTAAAAATAACTCTTTTAATCTACAAAAACACTATACTAAGAAATGTATTGATATTTTGGGCAATTTATAGAACTCAAAAGAATGACCACCAGGTGTCAGTCTCCATTGCCCTCAACTGGAAGCTGAGGTCAGGTCAAAAACTGGGTTGTGCTTCCTCTCTACGGCCTCTAAAAATTCCGCAAAGGCTACAGAATGTTTAATGAGAATATTGGCTTTCTTCAAATACCAAAATGATGCATGTCTTTTAAATATTCCATGTCCATTCTTACTTCCAAAATTTTTAATTCAATTTTTTTAATGCAACAAATGTAAACACAAGAACAAAATATTGAAAAACAGCGAGCTAATATATCTTAGAAACAGATTCCATCAAATTTCGAGAAGTTCTAAACTGTTTTCAATGCAAAAAAGACCGTAAAGTGAGACAACTATGAACTGAGATTTTAGGTGTCATTTTTTCTTCACTAGAAGCAAAACTGCGATCAGCTCCACATAGCAGGTTTTGGCATCCCTAGTTTTAACAAAACGGGAATGGCAGTATCTCAAATACTGGTTTTTATGACGGTTTTTATGACGGTAAGCTGAATAAAAGCCCTGCATATCGACCTTCAATGTGCGTATTTGTAGCTCAGTGCCATTATTCCTGGCTTACAGGTGATTTCATTAGCACGCGATTCTTGTCAATCACACTTGGCAGTGAGAAATCAATGCCAAACAAGCACTTACAACGTTTGATATATGAGATGTGTGACATTCTGTTGTTCCTGAACCAATCAGATCAACCAAAAATACTATGTATTTAGTGGCCAAAAGCCTTAGAATCGCGTGCTAATGAAATCACCTGTAAACACAAGCCTTCGAGTGAGCGTATCATTTTACCATGCAGGGGAGCCACAAACTGGATAAACTTCATCAAGTCACCGGAGAAAATTGTGTTTTTCAATCATATTTAGAAGATTGTAACATTTTTTCCGATTACACTGTAGGTTCCTTGGATGAAATTACATATAATTTGAGCGAAGTTTACACACTTTTTGGTACAATTGTTTTAATATGGGGTACATGCACTCAGAGTCTGCTGGCTCAGACAAAAATAAAGCAATAAAGCTACAGATATTATATACAAGCACAGTGTTACAGTCCTCGCTATATTTATGTGGAATCTCGAGTTAATTTCTTTGCTGTAGAAGTGTGATGTCAGAGATGACTATTCTCTAGCAATGCAATTTATGTATATTAATTGCAAGCTGTGATATCATTTTAAACTGGGTTAGGTTCCCCTGCTTCTAGTCGATGTGAATCCACTAAAACTGAGCCTCACAGTTTTGACACAATGTCAGAGTTAAAATTGGGTTTGGAAAACCCCATGCAAGTTCGACATCACAGCCTGTCAGCCAATGGGCTGCCAGAAGAACTATGCATCACATATTCCATGTGTTTACAAAAATTGTCAAAGCCTTTTGTTTATAGCAAGGTCCATTGAAGTTTAAAGTTGTGAAGTTGTAAGTTTGCAGATTAATCAAGCAACTCTTTGGGGATTATAACAGTTGTCTAATGAAGCTGCCATTTAGACAGATTAGACTGGTGATTGCAAGTGATAGATCTTTGGGATCACATCAACAGTCTTCCATCAATGTTGAAATTGTGATGCGTAATTTTTGCTGTCAGCCCATTGACTATCAAACTGTGATAATGTGGTTGCAGGGGCTATCCCTGATAAAAGGCTTATACTCTGACACTGTGTTGAAACTGTGACACTCAGTTTTGGTGGATTTACATTGGACAGAAGCTAGGGAACCTGATCCAGTTTAAAATGACATCAAAGCTGGTAGTTAATTTACATATATTGTAATGCTAGAGAATAGAGTCATCTCTGACATCACACTTCAACAGCATAGAAGAGAGTTGAGATTCCACATAAATATGACGAGGACTGTAATACGCAGGCCAACAAACTGACAAACCTACACAAAAATCAGTTAAGAGGTCTTCGAGATTTTCCTGTTTTCCTCAGCCATTTATTCTGACTAACGTGACCATTTTTTTCCAGTACGTGCATGACTAGTGTCGGAAGGATCGCTAATTTCACAAACTTGCTGCTATAATATACTTCTACTTTTATACATACATACCATACAGTCTGGTGAAAATGAGAACTGCATGCTGCTGCCACCTGGCACAAAAGTTGATTTTGTATGCTACAGCATTGCTATCCCAAGAAATAGTTCCAATTCATTGCACATTCACAAAATTTCTATTCAACATTGATGTATACCAGAGTCAGACTCGGCAATCACATTCTCTAAGGAAGTAGACAAGGCCATCAGCACACTCAGAAACAGTGTCTTCCAGACAAAATTGTGTGTGTTCCTCTGATTGAAATGATGTGAACGCTCGTAGGAGCTCGCAGAATAGCACACTAATCATTAGGTGGCAAGACAAGACAGCGTATGTTCTGATCTGCCAAGGCTGGAAAAAGAAGTGGCAATGCAAGAGCAGTCCACTTGTAGACAGCATACCATCCATTGTACAATTCGTCGGGAGAATCTTCTACTGGTCCATAGCCATGTACTTCTCCTCAGAATGACTTAAAAAGAAGTGACCATATCTTTTGTTGAGTTACTGATTGTACAGCTGTGGCCTCATCCTCCATTTTTTTTCACATCCAGAAGCAAAGTTGCTTTTTGGCTTCTTTTATACCTGTACACTAGTACTCTAGCTAAATATGCTAGATGTTGCAATATATATTACATGAGATGTTATACATTTATAAGTTGTAAGGAGAATTATTTTTCAAATAAATAGTCGATTGTCGTGTACAGTGTATTGTACTTTTCATTAGACTGAGTCAAAAAGCAGTGAACATATATCTTCTATTGTGTTACTGATTGTGCAGCTGTGACCACATCCTCCACTTTGTTCGATCTCCAGAAGCAAAGTAACTTTTTGGCTTCTTTACGAAACCCAGTTCCTGTCAAGCAATACAAAATGAAGTTGGTGCTGTGGTTGATGTATGCCATTGAATCTACGATGGCTTCCACATAGGCCATTCGCACCTCATCCTCCTTAGAACTGACCACATAAGGCTTCGCAACAAGAACAGTGATGCTGGGAATGATGAGGACGAGAAAAACAATAGCCACACTGAGCAGCATGATTGTCAGCTGCTTGGTATTCTTGTCGGCTCCACCAGATGTCCCCCCTGTGCTGCTCGCATTGCCACCTGGCCGAAACTTGGCTAACTTGTACAGCTTGTAGCTGATGCAAATGTTGAGACTGAAGATGGCAGCTATGGGGAGAAATGCGTAGAGTGTGAAACCAATCCATGGACGGATGTAGACCTCAAAGTGCTCAATGGCTGGAGTTGGAAAACCGCAATTGATGACCTCTTCAATTCCATCAGCACTGACTACTACCTGCCTTCCTTTGGTCCAAAAGAGGTGAAGATTCTTGATGATGGCACCAATGATGAAGGAATTGGCAACAATGTGAGCTCTGCAAAAAAGAGCAAGACCCTATAACTCTTTGATATCTCTGTAGCTAGTATTTGCATTAACCATGTTATTTCTGGATTTCATTGCGCACAAATAGGCTGACTATTTTAAAAATGACAACTTGAAAACATGTTTACTGACATTTTGAAGATGACAAAAAGCATAATAGTTTACCAAGATAATCTCACTCAGGCGAATGATTACATTGCATGCATAATTGCATATGTATTATAGTAAGATTTTAGTACGTCAAAGCATCGCAGCCAATCAGCTGAAGTGATAAATCTAAGGTTACTTATATCTTGTAAAAGTAAGTACCATTTTTAGCCGGTTACTCGGTAACTGCAAGGCTGCATGAGTAGTGAGCAACTGGTTATTTACTTTTCTAAAGAGTTGGTCACAAAAGCTGTTTCTTTTGATGCAAAGCACATTGAACTGTAGCCTTACTTAAAATGTTAAATTTTTCGGATAAAAGTGGCAAAGTAAGTGTTATCCCAGTATGGAGCTAGTATGGTGACTTCATCGGGCAATCAGCTTAGTTAATCTGATTGATTAGTTTAATTACTTGCAATACTGACCTTTTTTGCTTTGAATATACAAAACATGTACTGTATGTTTGTAGTGCAGGTCAGAAACAATTCGAAGCACCAACAATATCATAAAATCTCCTATATTTTTAATTGCATCTGAAGTGGTTTATATAAAGAAATAAAATTCAATTCAATATTGTTCATAGTATAACCATCTGATTCGAGATACTCTTTACTCAGCGGAACTACGAGAGGTTTAAAATGTAAGGTACAACATTTTCATTGTTTGATCAATAATTATGCATAAACCTACATCATACAAAATACATCACTATATAATAGTTTCAAGGGTCATTCTTGAGCAAATTCATCATCGTGTCTATAATATAATTTCCTACCTCTTTGGAGTACACATCTCCTTGGTGCGCATTGGAAAGTATATTGCGATGAAGCGGTCGGCTGTTGCTGCGACCAGCAACCAGACAGCCACATCTCCACTGACAAAGAGCAGGAAGAAGACCCATTTGCAGGACCATGGGTGGTAAGGTATGAGGTAGACCTTTCCAACATATCCAACAAGAAACAGTAATTGTCCCACGTAGACTGTAAAGGTGTCTGCCACAGCCAGATAACTGAAGAACATCCCGGCTGATGTGGCGTTCATTGGTTTACGACGCATGAGAATAAAAGTCAGGGCATTTCCCACAGTTGCCATAATAATTGTGATAAAGGCAAAAGCAGCCCTTATGTCACTGGCTTGCTGAAAAGAAGACTCGTACGTATTATCCGTTGATAGCGATATTGAAGAAGAAGTCCCTTCGGTGCTGTCATCACTTTCGCTCATTGACATAGCAGTGACTGTGAACATATTTGAACTTGTCATTTTGTCACTTATGCAATTTGTGTATCATCCAGATGCTCAGTGAGTAAAAAAAATCGCAATGGAACCCCTTAAAAGATAATATCCAATCAGGTCCTCCTCGATCTGCTAGAAAATCTTGACGAACGTGCCTCTTGACGAAGTCATTTTAGATGTAGTAGTCAAAGCTCTTCCTCGGTCTCATCCGAGGTTTTGGCTCATTCTAAGGTTATCATACATTATCATCTGCTTGCCTTGTTTGGCTTGGCCAGATTTCTGCTCTTGGCTTCACAACCTGTGCCTTATGCAGCCATTGTGAGGAGATCCTGAGCTTGCTGAATAAGCCACAGGTATTAACAGCACTCACTGTTACAGTAATGTTAACGACCTGAATACGACCTGCAATGAGCCAGTGATTCTCAGGTGTGCATTCTCTCTGTATGCCATAAATATTTCAGAATATAATATGTGAAAGAGCTTGAGCAAGCAGAAAATACCACTATGGCTTGTTTGGTATGCGCACATTTTGAGAGAATATGCAACAGATTCACGCAAAGATATTATATAACAATTTCTTCGATTTTTGACACCGGTATCACTTGTGCACAAAAAACAATATCACTCAATCAGGCATGGTGTGGAATGTGAACTCTAATAAAGGCTGAACTGTTCAAGCGTATGACATCACAGGCATCAGCCTGTTCACTGACTTCCATTGAATACACATATAATATACAAGGTAGATATTACTGAAAGTTGTACCATCCGGTGAATGTCCCAAAAAACTATATCTGAAAGGAAGAATTTATGGCTTCCTTGGAGTCAGTTTGACTATATTGCCCTTCGAATAATATGGAACCATTCAAAACATGTCTTGATTTTATGCATTTATCAAATTCAATCCAATGCTATAAAATTTTTTTTTGTGTTTTTTTTTAAACACTGAATTAAGGTGACAGACACCTATTTTTCATGATAGCTAATAAAAACTCGTCAAACTTTTACATAGTGAGTCGGGATATTCCCAAATAGGCTATCATTCACTTGTATGAGAAGAAATTACCTGAACTCACCTTCGTGTTTGTGGGAAAGGATATATATCTTGGAGATGAAGACCGATTTACTAAAAATGTCTCTATTTTATTACCAGAGATACCAAAATGGCCATACAATTTTTCTTTATTTAACAAAATTAACAACCTATTTTCTAAATCAATATTATGGTGTCAGCAACTTAAATTATGTTCAATCTACAACAGCTCCTGTAAACTCCAGAGTGTGGCTCAATGGCATCTGTCATGACATCATGATTCAAATGCTGGCTTCTGATTGGCTGACTCAGTGTTTGTGCATTGTGACATCACCACTCGTCATGTGACCACTAAATATATGTGATATATGGCGAAATATACTATAGTAATATTGAAGGATTTATCAGCGACCATGGTATAAATATATATATATACCTTGATTGACGATTGATCCTTGAAAGATCTGTCAATATTTATCGTGGGACCATTCTTGGGTATATTGTGGTACGCACATGTACATGCAGCCAAGGTATAACTGCAGCTTATAATTTCCTGCAATTCTTTGATCTAACAGAGGCATGCAATAAAAAAACGTTGTTTTACCAATGCATGAATTATCAAAGGTCTCAATCTCACTATCGCAAACTTATTCGTTCTTAGGGTGCAGTAATTGGATATTAGTGTTTGGCTTCTTTTTTTTTACGGAATTTTTTCCAAATTTGTCTTTTCCACCAAACACTTGACTCAGGGCCAGACGTAATTGATCTTTAGCTCCACGGATCTTCTGGAGGCACTTTTTGTATCGATGTCTTTGCCTATAAAAAATGTATATACATATATGCTATAGTATTCTAAATAATACAAGATGCCAAGCAAAGGGTGCTTCCATGCTCACCTGAGTGTGTGAAACGTCATCATACCTGTAGATATATACATAAGAGGAGATTTACGTCAGACTAATACAGGAAAAATAAGAAGGACACAGTCTCCCCACTGAAGAATCAAGACCCAAGCTGGCGACCCATAGAACCCCTTCCAAGTGTTTATTATCCCATCCCAAAGAAAATGAACTCACCCAGGTGGTCAAAAAAAACTAATCTTCGAATAAGAGAACAAATCCACCTGGGTCCGTAACTATGACAATTTCAAGGCCACAGACGCTTCGTGCCCAAATTGGCCTCGGTCTTTGGGCCAAACTTACATTTTCGTTCCAGCTAAAATCATTAATACTATTAAATTTTAAAGCCTCAGCAGATGAGAATTGTATGTAGGATTGAATTCTGGTGACATTCTTGCGGCATAACTATCGACAATAATACGCCTAGAAATGAGCCCATTTTTTGGGCGCTTTGTAGCTTAGATATTTTTAACAGCAAATTATATCAGATGTGAGATCAATACAGTACCCTTTTCAAGTGTATTTTTCTTGTTCCAGGGTCAGCCAATAGGATAAAAAAAGCTGTAATATGGACATGCGTCATGAACTGGTCTGCTAAAATGGTGGATTTGTCGCAAGAAATTTCAAAACAAAATATTCAATAGAACCTTTTTACCACTGCTATCTAAGTTATTTCAACATATTTGACATCATAAGGAATATTCTCTAGTTTAAAGAACTGTTACCCTTTTTAAAAAAACTTAAACCATTAAAACGCTATTGCCCAGAAAGCTGAAGCATGTCAGTCAGAATCAGGGGTGGAGTCGGTGTAGCGGAGTCAGCGAAGCAATATCGTGAAGAGAAGAAATCAGCCCCTCTGCACTGTCCCAATCATGGTTTACTTTTTCAGATAGTTATTTTAGTTCATGTGCTATGCTTTAGATGCCTTACTTGGGGTTTTTGAGTGCTTCTCGGGAAAAACCAAGCAGATGTCATTCTCAACCTTTGCAGTAATCTACCTGTAGAAAGCATATTGCAAAATGATGTAGTTTGTGATCGCAAACATTTTCAATGTACCATTAAAAAGCAAAAACCCAGCTTAATTTCATTCAGATTAGTTGCTAAATTGGGGTATCCTTGTATTAGAGCCTATGCTGGGCAAGGAAAATATCCCTCACATGGGGAAAATGTGTAGCATGTTGAGGACTCCTGCCCTCTCTCTCATTTCATCAATGTAACAAGGTTGCGAGTAGCCACAACAGGGCTGTGCTTACCACATCTATCGATATATCCAGCTATCTATCTATTCATCATTCTTATTCCCAATCACTTTGATCCATGCACCAGAAATCTTCCTGTGTTGTAATTTTGTTACATTTAAGATTAGTTGGCTCAAAAAAGGACAACAAATGTCCAGAACATGCCAAGTTAAAGGGAATATAATTTTTCTTAATTCTTTGGTGAATTTTACTTGGAAACAAAAGTAGAAGGTGGGATATTAGAGGAATTTAAAAAGAAAAAAAAAAGTATGTTTTTGCTGTCAGGATTTCATATCGATCAATGGGATTTATTTAAAAAGTGTGCACATACATCATTAGAGGAACTAGTCAGAATAATTTTGCAACAACCCCATTATAATTGGTTAAGTAGTAGAAAAGTTACAGACGTTTAACTAAAAAACAAACATTTTTAGAAAAGCCTTAAAAACCTTCCCTTTAGTGTATATTTCAATGAGTTGGGGAGGCACAAAAGTGCCCATATCTCAATGAGTATACAAGATATTTAAGTTCTGTTTGAAACACTTTATAGTGCTATGCTTCTGTGATGATATATCAGAAAATAGAAAAAATAGACATTTTTGACCTGCAACTCAAAATGGACCAGTTCATGACGCATAACCATATCCATTTTTTATCATGTCAATTTGAAATACACTGTGGGTAATCTCACTTTTTTTTTCATAGAAAGAAAATGTGTTGGGTTGGTCAATTTGAGAAACCTAAATTCGAATATGTCTGCTCAAATGCCTTCGATCCAGCTTGGGTTATCCTAAAATATCTCATGTGTAAATCTAGCAGTTGATACAGTTTTAAGATACCAACCATAATTTACTCATATATGAGATGAGCGAATGGAAAGAATTAATTCTATATAACAAAATTGTATGGACAGGACTATTTCTTTGATTCCCCCCTCAATAGTATATAAACTTCATATTACCACAAAGCAACCCCAATGGAATTGCCATTGCATGGAGTTTTCAAGGTTTGTGAGAGGATGTGAAAGTGATCAAATTTTATTATATGAATATACATTTTGTCAAGGTTTTGTTTTGTATTACAAATAATTTTGGTTGACACTAATGATGTTGCCTCAAAGAAAAGGTGAAGGTTTTATCAGTTGGGGACACAATTGCATTAAATATGTTTTATAAACTGAAGGTAACATATCTCTCATAAAATATTTATCACCATGCATGAGGATGAGTTATTATGTTATTGCAAGGCCAAGCAAAGCATTTTTAAGTATTGCCTTTTGCAGATGATGGTCCATTGGAAATGAATTATAACTTGCCCATTTCAGATAAATCTGCTCACCGGCGCTCACAATTCTGAACAGCAACAATACCAATCATAACAGTGATAACCTCAGGGCATGGCCAGAGCATGGTTCGAACCCACATCCTCATCAATCTGTACAAAGCGCGCATGCCAACCACGTACTGTACATCAGAGTACATGTCATTTTTGATAAGAACAATTGGACTATTTTTCAGACATTCCACTACCTTTCTATCAACACCAAGGCTTTTACTGCAAACCTAAGTATCAAAATATATAAATATAAACATGACATTCGTTCATAAGCATCAATAATTCAATATCTCAGCTTCTGTTTGTGGTCAAGGGTGTTCAAATACCTCATTACGAGTGAAATGAGATGACATGTCGTTTTGTCAAAAAATATATCAATATTGTTGTTGTGAAGTTATAATATTTTTGCTGAAAGTTTGCTGCTACGCAGCCTACGTTTTAAAGATATCTTAATTGTCAGTGGATACATTTGCAACTTTTAATAATAGGTGTGGCTCAGATAGCCTGGCAATTTTGAATCATCCACAGCAAATAATTTGTTTAATAACATTTTAATTTGACCTCTAGATAAATCTGTTGTGCCAATACCACTTCCTATGGCAGTTGGACTATAAAAATGAGAATTTCCTGAAGAATGTTGACATTAATGAGTTATGACATTGTCTATAACTTTTCATAAACATTGTTAGTAGGTACAGGTGCAATCTAGTCATCAGTGTTTCATAAGGGGATACTTTTTTTCGAAACTATAACTGATGTCTTTTCTGGAATTAAGATGGGATTACTCTGACCCAGTTCCAGTTTGCTCTCATAGATATTCATGCCTGTTGTTTGCCTCTTCAGTCAGGCAAGGCAATGATTGGACTAAGCATCAAAAGGATTGTTCATACATTTTGTAGGTGTAGAGATGGTTACTAACGAATTTCTCAGGTAGTTGTCTCATCGCCACTCGCGGAAATAGACTCAGGCAAGACTGTAAAGAATAACATATTTTCATAATCCCTGGGATAATTTGAAATCAACACATTTTGATTGGATGGAATGTAATCAGTCACTTTTGAGACATTCCCATGGGAGGAGTTATCTTTGAACAATAGAACCTACTGGCTTAGGGGAAACATCTGGGCAGTCATAGAGTCTCCAAGACCATCCTCTTCTGATTTCTAATTACCATACTCAGCAACTTACTTGCATCTGATTGGTCTATGAATGGCCATTCTCAACAAATGTGATAAGGTCTTTTTACCCTCGGCAATGTATACATTGCCGACGGGTATTGTAGTTACTTTGGGAAAATTTGTCCGTCCGGCGGGCGGGCGGGCGGACGGGCGGGCGTCCGGATAACGGGCGTCCCACTTGTGTATTGGGCAGTACTCCAAAACTATGACACGTATATTTTTCATTTTTGGTACATTATTGTATCTTTTATCCTAGGTGTGCCTTTTAGGGGTCTAATCCACATGGCATTACTACTTTTCTCGCAATTATTGATAAATGTGACAAAATATTTTTTTGTGTATTGGCCATTGTGCTAAAACTATGGCTTGTATAGTTTTCATTTTTTGTAAATTATTGTATCTTGTACCCTAGTTGTCCCTTTTAGGGGTCTAATCCACATGACATTATAACTTTTCTCACAATTATTGAAAAATTGTAAAAATATAATTTTTTCTATTTCCAGAGTAGAACTCAAAACCTGCTATACTTATGTCACTGAAATCTGCAAATAGTGTGCATTAAATACCAAGATATGGCTTTGTGGGGTCTAAATGCTCTGAGAAAAAAGGGGCTAACAAAAATTCACAAAAATGTGTAAAATTACTATTTTTTCAAAATTATGTGATTCAGTCTATTTTGCGTTTACATCTGTGAAATTTTCCTGTTAGGTGTCTAAATTAAAGATTTTTAAACATCTCAACTCAGTTGGAATGTTGATTCTATAAATTTTGTAGGAAAAGGAAAAAACTAGAAAAAATACGGATTTATGCAAATTTTTTGACATCTCTGTCTAAAATGCCAAGATGATAATGGTTGGATTATTAACATTTACAGCATATTATAGTTAACATACTATGAAAGAATATTTACTTTTTGTACCACTCATCAAATATTATCAATTGTAAATATATAATTTGGACCTTGACAGCAGTAAGCATATTAAGAAACATGCATTTGCTTGTTTAAAAATATTGATAAAATCTTGAACTCCCAATTATAACTTTATGGCTTAAATGTAACCTCAGTGATGCCTCCTTTTATTTAGATTTTTGCATGAAAATTAAATATGAACAAATCAGACCGATTAGCTAAGAAATTAGGCCACTGAATATAGGGTTATTAAATAATTTGCTTGGCATGTTACAGAACCCTAATACTTGCATAGTTCATTGTGTAATTTCACATCTTTTAAGATATTATTGGATAAATGTGTCTTTTAATTAATTTCAAAACTCATCCCAATGATATTTTAGCATTTTGAAGGGAACAGATTTCTCCTTTGGTTAGGGGGTACAGTATTACATAAGATTGTGTCAGAGGTATTGTCTGCCCTGCTGATCCTCTCCCATGACCAAAGTAAAGTCAAAAGGGGGCTGCAATCAGTTACACAACACACTCTGCTCAACCTTCAAACAAAATTTTGTTGTCTTGTTTCTTAAAAATCTGTTCAAACTGCATTGATTCAACCTTACTTTTTATATTTTGAATATAAAATTAAAATTTCCACTTTGATTCACAAAGCTGGGCTTTCTGAGAAAATATCCAAGCAACACTCTATATGACATCAGATTATGCAATGCTCCTCCCACAATTGCAGTGGCTTCTGTCTGAGTCTGGGTGTTACATAACATCTTCAACTTTCCCCTAAAAATGAAACTCTTCAATACATTTTCTTAAAGTGTACTTAAGGAAACTGGTGTTGTAATTTCTTCATTTAGTTACAATTTTCAATTTGAATAATGAAAAAACAGCAAAGTAGAAGCCAGGGATAATGCAACAGACACAATAATTCTTTGAAACAGTAAAGTAATTCACTGGTGCCAGCTCACAAATGTGCATAATTTTATATAGCTATGACAAAGATCAGGGCTCTTGACCATCTCATAAACATCTCTTTGTGACAAGTTATTTATTGGTACTCCTACTCAAGGTTTCATAGAAAAAACAAAAATTGCTGTATGAAAAAAGATCAGCAATAAATGAAGAGTTTCATGCTTTATAGATGACCTGTTAGGTAACTGGGAAAAAAGATAGAAGAAAGATCGATCTATAAGTTGATAAAAAGAAAGAAAGAAAGAAATAAAGAGAGATAGCTAGCTAGCTAGCTAGCTAGCTAGATAGATAGATAGATAGATAGATAGATAGACATAAATATAGATAGATAGATATATAGATAGATAGATAGATAGATAGATAGATAGATAGATAGATAGATAGATAGATAGATATATTTGTCCCGAGTTGGCACACAAAACAATAAAAACCTTAATTTCTGGTGAAAACATTAAGTCTTCATTCTTAAATAAAAACCTTGATTTACAATATCATTATAAAACCAAGTTTAATCCTGTACAATTTTTAAAGCTTTACAATGATTCAAGATTCCTATACATGAATATAACACCAAATCCAATCATCAACTGGAATTCTTCTTTTTTCTCAAATTATTCTTTTTACAAAATGCACAAAATCAGCCATAGGCCTACTTGCCCGAATTACATGATCCCAATTCCATTTAGACTAGTAAATATATCATTTTAAGTTAATCTCTTGGTAACCATTGATTTTCAGTGATGTTTCATTGGACCCCCCCCCCCTCCCATCACAGTGGGACACTTCTGAGATGTGTAAAGTATGCCACCCTCCATTCTTTTGTCAGGTTACATAACATCATTGCATAAGGTGATTAACATATCTGGGGTACAGCAGACAATAGCCAATTGGTTTGGGTGTTAAGCAGCTGAGGAGGGGGAATAATGAAGCCCCTTTAAGAATGTCTGCAAGGGTAATTTGTAAAATGTTGTAATTGAACTGAAATTGTTAAAACATCCAATAATTTACTTGGCTAAATTCTAAAATGTACTCAGGATCAAGATGATGTAGAACTGAACTCAATGAAACTGTTTGATTAAGATTTACAGACAGAACTTTATTGAACTGATAGATGTCTAATTTATTGTTCAAACAATAGCTACCCTTATTGCAATGCCCCATTGCTCACAATAGACAATGCATGGCCTGTGTTTGGAGTGCATTTTAAAGACAATGGCCAGTGCTAGAATTGCAGTTAACATTCATGAAAATATATTGAGTTATTCCATATTAGAAAATATTATCAGATGACACTAAGATGGGTAACGTTTTTCAGTCAATTTGTAAATTCTAACAACTTAAACTGCCTATATAATTATTATATAGTCTCAGTTGTATGCAGTTTCATGAAATTGTCATTCTATCTTTTCTGTAGAAATTATGAAAAATTTTGATAGCATAACTGATAATAGGATGATCAAACAATAAAAAATTAATCAATTTATCAATCTGTCTATCTATCTATCTATCTATCTTAGCAGTCCCCTACATGTCCTGATCGTTTTCTGGCTGTCTTTATCTCAATTATTGTCCATTCTAGCTGTCTTTATAATAGTCATTAACTGACTATTGCGCAATGCATTGCTTTATTTTCCTGTCTATCACCACTGTATACATATTACATTCAGACAAAAATAAGTTTGATAAAAAACCAACTTTCTAAAATGGTAGTGGAAGAGGGGACAAATTACTGTTGGTAATCCATGCTGGGTAATATTATTCTTAATATTGTCACCGAAGCCAATCTTCTTGAATTAATTTTTGAATTTTATTTCTCAAATTGCTCTTTCACAATTAGCACAGAGTTGCCACAGGCCACCAATAGGCATACTTTCCTGAATTTCATTATCCAGATTATACCAAATTATACCACTTCTAGAGTAATGTCTTGCTAATTGCTAGCCATTGATCTTCCGTTCATTTGATCTTGTGCCAAACTTACCAACTCCTTGCCCATATTTTAACTGTTTCCCCTCTTTTTCTTTTTTTTTTGGGGGGGGGGGGGACCCATCACGCAAGCTGATTGCAAGTGGATTTTGATTCCCCCCAATACAAAATGTCAGACAGGAAACTTTTTATGGTATTTTGCTCACAGTTCTTGGCCATTCAATGCAAGTTTTTCAACTGGAATTTCATTTTCATGAGGATATTAGAGTACCCAGTGGGGTCCTCCCTCAATGTATCCCACTGCCTGGCGAATAGCTGAGTAGCCGAGGGTATGCTGCCGCGCAGCCTATGTTTTTTATAAGGTGCTCATTGCGTGTATATTTAAAGGAGTAGTTTCCTCCTTGATGTTTCCTTTACAAAAAGAAAAAAATATGATGTCCTGCGCATACAGCCAGGAAATTTGATATACAAAAAGAGTGGACTGTTGCACTGTGAAAGTGGCACTTCGTGACTCATTGTATAGCTGAAGAGGTGTCATCTTCTCTAATTCAACATGTGAAACATATAATAGAGGCTGTTTGATTAGTCATGATCAAGAGAAGGCCATTTGATTTGTCATAACTGATGTTAGAGTAAAAATCAAATGATCCTTCGTTTCCCTGTCTCCAGCAAGTCTCCTTAAATCAAATTAACATTGAAAGTAATGGGTATGATCATGACAAATCATCAGCATGATGACACACTAAGTACCATTTTCACAATTATTAAATGCAGCAGTCGACTCTTTTGGCTGTAACAGATAATTACAATCATACTGTAAGTAAGTCAATTGATGCCGGTTGGATGAACATTATTAACCAAGACTACTACTACTTATAAGGCAATTGGGGAAGGAAAAGAAAAATGACCAAATAAATTTGGATATTATCAATGAATAATATTACAAGGTTTTGCTTGAACACAAAATCCAAAGCAAAAACCACTGTTTTTGGAAAGTTATGTCAACATACTTTAATTGAGCTATTGAATTTCTAAAGTTCCTCTGCCACAGAGAGAGTCAGAGGAAAACAGAGGGCTTGTGTAGTCTGCATCAAACAATTCTTTGAAAATGTGATGAATGAGATATTGATTAGTCATTACAAAGAACAATGTAAAAACTACAACATCAGAACTCAGAAGCCTCGAATGGGCTTAGCGTGGACTTGGCACTGCAAAAGATCTTTCCGTTTAGCACAAGCCGAACTTTGACTGCCGAAGCCTGATAGTCTATATAGACTCTAACTAGTCATTAAGATATCAAAAGGTCCATGTGTTGACAGAGCCCGCTAACTTCATCTGGACTGAAAATAAGTCACATTTGAAATGGACCAATCAGAGAAGTTCTTAACAATTTTGACTTTTAGAGAACTTCAGTGATTGGTTGATATTCCACAAGTGACCTCCTTTCTGTCCAGATGAAGTTAGCAGGCCCAGTAAGAGCATGGCACTAATAACAAACAGAGAAAAGACTCTTGTAAGGCTTTGGCCTGTGGTTGAGATGCCAATGAAGTGTCACGAATCTCCAGAACTTGTGTTAATTTAGTCAATGTACATTGTATGTTGTATATGGCCATTTAGTGAAGTGGCTCAACTCTTTTATATGGGCATTAAAAATGGAGTGGTGAATTCAATGATATGTCATGACACTACTTTTAAATCTCATAAACCACAAGGGTCATTGTGGCTTTTCTGCGTGCCATAAACTGACCACATGCAATGTTTTAGAAGGTGACACATTCCCAATGCCACCTGAACCCTCTTGCGGAATAAGCACAAACACAAATGGGACACTGGTTCTGACAAGAGCAACGTTTTTTATGACAACAGATAGTAAAAAAAATTACGTTCTATTGGCACTCAGTCCACTGAAGGCCTTGAGTTAGATTCTGGGTGAGGGAAAATGTATTGGTAGATCTTCATTGTATAATTTGTATTGCATTGCATTGTATTGCTGCGTCAGTCTGTCATGCCCCTATGCATCAATTATAATTATTATTAGGGCATTCTGCCCTATTGTCACTGGTCTTCTCTGGAATCTTGTGGACGAATTTCGAGACAAAAGAGTGTAAAGTTGATCAACAAAATCTTGGTCAAATTAAACCCCGTGTGCAAAGTTTGAATGAAATAGGTGCAGTATTTTGTCTCGAAATTTGTCCACAAGATTCTGGAGAAGACCAGTAACAATAGGTCAGAACACCCTAATAAAAACTGGAAACAAGGAGTCCTGTGATGTCATTGAGGGGCTTTCCCACCCCATATCTATTTATAGCTTTCTGAGAATTTGTCAAAGCAACAAGAGGTCAGCAATTAGGACAAAACTCCACTGCATGCTTCATCAATGTGTTGCTACCTCTTTATGCCCTGTTATCTGGCAGCAACAGTTGAACAGTATATCCAGGACTTCAGATCAGTAGTTAGATGATGTGCAGAATGCCCTTTAAAGTGCCTTGTGCACGTTATTTTTTTTACTTCGAAATTCAAATTGTTGATGCAGAACAGGGCACTAATATGAACAGCAGAGGGAAAGTACGAGGAAAATACAGAATTAATGAGCTGCAGAGGGAAATACAAGAATTAATGAGTTTGACAGGGAAAATACGAGATTCAACCAATCACAGCAGGCTTGAGCGATGACGTTACCATGACGTCATGACGTCACAATACACATTGAACTGTTAACGAAAAAAAAGCTCAAAAAATGAATTTTAGACAGTACTGTCAGACGTTTTTGGTCAGCCTCAGGGCTCAGTTAGGCAATAATGCTCCGATTTGAATCACTTTTGACAGAAAGTTCCATCAAAAATGCTAACCCCTCTTTCCACAGGGGATTCTGAACAAATTTGTGTATGTTATTATATAATATAAACACATTAAACTTGGTGCAGAAGCCCCTGTGACCACAGGGGCTTCTCAACCTGTGACATGACGTTAACTTATTATAATGAATGATGCGGCCAACATTCGTGAGAAAATCATTGCGGGAATCAAACCAGGGACCCAGCGATTGGTAGCCTATTGTCATGTTGTAGGAGCAGACCCCTCCTGTGACAAAATGTTACATACATGTGTTTGTTTTTTGTAAAATAATCATTACAGGGATCATCTGATCCGAGTCATCTAAATGCACAGTATTGGATATGTGTGTACTAAAACTTTGTGAAACACAAACAGAAACTGTCACTTGAAACAGCTGGATCATGGAGTCAGTTCCATTGAGGAGATCAATGGATTAGAATGCCATGGTCACCCATGTGAAACGCTATGTCACTTTTCAGGAGAGAGTGGTGTCATACCTTCTCTCAACCAATGAAAATTGCAAGAAAAATGATGTATTTTCCACCACTGATGTCTACAAATATGAAATCATCTGCAAGGGGATTAGTAGAAAAATTAATTTCTTTATTTGCTAGTTTGTCATTTTAAAAGCTTCACCGTTGCATTTTATTTGGAAAAATTTAGTGGTTTTCCTATTTTAAAGGCAAGTGAGGATTTAACTTTACTAACTTTAGATAGATAGTGAAAAATCCTAAAGTCATTCATTCAGCTGAAATTTATTTTGATGGTTCTAATATTTCAAAGTCAAGATTCAAGAAATATATTTTTGGTCAGTGGTCATGAAATAAAAACATTATAACATGGATTGTTTTTGCATTGACCCTTGTATTCTCCCTGCCAGCCCATATTTTCCCGAAGGCCGCTAGGCCTGAGAATACTCTGGTCAATACAACACAATCCATGTAATGATATATAATTATAAATGCATCTTGCGAAGTCGAGAGTTGCAAAACTTCGAAAAGCACACATTTTGTAAGAAATAAGTACCTGATGTAAGCTAGATACGGTAATAGCTGCCCTCCTAGGCTGGACATAATTGTTTTTAGCTTCTCAGATCAACTGACTGAACAGATTTTCTGTATGTCTTCCGAAAAAAAATTAGCTTGCTCACAATTTTTCAGTCTGATGGCCAAGGAGCTAACAGTATAACTATGCATCACAGTTTTCACATTGATACTTTGTCAGAAGCATTACAATTTTATTCTGTAATCAGAACATAAGTCATGGTCCCACAACCACACATATAGAATTCACAGAGACATTGTTGCACTCCACTGAACTGAGGTTCGAAACAGGTGATAACAACAAACAGTCAATGCCAAACAATGCTAAACAAGATAATCCAGCTTGCTATTTTGTAACAGGGCCCCTTTAGACATTGTCAGAGCATAAGAAAATGTGTTAGAGGCTCACAGAGCCAGGGAATTTTTGCCAAAGAAATTCTAATTTGAGCATTTGTGCATCCATTTATCCACATGGAATTGTTCATGGACTATATTTATATTGCATGGGATATCTATATCTGGAATTGCTAACAGGACAAATTGTAGGATATAGATTCATAGAAAAGGTAAGATATAAATTCTCCTATAGCCATGTCAACACAGAATTTTTTGCCAACTCACATTGAAAATTTGAAGGGTGTTAATCAAATATCAAAGATGTTTCAAGGTTACACTTTGCGTAGGCTTTGTCCACAGTGACTAAATACACCAGTTCTATGTGTTTTCTACAGCTGACAGCAATTTGATTTTATATGAATTGACTTTTTCTGAAACATGTGCTTTCTCCAAGCCAATGTTTTGATGAAACAGGAAGTCATGTACAACATGTACAGTGCTGCCACGTTGTTGCACCATGATAACTGTTGATGTGATCCCAATGATCTATCATTGACAATCCCCAGTCTTATCTACATAAATTTTGGCTTTGTAAGCATTCGCAGTAGACATTTGTTATAATCCCAGTAGAGTTGTTGATTAATCTGCAAACTTGCTAATTTACAACTTTAAACTTTGATGGACCTTGCAAACAAAATGATTTCTCAATTTCTGTCAACATGTAGATTTTGTGATGCATAGTTATTCTGACAGCCAATTGGCTGCCACACTGGGATGTGGCACTTGAAGGGGCTATTCCAGACCTAATTTACACTCTGACACTATGTGCTTAGTTGAAACTATGATGCTTAGTTGAGGTGGATTCTTGTAGGCTAAAAGCTGGGGAAACACTCAGGGAAATAGACTCAGGCCAGACTGTAACGAATAACATATTTTCATAATCCATGGGAAAATTTGAAATCAAAACATTTTGATTGGATGGCCAGTAATCAGTCACTTTTCAGACATTCCCACGGTAGGAGTTATCTCTGAACAAAAGAACCTATTTGCTTAGGGGAGACAATTGGGCAGTCACAGACTCTCAAAGACCAGCCTCTTCTGATTTCTAATTACCATACTCACCAACTAACTTGCATCTGATTGGTCTAGGGCAGGGCCATTCTCAACAAATGTGATAAGGTCTTTTTTTATATGGTGTGGGGAATCTGACCAAGTATAAAATGACATCACAGCTTGTGGCTATTTTACATACATATTGCAATGCTCCTAGAGAACTGGGATGCAAGCTGTGACCTTGAGTTAACGTATGACATCACAGTTCAGTGTTGAGCATAAAAATAATTTTGAGATTCCACCTAAATATGACAATGACAGTAAATTGCTGTGATTTGCACCAACCTGTTTGGCGGTGACACTGTCTTATCGTGCATGTGAGTAAGGCTTGAGTTCTGGTTACATGTATCAATTGCCTGAAGGAGTGCAGAAGAAACCGCCACCTGTGGCTCTCTTTGTATTCAGGTCAATGATTTCATGTTTTTTAATATGTAACACACGAAGATGTCTCGCAATGATTGTCATTGTTGCTTTTTGCAATCAACACACCATCAAATAAACAATAGCCATTTCTTCTACATGCATTTGGTATCATCATGCATGACATTGAATAGAGCATCAGCTGCATCACAATTCAGCACTGCACATGCAGATAATAAAGTGGAGGACAAAAATAAGTTATCACTTTTCAAGTTGAAATTATTTAAAGAAAAAAAAATTCTTCAAACTTATTTGTTGTTTTTTAATATTTTAGACATTAACAACAATCAATTATTCATGTGTACCTATTCTTGTCACGGATCATTGTCTCTGCACTGGAGTAGGTCATGAAATGCAGTATTTAGGCTGATCCCTAAGATCTGTTGCCCTTAACTACATAAAAGGAACTCAGAAAAGTTCCTTGATCTTTCCTGAGTTAGGATACACAAAAAAATTGCAATTGGGTTGGCCCTCCATTCAGCAATGAGACCCAGCAGTTGGGGTGCTGCCGGCTGGCATGTCCCAGAAAGTGGTTGCACATGCATCGGAGGGGCTGCTCCCAGCCAGCGATCAGCAAGCACATGACCAAGTTTGGTTTAACAGGCTAAATTAAGGACCTTCCAAAGCCAGGCAGACCTGCACTCACGACCCATGATCAAGCTAGGCACAACATCCATCAGAATATGGATGACCGTTTCAAGACCGTTTCAAGACCTCCACATCTACAGCAGCTGTAATTCCAGACATTCATAACCCAAAAATAAGTGCGAAAACAGTTATGAGATGGCTCGCTAAGCAGTCCTGGCAGCCAGACATCCACGCAAAGAGCCTATTTTGGCAGATCTGTATTTTCCGTTGTCCTGATGTTTATTCATTATTGCAGTGAAACGGGGCAGTGGGGCACCCCAAACAATGTTTGATCTGATTTGGTGTAAAAATAATGAATTACAAACTGTTTTTATGTGCCATCAAGATATTGTTCCTCATGGATTTCATACCACATTCTCCTAAAGAAGTGATAACTCATTTTTGTCCTACAGTTTAGTAACATCAACTGATATATTTGCACCAGTGATGGGCATAATTCAATTCATGAATTGAATTCATTCTAATCAATTCAAAAGTTTAAAAGTCGATGAATTGAATTGACTCTGTTGGAAAAATGCAATGAATTCAGTTGCAATAAACTCACAAAGGCTCTGAATTTAAGTTTTAAATCAATTCGTACAAATGACAGATATGCACTTTACGTTTAAATTTCATTGTAAAAACAGCCAATTTATGCACAAAATATTAATGAAAGAGCAGTCACCGTTCCTTATTGTCACTGTGGCATCCTTACTGGCGGGTATGTATCTGTGGCAACTGGGTGCTCCCATTTGGAAATCACCACTCTCCTAAAAAAAAGAAATCAATGAGTACAGCGGGCGTCTTAGAAAATTGTGTGCTCCATATGGGAGAATCCCTGTAGGCCTATATATACAGTCATGCCTCTCTAAGCATGTCTTTTTTGTGTCAACGCTTTCGAAATAGAATTAAATTAAGAAATTAATAAAAAGGAAAGTGATAACATGAAAAATAAAATAACGAAAAGAGAAAAGAATGCTTTTACCAATAGTCTTGATGCCAGAAGGACTTATTCTCAAATAGTCTTCAAAAAGCTCATTCGAACTATTTGAAAAGTTTGTTGTACTTTTCAAAAAGTCAAAGTGAACTATTTGAGATCATCACTGTCTTTGTCTCGGTGTCTACCTGATTCAAAGTCACCACGTGTGGCTCCGCCTATATTCAAACTCAGTAAAGAAAGTCAGGTAGAAAAATTTCAGGGAAATAATGTCTTGGGGGGGGGGGGAGGGGATGTTAGAAAAAAAATTGAAGAACGAACAATTTTTTATTTTTAGAAATATAAATAATATACGGATTAAAATGGTGTGATGTTGGTGTTGGTTTCTGGTTAAAATTATTGTGGTGCATCCTTGTGTAGATGTCCCCTGGAGGAGTATCTTTTTGTATAAAACTCCCACCCTCCTATAGTTGTTAATGCTGATAATAATTTCTGTTAGGAATCAAATCAATGCTTATTTTATATACAAATGGTCCTTTTTTGTTGTCAAGATGAATCTGGCCATGTGGTGTAGCCCATGTTAAAAAATAATTTGCAAGGTTGTGATTTGAACTCATGAAGTTGGGAACTCCAGCCCTGTGCACTGCCACTATGCCACAATGACAAGTTACCTGCAATGGCGTAATTTATGTTCGCTATGTAGCTATTTTTGGCTCACAAGCTGTCTTGTGACAAGGAGCTGACAGTGAAGGGAGCAGGGGTGTCAGCACTCAGCATGATCAAGCAAGCATTGATCATCCAGGAAGCTGAAGCAGCATGGTCTAAAAATAGCTCATGATCACCTGATCACCTGCAGTGCCTCTGGTGGCACTTGCAGTTTAAATACTACGTTCTTACCTGATTGTATTGTGTCCTCATTAGCTCAGTTGGTAGAGCATCAGAGATAATCTGGCAGAGTGTTGGGATGGCATAGGTTCAACTCCACCAGAAATTATTTATTTATTAACCTCAAAATGTTTTTTTAAAAAAAGACTTAGGGGCCGACCAGACGATAGTTTGGGGGGGGGGGGCTATGGACTTTACCCCCAGGACGAACTTTTTTTTTCGTTCGCGGCGCGTCGACGAACAATTTTTTTGCTTGCGAACGCGCAACAAACTTTTAAATCGGAATTTTAACATTACGGTGTCCTAGCTACAGGTGGAAACAAACTTTTTTTTTTATTTCCATGTGCTCAACAAACTTTTTTTTTCAGTGTCAAGTGGGAAACAATCTTTTTTCTTCACCAAATATCCATAGCCCCCCCCCAAAGATCATCTGGTCGGCCCCTTAATTTCACTCAATTTATGGTATTTTCAAACATTCATTTAACAAAGTTGACTGAGAAATAAATTTATTTGGCTGCCAAACCCCCTCCCCTCAAATAGTCACTGAATTTTGCAAATAGTCACTGAATTTTGCAAATAGCTCACTGTTCGGGCACAAAAAGGACTCTGGCTGAAAGGATTGCTGGCCCTTTTCCATGATAATCCAATGACTTTGAGGATCAAGCCTTTAGGTAAATGCAGCTCAGTGATTTGGGCAGATCAAGACTTTTGGAAAGGCCAAGGAACTTTTGATCAAGCCTTTTGGCCCAGATCAAGCCTTTGGGCAAAGGATGCCCGATCACTTGATCGGGCCAGCAGACCTTTTGTCCCAGAGCAAGCCTTTGGGCTTCAGTGACAAAGGATGCCCGATCACCTGATTGGGAAAGCAAGCCTTTGGGCCAATTGAAAAAATGCCCATGTGGTTGACAAAGGCCGACCGATCAAGTGATCGGGCAGTTCAAGCCTATTGGGTGTAACAAAGAATAAGAAAAGGAAAATATATTATTTTTTCGCCAAACAAGGATTTTTTACTAAAAAAGGTAAAAAGAAGCAGAAAGCAATGTTAAAGTACGAAAATAAAGATGACACTGAGGCATTCCTTTATGGCTTGCAAGATCTGAGACGAGGCAATTATACATGAATTTTCTTATTTGGATAAAGAACCAGAAACTTATACATGTACCAGTATTAATTTCTTCAAATAACAACCCGTCAAAAAGAAAAAGAAAAGAGTGTCATTTATCTGTAATAATATTATGATTGCTTTGAAATTGTCTAATTATTGTACTGGAACGGCCTGGTGCATTTTAAAACACCAACATCATAAGTGAAATGAAGAATTTGAACAGTCAAATGGAGTGACCCAGCACTAAATCTCATAACCCAAAAGTGCATTGATTTTGCAGTGTTCCGAGAGTCACAAACTGACCATATAGGAGGTGGAACATTCCCCATGACACCTGAGACCCGATTGCTTCTTCTTCTTCTTCTTTTGAATTCCTGCCTCTTTTAGGCAAACCTCCTTTTGGGAGTAAGTCTTAAAAAGTCCAATAAAATTGTTAATGATAAAAGGTGACTAAAATCATGGATTAAAAACATGATTAAAAACTGTCACTAGCTAAAAGCACTACAACTAGTCCTAATTAGGGAATCACTATCACAGGCATTTTAATCATTTACCAACACAGCTCTATGGCCTGCATGATACTGACCTCCTTAAACAGTACAAGGAAGGTGGGAAAGTCTAGGCAATTCCCTTGAATCAGCCATCCTGCACCCTATTGGCATAACATTACTGCAGGGTGGTCGATTCAGGGGACTTTCCCACCGTGGTGTATCTGTATCAGTGCAGAACTGTTGTGAACAATTGTGATGCCTGTGATCACTATGGCCCTCCGGCAGTCCAGTTTCCAGCAGTAGGTGGAGCGGATGCGGTTTCCCTGTACCATAGCTGAAAGACAGATCGCCCCTTGATCTTGCTTGTCGAATAAACCAGAAACTCAATTTGATTTAATGGGATACTGGCCCTTGCTAACGACGTTAAGTCGAGTCTATGCATGATAAGGGTTTTTCACAATAGGGGAGGGCGGGGCATGATGGGCCCCCGGGGCATGATGGGTTTGGGCTTTAACTTCAAAGTTTAACATTGGAAGAAGCTGATGTTTGTTCTTTGGAATACCTTTTGCAAGCTATTATTGGAGAAAAAATTACATGGTTCAGATACAAATGCTTTAGCAGATATTGCCCTTTCTAGGATTTTGAAGCCCTAAAAACTTTTTTTCCTGATTTTCCAAATGTGTTGTGATTATGGTTATGTGATATTTTCACAGATGTCTTGTTTTACTTTCACTAAGAGATATCTCAACATTTTGCATGAAAACTCTTTGATTTGACTTTATTCTTGGAAACTGGTGTCTGAGGGCATTTATGAAAAATGAAGTTTGGGGCATGATGGGTCTCTTGATTGGGGCATGATGGGCCCAGGCCCATCATGCCCCATGTGAACTTATCATATGTATTTCTTGCAATATAATAGTTGAAGATTGGCAAGAATGTGCAATACTGCCCATTTCAATATCTATTGGTATTATCTTTTTTACTACATCAGGTAAAGAATTAAGAACATAATTTGTGTGCCAAATCACCTTTTATGAAGTTAAAATTCACGTTTTTGGATTGTTACCTGCATATTTAGATGAAAAAGTGATTATGGTTTGCTGAGTTGGTTCAATTATTACCATTTATCATGTAATGCAAGTTTTTTATTAGGAATATTGGAATTATTTCAGTTTTACAACTATAATGTCATAAATATTGACCAACATTTGAAGCTGCCCATCATGCCCCAACAAGGTGCCCATCATGCCCCACCCTTGCGGGGCATGATGGGCACCTGTCGAAAAATTAAAAGTGCTTATAACTCAAACACTATTTCATTGAGCGAAACAAGACTTTCTATGCTTAAAGTAGAACCTAATGCAAAACCAGTCAGCAACAAATAATAATTTTTGTTGGCATAGTAATGACATGGTGGACCTTCAAAGTTAAGGTGCCCATCATGCCCCGCTCTCCCCTACATGTATAGGCCTACACCTGCTCACAATTAAGCATAACATTACACTAGAAGATGCTGCCTTGCTACAACCATGAATTGTGAGTTTGTGACATTCTATTCTAGTTGTGATGATATATCAAATACACGTAGAAGAACTACAGTATGAAATCCTGTATAATATATTGATGGTGACTTTAAATGACAGATCCCAATAGAGCCTTCAAAGAGTTCATATTTATAAAGTCTATGAATGTGGAACTGGGACCGACTAGCTTATGAAAAGCCACGCAGATACTGTGTAACTGACACTCATGCGTGTAAATCTGTGCGGTTATTAATTATGTTGTTCCATTTCATGTGTCACAAATGTTGGCATGTGAGCCACAAATGAGATACTGTTTGAAATCACCAAGGTGTTGTGACTGTAGGCACATGTATTGTCCATATCTATTATTGACAAACACCACACTGCAGTGTGGTTACCAAATTATGTTGTTATGTTTCATGTGTCACAAATGCTTGCATTTGAGCCACAAATGAGATACTGTAGTCTTCTAAGCCGGTTATTTATGCAACCTAATATTTTTTTTATACTTTTTAAACTTATAATTAAATTATCTTAATTTCAATTTGTAGATTTACCTAATACGTTTTGACTACTGAGAATGAATAGCTCTCAATACCATTAAGTTGTGCTGAGGTCTCAACAGTTTCTGTCAACCTTTTTGTTTGACCGAGTTGTACAGTTTGTGTTTGGCATGTATGCAAGCAATTTTCCGGTTACTTTCTAGTTACATGACTCTACCAAAGCCTGAAGCTGTTATTGTATACTCTGGAGATATACTCTGGAGATAAGTGATTTCATGCTTTGAGTCCTTCTATATAGTCTTTGTGAAAAGTTAAGTATCTGATGGTTTTTGTTTTCAATAGCTATGGATAATAGGCTTACTTTTATTTTGATCTTTTAAAAAATTGGTTTGAACAAGTAGCTCTCAATACCATTAAGTTGTACTGCAGTCTCCATGTTCATGCATGCAGTTTCTGTCAACCTTTTTGAGTGACCGAGTTGTACAGTTTGTATATGTAAGTAATGCCAAATGGTGTCTGTTCCGGTTACATGTACTTTGCCACAGCCTTGCAGGTGAGACCACTGCCCGAAGCTGCTCATGTATACTCTGGAGATAAATGATTTCATGCTTTAAGTCTCTCTGCCGTGGTTGTGAAAAACTAAATGCACGATGGTTTTTGACTACAATAATTACCACAACTATGGGCGATGGCCCAAATTTCACCACAACATCAACATTTTGTACAATAGCTCATTTGTGACTCACAGTAAGCATCTGTGAATTGAAACCACACACATACAGCTGATTGTCAGTTTCACAGTATTTGCCATGCTTTTCATATGCAGATATCCGAGAAGCTTGTCTCTTCAAGTTCCAACATATTTTTGCATCAATTTGATATAATAGTTCTATATTTTACATTTAAAAAAACACTCACGCTTTGCAACAAAGTTTCAGAAACTCATACAAATCAATTCAGTGGCGTGGTCATGAATAAAGGGAAGTTCTGTAATTTTATGATAAAAGAAACTATGAAATGTCTAGCATCCTGTGTGATTTTGTTTAGATTATAAAAATGCTCCAAAAATTTGAGATGTTGAGGAAAACACTTGTCTGCAGCAACTAAATAAACTTTACAGATGATTTCATAAATTTGTAAACACAATAGTCTGGCAGCCAGAGGGTACACCCTGCACCGATCGATAAAGTTTTTTTCTCAGTGGAATCCATGTCCTGAGACCCCCTAGAAAACATTTTTGGCGGGTACCCACGTGGTACCCTTGGGGAAATTGAGAAATCCAAGATGGCCGCCGAGGCATCAGAAATTGCTCGGAATGGGACAACTTCAAAACTATTTGACCTAGAATCAAATGTGATACCTCTTTTTCAGTCAAACCTGGTGTAGGGAATCCATTTCTGGGGTTATTTTGGCAATTGGGGGTGACCCAAAGGTCAAAGAGTGCAATTTGTGTCATAAATCGAAAAAAGTTAAATTCACCGAAGAGTTATGGGAAATTTACAAAGTCTTTGTGACAGTTGATTCCACTTCCTTAAACAATTCCAAATACATATATGTTGGATGACAGTGTTATATCCTCAAGCATTCTGGGAAATTCAATATGGCCACCAAGATGGCCGAGTTATAGATCGGGCATCACAACATTCTTAGTATTGCATATACAAGCAAAAGTGACCCATCTATTTCAGCTAACCCATTTTTGAGGTGTTTTCCTCTATTGGGGGTGACTAGAAGCTCAAAGAATCCATTCAAATGTATTATATATGAATAAATACATTTTCATATGGGTGTTTGTACCAATAGATTTGCGATTCAATCCTATTTGTCGTTAGTAATAACTTATACTGGATAAAATAACAAAAGCATAAACAAGGTGGAATGAGACAACAGACATATATTCAATGTCTCACAAGTTTGGCAAATATTGCTCACACATTTGTTGTCTCACATAGTCCCAGCCTTTTATGCACAGTAAAGATTGTTTTTTGAGCAGAGTGAAACACTAAATAGATTAATCAAAATGTAAATTTTCTCATATGTAATGTAAAATTTCTATGAAAACCTGCAAATTTCCCAGATGATCCAATGTATATCAAAATAAATGTTATGTGATTTTCATTCATCAAATGACCCTCTTCAGTTCTTCGTATTTAGTTAGTTCTCAAAGTGTCATTTTCAAAGCAAGAAACGGATAAGCCGAGTTACAGAGAGATTTTGGATGAAACCTAGACATTCGATAACAGTTGTGTGACTTCATAGGCATCAGGATAACATTATAAACTCACTGCCCAAAACTCAAAACTACAGTTTGATTGACCAAGAATTGTCTAAAATTACATTGAATAATTAGAATGGCATGATTCACAAATGGTGTGATAGGCCAATATTTTAATATTCCTAAGTGTAATTTTGGACCATCTGCAGACCATAGTGATATATATATACTTGAGAGATTAGAGGAAAGATGTTGTCCCTGTTATCAGTCCTGCTGGGTTGTATGCCCCTCCTTGATTGGTTGTAATATAAGGCACAATGCTTCAAGAACCTCATCTGTTTTCACAATTTGGATGAAAAAAAAAAGCTGCATCCCTCATCTTGTCAAAATAACATGGTTTTGGTCCTGAGTCTGACAGGAGCATGGTATCTCGTCCAATACGGCAATCACACAAAAACTTCTGAACAACCATCAGAGAATTTTTTAGGTGTATACATGTAGCCTACTATGTAGTACAAATGGCTCCTGATTTTCTTAGCAGTCTTAATCTCATATAAATACATGAACCTTCCAGTAGTTGTATATGTTATAGTGCAGCAAATTAGCTTTTGCAAATAATTTCATAACATCTCAGTAATGCAGTGCAACTTGCAACTGAACAAACCATTTGATGATTTGATAAAACAAACATGGGATACCCTATTACTGCAGTTTCAGTGATCCTTCATTAGTTGTGGGAGCCACTCATACTTTAGCTCCATCGGATGCCTCATAACAGTTCTTTAGCAAGAAGGTGTTGCAAAACTGTTCCACAATATTGGATATGCTTGGAAAAACACACAACGACATGTTCTATGGAGGAGATTAATACAATGCAGAGTGTACTGTCCCTTCACTTTCTTTTGGTTAGATGCATTGCAGTCCATCTACATATAGTTTGCTGTATGTAAGGCTGTGTTATCCTGAGATCTAAAAAGCCAGAGAATCTAAAGGTTTCTTCATCTCATTTTTTTAATTATAAAGTGTAAAATTATTGGGATTGATCATTGATGTTTTGAGGATTTCACTGTGCTCCACAAACTCAATAAAATGCTATGTAGGACACCAAAATGTGCGTGTGTGCAATAGTGTACCAAATGCGTCAGCCATTGTCTATGCCAGTTACATGATCCCATCTTGTGTCCTTGTGTCTACAAATGTAAAATCATATTTCTCTACGATTCCTCAACAGAATTTTTAAGACAGTTGGCTGACTTATAGACCAGTAAAGTACAAACACTTTAAAAAAGTGTCATCATACAGGGTGATCTTATAGTTTGTCTTATTTTAATGAGGGTGCTCTAATGACGGTGTTCTATTGTTATATTGTTATATTTATAAAGAAAAGAATAAAGCTCATTCAGACTTTCTTGACTATCCAAAGCTGATCTAAGATGACAGAACCACAAGGGCTTTGAAAACCCCGTGGCTTGTTTTTAAGTGTTTCTTTTTTTTTTTCTAGTACTTGTAAAATTGTATTACTAAATCAATGATTTCTAGAAAAAAACACTGAAGCATACAGTTGAACAATTTAAAAATAACACAGTTCTATTGATGCCTTGTTTATAACTATTCGCCTTTAGATTGTGTCAGTGTGATCTCATCAGATTTCTGCATTTATGATAAACTGCTCACACTTAAAATCGCACACCTTTTAACAAAGCTTAAAAACTGACTAATAATTGAGGTATGGCCAAAACATTTTGCACTGATGTGGCTGAATGTCCAGTCCTGAGATGCGGAAAGTTTAACTGAAAACAATATATATAGAGAATCGGCTGCATTAGGCCACATTTAATGATATTGCTTCAAAAACCAAAATCACAACCATTCAATTCGAGCCAGAAATCCTTTTTGTATTAAGTCCAATTTTTCCCCCTAAGTTTAAGCACTTTACTGCATTTTGTTGGTTTTGGGTTTAATTCCAGTCAGGTCAAGTTGGTGCTTTTCATATTTTGTTTGTCACATCCTCTTCAAAAAGTTGTGTTATAAGCTTGAACAATTACTCTACACCAAATTCGCCAATGTGACAACTTTTTTGCACAGCAATTTTTTTTGTTGACAATTTGAAATCATTTTCTTAATAATTGAAACATAATACCTCCATCTTCGCACTCTGCGTGCACTGAGCTGCTGACAGTCGACACTGAAGAATTGCCGATTGGAAGATGTAAGTTATTTATACAAACACAACAGTGCATATGTTCTTACAATGCTCATATATATATCAGTTTAAGCTCCTGCTTGCTTTTGTAACATTTACATTGATGTTTTTTGCAACTGGGAAAAAAATATCTGCTGTGCTGCCAGCTGGGTTGCCAGCCAACTCAAGCTTCATGCAACACCTCCAAGCCAGCTCGAGCGAATCATTTTCTTCCCAAGCAGCCAGCTGCCTGAACAAGCTGATCTCACAGCTGAGAACTGCTCACTGCTTTCTCATTACCTGACTGCAAATTGAAGCTGGCAGTGCTTTGCCAGCTGGCAAAAATTAACTCGCAGCTGACAACTTTGCAAGCGGGGAAAATCCTAGCTGACAGTCTGCCAGCCAGCCGGGCTCATGCTTCATAACAAATATTTTGGTATAACTGATCTTGGGGTTACAAAATAAAAAGATTGTTTTCAGCCGTTTTTTTAATGTGAGCCGCAAGCGGTGCATGTAACTCCTATCTGAATGTAGTTTGTGATTTATGTCCAATTAATTTTAATTCATTTAAAATTTAATATGAAAATGCCAACATTTTACGGTAGCCAAATTTCTTTTCAAACATTTTTATTTTGAGAACATATTTTTTTGAAATTTAATTTTTTTTCAAACAATGATGGTAATTTTTTTTTTTCAAACATTTTTTGCAACTTTTTATTTTTCTAACATTCTACGGTAATTTTTCTTTTTCAAACATTTCTGGTAATTTTTTTGTTTTTTTGAACATTTTCGGTAATTTTTCGTTTTTTTTGGGAGCTTTTTTGTTTTTTTGAACATTTTCGGTAATTTATTTTTGGAAATATTTTCTTTTTTTAGCATTTTTTGGTAATTTTTTTTTTCGAACATTTTTTGGTAATTTTTTTTTGAAAATATTTTTTTGTGGAGAATTTTTTTTTTCGAACATTTTTGGCAATTTTTTTTTTTCAACATTTTTGGTAGTCACGTGTGATGAGAAAAAGGTGCCAGGATCATATTTTGGGATGTCTGAATCACTTTTTTTTAATGAATCATCTGGTTCACTCCTCGCATGTTTGCCATAAGGGACGAGACACCTCGCTTCGCTCGGTGAGCCGGTGGCTCTGTCCCATCTATTATATAGAGTCATTTTGATTTATAGCTGTTTGCAGATTAGCGGTCCAAACTCTTTCAAAACAAACTTTCAACTTGGTAGTGTGATGTCACAGGCTTAAAAGTGATTTGCTTGTGTCAGTTATGGTTAATCCGTTCATTTAATGATTATCATATCTAATATCATATAAGAAGATAAGGAGAACAACAGAAACTGTCAGTGACGTGGCAAAGTCAGTTTGCAAATTGAAAATAAGGAAATAAATTTTTCCAGGTGAACACCAATCTGCGGAGAGCTGTATTAATGGCCAATTGCAAGGCAATAATTATTATAAGCATTTATTCGTACTTTAGTACGATTTCAAAAAGAAAAGGTATATGAAAAATTTAGTTTAAATGGTGCCGGAGCACAGACAATTAAGTATGAAATTGGTTTCAGCTTTATTAAAGTCTTTCACCTCCAGTTTATCATCACAGATATCAACAAGTTCTTCCACTCTGTGTGGCTCCTTCGGCTTAAAATTGAATTTTAGAGTGTTACTGTTCCAATGAGAGGCAAAATAGTCAGAATTTCTCTTCAATAGTCCATTATATATGATGCTGTTCCGATGGATAAGTTTCAGCAACAGATTGTCTCCTTTATCAATAGTTTTGATAAAATTCTTGAATCTTACCCCAAGCTGATCCATCAGACAGGGTTTCTTGCAGAGAGATAAAACAATTTATTTTTTAATAATTACACTTGGAAAAATGGGATAAAAGTTCTGAAATGCATTCTTTGCTCGGTGCTCTCCTATTGCCCGAACCGCCTGAATAATAGGGGTCTACACCGGTTCGATAAATACCGGTCGTACCGGTTCAGTCTGGTCGGTTCCCGAACTGGTTTTCGAAGCAGCACTTTCGGTACGGTTCAATTATGCCATATCCAGCTAAAAAAGCAGTTTATTGCCGAGATTTGACAGAAAATATCCATAAAATCATGAACTGAACTCGAGAAGATCGTCATCTTGACGTCCGCTCTAGTGCGAGATGAACTTTCCAGGCCAAAAATTCGGTTTTTTCGGGAGGCTGATTGTCTTAAATGTGGATCAGCCCGAATTTGTGGACCTATGGTATGAATCGTGTATCGATCAAGCGTTTCGATGATACGTATCGTATCGAATGAAGGCAACGATATAGAGCCCTACTGAATAACTTACTTTCTTCACTAATAAGGGAGTTCTAGGTAAAGCTCACAATACGAGGGGCGTTCAGTAGTTCTGACCATTTTTTTCGGCGGCTGTATTAAATTGTCACAGAATCATTTTCAGCTATGCCACTATCTATTTGGAAAATATCATACCTCTACACACTACTTAAATTACTTTTCAGTTGCCATGGAAACGAAAAGTCTGTGCACCCAGCGCAGGTCAAGTTTTTAGACCAAATCCAACATGTAGCAAGCTGTAAATTTTCATAAAAGGAATTGATTATGACCAAAAATATTGCCTAGTATCCTAATAGTATTCTAAAATGTTTTTCATTGAATACCGAACAAGTATGCAAATTGTTGACCCATTTTCTGGCGATCACTAAGGTCCTTCAAACTGAGGACATTCCTGGCCCCTCATTCAATTGAATGTGTCTTTAATTTATGAGATTATATTAAGATTTTGGTATTACCAAAGGTAATGAAGTGACAATTAAGGCAGATGAACCAGATTATGGGTCCTAAAGTTTTTTCAGCAGTGCCTATTTTTAGTGGATTTTTTTCAGCCAAAGCGCCTTAACAACAGATGGAAACGGTATTTCGGAATTGCTTCAGCAAATCAGTTTAAATCATATTATGTGTCTGGAATTAAAGTAAATGACTGAATGTACCGTGAATGACTGAAAACATGGCAAGAAATAGTTTTTCCCACGATCAGACATTTATTTGCAGTAAATTTTATGATAAAAAACACAGCCAGTTTGCTTGATTTATTCTGAGAAATTGGCCAGAACTTTGTGAATTCCCCTCGCACATACATGCGCATGCAAACAGGAAAACCAGTTTTATATTGATTATGTTCAGATGAAACTGGTGAACTGCTGATTAGACAAGAAACTAGAATAAAGAAATGCAATTTTCTGATTGCTTCCTGGAATCGTTTTGGAACTAGATCATGATGGGTCCCTCCCTGAAATGAGAGACTTTTACCCTCTGCGAACTTCATTTGAAGAAGACCTGTAGAGTGGGTCGGGGCAAGAAGCCCGGGTTAGGTGAGAAGCACCCCAAGGGTTATATCTAAACTTACATTTTTGGTGCTTTTTCTTATTGATAGGATTGAAGCTAGAGGCTTTTTAGGTGACGTCACAAATTTTCAAGGCATTCAGCACCAAACCATAGTCGTAATTAAAGAAACAAAAAAAGGTGCATGGTTTTTGTAACTTTGATTAATTCTTTGAAAGTGGTTGTCAGAAATAACTTTGGAAATTTTTAAAAGTGTAATGGATATCTGCATTGCTTCACTTTATGACCATCACATAAATATGATTTGGATCATGTTTTTTGCATTTTAGCTCAAAATATAGAGGTCAAATTAAAATATGTGGGTTTGGGGCGAGAGGCCCCACATGGTATGGGGCATGGGGCCCCCTTCACTGAGACCTCGAAGCAGATTCAGGAACCATTTAATAACGTGTACTTTAGCTTAAATCTTGATAGAATAGCTAATTGAAATAGAAAAAATTTTGGTCGAAATTGAAAAAGGGCAAAAAATATTTAAAAATTAATGTATGAACAGAAAAATTCTGAAATTCAGAAAAAGTGAAAAGAATGCCTTAAAAATGATAGAAGAACCCTAAGAAATAACTTTCAAGCTGAATGCGCTTGCAAAAAAAATTGCCATAGGATTATAACAGGGGGGCTTCTTGCCCGATGGGTGGGGTAAGAGGGCCATTTTAATTTTTTTACAAAAAGGGCCGTAACTCCTTTATAAAAATTGGTAGACATTCGTTTCACTAGTTATAAGTAGAGTCAAGTGATCCCTTCCTGACAGCATAAGCATTCAAATAATTGACCACAAAAAGTAGGTCAAATCGCACCTCGAAGTTAAGGGGGGCTGCATGCCCCGCGCTACTCTCACTTGGGCTGTCCATCTGCTGGGTATCTGAATGGGCATTTGGAATAAATATGTATGTTGCCAGGTCAAGACTCAGCTTGTGATCTGTACATACGTAAATGGATAAAATTTGTGAAATATTGATAAAAATTATAGAAAAATATAAGCTGATTTTGTCTTTTTCAGCCAACAGTTGACGGACTATTCCACCTGCATGCTTGAAACTGCATGCTTGAAACAGGTTGTGAATTGGTTAATTCCACTGTTTCTTGAATAAAATAAGTGCAAGTTATATCCCACGTTAGAGGGGTATATGTGGCACATCCGAGGCGTCAGCAAAGATTTATATCACATATTCACAAAAACAAAACTCATAGGCCTAAGCATACAAGTCAATGATGGCGTCCACATTTTTAGTTAAACAAAATCTGCTTTGTCTTTTTAATATGGTTTGGCAAATCATCATTCACCTCAATTCATAATACAATGTGCCAGCATTTTGGAAAATTAACTGGGGATCTTCCATTGAAAAAGATGTACAGGGAGTATTTCTACCACCAGAAAAAATGTTCCAATGGGCTTAAAGAATGACAATGTGTCGTTGATTGATGAGGGCATTGCTAGCATGCAGTTGAAAAGCAGGACAGGTGGAATCCATGAGAGCTTTCTTCTCTTGCTAATTGAAATGTAATACCTCCATCAGAACACTCAATACACACTAAGCATTGACACTGACGAACTGCTGATTGGCAGATAAATGTACAACAAATGAAATGCAATATGGTGGTTTGTTTCCAGGAAACATAATGGGAACTCAGGGTGTATTGGGTCACTCTCAGAGATTCTTTTTTTGTGCAAACATTTTGGAAAGCCAGATTCCTTCTGATAATTACATGAAATTTTAAGAGGCACTTCGAGGTATTAGAGAGATGCTTTAAATTGAGGAATATGAAGTTATAACTTGTTGGCGCTTCTTGTATTGCAAGTGCAAAGCCCCAGTCATTTCAACTGCCTGCATATGGCTTTCTTTTGACTTTAGCATGCAGAAAAGCCGTATAATATCATCAGCCAATTTCTTTCGCAGATAAGTTTATTGCATGTACAGTTGTCTCAAAACAATTTGAAGTTCTTTACTGCATTTGAAACAAGGCTTCTCTTTTGTACAATCAACCGTCAAAAATATTCCTCATTAAAAAATTTCTTTGCTTACACCTGATACCAAAGGCTAATAATCTGGCATTTGAGCAGCTAGTTGGAAATTGTTAATATTCCTGGTGCCACACCCAAGCATTGCCAGTACATGTACTTGTACAGCCAACTCCCCAGCTGACAAAACTCGTGGTTAACTGAGAGTTATCAAGTGAAATTGCCCCTCAGTTATCTCGTGGAAAACTGATATGTATTTACAAACGCTAGGGTAGGTCGGGGCATGCAGCCCCCCTTAACTTCGAGGTGCGATTTGACTTACTTTTTATTGGCGATTATTTGAATGCTTATGCCGTCAGGAAGAAATCACTTGATTCTACTAATAACTAGTGAAACAAATGTCAACCAATCTTAATAAAGGAGTTACAACCATTTTTGTAAAAAATGGAAAATGGCCGTCTTACCCCACCCATCGGGCAAGAAGCCCCCCTATTATAATCCCATGGCAATTATTTTTGCGAGCGCTTTCGGCTTGGAAGCTATTTCTTTGGGTTCTTCTATCATTTTTAAGGCATCCTATTCACTTTTTCTGAATTTCAGAATTTTTCTGTTCATACATTAATTTTTAGATGTTTTTTGCCCTGTTTTAATTTCGGCCTAATTTTTTCGATTTCAATTACCTATTCTATCAAGATTTAAGGTAAAGTACACATTTTGAAATGGTTCCTGAAGCAGCTTCCAGGTCTCAGTGAAGGGGGGCCTCATTCCCCATACCATGTGGGGCCTCTCGCCCCAAACTCACATATTTTAATTTGACCTCTATATTTTGAGCTAAAATGCAAAAATTATGATCCAAATCATATTTATGTAATGGTCATAAAGTGAAGCAATGCAGATATCCATTATACATTAAAAAATTTCCAAAGTTATTTCTGACAACCACTTTCAAAGAATTACTCAAAGTTACAAAAACCATGCACCTTTTTTTGTTTCTTTAATTACTTCTGTGGTTTGGTGCTGTTTGCCCTGAAAATTTGTGACGTCACCTAAAAAGTCTCTAGCTTCAATCCTATCAATAAGAAAAAGCACCAAAAATGTAAGTTTAGATATAACCCTGGGGGGGCCTCTCACCTAACCCGGGCTTCTTGCCCCGCGACCCAATCCAACTACATAATTTTGTCACCAGTTGACCACGAGATTTTCTGGGGTGCAATCTTCATCAGTTAACTACATGATTTTCTGGGGGCAATCTTCACCAGTCAACCATGTGATTTTCTGGGGGCCAACCTTCACCACTTAACCACATGATTTTCTGGGGGGAATCTTCACCACTTAACCACGTGATTTTCTGGGGATATCTTCACCACTTAACCATGTGATTTTCTCTGGTTATCTTCACCACTTAACCACGTGATATTCTGGGGGTTATCATCACCACTTAACCATGTGATTTCCTGGTGTAAACTTCCAATACATAGCTACAAATGCATGTGTTTATCTGGGGAAAATCATCATGTGATAATCTGGAGATGGTCATTCCATGAAAATGCTGGGGAGTTTTTTCACGTGAAGAAAAACACGTGATAACTCTCAGTTATGTCGGGTTCACCAGTTTGCTCCCGTGTTTATCACGTGAGCTTCACATGCATTGTCAGCTGGGTCGTCGCTGTTTCATGATGCCTCAACACAATTAATTCCTTTAACAATGACATTAGGTCATTATGAGCATGGATTCAAACAAAATGCATGTTCACATATAATGCCTTGATTTTGTATCGGTCTACGAATGAAAATAAATGTAATTCTAATTTTGTTGAAATGGGTAAAAGGCAAACGTCAGCTCTCCAAATCTACAAAATGTGACTGAGTTGAGCATAACTTGATGTGTTATAAGTGGTAGCACAATTGTAGTACTTTCAAACTCATATGACAATCTGAATGCGATTTACCAAATATTACACGAGATATCACAGCCTAAAGTGCCAGGGGGTCCTCCGAGGTCCCCATTGCACCTACCCTTTGGGTTACAGCAGTTTCTGCTCAGGTGCCCTCCTGTACAACATTTTACTTTTTTGCATATGGCCTATCTCAAAAATAATGAAGCCACAAAGCTGGTTCTCACTGAGGGTCACAAATTTTGATAACAGCTGTATGAAGCAACTTCAAATTACAGTCTTGCCTTAAATACTTTCTTATGCCAAAATCCTGAAAATTTCATGGCAATTTGTCAAAGGGTTATTGAGATAGAGAGGAAAGTATATCGGAAAACATGCATTTTTTCACTTATTTAGCGTGACATAGACTTTTTCACATGATGAATTCTTTCAATTTTACAAAGTTTGACATGTTCCATTGCTATTTCCTTGTAATTTTTGGAATCTCCACATCCCCAGGCTTCATATATCCATTGAAACAAGCACTTCCATCCACTTGTTTTGACATGATTGAGTTTTTTAGGTTCAAAGGTTGATCTTTAAAAATTGAGTCAAATTTGAATGTTCCTGATCAGAAATGCTCTAGTTTCCCTTTAAAATATTTCAGTTGAATCTTCTTGCCATAGCGATCTAGTACTACATCTACTTAGTTGTTTTGGAGCTTTTTATGATTCTGGAAAATCTGGCTCATGGAAAAATTCCAATGAATAGTCGGAAAGGTGAATGTGTCGCACACGTAACGCCGAGAGTACTGTCAAATGCTAGGGAGCTATGAAAGCTCTGTTTTTAATCTGGATTGGCTCAAAATATAGTACATCTATGAAGTTTTATTAATCTATGAACTAACCCAAGTTTTTGACTGGTTTCTGGTGATTAGATTCAAAAGTTATGTTCGTCGCACGCGTAACGCTATGAAAAATTTTGATCATGTTAAATTTTTTTTCTGACAAACAGTAAAGCGATCATTCTAATATTACTTGGAGTGAAAATTAAAAATCAATTTCAATAGTTGGCGTATGTTTCATTGCCTTATTACAAAAATTTTAACATTTATGGAGAATTCTTTGAAATTTAGGGCCAAATAGTCTAAAAAGGCAATAAACATTAACAAAATATTTTTCATTTTGTAAATGGTTGTATTTTACCCCCAGTTATGATTGATAATTAATATAAAATCGATTTGAGTCAAAACCAGAACATTTTCTGAAGATTCATATCTCACCAGTACTTAAAATCAGCTTTTTATATCGAAAAATGGGCAGAAAATCACACTTCTATCATAATTTGCTGAGCAGACATTCACTTCGGTGGCACTTATTTGGTATCAATTTGAAGCTGACATACAGACGCATAACATAGGGCAGTTAAATCATTTTAAACGAAAAAATATGCTTCTGGGGTTAATATATGTAAGTTTTGAAAAGAAATTTCCGAAAAATTGGGTGTTTCTCAAAATATATTTGGTGTATTTGAATGACAATCGTCCAGAAGACTTTTAAAAATGTGCCAGTTGTTGCCAAATAAAGAAAACGGATTTAAGTTCATGACAAATTACCATTCAGCCCAGTTATGTTTCACTGCCATGAAAAACAAACTTTTAAAAATTCTGCAATATTCAGCTGTTATCAATTATTTCCACTCATCAAAGCACCATGGCCAATATAGTTTCTGGAACTTAAATATGTTCTTTACAACATGCTTAGGTCATTTCATACAAAAATACATTTTAAAATTTGGATGGTCATGTCACACTTTCGCTTCATTATTTTTGAGATAGGCCATATAATATTTTTATGTATGTGCCATTTTATTGTAAGTACTCAAGTTGTGCGAATAAAATATCCTATCCTATCCTTGCGGCAACAAGGGTTAAACTGAGGAATATGGAGTTTTACCGCGGCAACAAGGGTTAAACTGAGGAATATGGAGTTTTACCTCTGTGGTGGTTCTGTTATAATAGAAGTTCTTGACTACATTTGAAACAAGGCTTCTCTTTTCTGCAATCAACTATCAGAAATATATTCCACACTCAAAAAATGTCTTTCCTTTCACCTGATGAGGCTAATAATATGGCATTTGAGCAGCTTGTTAGAAATTATGACATACGCTGTTTCGTGATATATGTAGAATGATGTAGCTCAGCTCCTGTTCAACAAGCACTCTTAGAGCACATCACCGGCCATGCTGCTCATGCATTTTCAATAGGCATGATTGAAATGCTTGGTGGATGGGGAAAAATAAATGTCTTTTTATCTATGCATTACCTGTGTATAAATGAATACCCGAAATAACTTCTTCATGAAGCTTGTTTCTTTTTTTGTCTGTAATTTAAGGTCCCAAATTGTTTTAAGAGTTTAAATGGAATGAAATAAGTATGAATGTAATTGAAAATCTTTGGTAGTATTGTGACAGATGAGTCTGAGATGAAAGGGAGGTGAGAAAGTGAATTGCACTTTGGCCTAAATGGTCAAGAGCAATTCAGTGCATTTGAAGGTGGTCCATTGAATGGAAATGAACAAAATAGATTGGAATTGAGGAAATACAATGAAAGATTAAGATGGAATGTGCATTCAATGCCCTGCAATTCTGAGTGTGTTCACATGCTGACACTCCACATGTGTGACAAGTGTATGACAGCGTGAATACACAAGAAAATGGCGGCGGAAAATAGGCTGACCTGCCCTGCGCTATGCAATAGAGAGGATGTCAATAAATGTTATAATGTTGAATTTAACTTAAAAAAGACAATCGGTGGAATCTACGATGTTATAAATGGGTGATAATGATAAAATGAACCCTGTGAATGGCCTGGTTGGGCCAGGAGGCTCGTGACTCACATCGGATGGATATCACTGCATTACCGGCCTATGCATAGCATAGCATGGCCGGTAATTAGAGCTTTGGTTGATGGCTTGCTTGATTACCTAGCTGGCCTCGTGCCTGTTTAACAACGAAATAGCAATATATGGTGTAATGGTAGGGATAAACAAGCTACTAAATTGTCTGATTTGTATAAATCAGACTTTACGGAAATTAGTAACGGAATTGCCCTGCAGTGATCCAGATTTGACAGATCATTGGCAATGAATTTTAAAAATCATAACAAATTCTTATTAGGCAAAATTCTGTGCAGAAATACATTTTATTTCAAACAATACCAAGCGAGAGAAATTGTGTCAAAGATGAGAAAGTAACCATTACATTTGTTCTTGTTGTTATTTATTGCTGTATTTCTTAAAAAGAACTGTTGAATTTATCTTTTTACTGCAAACATTTTTAAAATACACTTTAGCCTTACTTTCAGTGACCACACTTGTCTTTTAGGGCAACAATATTTCATTGTGTCTGTCCCACTGCATTCATAAAGAAAATATATGATATGGTAGTGCCATCATATCTTGTAATTTCACATCCTGATGTTTCTATCGTTTTATTAGCAAATTACAGCCCCATGCAGAAGTATGGTGAGGAAAAGTTTGTTTTCCTACTTCTATAAAGCAATTTCAGAGGGTTTCAATTCGAACCATTCTGTGGACAAACCATGAACAATGAGGCTTCCTCAATGCTTGTATGAATCTTCTTAACATTTAAACTAAACCTGACCAAAGCTTTACCAGCTCAAAACACCTCATTCACGCATCTCACTTCCCTGAACAGTTCATTTTTCCTTCCTCACCACCTCTCTACTTCAGATGCATCCTAACAGCTCATCTACCTCTCTCTTATTTCTCTAATCCACCCTAAATCCACTTTGACACTAGAGCTGCATGAGTTTCACCTCTCATTTGACTCATAGATGTCATACGCTGGGACCTGCGGCAGAGCTTACGCATATTGCGTTCAGCTAATCGCAGGCATCCAGCATAATAGATGTCACTGCAGTTCCTCACACCAGGGCCCACTGCTGCCTGCACTCAGCCTATCTGCCACCTTCAGGACATCTCACACACTACACACAAAACACAGGATCTCACACAATCATCCTGGATCTTTCCATCAACAAGAATACATCAAGAACATAAGCATTTCTCCTACATCACAGATGCTGTCCAACTTCAAGAAAGCCAAACACCACAATGTTACATTTCATTGGAAGGAACAATCTGATGCTTAATTATACCAATCCCCTACACCTTCACATAGATATAGCCTTCATCAAGCATTTTGTGCACTTATCAAAAGACATGTGCCAACTTTATTTCCATTACTAAAATTTACTCAATTTTATTAGAAAAAACCAAACTAACATCAACCATCACTTCATCATTGCCACTACGAGGGCTGAGGTAAATTTTCATCAAATGCCTCTTATAGTGCAATACCAACAATTCTTACATGTCTGCCCCTTATAGTGCAAATACTTACATATCTCATGGGACAGATAGATATACTTCATGGCTTCAAATACAGGAAACCCACTTTTGCCAATTCTTTCTCATTATTTTTTCACCATCCATACTTTTAGCATTATATCATTTGACAAACTGCTCCCTGTATTATTTATCTACATAAACTCTAATTATCATTATTTACAACCCTGGCATTTACAACGGGTAATTCTAGTTTGATACATTGTAACGAACAGTTATGAATTGCGATCCTGATAAACACACTCCCTGGTTCCTGAGAAATTAGCATTTTGCTGGTAAGTCATATCGGGCTCATTGGAACACTGAACAAGGGGCACATTGGGACACACTCTATATATGGCAGAATCTAAGTGTCAAGTCAACTGAATTAAATGACCTGGGACAGCATACAATAGGTATCAGGCCACAGTAAATAGAGGCATAGTGGATTACCATGCTGTGTGAACAAATTTATCGCAAAGCACTGTGTGTTACTTACATAGATGACCGCGCCCAGAACAGTTTATGTTAAAAGTTTAAAACTTTTTAAAGATATTAACTATTGGGACTAAAAGGTTGTGTAAGACTATATACAGTTATATGCACTGTATATAGTCTTACACACTACTTATACATAATATCTAGTGCACATGGAGTGTTAAAATGATTTTTTGAGAACTTAAATAAGAAATAATGATCACAACTCACATTTTGCTATCTGGCTGCAAAAGGGTAGGTGTATATGCCTTGGATTTTAGCTCAATGGTGTAGGTGATATTCATGCAAATTCTGAGTTGCTCAGTGCCTTCAGTATGAAGCTTAAGTTGCTCTATATCGTTGCCGACATTTGATACGATACGTATCATTGATACACTTGATCGATACACGATTTGTCCCATTGGTCTGCAAATTCGGGCCGATCCGCATTTTAAAGAAATCCGCTTCCCGAAAACCGAATTTTTGGCCCGGAAAGTTGATCTCGCACTAGAACGGACGTCAAGATGACGATCTTCTCGAGTTCAGTTCATGATTTTATGGATATTTTCTGTCAAATCTCGGCAATAAAATGGCTCTTTTAGCTTGATATGGCGTAATTGAACCGAACCAAAAGTGCTGCTCTGAAAACCGGCTCGGGAACCAGCAAGACTGTACTGGTATGGCCGGTATTTATCGAACTGGTGTAGTACCCTAGTAGACGTTAAAACTGTCCCAATTTGCCCCAGTTGCCCCTAACTTAAATATATTTTACAAAATTACAATAATGGTATTTTTTATAATGGAAATAAAGTAATAATTTTTGTTTGTAGTGTTTTAAACTTACTAAGATTCACTTTTTGGAGCTCCTCGTGGTGAACAGCATCCTACAGACGAGGTATGTGTTTTCAGGACGAAGAAGTGACTCCATATGATTACAAATCAGACAAATTGTTAGCTGTGAAAACAGTTTTTAATGTCAAAGATGTGACAAACAACACCCTACAGGCAAGGCACGTGTTGTTGTCACCATTTTCTCTTCTCTGAAAGCAGCAGACACAAGGTGTCTCTTTGTCTCTGTCTGTATCAGGTGTATACGAGCATCCACCTTGTGGAGAAAGGTGCTGCACATGTCATCTGAAGGTTGCAGTCTACAATTAATTTTGTGTATATTTTTGATTAGGGCTATCATGATTAACCGATTAATCGCCGCCGATTAGATTTTAGTTAAAAATTGATTCCAGTTTGCAAAATCGATTAATCTGTTATTTGAATATTTGTACCTTGAAGACACTGTATGGCCTTTATTTTCCAGGTGTTAAGAGTGAATTGCAACTGGATTGGTCAAGTGGATTGGCTAATTGGATTGGTTTTACCTGATTGAAGCAGATTGGGGTGAATAAAGTGTGAAATCCTAATTGCACTTAGTATTTTATATGGAATATCCAGGTATCTTAGCTGTGCTTCAAGACAACAATATAAAAAGGAACACGACTTTTCTAGCTGTCTAGAATGGCGGGAAAATGTCGATTAATCGATTACGATTCGATTTTAGGCCATAGATTAATCGATTTTGAAATTCTGTAATCGTGATAGCCCTATTTTTGAGGTGATGCTTCAGCCCTGTTTTAAACTACTTCATGGCACTGATATATACTTCGTTACTCTATTTGGCGCAACTTGCCTCTTTTAAGCTGAGTACAGGTCTCCTGACAGGAGCCAGCGACCAAATCTGGAAAGTCCGACTGTGATGAATCGTCATTGGGTACATTCGATTTACCTGCTCTCAACTACTCCAAACTGCTCCAGGAAGTGACGTTTCTACTCCGAGAGTAAAGTACTCCAACTTGCAGTAGTTTACTCCAAGCTTGGTCCGATTCGAATGGAAAGGAATACTTAGGAATGTCATTATTTTTAGGCGATCCCTTGCTGCAAGGATTCCGTTGCTAATAGCAATTTATATTGTAATTGTCACCTCCAATCGATTGATTTAATTGTGTCAATTGAATTGCAGCAATCTATATCGAAACAAAGCAATCCGGCACTAAATCAAAGCTTCTGAAGTGTCATTTATTAATGTAAACAATCAGACGTCATGGGGCATCCCAATTTCTTGGAGTACTTCCTATCTACTCCAATCTACTCCAAACTACTCCCGGAAGTGCAAAACGAATGATCTGGAGTGAACTACTTCTGCTCCTGGAGCACTTGGGAGCAGCGAAACGAATGTACCCATCAGTTTGCGGACGGGTGTAGTAGTGAAATGCGAACCGGGTAAATTTGCATTTTACTTGGGTGTGCACCCTAACCCTGAAAATAGGATACAATGTGTGCACCATTTATTTTTATTTGAAATATATCTATTCAGGAACTTTCAGAGTACAACTGTTTTTCAAACTAGTCCTGGTATGCCTTCAGCTATTGGCCAGGTATTCCAACAATTTTTCCTTGCAATTTAGCTTCCCAGGAAGCATTTTAATATTTTTTTGTAAATTTAGACGTCCGTTTCTCTGTACTGGCTGTTCAAAAAGTTGACTTTGAATTATTAAATTACATGTGCTGACCTAGTGTGTATCCAATATGGCAGCACAAGAGGTAAATTTGTGAAAAGCCAACCTTCTTTTGCTATTTTAAGTATAATTGACTGATTTGGTCTATTAGATGTATGCAAAAATGCAATTGTGATGTCCTGATTGTGGATTTCAATACTTCTTGTGCCCTGATGAATTAGATTAACAAGAGATTTTTTTCAACAAAAAATAGAGGCGATTTGTAAAGCCAATTCAGCTTGTTCACTAAATTTGCACGTCTGCATTTTATTACGGCAGATCTCGCAAAAAACGTCCCGTTCTGCAGCTGCCAATCCTCATTTTAATGCAAAATCCCATGGCCCATCGGTCCGCAAATTGACCCGGTTCGCATTTTACTCCGACACCAGTCCGCAAACTGATGACGATTCAACACAGTCTGATTTTCAAGATTTGGCCTCTGGCCTCCTGTCGGGAGGCCTGTACTCAGCTTATCAGAGGCAAGTGGTGCCAAATAGAGTAACAAAGTATAATAATTTCATTGCAGGGCTGAAGCATCACCTCAAAAATATGAATATATACACAAAATTAATTGTAGACTACAGCCTTCAGATGACATGTGCAGCACCTTTCTCCACAAGGTGGATGCTCGTATACACCTGATACAGACAGAGACAAAGAGACGCCTTGTTGGGGAGGGGGGGGGAGCTTGGCGGAGTTGAGCTCCCTTGATAAAAAAAACTGAGGGAGCTCTTCCCTACTACTGCTCCCCAATGATCAGTGGTGAAAATACAATTTCCTGTAGTTTTTTCAGTCCTCCTGGTATACTATAAGCCAAAATTACACTGGTTGCATGATTTTTTTCCCTTCTAAAAATTTGGAATGGTGCAAACGAAGCCCCATCAGCAAAGAGCTCCCCCAACAAAAATTTTCCATTTCCATCACTGGTGTAACGAACTTGAACCCCTATCTCTTTGGGGCACTCAATGTATTGAAATGAATATATATCAATTGATGCTCCCCGGTTTTGACTCTGTTGTTGACCCCCAAAATCACTCAAAGTCGATCTTGTTGACCACCTTTTTCACCACTGATATATATATATATTTTTTTTTTTGAAAATCGGGTCATTAGAGGCAAAAAGGTCCATCAAAAATCATGTTTCAATTAAACACAAATTTTTGACCAAATAACAGAAGGACCATTTCTAACTGACAACTTCTGCTATAAATTTGAGTCTTATGGGGTGCCAATTTTGAAAAAAATTTGTCAGTTTTTACATTGCTCGAGTCTGGTTGGGTCCCACTTCCTTCAATTTATCAATGTTGAAACTGTGATGTATATATTTACTGTCAGCCCATTCATTGGCTATCAAGCTGTGATGAAGTGGTTGCAGGGGCTATCCCTGATAAAATTCTTACTCTGACATTGTTTTGTGACTCTGATGCTCAGTTTGAATGGATTCACATCGGCTAGAAGCCGTTCTAGCCACTGAATCCAACCCAGTTTAAAATGCCATCACAGCTTTTAGTCATTTTACATACAGCGTATATTGCAATGCAAGAGAATGGAGTCATATCTGACATTACACTTCAACAGGATTGAAAAGAACTTGAGATTCCACTTATAAATATGACGAGGACCGTGTTATTGTTGTGATTTGGTTAAGTCTTCCATTTCCACCAAAAAATAAAAACCTGTTCAATTGTGCAACTTTTGCATACCCACCCTATATATATACTAACAAAAATGTGCGAGCACTTCAAGAGGTGCTCGTAGATAGACGATAGAACACGCATCTACTTCCTATTAAATACCTGATAGACTTGTGTGCCATATTTCAGTGCAAGATATTTTTTTTGATACTGTATGCAAAATTTGAATGAGATTGGTAAAACAATGCGACCTCCAGAGTGTTGACAAGCTTCCCTCTCTGTCCTCCCACAATAGAGGTTCGCTTGCAAGCAAGCTCCTTTAAAAATCTAGAAATTTCTCTTGTCAAAAATTGACTTGTACAGGTGTACATTTTGGATATATAGGCCTAGATCATCTTTCTATTGACCAGGTTGCTATATCATGAATATCATTATCAGGGCACATGTTAGATCTTGCAAGCAGGCCATGAATCTAATTGAACAGTTGCAGTCATCAGCGGATTACAGTCTGACGTCTGACTGTCGGGCGCCAGGTGCTAAGCCAGGCTAATCACCTCCTGGCGCCATCTTCCGGACAGGTAAATGGCTGGGGCAACCTTTTGTTCCCTTTGATGATTCAGGTAACAACTAATGAGCCTCATTAAGCCGCAAATGTTATTGTTTCAACATTCCGAACCGGCTAATTGACAGAAACAAAAGATTCCTCTTTTTCGTTATGAATAAAATCTGATGGGACTAAGGGGGTGACCATTTAATAATTTATTTCAAGACTGCCCAAAAAGAATTATTTTTTTCACAAAAACTGAACAAGAAACTTTTTATTTTAAAAAACTCCAAGCCCCTCCAAGACTCCATGAGTCCTTATTCTTGCCTATGACACGAAGTGTGGTGGCCCCCTAATAATATCAGGTCTGGGCCTACTGTCCCGTCAGAACGTTTTTCTTTTTGTTAACTCAGTTTTTTTATTTAGGGATTGAAAGATTACAGCCTTCCACTTTGATAAAGAAAAAGAGTGTACTGTTGCACTGTGAAAATGGCACTTGGTGTGTCATGCTGATGATTTGTCATGATCATACCCAATACATGTACTTTCAATGTTAATTTGATTTAAGGAGACTAATCCCGCTTGTTGGTGACAGCCAAACGAAAGGATTATGTATCTGATTTTCACTCTGAAATCAGTTTTGACAAGTCAAATCGCCTTCTATTGATCATGACTAATCAAACAGCCTCTATGTTTCCCATGTTGAAGTAGAGAAGATGACACTTCATCAGCTATCATTAGTCAAGAAATGCATTTTTCACAGTGAACTGATCCTCATTGTGTCTGTATCAAAGTGGAAGGCTGTAAATGAATTGTGTTTTTGAAATATGGAATAGGGATTTTTCAATAATGTTTAATACGAGTCGCATTGAATCACTCAGGGAAATTTTTTTATAAGGTGCATTGAATATGTTTCACCTCAGACACTGCCAGTCATCACTCAGGGAAATTATAAGGTGCCAGTCATCGACAAAACACTAGAGGGGCTCATGGAGCGTGATGTTCCACTATTTGTATTTTCAGTTGGTAAGGGAAAGTAGCACGAGGTGTCAGCCTAGTCTAGTACAACTTGAGCCAAAAATAGCCGCCCAAGAGGCGCCCAAGTGCAGGTGATCAGAGACCCAGCTCCAGTCTCCTTCAGTGCTGCCTTTCAAGCTCTTTCAATAATCGGTGCACATTCATTGTTCTTTGCAGCAATAAAACGCTTGTAAATAATTATGGCTCATGGCGCCGTTGCTTAAAAAAAGTCTATTGGCGTACAATGATATACCATTAGAATATAGAGTTTGTGAATTTTGTTCCCATCATGTTCTAGAAGATGAAAATCATTTTTTGTTCCATTGTAATACTTATAACGATTTACGTAATTTACTTTTAACTCGTGTTTTAGATTATTGTGTAGATTTTTACTTTTTATCATTGCAAGAAAAATTTAAGTTGTTGATGTCCAAGGATTTAGTTAAATTTACTGCAGAATATTTGTTTAAAGCTTTCCATAGAAGAAGAAGTTTGTTGTTTAAATAATGTAAATATGTGATTGTAAATGTTTTAATATTGTAAATATGTGATTGTAAATGTTTTAATATTGTAGTTTCCAGAAAATTTGTTGTTAAAGTTACTTTTGAATTATTTTGATGACTTGTAAGCCCATATAGGGCTGGGTGTATATTTTTTACACAGGTCAATAAAGAATTTGTCTGTCTGTCTGTCTGTAAAAAATCAATGAAGCAAAGAAAAAAAATCGATAAAAGTTTGCTTGCTTTGTGAAGCTGAATGCCTGGGCAGGATGACTGGAAGCAACAAATGGTTATCAAAATCCCAACCCCCTTCCTGTTTGCACTGGGCAAAGAATCACACCAGAGTGATAGGGCCATCGTTGAAATGTGTGTTGCAGATAATGACACATCATCGGATATCCAGGCCAATACAGTTTTGACTGGCATGAGAATGTGATGTAGTTTGGATTGGAAGGGTACAAGGAACATACCTCTAATATAAGAAAGAACTGAAATATTCAGAAGATGTCCCAAAGGATCCGGATTCCTCAATTTGAAGTTTTGAACTGCATCTCACTATTAAATGCACATCAATGCCATAATTCTCGGAATTTGTAATAAAAAGAATTTAGGTTCACCAATGCCGCTATACCTGGATGAACATGCATGGCATTGCACGCTGTAGATTACTGAACATTCTGAGCAAACAAAATGAATGTCACTTTTAGCCCTATACTTATAGTGCATTTATAAGCCCACTTGAGGGGTTCAGCACTTTTATTAAATTAATTAATTAGATGTCACCATGCAGTTAATGTCTAAACCCGAAAACTTCTTTTGGCTCAAAAAACCCCTATGCCCCCCCCCCAAAGATATATTCTTCTACCTAAAGCCAGAATCTTTTACAAGGCCCAAAAAAAAGAAGAAGAAAGAAAGAAACCGCAGAAAAATGTAAAACTTTTATAATGTGTGCTATTTGGGCAATTTTCTGCAGTCAACAAGCTGCATGAAGAACATTGGGGTGTACAATCATTATGCCGATGTTGTCACCTAGAAGGGCGCAATTAGGCTGTCACTGGGAATCACAGGCTGGAATCACAAGTTCGGGAGAATTCTTGTGTGGAGATGCAGCCAACTGTGTGGTGTGGTCTCCATGTAGAATTGCACACACTTGGCAACCACCCATTCCCAGTACAAAAAAAAGTTCAAAAGTGAACAGGACTAATGTATCATTCTCTTGCATGTCCAATAGTACCTCCAAAGCACCACACAGGCCAACAGACCTCCATGACATGTATAGTGTGTAGTACTGTGTAGAATTACTATACTATTCTGAGTAGATGCCATTTATTATATAAATCATTTTTTTGCTGGCAGGGCTCTGGGAATCAAAGAATTTACTTTTATACCGAGAGAGAAGAAGAGGGAAAGAGAGAGGATGAGGGAAAGAGAGGAGATGAGAAAAAGAGGGAAAGAGAGAAGATGATTGATAAGAAGAGGGAAAAGGGAAGATGAAAAGAATTGAGAAAGATAGAAGAGGGAAAAGGCAGAGGAGAAGAAGAATGAAAGAGAGAAGAAGAGGGAAAATAGAAGATGAGATGAATTAAGAAAAAGAAGAAGAGGGAAAGGGGGAAGATGAGAAAAAGGAGGAAAGAGAGAAGAAGAGGGAAAGAGAGAGTATTGGGAAAAAGAGAAGATGAAAAGAAGAGGGAAAAAGAGAATATGAGAAGAATTGGGAAAGAGAGGAAAAGAGCAAAAGAGAGAAGAGGAGAAGAGAATAAGAGAGAAAGAGAAGATGAGGGAAAGAGAAGAAGAGGAAAAGAGAGATGAAGAATTGGGAAAGAGAAGAAGAGGGAAAGAGGGACAATGAGAAGAAGAGGGAAGGGACAAGAAGAGGAAAGAGACAAGAAGATGGAAAGAGACAAAAAGAGAGAAAGGGACAAGGAAGAGGGAACGGGACAAGGAAGAGGGAAAGGGATAAGAAGAGGGAAAGGGACAAGAAGAAGGAAAGGGAAAAGAAGAGGGAAAGAGACAAGAAGAGGGAAAGGGACAAGAAGATGGAAAGAGACAAAAAGAGAGAAAGGGACAAGAAGAGGGAAAGGGACAAGAAGAGGGAAGAGACAAGAAGAGGGCAGAGAACCCGGAAAGAGGCAGAAAACTAATCAATTAATGAAGAAGAGACAAAGAAGTCTCTGAAAAAGGGGGAGAGAAAATAGAGAGAAGAAGAACAGGGAAGAATCCATTATAAAGTATAGAAGAGAAGAAGGTTGCATGAAAGTGATGAAACACTGCAGGCCTACCAGAGTTACCAGTGAGCATTGGAAGTGAGATGTGGAGCCACGATGGCGCTGTATACTGGTGCTGCCCCTAGCGGGTATGCAGAAGTGTTCAGCTCGGAGGGGAAAAGTTGTCATTCGCCAGGTGAGCGGCAAGGGAGTAGCACGGTGCATGTGTGCTGTCTGTGAAAACCAATTGGAGAGTGTCACTTTAAGGAATGACAGTGCTCGGAAAATACTAAGGCTACTGTGTGTACCACCAAGTGCCTACCAGACACTAGTCTGTGTCTTGTTCATACGAGAATTTGGAGTTAACCAATGTGAGGAACCACCAAGTTGTTGCCCTGGGCTTTCAGGCGACCCAGATAAGGATACCCGGAGCACGAGAGAGGTTCTACCGGCCCCGCCGGTCGGCCTTCACCGGTCCCCATGTGGCTGGAACCAGTGTGGACACCTTTACTTGCCCTGCTCTTCTGGGTGGCTAGATCTAAAGGTAAGATCAAGTAGAAAGAAAGTTATGTACTTTTTGAGAGAGAGTTTAACATGTGAATCAAAACTTAATGACAATGTCAACTTTTGAGGGAAAGCACAGGACTGAAATGGTGGTCTCTGCTGAGAATTGTTTTTTCACAAAAAATTTCATGTAATACCTGGAGCAAGGACTTCATCAATTATTCCTCCTGAAATGCTAAATTGACTTCTTACATTGGCCAGTGACTCTCCAAGTGCTCTCAGGAGAAATCCAATGTTCTGGGCAGCCAAGCATGGAATTCAAGGGTACTTGTGGAGAATACAGAGAGAGGATATGTTTGGTTGGCCTTTGTCCCCACTGAATCAATCTCCAGTTTAGCTGATTATGTTCTGTGTATTCCAAAGGCAAACACTTGACCAAGCAAAGGCAGGCACCACATGGACTGGGCAGCATATGAAGCAGATGAAGGCATGGCATGCAGTGTGTTGACAGCAGTACTGGTTGACAGCTACACTGCATGCCATGTTGTTCAGGGTTTGCTGCCCCAAACACAAAGTTTCGGAAACTGAATAACACTTCACATCCTAAAATTTAAGCAACACTCTGAAAGCTAAAGACAAAGGTTTTTGTAAACTTGACATCTAGATCAGTTGTTAGTTTAAAATTTTAAAATGTATAAGAATGTACATATCATTTTAGTCCGAATGTACATGTCATTTTAGTCCAAATTGAAATGTGTACTCCACAAATGTCATGCAATTACCTGGCACACCTGTCTGAAGCTCCATGTATCATTGCTGTGTCGGTGAACTGTAGCTTGTGCATGTTAATGGCATGTTTGTTAAAGACATTTTAGAAGGTATAGGTCTAGAAATCAACCTGTCTAGGGCCGTGCAGCGAATGCCTGCAAAAACTGTAGAATAATAGATGGCAACTTCAGCGGAGAAAATCTGAGCCGGGGAGTTGTACGCACAATCATGCCAGGTCAACATGACGACACACTGCATGCATACAAAAATTGTTTCTCTCGCAGACCTGACCCCCTGTTTAAATACGGCCTTATGTGCTGCACTGTTTAATATGGAGACATGGAGAGGAATTGTACTGCACTCCCAACTCCTGTCTGCCTGACAAATAACGGCCTGAATAAAACTGCAGAGAATCATGGCATGCATGCAGCTTGTTCGATGTATTTTGGGCAAAATATTGTATTGAAAATAATGCATTCCACAGGCATCCATGGGCTACACAGACTGCGGTTGACACTGCTCTAACCATGACAGCTGTATGCCTGTATGGAGCTTTCAACAATTTACATGGGCTCCAATTTTAATTCACCACCTAAGGAAGTCAGCATGTGCTCCATGCTATTTGGTGACACTGCCGTATTGACGTTTTTCTCCAATCGGTTTAGATCATGATTTAGATGCGCAGGTATCGATTATTGCTCCATTCTGGCTGTTAATTGGCTGTCTCTGAGAAAACCATGCGGGGGGTGAAACGTGGCCCGAGCCGGATCTTAACGAAATTTTCACCAAACGCCCTTTAGACACAATAATGAAAGTTGGTTAAGTCCGTTTTTCTGTGATTTCAATTCTTCCTTGGTTTTACCCCACTTGAAAATAGGGTGTCAAGTGTGGCGCAAAATTCCTTTAACATGGGTTTCAATGGGAAAACATGCCAACTTTAGCACAACAGGAACCAGAGCGCAGCGCATGGTTTGAAAATTTTATGATGGAGGATGATTACACATGACTTGAATATTCTAAATTAACTTTTTGTTGCGTGGAACACTCCTTCATAAGCCAGATATAAGCATTTTTAGATAGCGGAGGGTGGCAAATTTCTTTGCTTTTCACAAAAAATTAAAAAATACTAAAAATGTCATAATTCTGCTAAGATTTGTCCAAATTTGACAATTTTAGTGTCTAAATATATGTTTTGGGCAATTCCGAACCTCTTGGGATAATTTTTATTTTGATTGGAGGTCAAGGTCACTGCCTAAGGTCAAGGTCAAAGTCGATTTTTTCTGTAATTTCATAATATTTCAAGTTTTAGTCCCAAATAACTATCAAAAAGTCCCATAATATTAATGCTTATTCAGCATAAACTGATTTTATAAATTTCTAGCTATATGTTAGTATCCTGAACTGTATCAAAAACCTGATTTTTTCGCCATAGGGGGCGCTTTCAAATTTTCGCAATTTCACAATTTTTCCAATTTGCAGGTTAAATATTTTGAAGATGTCCATCGATCATTGTGCCTTAATAATTCAGAGTTCAATGGATTACTGCTATTGCATGAAAGTCAAATAAGGGATTCTGGGCCAGAAAACAGACATTAGAATATGATATGAATGTTTTCGGCGGCCATTATTGAAAATTTTGTTATCTCAGTTAATGTCAAAACTAATAGAGATAACAGAAAAGTTTTTGTTTCTACACCTATGTTTTCAGGGTCAAGGAATAAAACAAAAACATTTTTATCATTGTATGTTATGTAATATATGTGTAATTTGGCTGCCACAACAACAACAAAAAGTATCTTTGCTGATATCTGTGGAGGTTACAGAAATATTGGAATAATTCTTAGGTTTATACCTATGTTGACATGGTCAGGGAATATGATACAGTAATTTTCCATGCTCTATAGATACGCTTTCAAGTATGGGAGACGGGGGCATGTTGGTCCGATTTTTTATTTTTTGGCTCAATCAAAAAGATCTCTAAATATTTGAAAAATCTCTTTACTGACTGACATAGATCTGAACATCTACACTACAGTTTATCACATCAAGCAGAGGACAGATGTTTGGCCGGATATCTCAGCAACCTGAAGCCCCTCAGGAGAAATACACATACCTATGTATAGCTTAGCTCTGTTGTAATATGAATATCACATTTCTGTGATATTTTGGGGCTTTTTTGTTCGATATTTGCCAATTTATGATAATTTTAGTCCAATTTCGCACAATGTTGACATTTGTGACGCTACCAATCTGACACACAATGGGCAGATACGTCACAAAAGTGCACTGCAGCGCCACCCCAGGCTTAGTTATAGTCAAGTTGGTATCAGCAGAACAACCAATCTCATGGTATTGATTTTTATGGACTGTACAAACAATGCTAAATTTCTGTTACAATGTGAGATGTGACAAACTGTAGCCTTATGCCAAACCAAGCCAATCTACCTTCAATAGTTGTGGAGAAAAATAAATTTGAATTTTTTTTTTTTATGGTCCGACATGCCCCGGACTCGGGGCACGTTGGACCGCAATGTGGGGCAGGTTGGACTATGGTATAAAAGTCCACAAAAGTAGAAGAAAGTGAGCAAACACCACATTTTATTCTCACAGATCACAACACACACTTGTGTGTCATTGCAGAATGATTATATCCGAATATTTAGCCAAATGATTTTAATAAATCTTGTTTCAGCTAGAAAGGCTAGCAGATTAGTCAACTGAATTGATTTTGCCCTCATATTGTACAGGAATGACTTAGGTGCTCTATTCATGTTAGAAATTATCCAGCTGGCATTTTGCGGATTATTTTTTGTCAGTCAATCGAGTTTACAATGGTCCAACGTGCCCCGGCCATGCTCGTCCAACCTGCCTCATCCTAACCTCTTACAAAAATGTGCATGCCTCACTAACAAGTTTGAATTTAAACTCAGGAAACTTATATCAAACTTTGCTTAAGTAGTTGACAGTTTCAATTTACGAGACTTGTCTGACTTGATCCCCCATATCTTAAGAAGGGTAACCTAGTCATTGAGACTTGGAAAAAGTCACTTTTATGCCGAAAATGAGGAAACCTGAAATAGAACTCACACTTTTCCTTCTATGCTCATGAAATATTTTGCCAAACGGCACACCACTAAAGGTCTCTATTTACGATTTGGATAACTGCCCATGTTTTAAAAAATATATATATTGGTGATGGTCCAGCGTACTCCGAGGTCCAACGTGCCCCGAGGTCCAAAGTGCCCCGGTCTCCCCTACACATGCAGTCGACCAGTCGTCCTTCAAATGCTAACAGTATCAATACTTTTGCTTTCTAATATGCTAGTATAAAGGTGCACAGAATTGATTAGCATAGGGGAGAGCGGGGCACAGTGAGACGGCAGGCACAGTGTGACAAAGCCCGTAGCGTCTGGCTGGTACTGTTAACAGATCAACTCTCTCTTGTATAGAACAAAAAGTAGGTAAGTGAAAGACTGTCCTATATCCTGAATGCCTACACAGCATATCGGGAGTGGAATTTCGATATTTTGGTTTTCAGCCAGAAAAATTGAATAATTTTGCTAAACGGCTTTTTGTTATAATTCCCAAGAAAAATGGTAAAATGCAAATCAATTGCCAGGGATTCAAACCGTGATTATTTGTCTTAGTTTAGTGAGATGATGAACCACAGTTCCGTTATTCGGTCGGCAGGATTCAAAAATCTTATAAAGAGAGCTGCGTAAGGCACAGTGAGACAGCTTGAGGCGGGGCACAATGAGACATCACAAAATACACTAAAAACGAATTGAATATAATGCATAGCTCACAATTCACTATTAAAAACAAAATTCCTGCTGTAAACTACTGAGTTTAGTGAGTCACATCCAAAGGGAAGCATCAGAAAGAAATTTGATCAGTATGCAACAGGTTCGGCAGGTTAAATAAGTTAAATGTGTCCTGTGCGATGTAGTTTCGAAACATGCTCAGAAAAGGACCTAAAAAATCACCTGGCCAGCTGCTTTTATGAGAGTACAGTAGTTTCTGTAGCAACAATTGATGGAACAATTCCGTAGGTCCTGAGGATCGGCAGTTATGGCAGAAGGTTCCCTGTCTCACTGTGCCCCGCCTGCTGTCTGACTGTGCCCCGCCCAAGGGGCACAGTGAGACACCTATCGAGCATGGACGTAGCTCAAAATTACTCCAAACCTGTAAAAGGTAGGAACCTGAAACTACTGGACCATATACCCAACATCATTATCTATAACTAGAAAAGCCCACTGGGTCACACACTGTTGAGATCTAAATTCACATGTTTATCTAAGTAAAATTATCTAGTGATAATCTGGTGACAGACGGGCATCACAATGTTTATCCAATGAAAATGTGGGGTAATTGTCATTTTCATCAATTTTACCCCCTTGTCCTTGTTAATCATGTGATCTTCATGCGCATTGTCAGCTGGGTGACTTGATGTGCAGTGACCTGAGTTGACTACTTAATTGAATCTACTTTAATATAATTTAGCCAGCATATTTTACTTGGCTTAAAGCCCTTTCACACTGACGTAACGGCAAGCAAGGAACTGCAGATTTGTGCACTGTTAAATCCGCCACATTTAGTATGCAAATGAACTGGAATTGGACTGCTGGTGACTGGTAGATGATTACTGGTTTCCAAAAAATCTAACATAGCCTACAGTTGCTGATGACTGTTGATGGTTGCTGATTCATTACATATCATTTCGTATGCCTTCTCGGAGGCTGGTTGGTTGAATAATTGTCTCATACAATCTTGTACGAAGTTGGTGTGAAAGGGGTATTAGGCTCTCTGAATTTAGCTGACTCAGCTTGGGTAACTTGATCAAATAATGAAAATATCAAAAATGGGAAATAAATGTCTGATGATATTCATTGCTGTTGTGTCCAATTTATAAAAAAAAAATACTGAAGCGAACTCTCTTAATAAAATGTGAGGTTTGGTCCAGACTCCTCCAATATTGGTGATTTTAGTATCGTTGGAATTTTCTCTTCAATGCAAATCTAATGATACCAAATATAATGGGGTAGGCATATTAATTAAGTGGCGACTTTTGGGTCTACCGTAGTAAGAGAAGTCATCTTCGGTCAGAGGAGGGTTTGCTGCTGTGGACATGTATTATCACTTTCAATGACGTCACGACATGTGACGTCACGCCAAGTGCTCTTTATCTCAATATCGTCATGCCCTATTAAGGTTGCTAGGCAACTCAACGTAGCATAACAGAGCCTCATGATGGCGGACGGTTACCTGGTTACGACGCATGCGCATAACAGACTGTCAACATGACGCTCAAGGCTGGATTTTCAAAACTGCTGCAGCACATGAAAAGATGGAAATAACAAATTTAGGGTCCGTTGAACTACCAAAAGTGCCTCTGGTGCCTCTTTGGGACAATGTAAGTACCCTGTGTGAATTTGGTGGTCGTGGGCCACCCAGATTCCTCAATCCTAAAGGTGAAAGATATGTGGCTCAAGAACATGAACTTTATTAAGATAGATGTGGACCTGATCTCATTTAACTTGTTTCTTCCGACATTTTTGAACACTTGAAAATAAAAAATGTATCTCACTGTGCCCCGCCCTCCCCAACCCTTCACTATCATGTCTATCAATGACTGGTATTTTAGCCATAAAATGTATGCCTTTGTGGCTGTGCTATTGCCTCTTATCAGAAATAGATAGACTGTATTTTGTGTCAATAAATATACAAAACCAAAAGTACATGTTTGTTCAGTTTTAAAGCTATGATCAGGCGAACAATTCAAGACAAATTTGAAAATATTATGTTGGGAAATTTTTTATGGATGTCAAACTCATTTACATGCTAACATGGCGCATAGAAACTATTTGATCAGAGGTCTTTGCAGATCAGCGTCCCAACTTGCAGCTGAATTCATTTTCAAACTCTTCATGTGACATAGGCAGGCCACTTTGCAGTGATCCTTAACTGAGCCATAAGGAAGGTTGTTGTTAACAGAACTGGCTTGAAAGAATAAGGAGCGACCCTTTCACCCTTGCCGGATAAGACTCAGCTGATTTTAACAAAAAGCTCCTTTAGGGAGCAAGCCAACAATATGACACTGAAATTTTATTAATTTCATTATCTTTAATTGTGGTAAGGTCAAATATCACTTTTTTCCATTCCATCAAGTAAGCAAAATGGTAATCAAAAGACATTGTGTGAAGAATCATTCCAATATTCCGCAGATATCAGACAAGATACTTTTTGTAGTTGTTGTGGCAGCCAAATTACACATATATTACATAACATACAATGATAAAAATGTTTTTGTTTTATTCCTTGACCCTGAAAACATAGGTATAGAAACAAAAACTTTTCTGTTATCTCTATTAGTTTTGACATTAACTGAGATGACAAAATTTTCAATAATGGCCGCCGAAAACATTCAAATCATATTCTAAGGTCTGTTTTCTGGCCCAGAATCCCTTATATGACTTTCATGCAATAGCAGTAATCCATTGAACTCTGAATTATTAAGGCACAATGATCGATTGACATCTTCAAAATATTTAACCTGCAAATTGGAAAAATTATGAAATTTCGAAAATTTGAAAGCGCCCCCTATGGTTAAAAAAAACAGGTTTTTGATACAGTTTAGGATACTAACATACAGCTAGAAATTTATAAAATCAGTTTATGCTGAATAAGCATTAATATTATGGGACTTTTTGATAGATATCTGGGACTAAAACTTGAAATATTATGAAATTACAGAAAAAATTGACTTTGACCTTGACCTTAGGCAGTGACCTTGACCTCCAATCAAAATAAAAATCATCCCAAGAGGTGCGGAATTGCCCAAAACATATATTTAGACACTAAAATTGTCAAATTTGGACAAATCTTAGCAGAATTATGACATTTTTAGTATTTTTTAATTTTTTGTGAAACGCAAAGAAATTTGCCACCCTCCGCTATCTAAAAATGCTTATATCTGGCTTATGAAGGAGTGTTCCACGCAACAAAAAGTTAATTTAGAATATTCAAGTCATGTGTAATCATCCTCCATCATAAAATTTTCAAACCATGCGCTGCGCTCTGGTTCCTATAGTGCTAAAGTTGGCATGTTTTCCCATTGAAACCCATGTTAAAGGAATTTTGCGCCACACTTGACACCCTATTTTCAAGTGGGGTAAAATCAAGGAAGAATTGAAATCACAGAAAAACGGACTTCACCAACCTTCATTATTGTGTCTAAAGGGCGATTGGTGAAAATTTCGTTAAAATCCGGCTCGGGCCACGTTTCACTTTACTGTACAACCTGCATGGTTTTCTAAGAGACAACCAATTAATCGTTGTCACTTATTCATACCAACAAAATGCTGTTTGTCGCCAGCACAAATAAGTGTGTTGTAGATCTAATGAAGTGGATTGTTTTTATTGTGAGATACCTAATATTCAGACAGCAGGCCTTGTGTGTCTGCATGCTTGGTGACTTGATCCTTTGAGGGCTGACCAAGAGCTGACCGAGAAGCCCTTCGGTCAATGATCTTAATAGGCAGGGCGCCAGATGGACATTCAATTAGATCTAATCCACTTGATCGGGGATTAGGATCAGGGCTTACAAGCAAGCTGACAGACTGGCGGAAGCTGTTTTGTTGTGTATAATGTATGGGATAGAGACCGGTGGATAGAGCTGGGCTAATACCAAACTGGCTAGAGCTGCGAAGTTGGGTATTGCTGGGATGTATAGTCGTGAGGGCACAGCCCTGGCTTGTGTTTATGGGGCAGACTGTGGAAGCTAACAGCTGACACCTACACAGGAGCCCTGTCTCCGATCGCCTTACCATCAAACCAGCTCCACTGCTCCCCAGCCCTATTCTCCAACCCTGACCCAGCTCTGGCCCAGCTCTGCAGTCTGTTGGTTATTATGGAGCAGTGTGCGTGTGCGGGCCAACATGCACTGGGCCCAGGAACAACTGTAAACACTGCCTTCAGTTTACAATACTGAGAACAGGCAGAACCGACTGGGCAAACGCCTATAGAAGCACTTCCCAACATCTTTTGAGTATGGTCCATTGTTAATTTGTCTTGATTGTGGCCATCTTAGTAAAGGTTATGGGTATATCTGGGTAATCGTGATACATTTGCTCTAAAGTCAAACATTTATTTAAAAAATACTTATTGGTGATCCAACAACCAACAATTTCGAGATACCTTCATGTATTATTTTTGAAGACTTGTTTTCAAATGTTGGGACTCAAATTTATACTTAGATTTGTATGTCCAGCTTCACACACTGTGAGTCTGTGATGATGCTCTTTAATGTTGGTCATCGTATTGATGTGGAGTTCATAACATGACAGAGCATGTCACGCTGGGATGTAGGATGGTTGCTGAAGCAGACTCCCATCCTCCCTAGCATCCTGCACTGGCGCCAATGATGCTGCAAACTTGCATGCAGATTACGTCATAGGTGCTTTGTCAACTCAATGACAACCACAGTGGCATTCCATTGGAATTCGATCACATCCAATAGATCCATTCTGAAAGTTCATTTCATAGATCTGTCTATCTGCTCTTTTGTCTCATATATTTGTCTCTGTATGTTGCCACTGGTTCATATTTACACCTTGTGTACACACGACTTTTAGATGTTTAGAAATTTCATTGTGCACTTGTATTTTGCATTAGTTTTGCTACAGGGCTAACAGCTCTTTGTGAGCTTTTATTTTGGCCAACATTCGATAGATTCTACCATTCTATTTTCTCGGATTCGGAATCATCCAAAAGACAGTGGTATCTCTTTACAAATTCCACATTAATCTGTTCGTATCAGACAACATATCACTCTTTGCACTTTTTTCCCACACCTTTCTTGTGTGATGTAAAATAAGCCAGGTACACTCTAAAAAATTTCAGACAAAATTGGTTTTTTAGATTCAAAATGGTTTTTTGAAAAACCAAATTTCAATGCAAAAAACCAAAATGGATTTTTTTAAAAATCCATTTTGGTTTTGCATTGAAATTTGGTTTTTCAAAAAACCATTTTGAATCTAAAAAACCAATTTTGTCCCGACATTTTTTAGAGTGTATATGGAGTTTTCGGAGGTGTATCCAGTGTCCTGTCATTGTAGTTTATTGCTCTTGTATTGTCTAGGCTTCTAAACTATACAGGATACTCGGAGGAATACAAATGACCTCGTCATTTAATGCCAAGTGGCTCATTTGAATTGTCAGTTTAGCTTAAACACTATTTGCTCAAAATCAGTCACACAGCAGCTTGAATACCCCCAGGGTGCTGTGTTTCTTTGTGGGAGAACAGTGTCAGAGGAAAGGGGGATAGACATTCAGTGCTAGTATGTAATTAAAATACCCTCAAAGCATCTACAGGTAATTGTACCAGAATGAACCTACACCAAGTCCCAGTATACTTTAGCTCACACCTATATTTCATACCTATGAATAATGAAATATATATCAAAAAGATTGGATATTCGTGTAATTTGAAAATCCCAATATGTATATATATATAAATATATCAATATCACAGAGGAATGTTTTCTGACAAGTTGAGTATCTGTTGGACTGTCTGACAGCACATGTTTATATGTGACTGGTCAATGTGTGCTCATACAGATGCTTTTGAACGTGCAACAAAACTCTTTTGGGTAATTTAGTTAGGGAAAAATGTGTTATTTGGAATCCTACTCGTCATTGAATTGAATATTGTATTTAATTGTTTCCTACTCTAACGCCTCTTCACATATTGCCCTCATACTACAGATATGCTCTAAATTTAATTGTGGGAACATACCTTTCATATTTTAATTGAGGAATGTCTGATAAGCTTCAAAAAAGCTTGTCCAGACTTGAATCACTTGGAACTGTGACGTTATCACTATACATAGTCATTTTATCACATCTTTGTGATAAGCTCAGGTATGTGATTTAGTGAAGTGTAAATTCCTGCTCTCCCACTTCCAATCCATGATTAAGCTGATTAAGTTTTAAAAGTATTTTAACTTATCGACTCTCTGGAATTCTTCACAAGAACTCTGCTTAAAATGATCTTAAGAGGTGCTCAGGAATTTCTGAAATGTTTCTTGAATCTTCTTTACATGTTCTTTTGTTCTTTGGCTGTGCATGTGAACATGTTTGCAATGTCATTTATTGTATGCCTCTTGAATATTTTGGCAAAGTGATGATGACCTGAAAACTGGTGAATTAGTGCACTCCCCATCGACATAATTGTCCTTTGTGGGCCTGGATGGATTCCAAAGATGAAATATCAGTCGATCAAACATCACCCCTTCGTGATGGGCACTGATGGCCCTCTATGATATATTGTATAAGATATAAATTGGGGAACTGTTGGCCAAAAGCTTTTGGTGGCCACCAGCCAGTCTCAGTGCTGTGCCAAGCAGCTGACCCTCGACCTGTCATCTCCCCCATCACGAAATCCCACCGTTTTCTGCACTTGCTTATAATAAATGCTATTCCTGTATTCCAGTGTCAATTCTAAACATTTTGGCAACATTTCTATATTGTTAGGATGGTAGTGCTGAAAGGAGCTACAATTTCTTGGCAAAAACGCCAAAGCAGCCAGCAGTGTTTGAGTGTGCCATGGTCCGGTGAGCCTCCTGATGAGGGGCTTGGCTGCCTGCCTGGACTGGTCTGTTACAACAGGTATCCGGGTGGTCGGTCATGAAATGTAGGAGAAATAGGCTGAAAAAAGTCTTACCTTTTCCATAATGATGCAAAAAGTAAAGAACAATGAACCTAGAATCTGGTGCATGTATATACAATATATTCTGTGTAATGTCTGTCAGGGCATGTTTATAATATTGTTTGCATGGCACACAGCAGACATGTATATAATATTTACCATTAACATGCTGAAGGGGTACATGCTAATCTATTTCATTTATAGCAATGTGTATATGACGTGTATTATGAGTTGATGTGTGTATTGAAGTGTAGCACTGTGGAGATACATCACACCACGTCTGTCAGAACCTCAGCATGGACCCAGCAAAAGCCACAGGTCAGAAAGTCTAATGATCTTGTCTTGACCTGAGGTGAATCTTTGTATCACAACTTCACAAGTAAAGAGACATAGATACACTTGTGCATGAGATGCAGTTGTTGATTTGTCAATGTGGAGATCATGCAGCTGGGATGACTTTTTTTACAATTACAAATCTATCATACGAACAGCATGAGTATTTGTTGAATTAGGGGCGAATAACTGAATATATTGTACCTGAATATCGATGCATCTCAACAATCAACATGTCTATCTATATTTAGTGTTATGCTGTTCCATGTGACCTTGCTATGGCTTCTGAGGCTCTGAGCAGGGAGTAACACGACCTGAGATAGTGCTCTTGCCTCTAAGATATGACAGGGTTTAAATATCATTACTAGTGCATATAGGAGGCTTGGCCCCGGCTTATGCAGGTCTAAGTAGCAGATATTGGTGAGGCTTTTTGGCTGGTATAACTGAGACATGGGAGTGAAGATCTGTTAAGGCTGCCATCTCTGACGTCTGCACATCTCTGCCTAAGTCCCATTTATCCGATTCCAAGGCTAAGGCAAACAGAGCCCCGAATGATGGATGTGAGCAGTGTAAACTGAGCCAGGCTGTGTGCTGGTCTGAATCCTCTATGAGAAAGCCTGGGTCACAAAGTGTATGGCCAGGTATAGAGTATGGCCAGGTAGAGGGGTAGCCCAGGTAGGACAAGGTATAGCAAGGCAGGGAGCCACTGACGTGACAGATGACCATCGTCCAGTGTGTCCACTCCCCTACCTGACACCATGACATGACTGGCTCCAGTAGACAACAGAACAGTCGACCATGAAGCATTAAACGGACAGTTAAAACACACACACCGACACAATCACACACATACACCCACTCTTTGCTTGCCCTTCAACCCCAAAATCCTCTAAATGCAGCTTTAGGAATAAAAACGGACATGTAATGCCAGTCAAGCCCTGAAAGGCTCCACGTCGTCCATTGTGTACAAAAGGCTGCATTTTAACAATCCACAGAATTCCCTTATGTGAAGGCTTTAGTAAAGGCACGATATCAAATCACTTGCCACACATCATTACTCTAGAGGCTGATATTCTAAGAGATTGCTAAAATGTTAGCACAAATGTCATAGGGCACTGAGGGCACTGCTTGGTCCTCTATGGCCCTATGTAGCCCTGTAGTCCCCTGTGAGCAGGCCCCAGGGCAAGAGGTGTTTGTCAGTGTTCAGTTAGCGAATCGGAATGACCTAGATGGGGCTGTCGGTGAGCAGGGCGGCTGGCTCCTGTGACCTGATGATGGAAGAGATAGGAGCCCAGTCAGGTTCCCCTCGCTCCTCTCTATAGGTTTAGCCACCAGCTAGCTGTGTAATTAGGGGTCATTAGCAAAGGCAAGCATGCATGACCCCACCGCGAGCCTCCCTCGGCTTGCTATTCAACTTCACCGAAATTGCCTACAAAAACCAACAACATGTCGCCCTAAACAAACACCAGCCTCAAATGACCTGGGCGTCGAGTGACAAGTCCATTGCGCCTCCATAAGCCTTGCTACTCGGCAACTGTTTTGCAGAACTTTGCCCCAACTACAAGATAATGTATAGATTGCCGAATCCACTTCTTACAAGTTCTTTGCTGTTCTTACCACACGAGCCATATTGCCAACCTTCATAAAACGATACATAAAATAACCTCACTAATATCAGAACTACAAGTAGACCTGCTATTTCTCTATTTTGAGTTTTTCCATCGACTTATGGTGGGGGATTTCATTGACTAGGCCGATACCCATATTGAGCTTGAGGAACAAATATATATTGGCAAATTTAGATCAACTTTAGAAAACTGTCTCTCGTGATAAATCATCAAAGAATACATTTATATCAACAAAGGATATGAATGAAATTGCAGGAGCTTCAAATGGTCGTCATTGGAGATTGATCACGATGGATTTTATGAATGCTTTATTCACCTGTCCTATCCATGTCTATGCCAGACAAGTGAAAAATCCCACAAATGAAGTAATAATGCATGCTGTTTGTCATCAGTCAAACCATGACATTTACCTCGTAACTGTCATGGTCAAACCAAGTCTACACTACTGGCTGAGCAGAATTTTCATTTTCCAACCTGGCACTTATACCCACCTGAGTGAGTTGGAAGGGTTTGATGGAGCATTACGTCCACGATTTATGTATAGGCCTAACCCATTAGACACTAGACTCATACCTACCTGTCTATAGACTCTATAGACATATATACCTGTCTTTCTTTCTCCATGAGCTCCATGGACCTTTGACTCTGTGGCTTCTCCTCAGAACTGAGTCCTCGGGGGATCAGCATGGACCAACAGGGCCCAGCTAAGAACAGCAGGGAGCTGAGGTTGAATGGGAACATGTGTTTCCTGCAAAGACGAGCTTAACGAGAGAAGAATTGCTGCACATGTGTTTTCTGGCAGACCCCTGCTAGAAGGATCAAGCTGCTCCCCTCGCCCTGCTTCTGCCACTGCCCTGCATCTTCATTCTCCCATTATTTACATTTTCTGAACAAGTTTACATCTTACAATGAAGCTGTGCCTTCTGTCCGTGCCTCTGTCTGAACTTCTCTAGGTGTCACTGCAGTTAGTAGTCAGTTACTCTTATACACTTTCCTTTCTGGTAATTAAGTGTTATATATAATGTTAGTTACTACAATTTTAAAACATGCAGCACCTTGATATTTTCCTTTGATCTATGCTATATGCACGACTGTGCAATATTGCAGGTCTTTCCTGTGTGGGTTTAAAATCATATACGGAAAGATCTAAATTTAGCATGTGCAACAAAAATGCACATTATAAGTCAGCTTTTCTTTACAGAGCTATCAGCTTTGTGGAATTGTGTTTAAAGAGCTTAAGAAGTCAAAGATGTGGATACAAAATGAGATTCTAAAGTTGCTTGGCTGTGTGTTCTGAGGAATCCCCACAAATCAGTCTTGTTGACTACTCACAGTCAACACGAGCTGTGCGCTCATAGAAACCAAATGTTTGTCTTCAAACAGGGAAAACCTAAAACACATTTAAGCCTTTGACATCCATTCAGCTTGGGTCGCAGAGAGGGCAAAGTGACAATAGCGCTCCATGTTTGTCATACAGGCTGCCATGCAGGGAATTGCAGGCAGGCTCTGCTCCAGGGTGGGGGGCTTTTGCTGCCTGGCATAGGAGACTTGAGTAGTGCATTTACTCTACCTGTTGAGCATTAAATACGGGGCAAAGGAACCCAATAGTAAACCTACCTGGCTCTAATGCATGTATATTCAGAATGTGCCATAATTGCTGTTATGTTATTTTTCACTTTCAACATGCCCCCCTCAGTGTCAGATCACTGTGTCATCACATTGTAAAAGTCGTATAAATGTTTTAGAACAACAGTGCTCGACTCACAATACCTTGACTGATATAGCAAGAATGGGTGATTCCTGTTGAGAAATATAGCTGTGTTATACATGTTATAGTTGTTATACATGTATTGAAAATGGTCCAGAATCACATTGCAGGCTGACTGGATTTGTACTTGTATTATACATTGTATGATTGTATGTCTTAAGTTTGTAGGTCTGTGTGTATACATTGGTGAAAAGTTATGTATACATATATGATATAAACAGTAATGTAGCTTTTGACTGGAATGTAAGTCATTCTGCAGGCTCAATCTGTCAGCAACCCCGAGTCTTCTTGCAAGTTCTTGGATGTCTTGTTTTGTGCAAAGGGATCCAGTGTGAGATTACATACAACATTAATGACGTTGGCAACATTTCTGTCGCAAAACACTACACTGTTGCAAGGCCCGATGCAGGGAGAGCAGAGGGAGAGCAGCATGGAAAATGATGACTTAACATGTGTAGAAAATCAACACTTAGCAGCTAGCAGGGGAGGTGGGTTACGTGGGATAAACACAGAGGGCAGGATCAGCTATTGGAGGGGGCAGGGGCAGAATGCAGGGCTTAGAGCTGGGCTGGGGTTTGGGCTAGGGCTGTGTGGCTATAGGGAGCAGCTAGAATGACTGTGGATGGGCTAGCGGCGCCACTGACGTGAGGGCTCTATGACATGTTTGGAAAGTCTATAGCATAACGTCGGAACTGGTGCAACGGAGCCCCACAACACAACCCATTGGCCTGGGAATGCTGCCCCTTAATGTATACAAATCGACGCATATACAACCTGGTACTGTTGGTGAAAAAGAGAAAAGCTGCAGCTCAGAGGAGAATAACAAGTCAGAACAATCAGGGACCTGACCACTCATCTACTGTACACAAATGCCTCCTCTCTGCGACTTACTTAGACTTTGCTCTTTCTAAAATGTCCCCACATGGCAGCATGCTCAGCACATTTCTTGATGGGAGTTGGGATCACTGTTCCCTTTTCACTTGCCCTGTATGAATTGTTTATCGGAAGCTCAAACTCTAAGCTAGGAAGCCCCAAGTCCATAGAGCAACTTAATTACCTCTCAATTATTGCTGATGAAATATTTATGGCGTCTGCTGTCTAAATAAAAGCAGGAGGCTGTCAGTTCCACTTTACATTCTGCTGGCCTAGATCCTTCCTCTGCCAGATCCAATTGAGCCTTCCTAATCCCAGCTCTTTCCAAGCAAGACAGGCTAGCAGGCACTGCTCCACTGGGCCTTTTTAAGTGTTTGTTTATAACAAAAACTCTGTGTGATTGATAACACAAGTTATTGCACATAATATCAAGTATGTTGCTGGTTCCTGAAGGATTTAATGTTTCATTGTTTTAACTGTTTCGAGCTTTTCTGAGCTTTTCTGAAAATACATATCACTGGTGAAAATCAATGCAACAGGACTTTAAAACGAATCTTTGGAATGTGATCAATGCATTTGAGGCCATGACTCATTTTGTAATGACAGTTGCATGGTGCAATATGGGACTTGAGACAGGTGTGACTAGATTGGAATAGATTGGAATTGGCAAATACAGACAAGATATGATTGTGAAATTGGAACGATGGAAGTAGATATTGTGTGTAGGCAGTGGAGGGCCATGGCCTGGTCAACCCAGACTCCATGAGTCCCTATTTTTCCGATGACACGAAGTGTCAGAGGGACTCACTGGATCGTCCAAAAATGTTTACTGTTTGGTTACATAACATTTAATTGTTACTGGTTATTTTCCAAATACTTAACTGACTGGTTACATAACTTTTCATAAACAGTAGTTATTGTTTTGGGTGTTATGTCCTAAAACACCTCCTGTAATTAATTACTAATACTTGTTAAGTCACTTTGTTTAGTTTCTCCTATTGTCACATAACAACTTGCAGTTGGGACTGACAACTTAAAATTATAAACAATTACATTGTTATCCAATAATTTAAAAATTCCCACATTTTAAAGAAAACAATTTTGTTCGAAGTTCATTCTGCCATATCATACTCATTTGCATGCTGCTCTTGCTCATTTGCATGGCCAATATCCGGAGACTGCAGTGCAATGCTTGCACTGCCTAACACATAAAGCAGTCTCATGGAGACTGTGGTCAACCATTGATTGGCCTTATCACCGACTGGAGTTGCCTGGAGTGGGTTGGGCGCCACTTCTCCACTTGTCTTATCGGATGTAGTCTGACCTTCTTTCAATACTTCACCTCTCCATTCCTCTATTCCTCTCTATTCCTCTCTCTGCTCTCTCTGCGCCACAGCTTTCTTTGATAATCATTTGCAGGTTTTAAACAACGCATGAAAAGCTGCCTAAACGGCTCAAAACTTGCAACTGTTTCTGATATTCTTGTTAGAGCTCGACATACTGTGGTTTCAAGTTGGCCAACTCAGCTCTGCAGTGGCTCTGTTATGCTTTGCGTTTTAAGTCCCTCTTTCCCAAGTTTGTGGGTCTACTCTAACAAGACATCAACAGAGAAAGCAGGGGCGGACTGGCCTATGTGGCAAAGTGGCAGCTGCCACGGGCCCATCCACTCAGGGGGGCCCATGCAAGATGCCAAAAAATAAAAATTTTCAAGAAAAGAGTCAAATATTACTATCAAGTTTATGATTGTACTGTGTGTTGCAACCACACTAACTGTAAAGGACAGCAGCTTTTCATGAAGGGCCCCCTAATATTAAAAATTAGGCCTATGGTATCTTGCTTCCCTATTTTTAAATATCGCCGATGTTAGCGACCCAGGGGCCCATCGACTAATTTTGCCACGGGGCCCAAAATGCCGCCAGTCCATCCCTGAGAGAAAGACTATGAAAGTAGCCTCGTACCTGCCATGGCCTCATGTAGCTTGTAAATGTTTGTTTCTCAAAAACAGTAATGAAGGATCTGCATGTCTCATATGAATATTTGATATACATTTCTTGCGTATAGGTAATGTATGTTGTCTTTTAGCTGGCCTATATGTTTTTGCAAAGTCCTGCTACCTTGCGGAGGCATTTCTTAGTGCATGGACAGACTGTGATCAAGAATAAAATGAGATGCTTAGAGTGAAGTGAATTGTGCTCTATTCAGCCCCGGTGCAGTGCTGGGCGCCTTGGTGGTGGGCATATGTCTTCACTTGAGTTGGCCCTGTAAACAGAGATTAGGCAGACAAACACTGTGCGACCCCCTGCTCCACATGTACTAGTCTTTAATGACCCCTCAAATAAACACTGACGTGAGAATGAGTCTTATATCGCTTGTGCCATACTTCAATAAAATATATCACCTTGCAGAGGTCCATTGTTTAGAAGTGACATGTTCTTGCTTAAGTGTGACGTCAATCCGCGAGGGATTCCCATGATCACCATGGAGACACAAGAAGCATCATTGTTTACAAGATCCAAGATGGCTGCCGACCTTCCAATGTTGTTATCTTCCACTTAGAACACTGACTGGTGGGGGTCTATTCGAACTGTATTCTGGAATCCTTCATTGCTGAATTATATCCCTAAAACATGTTAAATAAATCTTTAGAGTAAACATTGTGCCTGAGTCCTAGAATATCATGTTTTAGCCTTGCAGTTTGCGAAACAGCAGCTGTTTTCAGTCATAACAGATCAGGTTGCCATAATGTTGGCTTAACGTTCAGCTGATCTTCGACATGCTTGTAAGGCGGGTGATTAATGCACACGACTTATGATAAAATGTCACACAAGCTGTGAATTAAACAAGGCATGCTCTCTTTCCTCCTTTTTTGCTTGGTTATGCTCATGTTGCTGGATCTTGTGATGGTATGCCATGATGCTCAGATGCTGTGAGTAGCTCTGCTGTCAACTGATAAGGTGGGCCTGGCCACCATCCATCGCCAGTTCTTCTATCAAGGCCACTTTCTTTCGCCTGTACTTTCTTCTGCTACTTTCTTCCTCGTGCTAACTTCTATCTAGGTACTTCTGGATATTCCTATGTGCATAGATGTTATGGTTATGGAATTTCTCATCTGGAATTGACATCATAATCAGAATAAACGTCAAACTTCTTTCAACAACCGATCACAACAAGATATCATTGATGATCATGATGTAATCAGTATATGTGTCTGATGTAGGCCTATTTCTAAAACTAATTGTCTTCCTGCAAAATTGTTGTCTTTCGGGGATCCTGGATCGAACATGTTGTTTTGGGTTTGCCCCTAAAATAAATGGTTACTTCCTGGAATTGTTTATTAGTTCCGCAGATGAATTAGTTGTGAGAGTCCTGGTACGTGTCTGATCCAATTAATAATCAATACGGGGCCAGTATGGGGGCTAATGTTGATTGAAATGATAAGTTGAAAAACTTTTGAAAAACTTTGAATTGAATTCAAAGTATCGCCATGCATGCATGACTCATGTGCATGTATTCATTATAATATGCAGAGAAGACTTTTCAAAAGAAATGTTTCTATATGCATGACCATATGGACATGTACGAAGTCATATTCAACTGCATATTTATATGAATTCCACTCCGCGGTAATTAGATTGTTGCTAAATCTAGACTCTTGACCTGAGAGAGGTCAGCTTTCTTATCAAAGCCCTTGCTCTATGCCATGTAGATCTGGGGCAGCAGGGATTATTGTATACATCCAGGCATATAGAGCATACTAAGATTTCTATGGCGCATGTAATAAGCATTGAGGATCTGTTGGACTTGAGATGTACTTCAGATATTGAGATTTGCATTTGTCACATCTCTTTTTCCCTTTGGGTAGGAAACAATCGATGAAAAATGTATTGGTCTGAACCATTTTGGATTTACATGAAAACAAAATGAAAACGTAATTGATCAAACATGGATTGGTTGCAGAGATAGTGTTTGATTCTATGCTATGCACAATCATCCTTCGCCTCATTGCCGTGTCCTCCTCCTGTCCTAATTAGCCTACCAAGTGCATAAATACAGGACGTAAAGCCCCAATCATCCATCCATCCATCTATGCTATGCACACGCTATACTGGAAACCATAAAATGATAATCTGTTCATCTTGCTGGGTTGAGATGGGTCTGCATTGGTTCTATATGATTTGAGGACCAAAAGGAACAAGAGAAGTAGATGCCCACTATTCAGGGCAGTGATGCAAACCAGCCCCTCGGCATAGTCTGGTGCAAGCGCCCCTCTGCCGCCGACCAGGCTGTTGGCCCTTGGATATGTCATAAGTGTTCAGGGATGAAGGCTCACTGCAGCCTGCCTCCTCCTTACTCCCCTCATCCCTGCACTTTCAGCTCAGACAGAAGATGCTAGAACCACTCGAAACTGCCTCCTCTCCACTCGTCAACCGTGCATCATGCCCTCCGCCTGTCTCTGGCCCTCGTGCTCGCTTACCTGGCCCATAACTCATGGGCTGCCCCATGCTCCCTCAGCCTCGTTTACAGCTCAACCGGCATTCCTAAACCACCCTGCTTTGTCTCCGTCTCTAAATGTTTACACTCCACTAAAATGATGGCCGCATAGAGTATTTGTAAATACAGACGAGCGTGCTGGGTTGTTCCCCTCTGCAGCTCACCACAACACACCCCCACTCCTCCTCAGCATTCGCCAATTTCTCTTCTCTCTCTGTCTCTGCCTCACAACAATGTCATAATGCTTTTCTTCTCGCTCCTTGTTATGCTTCTGAAGTTTGGATTTCCACAGTGAATGTCAACTTCGAGCAGACCTCTCCCTTTGAGAAAAGCATACAGCTGCACCGGGTTGCTTTTTTGTCTTTAACTTATGAGAAAGAACCAAGGTTTAGAAAAGTCAGTTCAGCATAAATTTCTCAGCCAGTTATCGCAATCTCGAAGAACATTAATCACGCGGAAGTTTGCGAATTGAACGTGCTGTTGATTTCATTGTGGAATATTTAAGTTTTGAGTTTGATTGTTGGTAGAAGTGTTGTGGTGGCAGCCAGGGCCCTGTGGTCTGGTACCACGTATTTTTCTCTCTGTTGACTTTTTTGTCAGCTTTTTGTGCGCGTTTATGTGAAGAGGCAAAAAGGGGAGCGAGTGAAGGCATTTGAGAGATGCTTTCAAAGAGGAGGGCAGGAGGAGGATATGCTGTATGATGTGGGGCTCTTATCTTTCTGCTGCTTGATCTTGGCCCTGTGATGTATGACAGGTGAGGGTGTCACCCCCTCTGCTGCCTGCTCCTGCCCTCCCCCGAGCATTATCTCAACCCTCTGAAGCGTACCTTTACCCCATTAAGGCCCATTAGAGCCTGCGTCCCAGCAGCGCTATCTGATCGGAGCAGAACTCGGCCCTTTCTTCGGCCTTCTCACCTGAGCCCCTCTGAGCCAGTTCTGAGCCAGTTCTGCTGATTGCAGGAGAGATGGACACGCTGGCTGCACTCGAGGCCTGCACTTGTTGCTTGTCCTCTGTGTAATCGCAAAGAGATCAGCTCTGGGTCGGAATGCGGGTGGCAAAGGAGACCAACACAGCCAACCACGACTCAGGACGACCAGGGCCCTTGACTTGTCATCACCAGACTAATGCACAGCCATTGTTGCTCCTGAGTGCTTTCCTATGTTCATAACTTTATTAATGCGCTCCATTTAGATGTTATCGATCCTGATGGATCGTTTCTATTCGAGATTTGAAGATGTGGCGCCCCTCGGTTTCTTCTCGAATGCAGGGAGGTTTTTATGAGAGGTATAAATCTCCACCAACTCAAGGCTCACAATGGCCTGTCTCACGGTTTCAAGATGGTCCGTTTGATAAGCTTTAATAATCATAAGAACTGAAAGGACTGAAAGCTTTTGGCTCTTAAAACTTAAAAGGTCCAGTCAAAAAGCAACTGGTGGCCCTTGTGAAGTTGTGGGTGCATGGTTGAGGAATGGGGCAAGTTGTGGTCGGCCCAAGTGCCGTACCATGCTGGGTGTCGTTTCCACTCAGGGAGGTTAGCAGATGGACAAGGGCAGGGAGTGGTGCTCAGACGAATGGCTCCAGCAGTCAGTACCAATCTGGCTGCGACCATCAGATGCATGCCAGCCAGCCTAGCCTCAAGGGCAGCCTCAGCAGCAACAAGCATGTGTACAAGACTGGGCCTCCACCCGCCCTTGGAAGAACTGCAGTCTTATGCCTGGCTGTGTCCTTTAAAGTGCACTCTCCCAGCTTGTGAGCTTGCAAGGAGTTGCTTGGAGCTAAGCTGCAGCTCTGGGATTAACTGTTTCCAGCCTAAGCCTCTCTCTGTACATGCTACGAATTACACCCAATAGAGAAATCCATACATCAAGTAGTTTCCCCTGTTGGCCCACATAGACATCACCCTCTACACTTCCCTCAAGAAATATAACCTTTACATCTAGAAACATTCCTGATATCACTTGCTCTAACGAAGACTAGCAACCAGGCCCAGGTCGTGATAACCAACACCAGCCAGATCTGACATGTAATTGATACTCGCAGTAGTATTCACTCCACTGAACCTCAATACTTATGCAACTGTATACCTGAACATGTTGGCTGACAGGATCTATGCAGAACTTGCATACACGTCTTTATCAACAGTAGGCTGTAGAAACAGTATAGTGTATAATTTTTAGTATGTAAACAAAAAATATGTTCAAGAAGATATATTGACCCAATTTCACGTCCTACAAAAGCTGTAAAAAACAAACTGAAACACGGAAATGTACATAACATCTAGAGAATGTGTTTATATACATTCTACAATGTACAGCTGAGGCTTCATGGTAGAGTTGCTGTTGCTCATTTAACCAACTTCAGGTGATACTTGATCTCTTTTGTTTGGACCTCCTATTGTTCTGACCTCTTTACACCTGCCCAGCAGTCCAAAAATGTCCCAAAGAGCATTTGCCACACAATACACCAACAAAAGGTAATACCATAATTGCTGTAATTACTCTAATAGACTCTAATCCTGGCGTCATTGGCATTTATTGCTGTCTGGTGTTCACCTCTAGCTGTTGCTTTTAGTTTCACTCAAGTTCAGGTAACTCAGACTGACTCTTCAGGTAGCATTTGCTTGGCTCATATCTGCATTCCCTGCTCGACCATCTTAATGCAGCAATATCCTGAAGCATGTGAGGCACATATTCCGAGGCCCCAGCACATTCTGCTTTGTTATGAATTAGATGCAGTCATCGATCAAGTTCATAATCATAACACACTCAACCAACATATATATTTGCTCTGCACGTCTCTCTCCTGATCAGGTTTCAAAGGTGACATGTCTATTCATAACTGCTTGTCAGTGTGTCTGTCTCTTGTATACCTGCATTGTGTATACTGTTCGGGCTATTTAAAACACATCAGATGATCCTCTATCTGTGCACACTGTGCTCTGTGCTGTGCATTATCTGGAGGCTTAATTGGTCCGGGCGAAGGTCAGTCTGGGATGGCTCTGTTTATCTGGGGATATTGCGAGTGGTGAGTTGATGGTCCATTCCTGAGTTGTAGAGCCAGGCGATGCCAGCCATTGCTCAATTGAGCCAGAGACTCGTGGCTTATCGGGCCCAAGAAACAGGCAGGCTCGAGTTTCCCTCCCTTCCATTATAATGGCTGGCCGTTGACAAACGCAGGGCAAGTTTTTGCAAGTGAAGCGCGGATCTCTCAGCAAAGACCTCCTCAAGACTTGCCTCTAATCTCGGCCACACACTCTAAAAAATTCCAGACAAAATTGGTTTTTTAGATTCAAAATGGTTTTTTGAAAAACCAAATTTCAATGCAAAAAACCAAAATGGATTTTTTTAAAAATCCATTTTGGTTTTGCATTGAAATTTGGTTTTTCAAAAAACCATTTTGAATCTAAAAAACCAATTTTGTCCCGACATTTTTTAGAGTGCATGTCCCGAATTCCTCGTCTATTAACGTCTCTTTCATCTCCAACCTACCTTTCCTGTTCTCTTTTAACTTATTGCTTAATATTGAGGCTGGCTGGGTCGTTTTGAAGTATGATTCTGCTGTGCTCACAACTAGACATTACTATATTTATTCAGAGTGAAATTATATACATGGGTCGTTGTTCTTGTTGACTCAATTAAATCGTACATGAAGCTAAACACACTCAGAGATGCTGAAACAATAGCCCCGGGTAATGAGATACAGATAGAGTGCATGATGGACCTCAGGACCTGGTCAGAGTAGACTGGGAGGCGGAGGCCCTTGATAGGTCAGTACCAGGAGGTCAGGGAGGCCCCTGAAGGTCATCAGAGGACCATTGCTAGAGCAGAGGTCATCTTGTCACAGCTGTGGTCCCGTGACTCTCCACTGCTTGTCTTCAATGTCCTGTGCTTGTCCTCTGGCTGCTTGTGCATGTTCGTCCTGTGTTGGCCTTGGGTTGGCCCTTTCTGGGCTTTTGGTTACAGAACAAATATACGTGAGGCACATGGTGATGTGTGGTGAGGCGAATGAGCGGCAACATCCAGTAACTTGACCCTCGGGTTATTTTGGCATGCCATCCTAATGCACATCGTAGTCGCGAGCATGTATACTCCTTGTCAGGCCACGACAGACAGGCTCACTGCACGAAGAACGACTCCCATCTCTCACTCTGCGTTGAGGGAATGAGGATACTTACTGTATTTGAATGTAATGTCTGGCATATAATTTTATTTTGCAATGTTGTTTCAATTTACTTTGTTATCGAAGTGGTTCTTCATATGATATTCACAAAAGGCCCAAGAATGTGCATTTAGTTTGATCATAACATGGTATTGACTATGAAGGACTTTTGATAGAGCTCTGGATCATATGAATAATAAGTTTTGGATACAAAGTGCTTCGGAGCAATCGGAGCTCTATAATTATGTTGTACAGGAACTGACACAGTGGCCAGTCTGCCTACACAATGCACTCGTTGCATATTTGCAAGACGTAGCAGTTGGTGTCACAGCCTTTCTTGGGGTCAAAAGATGTCGGTGCTAAATCGATCGGTCGGCGTCTTGGTGTCCGACAAGGATCGAGGATAACTCTTGATCGTGCTTTGGCGATCGTGGATGGAACTGGCTCAGCCTGCGTGGCTGTCTTGATGGGCGACTGGGTGTCGGTGGCAGAGAGCTCAGAGATACTGTGTGTCTGGGGAAGACGAGTGCAGATGTAATGACTGATAGGAGCAACTCGAGGGATCCAAGGAGTCTCTGCAAGTCGGGCCTTGTTCTTGCTGTTCTTGCTTGCCCAGTATTAGCTTCATAGGAGGATTGATCCAGGGCGCCGCTGTGTCACTATGGGTGCACTTGCTTGGTCAACTTTGGAAAAGAGATCCTTTCATCATTTATGGGATAAGATTGTTGTCTGCATGCTGTGTCTGTCTGACTTTGCAATATTGCAATCTATAGCTCTGCATTTTCTGATTGGTAAACATCGAGGGCTAAGGATGTTGGATCTCTGAGAAATGATCATTGCTCCACATCGTGGAGACCAGAGACCAAAGAGACACATAATCTTTGTATACATATAGTCAGGAGACTGCTCTGGTCCTCGGGTCCATCTTAATGCACAGACGCTGTCAGACATCTATCTGGGATCGATAGAGTGCGCCAAGATTGCTGTCCTGCAGGATCAGCCTGGTCCTCCGACAATCAAAAAGTCGTAAGGCTGCTCGGTGTTTATTAGAATCAGCTCAGAATCGACCTCATCCGGAGACTGATAGGCATCGAAGCTGGCCTCTGTGGCGACGCTGGGCTCTGATCGAAACATGCAGGCGCCAAGCCCAGCTCCACTGGCCTGCCTCTCTCTTTGCTCTGTATATCTGTCTGTCCATCTAGGCATTTGTCTGTCTACTCTCATTGGAGTCTCATTCATCTGCTCTCTGTTAATTGTTTTGCCACCATATCTTTTGCTGCATTCAAATGCTGTTAGGTATTATCCACGTGTCATTAGTTTAACATAATTGGATCTCTGTGTAGTTAAATTAGCATTTTGCCATTTTACCATTTCACTATGCCCAGCCACTGGTAGTCTTGGGTCAGAGGTCATCAGAGGCACAATGTCCATCCATCGATCACCCTCAGTCTGGAGCAGCAGGACATCCTTGAGCCCAATTTGAGCTGGTGCCCTATGAATGGGCTTAATGATGTGCAGTGTCATCAACTCAATTTTCTGGCTCTTGAGTGAAACGAGTGTCTACATGCATTATACTTTATTACATTGGTTAGGGCTTGAAACGCCCTAATGAGGCTGGAAATCCATTGGATATTGCGAATGAGACGGGCCTGTCGCCAGATAATCGTCTGCATCGCTACACAACTATTTGTTGTATGTTTTTGTGGCTGATTGATGTGGAGGGGCGGTCTGACTGTTTTCATATGGTCATTAGTTAAGTACATAGACATACCAGCAGGGGGGGGGGCGTTGTGGAGGGTGAGGGGGGGAAGTAGCCAGTTAGGCGTCTCCTCATCGATCGCTCGGCGTGACGGGGGCGGCCTGGTGTCGGCCAACTGAGCCCTGGGGACCAAAAGTATAATGTCCCGTCAGCTACTTCCAATCGGACAGCCAATGACTGCTATTTGGTCTCTCTGCCATGACATGTATTTACTTATGAAAATTGTAATTGTGGGGTTCTCAATGGCAGGCATTGCTGGATGTCATGGGTCTGTCAGAGGGGCGCCCTGTCCTTCACTGTCCTCCTGCATGCCCCCATGCAAGGTCCCCCTCCCTTATATGTATATGGCCTATTTGCCCTCGTCGAATTACAGCGCCACCCTGCGGGCCCTCCTGGTTGATCAAGTAAACAAACCGCCAAAAGTACTTCCACGAAGTCACCAGCTTCCATTGACTGGCTGACTCCGACTCCGGCCATGCACGAATATGCCAGAACATCTAACATCGATTCTTGTGGTAGCAATTTTCCACAATGGATCTCTTTAGTCAACCGGCCGACTCAGTGGGTGGAATAATTCGTTTTGTCATGACATTTGATTTCACTCTGGGGTCGAGACTAGACAGAGACACTGACATATTGCATTGGGTAGGAGCCATGTCATTATGTCGTTTCAGTAACAAATAGTCGTATATCTATTTAGTAAAACTGAAACAATAGTTACATGTACATACCATGCATGCATGAATCCAGCATGGTGGTGGCAAAGGGTGTATGGCCGTTCGAAGTGATCCTCTTTCTGTTTTAGAGGCTTTCGTGTACATTCTCAATGGTGACTTAATCAGGCGGTGACATGTGGGGGCAGGGATCGTGGGCCGGTGGGCCACGCTGAGGCAGATTTCATGGCACATTGGCCTCCGACCAGGTATGACCAAGCGATGGATGGATGACTTGCGGAGGCAGCTCACTTTCACTCGGCACCTTTCGCCACTGACTCTCTTCAGCAGAGCAGCTCCCAGCTCTATTATATCAGTTTTTCATGCGAAAGTAGATGTGAGTATCTGGTGTGTGCAGTGAAGGAGCAGGAGTTATTAGATGCGATTACACCGAGCAGACTGAGCAGGCCGAGCAGGGGCACATGCAATGTGCTGCGAGGTTTCAGTTGAAGTGAACCTCCGATTGATGTGCCCTCCTCAGCATGAGGTCTCGTGCACCCTCCGATGATTATACGCTCGATTTGGGCTAAAAACACCAGTTCTCAGCCGTGTTATTGCAGATTAGGAGATCATTGGCCAATGGGGGAAAGAGGAACTGTGCTTGATGACCCAGTACATGTTGTAGTTACTCCAGCTACTTACTCCACAGTACTCCAGTCACTCCGAAAGTTACTCCTTCCTACAACCAACTCCTGGGGCGGCTGGGGCTGTGGCCTATGCAGTCCGGTGGGCGGTCGTCCTGGCCCTTCGTAATTGGCGGCAAACTTAGCAGGGGGGAGACCCCTCCACCGGCAGCCTGGCCCCTGCTAGCTCCTGCAGTATATCTGTCATAATTTATTAATTTCAGTAGGGTGAGAAGGAGAGGGCAGGGGGACTCCCTGGGGCCAAGGGAGTCGGCTTCCTCGTTTCTCGGCTGGGGGCCCCCAAGACTCGTGCTCCCCCTCCCCCGAGAGGAGCCCAACACCCGATGATCACTCTTTCATATTCGAATGTTTGCTGTAGGCTGTAGGTTGTGCTGTCTGGATAGAGAGGGGCCAGAAGAGCTGAGTATAATCTGAATATAATCTGATCAAGTCAAAGGAAGTAGCATGTGTGTCGACTCATAATTCAGAATCTCTTCTTCTTTACATAGCCTGTGTTAATACAATCTGTAGGAGAAGATAAGAATATATAGACTAGAAATGTATCTCTACTTACACAAATATATATTATACAGCGGCTATTAGCAGGTCCATTATTATGCAGAATTCAATGGTTAGGTCTACTTGTAATGTATACATATAATACTGATAATTCTGAGTGAGCCTATAACTAAATTCTGATGGTCCTATATCTTGGAACTTGGAAAAAGGTAAATATTGTAAAACTTTCTTTGCAATTGGCTGCTGTATACCGGTTAGTTCACGAAGGTGCAACTATCAATATTTAGACCTAAGAATATCCAGTAGTTTAGACGACGCATGTGAGGGCCTGCAGAATGGAAATGAAGTGCAACTTCTGAAATATTACAAGGAAATGGGTAGTGTAGCCAAGGGCAACAGGTGAGGTAGCAGTGCTCACTGGAAACAAGAGATGCTTGGTTGTCATGGTCGTTGCTAATGACGCTGATAAGTGCCCTAGGCCAAAGGCTGTCACAGATGTGTTGCCCAAAAAAGACAGCAGATGCAATGTTGAGAAAAAGTGGAAAACAGGGCCTCGAAGACTGTCTTGGAACCACAAGGCCAATTCCCTTGTCAATTGTAATCAATAAATTTAAGGTACCCAGCTAGAAGGATTGATTATCAGAAACTTTCTACATTGTGTACCTGGAGATATCATTATGCAGATCCACCAATGTTTTCCTGAGTGATTGGCTACGTAATGAAGTTGAATGCATCTGTACTAGGCCTACCTTAAACCTTTGCTGCAACTTCCTTTTCGATGCATGACAGATATCTTTAACAGTGCCAGTGTTTTTGCTTGGCACCGACCATCACCAAAACCAACAGAGTGACGGCCCGTGGCGACCTGCTCGGAAGATCCCCTCTCAGTTGTTCGAACGACGAGTGCGGTGCCTCGGGCTTCGTGGCCACTCAAGCAGCCAAATCGCCCCCAAAATGTGGCCTCTCATTACTTTTACCCACACTAGGCCCACTGCTATATTGTAGAATCGTTGAACTTGGTTCTCTGACTCAGCTGGTCTTGTTCATCTCGTGCCTGACCAAGAAGTGAATTGTGTGTCTGTTTCGTACTGTTTTATAGCATGTATGTGTTTTCATTTCTCAAAATCTTAATACAATATAGACTACTAGATCCTCTGGTAACAGATACTGGTCACTTCAATCTGTCCCTGTGAAAAAAAAAATCCATGTTCTGTCTTTTTCCACAATTGTTTCACTTCCGCCAATACTCCATTTAATTCTCGTAATTGTTACACTACATGAGTGCATTAAAAGTTTTGTGACAAGAAAAAATGCAGGAAAAAGATAGCTGACGATATATACAGTACGCTACGTATTTATAACACTGATTCGAGAAAGTAATGATTGAAAGCTCAATGTCGCCTGAAGGCCAAAATATGCAAGGGTATTATATAACTGTGAAATATAATGTGTGCCACTGGTTGGTAATATATGCCTCACCTTAGCCGAGCGATGTATGTCTATACGTTTTCTATAGATTATAGATACAAGAGCAAGAGGACTTGGTTTGGAGCATCGAGCATGCAGTCCACAGAGTCAACAAACTCGTTTGTTTGCTGATAAAGAGTAAATTGCCAGAGGCGCTGATAGTTGTGTATAAGTCCAACACAGGACCCAGAAAATGAGCAAGAAATGAGCATTTAGAGTGTAGGGCAATGAATGTTATCAAGATGGCTGCTGGCTCCAGGCCTTAGCTTTATCTCTAATATCGTAGGTGTGCAGCTTTTGCCAGACAGTTTATAGAGGCAGTGGGCATTTATCGTTGTTCTGTGAAGCCTTCATGAGTGAGCCTCAGCCTCGCTGATTTTTATCAGTCAACCAAAGGCCGGTCGGCGACAATACTTTGTCAAAGGCCTCCCATTCACATGAGTCTACTCTAGACTGAATCAAATACCTTGGGCCGATCTACATTGTTTGCCGGAGCTGATATAAACGGCGCAGACAGGACGGCGTCACCAAGCGCTTATCTCTCAGATCTGTGTCGCATGAAATACCAGCCCAGTCTAGCTGTCATAAGGGCTGGCGGGTTGTTGGCCAATACCTGGTTATGTGCATTGTGAATCATGCTCACCAGGCAGCGATAGCTCACCAGGCAGCGATAGCTCACCTGAACCAATGAGCCAGACAAATGCTGACCTGTTCAAGGACTCAATTGGCCTCGCTCCAATGTCCTTGGGCGCCCTTCAATCCCCTTTCGGAGCTCTGTTTTGATAACTCCATATAAGCCGAGTTAGGTTTCAGTCATTATGGACAGTTTCCAATTGAACCCCCTAATACCACGGCATATCAAAACCATTGATGAAAACGCGGTGCTGCCAAAAAGCAGTCAAACCAATTAGTAGGAAGAGAGAGCCCAGGTGCATCCTCATCCCGTCATCATGCTCTGTGCAATTCATTCATCTCAATGACTTCCTGAAGGTCATGGCAGTATTTAGTTTGTGTTGCCTGGTGCCTGGAAGAGATGGATGAGGGCAAAATCGAGCAGGCTACGAGCAGGCTACACTTAATAATAATTAGAGGTGTTTTTTAAATGAAGGTCCGCGCTCTCTGAAACTGCTGAGCAAAATTGGACTTGATTGTGGCATAACTGAAAGTAATAGAATGTATAAAGTCTTGAGTTTTTATTGAATTTCACCTGGCTGACTATTGACTAATCTTCACAATCGTATAACTGATAGTCCCAAAAAAGTCCAATCCGATTGCCTACTTGACTGACATTTCGCTAGCTATAGTCTAAGAAAAGTGACTTAAGTGTACAGAACATTTGTACATGAATACGTGTATAGACCTATATATATAATATAGTGTAAACTGAAGAGAGTCAAAGACAGTCTCACAATGTTCTTTTTTCTACATAAGGTATGATGGACAGCCAGGCACTGTTTTGGTCATGTTCAGTGTGCAGTTTTCGAAAATTAGGAAATGTCTTGCGCTGAAAATTGAGTCTTTTGTGAGTCATCGCAAATTGCTAATTGTTAATTTCCTCTAATTGCAGGTGAAATCAGATGCTACTGCAACAACGCCAGCTGCGTGGCCACAGGTTACATGTGCAAGTCGGAAGGAGGAAGGTGTTTCTCTCAGTTCACTTATCAGGCAGGTGACAATGCCAGGTCAGCTCATGGCTGTGTGGAGTCCTTACCCCTGGCGGACAGGAAAGTTTGCGAAGGACAGGCGGAAGTCATCAAGGCTCGCAGCGACCCCCAGCGGTGGCCAATTCTCATGTGCTGCAGAGACGACATGTGCAATTATCAAAACAATCCAGTAGACATCAGTTTATACATCAATACAAAATCAAATGGAAGTAATGGGGGTAAGTGTCCATGCATTCATTGGGTAAATTAAAATCTAAATATTTAAAATGTCCATCTCCTAGTGCAGAACTTAAAGAATAGACCAACATGAGGGGAGGGATATGGGAAATATCGTCGAGCTTTATACTGAACATTGGGTCATTCCGTGTCAAATGGACCAATGGTCCCATGGATGGGTCTTCAAAAAAATTTCAAAATTTTTTATTTAGTGGGTCTACCAATATAACGGAGATTAGCAAAACGATTCAAGCCAATTCTGAATAGTTTTCAAGTTACTGCCATATAAAGATGAGGTAGTTAGTATTAAAATTTGCCCTCGCGACTGCTTTTTTCCAGATCTACCTGTCTTGCAAATGCTCCTACTCATCCAATTTTCTGTGTATCATCATGGAACTTGGTAATCTAATTAACAAGAATATTTTCAACATATCTTCATCTTTTTTGAAATATCAGATCATCATGCAAGGCCCACGGCCTGTCCAAACTTTAAGAAAAACTGGGTTCGCGCAGCTTTTTAGCAATTTTTATCTCCATTACTACTTGACATACACATCCAAAATTGAGTAAATAGACTCTCAATCAGTAGGACTAACCTCCAAAAAATAATCGAGCTTGTCACTTAAATGAATCAAAAGTTACGGTTGGCTAAACATAGCACGTCATGCAATATACCAGCATGTTCAAGCTGCCGGATGAGGATGTGGTCCAGGTGGTACGAACCTGCAAAATTTTTTTATTGACACCTTATCATGTCAACTGTCTGTGATACAAAGATGGTTAATGTACCCCTTCTCAAAATATTTAATTTAAGGCCATTTGTATATGAAGATTTTACCTTCGAAATATGGCACTAATCTGCATGCAGCTTTTTGGCAATTTTTATCTACCTAACTACTCAGCATAAATAATCCAAAATGTGGTAGACATACTCCCAAAAGAAGGACTAGTACTAGAAAAAAATACAAGCCTGTCACTGTAACGGATCAGAAGTTACAGAAGGTTAAACATGGCAGGTCATGCAATATAGCAATATGCTCAGGCCACTAAAGGAGCATGCCAGAACAGGTGGTAAAAATCTGCAAATTTTTTTAAAATGCCTCAAAGATGTTGTAAACTGCATCTGTGCAAAGAAGATTTATGTACCCCATCTCAAAATATTTTAGCATTAATTTTGACAATTTTTCTAGCAAAATGGTACGAGTCTCGCGCAGCTTTTTGGCAATTTTTATCTCAGTAAACACTTAGCATAGAAATTAAAAAAAAGTGAGAATCAAACTCTAAGTAAGCAGGACTGCCTCCAGAAAAAAATCAGCCTTGTCACAATATTGGATCAGAAGTTACAGAAGGCTAAACATGGCACATCATGCCTCGGCCTGCTGCAATATTGCATGGCATGGCATGTTGAGCCTCCTGTTTCATTTGATTCACTACAGTGACAAGCTTTTTTTTCTGAGATAGTCCTACTCACAGAGAGTGTGTTAAACCAAATTTTGGATTTGTATACTAAGTAGTTATTGAGATAAAAATTGCCAAATAGCTGCATGGAGACTGTTACCATTTTGCTAGAAAAATTGTCAAAATTAATGGTAACATATTTTGAGAAGGGGTACATAAATCTTCTTTGCACAGATGCAGTTCACATCATATTTGAGGCATTTTAAAAAAATTGCAGGTTTTTACCACCTGTTCTGGCATGCTCCTTTAGTGGCCTGAGCATATTGCTATATTGCATGACCTGCCATGTTTAACCTCCCGTAAATTCTGATACGTTACAGTGACAGGCTTGTATTTTTTTCTAGTACTAGTCCTTCTTACTGAGAGTATGTCTACCACATTTTGGATTATGTATGTTGAGTAGTTAGGGAGATAAAAATTGCCAAAAAGTTGCATGCAGATTAGTGCCATATTTCGATGGTAAAATCTTCATATACAAATGGTCTTAAATAAAATATTTTGAGAAAGGGTACATTAACCATCTTTGTATCACAGACAGTTGACATGATAAGGTGTCAATAAAAAAATTTTGCAGGTTCGTACCACCTGGACCACATCCTCATCCGGCAGCTTGAACATGCTGGTATATTGCATGATGTGCTATGTTTAGCCAACCGTAACTTATGATTCATTAAAGTGACAAGCTCGATTATTTTTTGGAGGTTAGTCCTACTGATAGAGAGTCTATTTACTCAATTTTGGATATGTATGTCACATAGTAATGGAGATAAAAATTGCTAAAAAGCTGCGCGAACGCAGTTTTTCTTAAAGTTTGGACAGGCCGTGGGCCTTGCATGATGATCTGATATTTCAAAAAAAAATGAAGATATGTTTGAAATATTCTTGTTAATTAGATTACCAAGTTCCATGATGATACACTGAAAATTGGATGAGTAGGAGCATTTGCAAGACAGGTAGATCTGGAAAAAAGCAGTCGCGAGGGCAAATTTTAATACTAACTACCTCATCTTTATATGGCAGTAACTTGAAAACTATTCAGAATTGGCTTGAATCGTTTTGCATATCTCCGTTATATAGTTAGACACACTAAACAAAAAAATTTGAAATTTTTTTGAAGACCCACCCATGGAAAGTTACCGAATTTTGGTCCATTTGACATGGAATGACCCCATTGCATAAGATGGTGGAATTTCGATTGCTTAGTGGACATTTCTGGTTCTCGGTGGTTCTTGGTCATTCTGATATTGTCGTTGCACTGCAATCAGTATTCTATCCACACTGGCTAAACCTAGTCAGCCAACGGGATTTTTGTGTCAACATTACCCTGCCAGCTGAACCATGTCTTGGAGCATATTACAACCCTCCTTTGTGCATCAAGGATTGTCTGCTCACCAAGAGCAATGTTTTGGAAATTCACTGTGAAATGGCCTCTTTTTTCCTGCTGCTTTATGGCCCTCTTGTCTTGTGATCCTTGCTCTGTGACCAGTGTGTGTGGTAATTTATTGTTTCGCAGGAATACCTGGTTCTTGACTATATAAATTCTGTCAATTTAACATCTAGCTGCACAATATTGTACACGAACAGCTTAGTTTGTATACTCAATTAATTTAGATTCACCAAACAACGTTATGTGGCCTTACAGGAGCTGCATCTGCATTTTAGCTTGTCAAGCTGATCACGATGATATATTATGGTCTGAGGTTACCTTCTTTAGATTGAGGAATAAATGTATTGACTCAATAACTGATGAACATGTATGAGGAGTTAGACTGCATGATATTTAGGCATGTACAGTAACATTGTATTTTTTTTACATACATATATAGGCCTATATTATGATTCAGCATATTAAGACCTATTTGTAACTGAAATCTGACCGACAAGCTGGCTTGGTGACATGTGTGGTCCCCCCAATTCTCAAGCATGTGCGTGACCGACGCTGTCCTTTCGTGCATTCTCGTTGCAAGTCTCGACGTCTGTGACGTGGCTTGAGGAGGTCACGTGACGGTACAGCTGCCCTGTTGTCCTGCGGAAGAGGGCATTGTTTGTCAGGAAACGAACGTTACTAAATATAGACTGTGAAAGATGCCCCAAGGGCCTTTAGTTCTATGTCTCTGTACTGTCTGCAGCCTCTGCTTCAATCTGTGATGCAACTTGAGTTTTTTTCTTCACCAGATTCTGCTTGCATGCATGCAAACTGTGGAGTTGCACTTGACTTGGTGTCTTCTATGTAACTACTCTGCATGTGTATATTGCCATACCTATATTCATTGTTTGTTAATGTTGTTGTGGTGTCCTGTTGTTGTGGTCTCCTCTTTGTTTAGATTTGCTGTATAGGCCCAGATAGTGTCCTTCTCATCATGATGGCTTCCCTTGGGCTTTTTTTTTTCAACCTGCATAATTAGTCATGATTTATGAGGCTTCGATGGATGCACACATTTGTGTGTGAAGTTTTATCAATTTTTATAATGAGTTGACATTGGCCATCATTCTGCATGCGTGTCAGTGCGAGGCAATTTCCCTTGTTATTTTTGGTGATGCAACAATCGCAGACAGCCTCCTGGCAGATTGCGGCAAGTGATAGTTGATCCTGTCAGGTCATTGATGGATTTGTGGTTAATCATGCAGCGATGCAGCCCTGCCACCCTTGCCCAGCCCTGGCCCAGCCCAGGCCCTCGAGCGTCATCTCTGGTTGCCAGGGCGACAGATGTTGCTGCTGAGACAGGACCTCTAATCGGTCAGGTGTGTTGCGCAATGAAATTGGAGGTCGTGGCGCATTGTGTCATCAGATTTGAGACTCGACGACAAGGGCTAATGAAGCTTCTTCATCTGTCGCGGAAGTTGATTCCACAAATCCAGCTTGCCAAGCCATTGTAGTGGGCGAGGTTTCGGGAACATCACCAAACCAAAGGCAAAATACAAGACAACAATAGTTGTCTGTGGCACCTCTTTGGAAGCACATAGGCCTATATACACCAAATCCAGGCTAACAACAAGAGGACTGATAATTAGAGGATTCGGAATGTGCATGTAGAGCTAAGTGAAAAGCTGGGGGCTTCACAGGGGGAGAACAATGCAGTCGAATGCAGGTTGAAAGGTGAGCCGGCCAGGAGGTGTTGGGGGTCTCACGGCCTGGGCATGCTACAAAGCGGATTAGCGTCATCAGTCTGGCTAATGCTGCCTACTCACACATGAACATGCCCGCCATTGCCCGCACCGGAACTGCCTGTTCCTCGGCCCCAATATTATGTGTATATGCAGAGGAGACATGGCTGCATAATATGTCTGCATATCATCGCTGCTAATCCCTGCAAAAGGCGCACTCGAAGCCCAGGAATGTGCAGCAGTCGGGTACAAGGGTCTGAGCCGCGACAGATCAGCCCCCGGCCTGTAAACTAGTGAGGTAGCCGGCGGGCAGAAAGGGGAGAAGGATTCTGTGTTGGGCAAACAATCACCTCGGCAGGACTGTGGGGCCCGGAGGAGAAGGGGGCCCGCGGAGGAGGGGAGGTGGCCCAAGGGCTCCTAGACGCCCAGCAGCCCACTAGATATGCACAAGGCACATTGCTAACGTAGCACAGAACATGCTATCCAAGGAGAGAACTCGAAGGATGCAGGGAGATGGATAGTGGGGCAGTGGCAGAGACACTCGGGCTCTAGCTCTATCTGCATGACTCCCAACAACCAAAGACCGACTCCAACTGTGTACTGCAGGGGCCTGCATGAGCCTGCAGGAGGGATGCAGGGTGAACTCGGGTGAACAGCAGACTCCTTGGCCGGATTGGCTTACCTTGGGTCTGCCCAGTGCACCCTCCCTGTGCCCTGCCAACCCTGCACAGTTTATGCAGCCCACCTAATGTGTTTTTCTGCCTTCCTTTCCCCACTCCCTGGCTTATACTGCATAATCTAGAATGTCTAGAATAACACAGTCCCAGGCAGTTTCTTGCCTTGCTCGCGCGACATATTGCTACTGATTGCAACCTAAACATTTTGAATAAACACATTGGCAAGTGGTGGCATTTCCAGGCCTTTCTTATGGCCATACAGGTAAATTCTAAATATTTAGCTTGGATTAGAGGTTTTTGTGATAAACTGACTGGATTGAGTGTTCTGCACACATGTCTTGGAAGGGCAGGCCCATCTCTTGCCTGCTCTGTTGTTTTGTGTTGATCTTGTGCAGTTGGTGCAGCATGAGGTGCAGTTCTGGCTGCAGGGTGGAAGTTTACTGCAGGAAGGAAGGTGGATTTGGCAGGTGCTCTGATGGGGGAGTTATAGGAAGTCAGGTAAAGAGAGAGCCAGCAGTGATGGGCCTTGGTTTCGGACTTTTCCACCCTGCCAAGACAACCTGCATGGGAGGATGGACTTTTCTTGCCTGTCGAAATCATCCATGATATGAAGGGCATCCATCCTGCAGCACTTTGTATATTTAAGCTACTTTAAATATCCCCATGTCACCCTTGAGTCTTGTGAGCGACTGTTCTGGCAATGACACGGCTGACCTGGCCTCTTTTGCTTGTGACATTCTGATCTAGCGCATCACTCCTCCCCTCTCCGCTGGGGGCGCCATAACTCTTCCTTGTCAGTTGAACCCCACTGCTGACGTCCGGTTTCTGCGCTACCTGGCGGTTACCGAGATCCAGCAAAGATCAAGCAGCATGTCACAAGACTGGGTCATTTGTCTATGCCAGGTGCGTGAAAAGCAAAAAGAAAGATTAAACATACAGTTTATAATCTATTCTCTTCTGCATTGGGGTAGGGTGCACCAGGGGTAACCGATATGGAGCTCGGATTTGTTGTGCTTTGCACGTATTAATCTGGTCATGATTCGGAGATTAGTTGAGCAAGAGATGGGATCGATGTTGTTTGTGGAACGAGGCCGAAGAGCTGGAGACACGAGTGGATGATGTATTCATGAGGGCAAACAGAGGCAGCTGAGGGCCCAGCCATCCTGGCGCCTCCTGTTCTCCCGAGGACACTGGCCACTGCTAACATCCACTGGTCGCTATACTGACCTACACTGGTCACTGCAACATTCACGGGCGGCTAGTGGCCACTGCCGAGTGCCGACATCCACTGGTCGAGGGGCCCTTGGCTGTTTGGTCAGTTTGGGCATGGCCAAATAGTTGAGTATTATCTTCCATGGTCTGAGCCTGCAGTGTTATATTAGCCATTCCTCCACATTCTCGGGTCACCATAAACTCCCCCAGAAAGCAAGTTCGGTTAATTCTCAAGCCCCTTCGCTGCTAATTTGTGTCAACTGTTATATAGTACTTTATTATATGTCACAGACCGTCTGCCCCGGGGTGTGGGGTGCGGCATGACTTCAAATAGAGATTATTCCATTTCGAATCCATTGTTGATATCACAATGGCTCCATTCCAAAAATAAACGCTGACCTAACTGTCACACAGCATCGCACGCAATACGCATGGGTCATACGCATAATCATCCACTTAAAGGGAGGAAAACAATATCATTGGCCTTCCCATTGAGACCAGCTCTGTATCACCTGGTGCGGCCCAGATCATGGGCTTGCATGATGAAGATGGCTTCTAATGTAGCGATTTGATTTTCCACAAAGCTTTGCCCTGCCCTTGGCACAGGTAGGCAGCTGTAGGCAGTGGTAGACTAGTGGGCTGCGTGTTGGACTCAGTGGGTGACTCAGTCTGTCTGTCTGCCTGTATGTCTGGCGTCGCCTGTCTGTCTGCCCATGGCCTGCCCATGCACCGTGCCTGCCATTTGGTCCTCTGCCAGTTCTGCGACCACCCTTTCTTTCCCTTCCGTTAGGTCAGAGCAGAGGTCATCCTCGCATGCAATGATCGTCGTGAGATCTGAGCTATTACCCGCTCTATTAGTGCCCCTGCCCTTTGCTGTTCTTCTTTCATGTTCCACCCACCGATTGTTTAGTGGTTAGATACCTCATCCTCTTCCCCATCCCTGCTTCTCGAATGGCTCGTTATAAATGCAAGAGGCACAGGCAGTGCAGATAACTAACTATACCAACTCATGAGTTAGTTTCTTCTGCATCTTGTTGAAAGCACTGAGTTCAGATTGTTGCAGAAGTGGAAAAAGTTATCTGTTGACATGACTGGTGGGAATCCGGGCATACCCATGACCAATTATGTAATAGGAGGGGGTAGCTTGGTTGGGCTGTGCATGCACACATCTGGGGGCTGCTGCTGCTGCAGACCGACCAAGACGTACACTCTAAAAAATGTCAGGACAAAATTGGTTTTTTAGATTCAAAATGGTTTTTTGAAAAACCAAATTTCAATGCAAAACCAAAATGGATTTTTAAAAAAATCCATTTTGGTTTTTTGCATTGAAATTTGGTTTTTCAAAAAACCATTTTGAATCTAAAAAACCAATTTTGTCTGGAATTTTTTAGAGTGTACACCTTGCCCCTGACCCCTGGCCCAGCTAACTACCCGCAGTATCTGGCTCTTATTATCCAATTTCTCGTACCGTCTAAGCCAGGATTTTATCTGCATTCTTGGGCTTCAAACTCTGCCATGATGGATCTATGGATTAGAGAGGGATGATCACCGGCTACAGCCACAGGGGCGTTGCGCTCTCTCCTGGGCAAATTCCAAGTAAACAAACTCGAAGAAATGTGCAATCTATTTCTGCTATTCTCTGTCTGTTAGTATGAAGTATTCTTGTTGTCTGGGGGCCTTATCTGCGCTTTGTTTATATATTGCTTAGGACATTGTCTGCACAGGCACACGTCATCCCCTTCCTGAGACCACTGGCTCAAGGACAATTGCACAACTTCTTATCAATTGGGGACTTCCCCTCTGACTTGGAACCATCTTTTCATACATTTATATATATAAAATTCTAATCAGTGTAGTGATAGTAGTGATTGCCTTGCATACATTCAGTTCTTTTTATAGCACTTTCGAGAGGTTGCTTATCTGATTAAATTAGTGTGGGAGGAAATACAGTGACACATGATTTTATGTATGCCATTTACATTCCAAAAATCTGTGCATGAACAAGCAATTTTAGTATCGCATTGATCATATCTGCGCACTGTGCGCAGTTGGAAAGACGGTCTGTTTCAAAAAGACAAAAATATAGTCTTCAATGTGCAAAAGTCTGAGAGATGTCCTACATAATTTAGCTAATCCTGCTTGATGTCCTGATGTAATTGGACACCATTCCCTTTGGTGTGCAAAACTCAGTTGGATGTCCTGATGTAATTGGACAATAACAGTTCCCTTTGGTGTGCAAAACTCAGTTGGATGTCCTAATGTAATTGGACAAAAACAATTCCCTTTGTATGCACAATTCAGTTGGATGTCCTGATGTTATTTGACAATAAGTTCCCTTTGGTGTGCAAAGCTCAGTTGGATGTCCTGATGTATTGGACAATAACAGTTCCCTTTGGTGTGCAAAACTCAGTTGGATGTCCTGATGTAATTGGACAATAACAGTTCCCTTTGGTGTGCAAAACTAAGTTGGATGTCCTGATGTAATTGGACAATAACAGTTCCCTTTGGTGTGCAAAAGTCAGTTGGATGTCCTAATGTAATTGGACAATAACAATTCCCTTTGGTGTGCAAAACTCAGTTGGATGTCCTAATGTAATTGGACAATAATAATTCCCTTTGGTGTGCAAAACTCAGTTGGATGTCCTAATGTAATTGGACAATAACAATTCCCTTTGTATGCACAATTCAGTTGGATGTCCTGATGTTATTTGACAATAAGTTCCCTTTGGTGTGCAAAGCTCAGTTGGATGTCCTGATGTATTGGACAATAACAGTTCCCTTTGGTGTGCAAAACTCAGTTGGATGTCCTGATGTAATTGGACAATAACAATTCCCTTTGGTGTGCAAAACTCAGTTGGATGTCCTGATGTAATTGGACAATAACAGTTCCCTTTGGTGTGCAAAACTCTGTTGGATGTCCTAATGTAATTGGACAATAACAATTCCCTTTGGTGTGCAAAACTCAGTTGGATGTCCTGATGTAATTGGACAATAACAATTCTTTGGTATGCACAATTCAGTTGGATGTCCTGATGTTGATTTGACAGTAACAATTTCTTTGGTGTGCAACACTCAGATGGATGTTGTGATGTAATTGGACAATAATAGTTCCCTTTGGTGTGCACAATTGAGTGTGATGTTTTCTTTGCTAATCTCAATAGGAACTCTTTTAATTTGCATGGTTTAATTTGCATGGTTAAGTCATGTGTCTGGTCGCAATAACACTAACATTCCTTCAATGTGTTAAGGTGAAACTAAGCAAGAAAAGGGAATGGTGGACATGTCTTGCAACCAGATCCATCGTTTCTTTCACTCGCGATTGGTAGTGATGGCCCTAAGTGAAAATTCCTCCGTCATGGGAAACAGGAGAGTTGTTAGGAGTGCATTGTAAACCTTAAAGATTATCTTGTTCTTTACTTTCATGCAGATTTTTGTATTTTTTGTGGTGGCCACATCACTGAGACAATGTTTTACTCTTTAACATCAGTTATAAAGTTTCCCACATGTATGCAAATGGTGGATGTTTTCTTATTGGTAATCATAATGTTGGCTATTATTTATGAATAGAATGGAATCGGATATGTGGAAGCAGCATGACACAGTGTTTTGACTCTTTCCACAAGTGAGTTCTTTAAGGCATCTTCCCATTTTCCACAAAAGAGCATTTCCAACAAAAGAGCATTTCCAAGAGGGGGCTGGATTAAGGTCCCAAGTTGCTTTTCTAAAGGTTGTGACAATTATCTGCATGTATGGGGGCCATCACCATCCGAAATCAGCATCTGTAGCAGTAACATAGGCACCTAAATCTAGGCAGCAGCAGTGCAGCACCGGTCCAGCATTGTTGGCTCCAGCATCAGTGGCTGTAGCATCAGTGGCTGTAGCATCAGATCAGTTGTCCCAGAATCATTTGTCCCATGCAGCATCAATGCCAGCCTCAGCCAGCCTTCTGGAGCCTTGTGTTTGTCCAGGCTCTTGGTGGCGCCAGGCAGGACGCCTCACAGACTGCTTCTGAGCTGCATGGGCATTGCTGGATGGCAGTTGTTTGCTGCCTGCTCTGTTTGCTGTTGCTTTCAGTCCAATGTTGTGTGCTCCGATGGAAGACAAACACAGTAGAAATGCAACTCCTTGTCGCCAACCCTAGCAGTTGCTGTTGCTGCACTACACTGGCAGGCCTTTCTTCTGATTTTGGCTCTTTTAAAAAGTCTACCAAGCGGACTCTGTTCTATCTCTATGTTCGAAAGCTTTTCTACCTGTTCCCAAGTATTCAGATTGTCTCATTGACCACAGGCCCAAGCCTTGTAGTGTAGTCTGACATGTCATCACTTGTCTCTAGTACATATTTAAAGGTACCATGCTCTGAATGAGCCTGCTGACTTCATCTGGGCTAAGTCTTACAAATGTGACCTTTGCAAGAACTTCTCTGGATGGCTGAGTCCAAACTGACTCTACACTGTACAAGTACAGTATGAGGCTTGGGTCTGTACATTGACACAGTTACAGTATGTGATATCTCAATGTGCCTCCATATATAATATGTATATAAGTATTATCAATATTCGCTACTCCATGTGGCTCTAAACAGTAAGTAAGTAACAGCGAAACATTTTCTGACTTTACTGCACATATTTATTTTTTACATAGGCCTATTATATCTGCATGAAAACCTTTAAAATTTCTGGAAATATGTGCATAAACCTAATGCTCCTCAAAATTAAAGACTGTGAAATGTTGTAGCCAATAGGTAGGCCTAGGTTGCCTCTTTATTTTTGATTGTTCTTCAGCAACACTGGCTCTCCACTTGCTGACATAGCAGGGATTGGACGCACATGTATACTGTGTGGCTTTGTGGTGTTTTGCAAGTGTTTTCAGAGCAGGGAATCGAGGGGTTTGTTTGCACTCACAACATCCTAATGATTCTTTATTTTGTTTCAGGAGGGGGCTCTAAAACAACTCTGCAGCCCAAGGAAAGGCCTTACCCAGAGACGGAGTACCGCCTCATCCACAAGAGTTACCAACAGAGAGAACTTTGGTTCAAAGCCGCTGTGATAGCCGTGCCCATCTCGGGTGGGTTCATCCTGGTCTTGCTGGTCCTTTTGGCCGTCCGGATGCTGAGACACGACAACCGGAGACACCGCCAGCTGATGGCCATGAGGAGGCACCGCAGTCTAACCAAGGCCCAGTTGTACGTGGCGGATCACTTCTACGACAAGGCGGACCGCCACGCCCACTTCAACAGCATAGACAGTAAAAAGAACAATGTGTACAAAGACGTGAACATCAGAGTGGACTGTGACAGTAGGGGAGGCTATGAGAAAATGACGGACTCGTGTCAGCACGGGGGCTCGTGTAGTTCTATCATAGTGTGGGGCAAATCGGGCCTCCCCGCTGACAACCCTGCCTCTGTCGTATAGCACCATGTGATGTCACCTGCATTGTACATACTCATGACCTGCCATCCCCATCTCATTTCATTCTCATTTACATGCATCATGTCACTACAAAAATGCACCAACACTCACACAATACATGCCTCCACAACTCTCATATCTCATCATATCTCATCACGTCTCATCATTCTGTGAGACCTTGTTATCAAATGTTCAGTTGGACATCTTCCCAAGTGCTGGAGCCTTACATTATAGACTTGATCTTCACGTTCAGCAGCTCTATGCACAGAGACTATGGCTTTGTCGTTAATGTGTTACAAATCGAATCCGGAGTGGACGCGTTGTCCATTGGTGGAGTCAGAACGCTTTCTTGACGTTTTGATCGTATACAAATTTATCCACATCATGAATATATTTTGTTTATATGGAGATATTATTTATTACTGTGAATAAACTTGGTTTGTCAATATGAATGATTGATTTGACTTGTTGCTTTGAAATTTTATGAAATTGTGTTGCATCCATGTGGGCCGTCAACTTTTAAATTGCAACAAAGGGATATATGAATTGGGATCTACATTTGGATCTAAAATTTGAGTAGTTGTGAGACCCAAATATACTGTAAGAAAGCATTGGGCCAAACACTCAGCAAACAGCCTTAGAAGAGGTTTCTTTGGCTGGAGGGCTCAGGGTAAAACCAGTTGGGACCAGGTTAGCCTTGGTACTTGAGTGCTGGATGTAAATGGGACCTAGATGGGACTGAGCAGCAAGGGAGGAATCTGAAGGGCTTTCGAACTGCAGTATAAACAAGGGACTTGAGTCGGCCCCAGAGAGACCCAGTCTGCTCCTAGAAGTAAGCTCCGACTTCAGGGGTTGGCACCAGGTTTGCTGGAAAGGCCCAGCTACAAGTGGCCAGCTCAAAAAGGTCTGGCAGACTGACGCCACTTGGAGTGCATTGGGCCCTTGCACAGACGTCTCTCTCCCTGCCCCCTTTACCTTGGACAAAACATCACAGAAAGGCACCAATTCAGCAACGGCAGCCTGGGGGACCCACATTGCCCTGTACTTTTTTGCAACTTCCAGCTGCCTCCAGCTGCCCTCTTGCCCAAGGCCCTGTTAAGGGCGTATCTAGGAATGGCCCTTGGGGCTAAATACGCCACCGTACTGTGTGTTGAGTGCTCACAACCAGCCCCTAAGCACCTCGTTATTAACAATTCTGTATCGTAACAAAATCAAAGCATAATAATGCAACCGCCGCTCCAAAAACACCATCAAAAGACCGCTCATTAGGCCTGCTCTCAGGAAATATAGGAAAACACTCTGGATCAGGGATTCAGGTTGCAGCCATGCAGGGGTTTTTTTTCATGTGCTGAACAAACTGTTTTCAACAAAAATCCATAGCCAAAGATCATCTGCACGGCCATTGTTACTCCGTTTGAATTTCAAAATAAATCAATAAAAAAAGGCCCTTACTGTATACGTAATGATGAAATTGTAATAAAAAGGTTTGTATAGCTTCATCGAACACGAAAAATAGTTTGTTGTTGATTCAGAGACAAAAAAAAGTTTATTCCGGAGATAAAATCTGTAGCCCATGTCCAAACGTATATCCCTGAGACAAACTTTTTTTTTTGCTTGCGAAGTCTTGACGAACAATTTTGTTCGCACGCAAACGAGCGACAAACTTTTTTTTATCATTCAACATTCTTGTACCCTCAGGCTACAGTAGCCTGCTACATCAGTTGCGAGCGTTAGCGAGCAGGCTACAACATTTCACCATAGAGGTGTAGCAGAGGACACGTCCATGATTTCACTGAAGGTGCTGCCTTTCTGGTCCTCGCTCACATGCATTTTTGAAGCAGCCAGCTCAGTCCTGCTTAAAACATCACATCCACTCCATAAATCCTATAGTTTCAAACATCCACCCTGGCGTTCTTCCTCTTCTAGGTTAAAATCAATTTTCCACCCTGCGACGCTGACAAGACCACTAAACAATTGTAATCTTTTCCAGATCCTCCCAGACAACACACGGATGCCTTCCCAGGCCTTCTCACCCTCCTGACCCTTACCCACCTCCACTCCACTCCGACATAACATTTCCTGGATTGCCACAGCTCCCTCTCTCGAGGAAGGGCCATCCCATCAAAATATTCCAAAAGCTTGTAGGGCGAAAAATCGCCAATCAAGCTTGGGCCTTCGGCCCTAAATTTACACTCTTACTTACTTACAGTCCTGCTGAGCGCGGATCTTAGGGGCAACATCGCGGACTTTAGAGGGAGCAGTTCTAGTGACCTAGAAGCCAATTCGATACCCATTTCGATCTGAATTTCATCAGTCTGTGGTACCCTAGCTGCAGGTCTAAACAAACTTTTTTTCATGTGCTGAACAAACTCTTTTTTCAGTGTCAAGGGGGCAAGAAACTTTTTTATTTCACCAAAAATCCATATACCCCCCTGGGGGGGGGGGGGTTCTGCGACAATTTTCTTAGACACTAGCAAAATGGAAAACTCGAGACTGGCTACTGTCGCCCTCTTGTGGATGTACTATACTTGGCTATCTGATGTATGTCATCACAACTCCTGTTCAGGTCAGGACTGTATAGGCCTATATATTCACAAGACGAGTTAGTATGATGATGGGGCTGGAGCCAGACAGTCGATTGCTCCTGATTGAATGAGTATAAATGTAATTAATTAATCAATTAATTTCAAGTTAATTTTCTGTCGGAAATATAAGGGGGTGACCATTTAAATTCAGGGGGGGGGGAGTTTTCCTCGAAAGGAAATTACTTATTTCACGGTGACGGCGGCAGTATTTATTTATGTCATGCGCGTGAAGTCCCCGAATATTCATTCCTAAATCGAGCAACAGCTTATTAAGAAATACCCCTGGCAGAAATTATTTATTTCAAGATTCCCTAAACGTATTATTTATTTTCACCAAAAAGTTCTGAGCAAGAAATTATTTATTTAAGAAAAAACTCCAAGAACCCCCCCCCCCCCTTGGACACTGTGCCTTTAAGGGGGGGGATGTCTTGGCAAGGACTGGCGCCGGGTCTTCCTGCCTGCAAAAGCAAAACACACAGCGGGGACCCAGAGGCCAGTAAGAGGCTGACACCTGCAAACACCCATTCATCACAACTGGCCCTCTGCAAACTACCCCAGTCGAAAAACAAACTAACCAAAGATTGATTTTTGTTGTCCAACCAATAATATGCAGCCACACAATCTGCACTGTCCTCATGAAAGAAGTTTGACAGTCACTTACACTGACTTAGTCCATGTAAACGATTTCATTGAATGGAAGCTACTTTTAAACGTTTTTATAAGAAGCTCCTCTGGTATCAACCATACAATCATGCTTGCAGATATTTGGCAGAATTACCCATTTTTTCTATAATTTTCGCACATTGTTTTTGGCTATTTTTGCACATTTTCCTCAATTATCACAGATATTTTCATAATTATTGCCAGGGCTTTGCAGTCGGGGAACAAGTGAACCAACTCTGACTTCCTACTCCTTTGACTTTCTGAAAAACTACCCAACTCCTTAGGTCTCCTGAATTCCGACTCCGACTCCCGCCTCCGCTTATCGGCATTATTGTACACAAATTTTACATAGTTAATTGGACTAATTCTACAAAGTTTCCTTAGGATAAAACACTTGTTTAGGAAATTTTATGTGAAATTCGATACATGTCACATTTTTTAACTGTATTTTTGAAAATTATGTATTTTTTTAGGAACCAGGAGTCATCTATTTAATTTTTAACTCCGTCTCTGACTCCACCTGAAAACAAAGTTTGACTCCAACTCCATCAAAAAACCTCCATCTGAGACCATTTCTAAGTGTTCTCCACGACTCCTGACGCTGACTCCAAAGCCCTGATTAATTCAAATACTTTCACAATTATTGTAGATATTTCATGATTATTGCATGAAATTAACAATAATTTGCCAACATTTTTGCAAGTACAATTTGACAGTTGATAATAGAGGAGCTGTGTAGTCATGGACCAGGGAAATGTAGTCTGGTTTCCAGCCCAAATCGCCGCTAGGGCAGATCTGGGGTCCCGCGTTATAGCCGCAAAAGGATGATCTGCTTATATAGTCATGTTTTTTTGTTGATATCAAGTATGATTTAGTTTCCGATTTAAACCTCTTTTTTAATGTAAAAACATGTTTATTGTCAGTAATATGTAAATGGCACTGCCATGAAATTCGCGCAGCATTGTCATAGAACTACTGCATTATCTTCAACTTTCCATGCAGAAGGCCAATTTATCTTTTTAAAGGACTGGGCAAATGGACAGATAGATAGAATAGATAGATAAGATCGATCTATATATATATATATATATATATATATATATATATATATATATATATATAGATAGATAGATAGATATATAGACAGATAGATAGATAGATAGATAGATAGACAGATTGCACTGACAGCTGTGTAATTCAAATCTGTTAAATTTGAATCTATACATTTGGATCTACCATGTTAAATTGTTTATGTTACATAACTGAGATCAATAAAACCATAGCTATTCAGAGATGACTGTTTACTATTAGACTGTTACATAATTTGTTGATAGTTAATGAAGATTATGTAACCTTAAGTGTTGTTATGATTTCTTACTTGGTGAGCCATTTAAATCATTAACTTTTGTGTTGACTTTTAATTTTCAGTCACTTCTTACAATCAGGGGTATGGAAATAATTATTTCCAATGTTGATACACATGTTGATTTAAATCCCTGAAATATGTCATTGGAGGTTGTTATACGACAAGACTGAAATTTTAAAGGTGTTTTGGAAGATATTTGAGGTATTTTAATTATTTACCAAACTAAACTCTGACTAAACTACTAGCCCCACTTTTATGGCAACTACAGGCACTTCCTGTTCAGGCAGTCACTGTAGACAGGAGCACCACACAGAAAGAGCTGCCCTTGTGCTAAGTGAGCTTCGCTCGTGGCTGCCTTCGGCAGCCATGAGCTGCGCTCATATTACATCTAATCCAGTACATGAGACATAGTGAAATTTCGGTATGGATCAATTGCAGCAAACTTCATAACTGACTCCATCAAAACAACAACAGAAGAGAAAAAAAAACCCAAAATAATGGATGTGACAATGTAAGTTCAATTTACACCAATGATAATATTATTAGTATCACAAAATCAACAAGAATCCGCAGATTCAAAGCCTGGCTGGGCACTGACAAAAGCATCTGAAATATGGATTTCTTAATCAGGTACAGTACACCCATTGCCACAGTTGAAGTGACCAAAGTTGTGTGAAAGTATAGCATATTCTTGGAAATTTACAGTTTTTACCATTCATTCAACAGTAAAACATAATTTTTTTTAAATATTTTAGCGAATGGGTTTAATGCTCCATTGAAGGGGTGCTGACCGCCAGTTATTTCTTGAGGGCTGGAGTTTGGAAAGGGGGGGGGGGTCCAGTGTGGGTGAGAGTGGATCATATTCACATAATGGATCAATTACAGTAAATTACTTAACTGACTCAATCAATATATCAACAGTAGGAAACAAAACAGCTAAATAATTTGTGTGGCAATTATAGCACAATTTTCTCCAATAATGATAATGTTGGTGTCATAAAATTAATAAACTCATCGAACGATGCGATTTATTTTTAACCTACAAAAGTGTCAACTTTGACATTGTCAACCAAACGATTTGTGAAAAGGGGGGCAAACCACCAAGACATTTCCCCAAAACTTTTATTGTTACCAAGTACCAACAGCTTTTCGCGTGTTGCGCATTGTGACACAGTGTTAAAAAATTCTTTCCGAATCTCATTACTGTTGTGGTTGTCCCTAAATTATTAATAATATTTAGTAATATGTCTGAATAATATGGTGAAAATGCCTGGATAATATCGTGAAAATGCTAAAAAGTTGGGAAATGTTTAACTGGAGGGAGGATCTAAGTATCTTAAACGTGGAGGCAAGTTGGAACCTATTCACCACACGTTTGAATGGCTTAATGGACAGTTACATTCCAAGAAAAACCATAAATATGGGTAAAACAACAGGACCATCTTGGATGACAAATGAAGTACTACTGAAAGTCAGACAAAAGAAAGAAGCCTACAAGAAGTTCTTTAGTACAACTGAGGTAGAAGATTACAACAAATATGCCCGTTACAGGAACCAATCAAGATGGTTAACTAGAAATTCGAAGAAAGAGTTTGAAAATAAAATTGCTCAAGAAGCAAAGTGTAACCCAAAAGTTTTCGCCAAATATGTCAACAATAAGCTTAAAGTGAGAGTGAATGTAGCGGATCTGGAAACAGATGCTGGTATGGTGACAACAGACCGCGAGAAGGCCGAAACCCTTAACAGATTCTTCTGCAGCGTATTTACTGACAAAGGGGATGTAGCTGTACCAAGTGTGGATATAAGGGAAAATATCGAAGTGAATTTACAGTCGGTCCTTATAACATCTGAGGTCATTAAGAAGAAACTTGAGAAGTTAAATCCATCTAAATCACCTGACGGACTGCATCCTAGGGTACTAAAAGAGTTAAGTGGTGTACTTTGCGAACCACTCAGGATAATTATGTCGAAGTCATTAAGTGAGGGAAAGGTACCACAAGAATGGAAAAGTGCTAATGTCTCTCCAATTTTCAAGAAAGGACAGTGGTCGAAGAGTACCAACTATAGACCGGTGAGTCTCACCAGCATAATTTGTAAGACGATGGAAAATATCATCAGAGAGAGAGTCTTGGAACACCTTGACAAATATAACTTGCTATCACCATGTCACATGGCTTCGTCCCAGGAAGATCCTGTAGTACACAATTGATCAAATGCCTTGACATCTGGACGGATATACTAGATCGTGGGTCTAACCTAGATGCCATATACTTAGATTTTAGCAAAGGGTTTGACAGTGTACCCCATAGAAGGCTAATGGGGAAACTCGAGAGCTATGGGATCACAGGTCAAGTTTTAAATTGGATATGTGATTTCCTGAAAGGAAGGTGCCAGAGGGTTACGGTAAATGGCTCAGCCTCTGAATGGATGGATGTGACCTCGGGAGTCCCACAAGGCAGTGTCCTTGGACCGGTCCTTTTTGTCGTTTTTATTAATGACATGCCGGAAGCTACACACAGCCACATCCAGATGTTTGTGGATGATGCCAAGATCTTCAGAGAAGTCAACAGAGTCGAAAACGCCAAAGAACTACAGGAAGATCTAGACAAGCTGAAAAGATGGGCGGAGAAGAGGAAGATGGTATTTAACGCCGATAAATGTAAAGTCATGCACATAGGAAAGAAGAATCCAGAGATGGATTATTTCATGAATGGTGTCACCAAACTAGAAGCAATCGTTGAAGAGAAGGATCTGGGAGTTAACATCGATAACGAGTTGAAAATGAAGCATCACTGTGAAGTCCCAAGTCAAAAAAGCAAACAGAATTTTAGGCCTAGGCTAATACGGAGATCATTTGTCAACATAGATGCAGTAAATTTTAAAATGCTATATTGTGCCCTAGTTTCACAATTTCAGTACCAAGTTAAGCAGCTTGAAAGTGTGCAGAGGAGAGAAACGAAAACGGTCCCGAGCTGCAAAGACCTTGCATATGAAGAACGCCTAAGGCACCTGAAACTACCATCCTGAATGTTTCGTCGTATCAGAGGGGATATAATAGAAGTTTTCAAATACATCACGGGAGTGAATAAGATTAGTCCGATCCCATTTGAAATGGAAAGCAGTCAACATCGGAGGAGAAGCTATAAGGACAATCGAAGAAGAGAGGGATCTTGGTGTCATCATAAACAGAAGCCTGAAATCGAGTTCGCATTGTGCACAGGCAGCCAAGAAAGCCAATAGAGCAGCTGGTCTTATCAGACGTACCATCATAAACAAGGAAAAGAGCATCATCATACGACTTTACAAACAACTAGTGAGGCCACACTTAGACTACTGCGTACAGGCATGGAGGCCGTACCTTCAAAAAGACATCGACTTGATAGAGAGTGTGCAGAGAAGAACCCTAAAGATGATCCCTGGCTTTGAGAACTTAACATATGAGGAAAGACTCAAAGAGGCGAGACTAATGTCACTGGAGTGTAGAAGGCTAAGAGGGGACCTAATTGAAGTGTTCAAGATTTTCCGAGGTTTCGAGGGACTCGACCACAAGAAATTTTTCCAACTAAGTGAAGATAGACGAAGAGGTCACAAATTCAAAATTTACAAGCAGAGGAGCAGCCTGGATGTGAGAAAATTCTTCTTCGGTCAGAGAGTGGTGAATACATGGAACCAGCTCCCACCCAAAGCAGTCGAAGCAAGCACGATCAACGACTTCAAGAACCAGTTAGAACCAATCCTGAAGATATTTGGGGGGCTTTATACAAGTTTGTCGAAACTTCCTGCCCCAATTTCAACCAGAACCACCGTGACCTAGATGATCATCGGTGGATTCAAGTAAGTTAAAGTAAGTTCAAGTAAGTTCATGGAACGAGGGGTCACAAATACAAGCTTGGCGAACGTATGGAATCATGATTGAAATGCATGAATTTCAAGGCCCGTGGGCCACCTCTAAATGTTAACCGATTTGAATGAGATTTTGAATGAGATTTTGCACAGCCTGTTTTACCATAATAGGCATCATTTGAAGGGGTGGCCCATATAAATTTCAAACTTCTTTTTTTAAGGGCCACCCTAGCGGGCAGGCGTTAGGGTGACAGACGGGTAGATCGTTTCCAGCCCAGCACTCTGCCTCTATTGAATGTACATGAGGTAAACTTGGTACACATATAGCCTGTATGGAATAGTTGTGCCTTTTGATGATCTGATGGATCGATATTCAATATTTTTTTGAAACAATTAAAAAACAATTATTTTTGTTCGTTTCCGGGCCATTACTCGTTAGGATCTGTGTTAGGATTGTTAGAAATGGTTAGGAAAGGTGCTAGGAAGTGTTGATGGGGTCTGGATTCTCGGGGAGGCCAATATAAGGGGGTGAGGGCCACGGTGGTACATACTTCACCGTAAAACACAGCCGCTAGATTAACTTATTTTGTATTGTATTTTTCCAAAAATAAATTATGAATATTCTCCAAGTACAGGTGTTCCAGATAGCCGTCCCACTCCAGAGAATACTAGACACAAGTGACAAGCACTTTATTACTTGAGGCAACCCCTAGTGGTAAACACCCACCCATGTGCCTATAAATACTAGTGGAGACACCTGGTGCACACTAACATTGTCTAAAAACCAGACCAGCACCACTGCTTCTCAACAAAATTTATTTTCGTTAAATTTATCAAATTTAATAAATAAATGTTTTAAGGGGCAATGACAAGAAATATACAGCCTTTAATATGCTGCCCCAAATAATCATGTAAAATTAAACTGATGGAGTGTGCAGTGATCGTTGTGATAATGGACATTTCGCAAACTTTATGTATTAAAAGAGCCTCAAAGAGGTGTACCTTAGGGCAGTCTGTTTCGCCCTATTTTGTTTAATGCCTATATTAACTAGACAGCGCATGGAATGCGCACCTCCAGGGCTAGATAGTTGACCAGGGAATATTTCAGCAGAGTTGAGGAAAGGGTTAACATGTTTTGAAGTAAGGCTGGTGAGATTGGACAATGACAATGAATGAGGAAAGTGCAGTAGAACATGTGGCAAGGTGTCTGAGGCACTGCTGGAATTTAGCCCGGGTCCCAAACAATTCCCAGGTGCAAACTGAGCCAACCATCTCCTCAGACTTCACTCATTAAGGGAACATGATAAATGTACGCTATTTATGACAAAAATCAAAAAACTGATTTTGTCATCCTTGCACCAAAAAGATACATATTTTCTCTATACAGGCCTCCATAGCTGTACCACTGTGCCAGGTACACAATCAAGTGTTTTCTCCAAACACAGAACAGGTTAGGCTTAGCTACGTCATAAATCTGAAAAGGATCATATGAAAGTCTGAAGAACATGAGAAATGTCTTAGGCCTATAATCAAGTCAATCCATGTTAACATACACTGGAAGCAAGAAATTGTTCTTCAGATGGAAGATTTGATGGAATCGAGCGGACTTGAGAAGACAATCATACACAATATATCCCCACTTGAAAGTCTCAGAGACACAAGACCAGGATCAGAGGGTTCAGATTGAAATTTTATGAAAATCACATGCTTTATATCGCATTTTCATACAATGTACTTCCAAAACTATCAATGCTGATAACCTTGATCGATGGATGAGATTCAAATGCTTCAAGATGAGCAATTTAAATTGTTATTTAATAAACAGACAGCGATGTGAACTCTCGCAGGCCAATAAACCTTCTGGCTGTGAGGCTTGTAAACCATAGTGGTCATATGAGCCACAAGAGCATGGCAATTATACATTCCTTGAAGAGCAAAACTTTTTTCTTTTATGACCTTTTTATTGAAAGAGCAGTCAATCAGCAGTTTTACTGGCTAGCATAAATATACATGTATACTTGTACAATAAAGAGTATAGATTTGTCATTAATAGAGTTGCCATTCAAAAGCTATCCTTTTATATTAATGAACAAATGCAGAGCCATGTACATGAATAATTGAATATGTCTGAAAAATCACACTTATAGGCCAAATAGGTAATATATCAGGAAGTCAGATGCAGTGTGAGCCTCAAGACAAACAACACACATCACAACTATTGCATCCTCTTTTGTCCAAGTTTGCTGTTATGTCATCTCTGGTGTACAAATTATGTATGCTCAGGAGTCCATCATGAAGACATATTTGACAAAGAAACAACAAAAACTTGTGATTGGCTACAGATTAGAGATGACAAGCATTAATACAGTACAATATAAATATCACTATGTTGGATTTGGCACATATCTGAGGATACATCTTGTTGCATTCATATTGCTGTTCATTTATTATTTACCATCAGAATATTTATATAAATGCGGGCATTTCAAACTGGAGGGTGAAATTGGGGAATTTCAATATCCAAGGTCATTCCGCCAGCAACCAGACTCTCTGCTATGACCTAAAACAGAAAAAGGAAATTAATATGTAATATGTTGTGAATGACACCTAAAAACAAGTTTCGAAGAAAAAGAACAACATATATATGTTTGTGTTGTCTGTGAATTGACGTTCTTTCACTTATGCAATTAATCATTTAAGCAAAGCAAAGATAAGGGACCCACCAGATGATGTTTTGGGGGGAGGGGCTATGGCTTTTCGGTGAAAAAAAAGTTTATTTCCCACTTGACACTGAAAAAAATTTTTTGTTCAGCATGTGAAATTAAAAAAGGTTTGTTTCCACCTGTAGCTAGGGTACCGTAATGTTAAAATTAAGAAACAAAATTTGTCTGTCCGTCACGTGCAAAAATGTGTTCATCAATGCTTCGCGACCAAAAAAAGTTTCTCTCGGGGTAAAAGCCACGTATACCCCCCCCAACTATCATCTGGTTGGCCCCTAACAATGCAATGCAAGAAATTGACTAGTATGGCAATAATCATTCTCTGTTACTAAAGCAGGCCAACAGTAATCTGTTATGTGAAGACTACATAGGAACAACTTTATTTGGCCTTAATTTATATTGAATTTAGGCACAAATTCATAAGTAGGCCTATATAAATTATTCTTGCCGCTAAATTAAATTTTTGTCGTGTAAATTAAATGTGCCCTTTCTGGACCAACCGCCCCTGCCGCCCTCGTTTCCTTCCGGCACCCCGGGCACCAATCAATTAGGAATTTGTCTTCATAACTATGTTTCTGAAAAAACATTCTTCTTCGAGTATATAATAATGTTAGACTATAGGGAAGTCTTTATCCTTTCATGGGGCCCAAACTGTTTGCTAACTTGTTGGTCGTCCAAAAGCCTGAGCCACTTTGTAACAAGACACGATGTTGTCCTAATAGACAGATGTTTGCAGCTTGTGGGGGGGGGGGCAGAAATGATTGACAAGCAGAAGTATTTGTCACTTTTCACAAAAGCCCCAACCTCTTAATCTCAGCAGTTGTGACGTCACCACCCTTGTGATATCATCCTCCCAACAAATCACAGGCTGGTTCTGATCAGGCCTGCTGCCTAGCCTTGTACTGCAGTTGTCAACTTGTTATGAATGATAATTACATTATGAAAAGTTCTTAACTTAGTGAAAGAAACTCATTTCAACTATCATGGCACATGTGTGTAGGCTAGTATTATTGTGTTACATTTAATGTAGAAGTCAACAAAGCTATGTACTGCAACTGTCTGGCATGTTTTTATATTATTATAAATGTGTAGTTACAAAGGGCCCAGAATTTAGACTGTTATTTAGCAGGCCCCACATTCACTGCCAGTGCAGACCTTTCAATTTTTTGTGTGCAGAAATTGCCAGAATGCACTAAAGTCTAGACATTTTTTTGAGGCAGTAAGTTTTTGGCTTATTAATTAATCTGTTCTTCAGCATGGCCATATCCAAGTAAATTTCCAGAGTAAGACTACAGTGACGAAGTACAATTGACACTAATTTGAAGTGTCAACTGCTAGCTATGACATGCAGGCATTTGCAATGATAAATTACTGCTGTTTTGCATCAATTTTGAGGCTATTTTTAGCTCCCAGTTGTGACGTCACCACCCTTGTGACATCATCCTCCCTTATGACATAACAGAATCATGTCGGTGACGTCACAATTGCACAACCAAAAGTGGAAGAATAAAATGGCTTCTTCAGCTGTGTTGACAGCAATGTTATTCCAATGGGATTAGGCCTACCTCAAAACTAGGGCTATAAGATGCCAATACTTCTTGTAAATATATGAAACTGGTCAAGGTGTCAGGAACCCCCCCCCCCCCCAACTATCCGCCCTTAATAGGCTATTGATCAATCAAATCACTCAAATTTTGCTCATCATCGATGTTATGGCACTGATTGTGCCCTGAGAGATTCCAATTCTTTTCAGTAACCACTAGAAATTCAGTTTCAGTTGATTATTAATAGCTAGGCCTACTGTAGATCCCAATTTGTTTAATTAAGACATGAAAGAGAATGGCATGCATGCTCAATAGAGAATTATATTTGGGTCTTGGAGGCCTTTCTGCAAAACAAATTATTTTGCTTTGAGGTTAACAGTGCCAAATATGTAATGATCTCCCCAATGTTTTTGTCAAGCTCCATTTTCATAATCATTTTATGTGAATGACAAATTGAATGTTCATTAAAAGTTATGATCTGTGAAAATAACCACCACGAATGGGGGAAATTAAATAGGCTTGGTTTATGGCTAAGCTTATTCTGGCAGCAGCATCAATGCCTGTCATTGCTCCACTCTGGTGACGCTACAAACTCTTGCACTTGTTTGATCTATTTATAGCTGCATAAAAAGTGACGTGACGTCATGTATGCTTAGCTGTGTTATGACGTCATCACCATTGTGATCATATTGAATGACGTCACATAAACGCCAACACTTTTTTTGTTTGGCGCATGCAAAAGAAGTTTCTTAGTATATCCCCAGATACAATAAATGGATGTCGGACTCTGGCCTACGTGACGTTATGTTGTTTTATCATGCGACCTCACCGGTCATGGCAAGCACTAACTTGAATTGGTGACGTCATAGCAACAGCCATTGCAGGTAGCGTCATGAACAGAGGCCACCTCGTTTCCAGCCACATTTCAAAAAGTTTGTAGCTGTAGCTGTTAACTTTGTTATGCAGGTCTAAGCCATTCTAGCGGCTTGCTTACCCTCAATCATAAACAAATTATATTTGATATAATTACACTCACAGGCGTCAGATTGAAAGTTTACTTGTATGACTGGAAACAGCAAACATGCTTTATTGTTTTACATCTTTACAGGGCTGTACCAAAAGAACCAGAAGGTCAGAGCAGGTCTCCCTGACAAATATAGTGATCATCTCATTTGTAATTATTTATTTCCAAGGATTTGCTCAATACATTTTGGAGGACCAAAACTCCTAAACTGAGTGATCAATCACAGCAATCACAGAAGTAAGAAGCGAGCAAGAGCAGGCCATAGGCACAGGTGGTTAATAAATTTTTGGGCTGCCCAAAAAAATATCACCCCCAAAAATAAAATTCACGAAATGTTCTGCCCGATACTCCCTAAAAAAGTAATCAGACCCCCTGGCTCCTTCGCCTATGAGAGCAGGATTGCAAATTATGATTTAAAAAAAAAAAAAAAGAATAAATCCCAAAATCCATTACTTAACATGAAATAGAAATAAAAGATTAACATAAAATACGCATGTCAATCCGAAAAAACTTTTTTGTTTGTTCAATATTTCTGTCCTTTATTCGACCATCTTCAGGAATAAATGAAATTTGTAAGACACTGATAGTGATAGAAACAATTATAAGCATGAAACTAAAATTGTCATTTATTCTGGAAGATGGTAGAATAGTGCACTGAAGTAAACCCCAAAAAATAGTTTTTTTTTTTTTTTCAGATTGACATGCATGCTTATTATTTTAGAATACATCCCTCCTCCTCATTTTCTGTGCCACGGGAACCCTGATTCGTCAGTATTGTCCAGACTGAACAGGGCCATAGCTTGCAGGGGGGCAGGAGGAAGTTGCCCCTACCCCTTAGAAATTGGTCAAAATATGTGCAGTGCACTACTGTATGTAAAAATTAAATTTCACATTTTCGGTCGTTTACCGGGATATGGATGCCTCCAAACTAGTCTATAGTCTCTGCACCCCCCCTCCCCCCTACGATTAAGCCCAGCCTACGGTCCTGCTGAAGTTCACAGAATTTAAAATCACCTCCCCCCCCCTCCTTTTAAAAATGTTTGATTTGATATTCCAAAAAAAATCAGAGCTGCCAATCAACTTTGACTCCTCATAGTGATCTGCAGCTGAACTCCATGTCGGTGACCTCAGTGATCTTGCACAAGAATAAATGTAACCATTTTGCAGACACAACAAACAGCGTCTGTCTGACTTTTGGCTTTTGGCGCTTGTTTCACTAGCAACCCCCCCCCCCTCTTGTCACCTGTTACCTGACATTCTTGAGACTTTCTTAAACTCAGTGACCTCTTAATTATGATTCACCTGTGTCATAAGAAAATCAGGAATCATTAGATCTCCGGTGATTTTTGTCATAGAAGGACAGGATTTTCTTCTAACCATACAACATCCCATCAATAACACTAAGGATAAGTCAGAATATTGATGGAACATTGCAATATGTTGTATCCAAAATTGATTTTGCAACAAAGAGTGAAAATAGCGGTGTGTATTCCCTATAGCAGTATTATCTTGCTTTAGGGCCGACCAGATGATCTTTATCATGGACTTTTGGTGAAAAAAAAAAGTTTATTTCCACCTCGACACTGAAAAAAAAAGTTTGTTCACATGGAAATAAAGAAAAAGTTTTTTTCCACCTGTAGTTGGGTACCGTAATGTTAAAATTCCGATTAAAACGTTTGTCGCAACTGCCCTTGCAAAAAAATTTTTTTTCTTTAGATTAGATAGATAGGCAGCAAATTGTAAGGTAATCAAAAACCCACGGATTTTATTGTTCATACAAAAACTTATTTTTAAAAGCTTCATGTCGCAGATGTTTTTTTCACAATCATTAGATTAAAGTTTTGATTATTTTAAAAGTATGTGTTGATATCTGACATGCAAGGCAGTGAAACCACAGGCTCGCCAGGCTACTGTAACAGTAGCCTGCTTCAGTTGCTCGCCTGCTCCAACAGCAGGCAGACTGGCTTGTCAGTCAGCATGCTCGCAACATTATCAGTGCAACAATCTCTTCAAGGATCTCTTGACGTGACGTCACATGTTTCTCGCCATGACCGGTGGGGGCGCTGACCCAATTCAACATAGATGACGTCACTTATAGTAAAATACTCGGAGTCCGCCGTCAAGTCTATGGTATATCCCTGTGTGGGTAGCTCTGTCTTCTTGATCGGGGAGAAACTGGGAGATCGAGTTCAGAAGGGGGAATGGGCCCTGACTAGGCGCGTCATGCATGCAAACTCATCTCTTGTGACTTCATAGCATTGCAATGGTTTGCTACATTGTAGCGTCATGAAATCTTGGCAGACGTAAACATGGTAAACAAATCTCGGAAAAATTCACTACAGCGGGAAAAATTCACTACAGCGGGCCGTGAAAATGACCTTATTTGGCAAGTGAAAACGATCGTTTTTTAGTGATACAAGGCCTAGGCTACAGGCTGAGCTAGCTCAGAGCTATCTCTCTGCAGTGGTGATTAAACATGGTCAAGAAAAGATTGTAAGATGATTTAAAACACATACCTTGGCAAATTGTGGCTGGAATTGATAAATCCTTCAGCTAATGCAGAAACACACCCTCCCTCCTCCAAGGCCAGTGGCCAACTGACTGCTGGGCCCTGGGTTGGCATGGGAACCTATATTAGGTCTCGGCAATCTCCGGCAGAAAATCCGATGATGGCCGAAGTCGCCGAATTTGGCACATCACAAAAATCGATTTTTAGTAATTTTCTTGACACTTGGATGCAAATTTGCAGTGACTGCACATGCATCATCAGTGGATGTATCAATTGACCATGTTTGAGAGGCTGGGAAGCTATACAGAGAAAGAAAAGGACAAAACCATTTTTTACTTCATTGTCTTTATTAGGCTGACCTACGAAAACCGGAAATCACGGGCCACGGCGGAAAATGGCTGTGGCAAAACAGACCTCCAGCGCCAGCTGGCCCTGGAGGAATAATCTTATTGTACTACAACAAACATGAAAAGTCTATAATTATGCTGATGACAACATGTTGCCTTATTTCAATTACAATTAAAGTCAGTGACTCACTGCAATCACTGCAATCCTGGTGTTGTAAAGGCAGTAAAGCTCACCCTAGAAAAGTCATGGTCAATCCCAATTACCCTAAATGGTTTTTTCATAATTTTATTAAAGTAAATTCTAATAAATTTCAGTTCATGTAAATGGATAAAAATAATGTTTGTAATTACAATGTTGATGTCAATTATGTTTCTATATATGGTGTATATTCATGCTCAACGGCACTTAATTTAAAACATGGGCTCCTCAAGCTTGTGCGTTACGGAATAAAAGGTCAACTGAACAACTGGATAGGAGCCTTTCTTCACAACAGTTGTTCTAGACGGAGAGACATATGTCGGAGAGGTCGTATCTGGGGTGCCTCAGGGACCTGTACTCGGTCCTTGCCTATTTTTATTTTTTATCAATGACATGGCAGAGAACATCACGTCATCATCGATCAGTTTGTCTATTCACGGATGACACCATCACATACCTCGCCGTAAAATCAGAGTCCATTGCAGCCACTCTACAGAAGGACCTTGACGAGCTTGGCAGGTGGGAAATACTTTGGCAAATGGAATTTCATCCGGACAAGTGTCGAGTCATTCGTATCACCTGCAATCTAAAGAACATCATCCATGCCAACTACCATCTTCACGGCCATCAACTGGAAATTTTCAATCATACTAAATACCTCTGTAACACCAATGCTAGTGATCTAAAATGGGATAAACACATCAGTAATATCACCAACAAAGCAAATAGTAGCCTCAGCTAAGCCTCAATTTCTGAGGCGAAAACCTACGTATCCCATGTCCACGCATTAAAAGAATAATAATTTACAAATCATTAATTAGACCACATGTTGAATAGGCATCTTCAGTCTGGGACCAATACACCATCAACCATATCAATCAAATTGAAGCAGTCCAGACGCAAGCATCTCGAATACGGGCCAAACACCACTCCTGTATCAGATATGTTGGCCGAGCTAGATTGGCCAACATTAAGCACTCGCCGTCGTAAAATCACCAATGGGCTTGTTCTTATCAGCCCACCGACATACGTCCAATCTCCCTCTCACCAACACAATACCTGCAATAGACAATCTCATACCATAGCAATTCCGGACTCCCTTACTAATTATCATAAATATTCTTTTTTCCCCCATACAGTCAGAGATTGGAACCAACTCCCCACTTCAATAACGACGGTCCGAACTCTCCAAGCATTTAAATCTAAATTATATAAAAAATAGCCACAAAGTCATAATTCATGTTTTTATTCAGCACTGTATATTATTTTTGCACTAAATCATCTATATCTACTTTTCTTCTCTTTCTTAAGTTGTCCGAACATTGACGTAATATTCAAGTTGATGAATGAGTCAATTATCCGGCAGAAGCAAAAGCACAGCAGCTAACCTTCAGCAAAAAAATGAACAACTTCACATCACAATAATATCTTGCAAAGCCGAGTGACAGAAAATCAAGACTACTTGCAATTGAATTGCGTCGTTTCGCAGTGTTATGTAGGAGATGTATTGATTTGGAAGGGTATTTGGGTTACAAAATATTAGTAACAAATGATACAGGGTGGGGATCCGAAACTTGCACCAATTTGATAATCATTGAACAGCTCAATGGACTGCAATGAAACTTATTAGTCGATAATCAGCTATTATATGTCTTAAGCCAATAGAGCAGCTGGTCTTATCAGACATATTACAGTTGTCTAATGGGTAAATGTGGGACATGAAGATATGTACACCCGAGAATGTCAATGTACAACGAGGCCGTAAGGCCGAGTTGTACATGACATTCGAGGGTGTACATATCTCATGTCCCACAATTTACCCATTATACAATTGTTTTGTACCATGAAACCCCCTATTATCACAAGAAAGTTATGAAAATTACGAGCCAAATTGTGTAAAAAAAATTTAATCAGGAAAATTTCTTATTATTTTCAAAGACTTAACTTTTACAGAAACAAATAATTTTCAAGGATTCAGTAACCACCATTAGCATTTTAGAGAGACAAAATCTTTACCACAAAAAAGAAACAACTGTCATTGACGATGTGAAAGAGAGGTTGAAAGACGTCACCATGGTGACACCATTGTGATGTCACATCTTATGCTGCAGTGCTCCAGTGTCAATAAATGAAACACCAAACCATTGGACATGACCTCATGTACAACGGTGTACATAATGCTTATTTTCACTGTTGAGTGGTACAAACCATCATAAACAAGGAAAAGAGCATCATCATACGACTTTACAAACAACTAGTGAGGCCACACTTAGACTACTGCGTACAGGCATGGAGGCCGTACCCTTCAAAAAGACATCGACTTGATAGAGAGTGTGCAGAGAAGAACCCTAAAGATGATCCCTGGCTTTGAGAACTTAACATATATGAGGAAAGACTTAAGGAGGCGAGACTAATGTCACTGGAGTGTAGAAGGCTAAGAGGGGACCTAATAGAAGTGTTCAAGATTTTCCGAGGTTTCGAGGGACTCGACCACAAGAAATTTTTCCAACTAAGTGAAGATAGACGAAGAGGTCACAAATTCAAAATTTACAAGCAGAGGAGCAGCCTGGATGTGAGGAAATTCTTCTTCAGTCAGAGAGTGGTGAACCCATGGAACCAGCTCCCACCCAAAGCAGTCGAAGCAAGCACGATCAACGACTTCAAGAACCAGTTAGAACCAATCCTGAAGATATTTGGGGGGCTTTATACAAGTTTGTCGAAACTTCCTGCCCCAATTTCAACCAGAACCACCGTGACCTAGATGATCATCGGTGGATTCAAGTAAGTTAAAGTAAGTTCAAGTAAGTTCATGGAACGAGGGGTCACAAATACAAGCTTGGCGAACGTATGGAATCATGATTGAAATGCATGAATTTCAAGGCCCGTGGGCCACCTCTAAATGTTAACCGATTTGAATGAGATTTTGAATGAGATTTTGCACAGCCTGTTTTACAATAATAGGCATCATTTGAGGGGGTGGCCCATATAAATTTCAAGCTTCTTTTTTTAAGGGCCACCCTAGCGGGCAGGCGTTAGGGTGACAGACGGGTAGATCGTTTCCAGCCCAGCACTCTGCCTCTATTGAATGTACATGAGGTAAACTTGGTACACATATAGCCTGTATGGAATAGTTGTGCCTTTTGATGATCTGATGGATCGATATTCAATATTTTTTTGAAACAATTAAAAAACAATTATTTTTGTTCGTTTCCGGGCCATTACTCGTTAGGATCTGTGTTAGGATTGTTAGAAATGGTTAGGAAAGGTGCTAGGAAGTGTTGATGGGGTCTAGATTCTCGGGGAGGCCAATATAAGGGGGTGAGGGCCACGGTGGTACATACTTCACCGTAAAACACAGCCGCTAGATTAACTTATTTTGTATTGTATTTTTCCAAAAATAAATTATGAATATTCTCTAAGTACAGGTGTTCCAGATAGCCGTCCCACTCCAGAGAATACTAGACACAAGTGACAAGCACTTTATTACTTGAGGCAACCCCTAGTGGTAAACACCCACCCATGTGCCTATAAATACTAGTGGAGACACCTGGTGCACACTAACATTGTCTAAAAACCAGACCAGCACCACTGCTTCTCAATAAAATTTATTTTCGTTAAATTTATCAAATTTAATAAATAAATGTTTTAAGGGGCAATGACAAGAAATATACAGCCTTTAATATGCTGCCCCAAATAATCATGTAAAATTAAACTGATGGAGTGTGCAGTGATCGTTGTGATAATGGACATTTCGCAAACTTTATGTATTAAAAGAGCCTCAAAGAGGTGTACCTTAGGGCAGTCTGTTTCGCCCTATTTTGTTTAATGCCTATATTAATGATCTTATTGTACTACAACAAACATGAAAAGTCTATAATTATGCTGATGACAACATGTTGCCTTATTTCAATTACAATTAAAGTCAGTGACTCACTGCAATCACTGCAATCCTGGTGTTGTAAAGGCAGTAAAGCTCACCCTAGAAAAGTCATGGTCAATCCCAATTACCCTAAATGGTTTTTTCATAATTTTATTAAAGTAAATTCTAATAAATTTCAGTTCATGTAAATGGATAAAAATAATGTTTGTAATTACAATGTTGATGTCAATTATGTTTCTATATATGGTGTATATTCATGCTCAACGGCACTTAATTTAAAACATGGGCTCCTCAAGCTTGTGCGTTACGGAATAAAAGGTCAACTGAACAACTGGATAGGAGCCTTTCTTCACAACAGTTGTTCTAGACGGAGAGACCTATGTCGGAGAGGTCGTATCTGGGGTGCCTCAGGGACCTGTACTCGGTCCTTGCCTATTTTTATTTTTTATCAATGACATGGCAGAGAACATCACGTCATCATCGATCAGTTTGTCTATTCACGGATGACACCATCACATACCTCGCCGTAAAATCAGAGTCCATTGCAGCCACTCTACAGAAGGACCTTGACGAGCTTGGCAGGTGGGAAATACTTTGGCAAATGGAATTTCATCCGGACAAGTGTCGAGTCATTCGTATCACCTGCAATCTAAAGAACATCATCCATGCCAACTACCATCTTCACGGCCATCAACTGGAAATTTTCAATCATACTAAATACCTCTGTAACACCAATGCTAGTGATCTAAAATGGGATAAACACATCAGTAATATCACCAACAAAGCAAATAGTAGCCTCAGCTAAGCCTCAATTTCTGAGGCGAAAACCTACGTATCCCATGTCCACGCATTAAAAGAATAATAATTTACAAATCATTAATTAGACCACATGTTGAATAGGCATCTTCAGTCTGGGACCAATACACCATCAACCATATCAATCAAATTGAAGCAGTCCAGACGCAAGCATCTCGAATACGGGCCAAACACCACTCCTGTATCAGATATGTTGGCCGAGCTAGATTGGCCAACATTAAGCACTCGCCGTCGTAAAATCACCAATGGGCTTGTTCTTATCAGCCCACCGACATACGTCCAATCTCCCTCTCACCAACACAATACCTGCAATAGACAATCTCATACCATAGCAATTCCGGACTCCCTTACTAATTATCATAAATATTCTTTTTTCCCCCATACAGTCAGAGATTGGAACCAACTCCCCACTTCAATAACGACGGTCCGAACTCTCCAAGCATTTAAATCTAAATTATATAAAAAATAGCCACAAAGTCATAATTCATGTTTTTATTCAGCACTGTATATTATTTTTGCACTAAATCATCTATATCTACTTTTCTTCTCTTTCTTAAGTTGTCCGAACATTGACGTAATATTCAAGTTGATGAATGAGTCAATTATCCGGCAGAAGCAAAAGCACAGCAGCTAACCTTCAGCAAAAAAATGAACAACTTCACATCACAATAATATCTTGCAAAGCCGAGTGACAGAAAATCAAGACTACTTGCAATTGAATTGCGTCGTTTCGCAGTGTTATGTAGGAGATGTATTGATTTGGAAGGGTATTTGGGTTACAAAATATTAGTAACAAATGATACAGGGTGGGGATCCGAAACTTGCACCAATTTGATAATCATTGAACAGCTCAATGGACTGCAATGAAACTTATTAGTCGATAATCAGCTATTATATGTCTTAAGCCAATAGAGCAGCTGGTCTTATCAGACATATTACAGTTGTCTAATGGGTAAATGTGGGACATGAAGATATGTACACCCGAGAATGTCAATGTACAACGAGGCCGTAAGGCCGAGTTGTACATGACATTCGAGGGTGTACATATCTCATGTCCCACAATTTACCCATTATACAATTGTTTTGTACCATGAAACCCCCTATTATCACAAGAAAGTTATGAAAATTACGAGCCAAATTGTGTAAAAAAAATTTAATCAGGAAAATTTCTTATTATTTTCAGAGACTTAACTTTAAAAAAAAAAATTAATTTTCAAGGATTCAGTAACCACTATTTGCACCCCCACCTTTTTTTTAGAGAGACAAAATCTTTACCACAAAAAAGAAACAACTGTCATTGACGATGTGAAAGAGAGGTTGAAAGACGTCACCATGGTGACACCATTGTGATGTCACATCTTATGCTGCAGTGCTCCATTGTCAATAAATGAAACACCAAACCATTGGACATGAACTCATGTACAACGATGTACATAATGCTAATTTTCACTGTTGAGTGGTACAAACCATCATAAACAAGGAAAAGAGCATCATCATACGACTTTACAAACAACTAGTGAGGCCACACTTAGACTACTGCGTACAGGCATGGAGGCCATACCTTCAAAAAGACATCGACTTGATAGAGAGTGTGCAGAGAAGAACCCTAAAGATGATCCCTGGCTTTGAGAACTTAACATATGAGGAAAGACTCAAAGAGGCGAGACTAATGTCACTGGAGTGTAGAAGGCTAAGAGGGGACCTAATTGAAGTGTTCAAGATTTTCCGAGGTTTCGAGGGACTCGACCACAAGAAATTTTTCCAACTAAGTGAAGATAGACGAAGAGGTCACAAATTCAAAATTTACAAGCAGAGGAGCAGCCTGGATGTGAGAAAATTCTTCTTCGGTCAGAGAGTGGTGAATACATGGAACCAGCTCCCACCCAAAGCAGTCGAAGCAAGCACGATCAACGACTTCAAGAACCAGTTAGAACCAATCCTGAAGATATTTGGGGGGCTTTATACAAGTTTGTCGAAACTTCCTGCCCCAATTTCAACCAGAACCACCGTGACCTAGATGATCATCGGTGGATTCAAGTAAGTTAAAGTAAGTTCAAGTAAGTTCATGGAACGAGGGGTCACAAATACAAGCTTGGCGAACGTATGGAATCATGATTGAAATGCATGAATTTCAAGGCCAGTGGGCCATCTCTAAATGTTAACTGATTTTAATGAGATATGAGATTTTGCACAGCCTGTTTTTACCATAATAGGCATCATTTGAGGGGGTGGCCCATATAAATTTCAAACTTCTTTTTTTAAGGGCCACCCTAGCGGGCAGGCGTTAGGGTGACAGACGGGTAGATCGTTTCCAGCCCAGCACTCTGCCTCTATTGAATGTACATGAGGTAAACTTGGTACACATATAGCCTGTATGGAATAGTTGTGCCTTTTGATGATCTGATGGATCGATATTCAATATTTTTTTGAAACAATTAAAAAACAATTATTTTTGTTCGTTTCCGGGCCATTACTCGTTAGGATCTGTGTTAGGATTGTTAGAAATGGTTAGGAAAGGTGCTAGGAAGTGTTGATGGGGTCTGGATTCTCGGGGAGGCCAATATAAGGGGGTGAGGGCCACGGTGGTACATACTTCACCGTAAAACACAGCCGCTAGATTAACTTATTTTGTATTGTATTTTTCCAAAAATAAATTATGAATATTCTCTAAGTACAGGTGTTCCAGATAGCCGTCCCACTCCAGAGAATACTAGACACAAGTGACAAGCACTTTATTACTTGAGGCAACCCCTAGTGGTAAACACCCACCCATGTGCCTATAAATACTAGTGGAGACACCTGGTGCACACTAACATTGTCTAAAAACCAGACCAGCACCACTGCTTCTCAACAAAATTTATTTTCGTTAAATTTATCAAATTTAATAAATAAATGTTTTAAGGGGCAATGACAAGAAATATACAGCCTTTAATATGCTGCCCCAAATAATCATGTAAAATTAAACTGATGGAGTGTGCAGTGATCGTTGTGATAATGGACATTTCGCAAACTTATTGGTTCCCAGAAAGTTGATGGTCTTCTAGTTTTAGACTCAGGGTAAAGCCTTTATCCAATGTTCACAGTTCCAAAGCTTGCAATAGGAACAGGTGTGACTCAAGCTAATGCTGTGTCTGATACACCGAAGCACTGGGGAATAGAAAAACAAGTATGTGGTGTGTGTTCTGACACAACAAGCTCAAATACAGTTTGTCTAACAGGAGTCTGCCTCGTTTTTTAGCAGATAGGCCTACTTGGTCTTGAACTTCTGTATGCTGGTGCTGCCTTGCAAAATGCATGGGACCATCATCAGGCCCTCAAATTCCGCTCTTCAAGAGATTCAGTCCCAGTGGAACAAACTTGACCCAAGTGAATATCATCAAGGAATAATTCACCCATTCCCAAAGCTTCGCATTGAAGGTTTCAGGCAGGATTTGATTATGTTTGTGAATGAATAGCTTGCCAAAAACCCACTATCGGATTAATATCGTCAGCTCCTGGACCTGGATGCATGTAGGAATTCTTCATCACTATCATCAGGTTTGGTAAAAGTTCTGTGCTTTCGGGCTGATGCATCAGACTCATTGGATGAGTTAAATCATTTATGGTTTCAAAGTGAGGATATCAGGAGATAATTCCATCTCTCCGCATGTGAAAGAAAGAGTCGGCGAGATCTTTGTCTCTTCAAAGGTCTATTTCAAGACCTGCTTCATGTATCCTCTTGCTGAGTGTGCACCACAAATTAATCTTTGTCTTGTCAAAAGATGTTCAGAACTATGCTGCAACCAAATAAGCAATTCGTAAGTGACAAAGCCAGAAGATGGGAAATCACCTATGCCTATCTGCCTGAAATTCAAGGTCCTGATGCTCTTCGTTAAAGATGCATCACAGGACACCAAGTCCCTAATATAATGTTTGAAGATATAAAAGAAACTTTAAATGAGAAAGAGCCTCTGAAAAACGCTCTTATCAACATCAACAGAGTGAATGTGCAGGTCATAGAAATAGTGCAACTATATCTGTCTTTGTCACAAAAGTCTCTCTGAATGTTAGATTTTTATTGCATTTAATTGCTGTCCTTGATATACTGTACATGATCATTTTTTGCATTAAAATGTGTTTTTTTTCTGTCAAATAGAAAAGTTATTTATCTAAATACTAATTCCAGAAAAAATGCATGTGACTGGTGCTGCACAGGTGTCACCTTTTAATGGCAGTATTTTTTATCTTCGGCGATGATTTCATGACTGAAAGCCAAAATGAGCCAAACTTCAAGGCCTTTGAGCTACCTTTAAATATGCATTGATTTTTGTGAAACTTTGCGAATCTCATTTTTTTACCAAAAGGAAGACATCTGGGGGGTCAGAGCAAGAAATTTTCAAGTTTTATTTTTTCCCATTGAATAAGGACCACCCTAATGCACGGGTGAATTTAGGCTAGAATTTGTGTGCCAGGACCACAAGACATGTCCTGACAGCAGCCAAGAAACAAAGAAGAGTTAAAAGATGCAAAAAAGTCAGGGAATACAAAAGATCTCAGCAAAACACTTTTTGTGTATCCTGCATGAGAAAGTCTTCACTGTAGATGTTGTTGTCAATAGGAGAAATGATAACGGCCTGGCTGGATCAACAGCTGAGGTCCGGGAGATGTTCAGGAAAAAATATCCAGCCCAAATTCTTGTACTTGGGAGTCATTACCACTGATGGAAAAAATATGCCGTCCTACTTTATTAAGCTTGGAAACAAAATTGGAGCTGATGTGGACTACAAGATATTTAGATACCACAGGTTATACTGTTGAAGTCAGCATTTCCAGATGGAAATTATGTGTCTGCAAGAACAATTTTGCCAATTTCTGGAAAGTTGACTTTCGGGCGCCATCCAATCCAGACCTGCACCCCCCTTGAATATGCTGACTGGAACATTTTGGTAAAGGGCTACTAATAGAACTTTATCCCAGTTTTAATGCTCTGAAGGCCATCATCAAGGCAGAGGCAACCAATATGTCAGAAGAGTTTATTGTAGACAGTTGCAGTGTTTTCTGCTGCCGTGTGCAGTGTGTAATTATAATAATGGTGGCCAAATAGAATGAAAACATTGTCTTCTATGTCTACTTTGGGTGCGCCAAGCTACTTGTTGTGAAATCTTACTGTTTTTGAGATATTTGCATTTTTTCAAACAAATCTTCATTTGTGCAAGTTTTGGGTCCCCACCCTGTACACCATCAGAACCACGTATGTGTAAAGCAACAATTACAGTATTTTAGACAAACCTTGGGTAATTCAAAGTACTACATGAGTGAAATTGTACGAGATCGAGGCAGCAAACCATTTTGCCTATGAAGATCAACTAGGTGAGGATGAAAAGTTGTGACCAATCTGCACTGCAGGCAGTTTTGATCTGGCAAAAAGAAAAAAGGGAGAAGCACTGGATAAGAAATAATAATGGCAACCAATTAGCCCAAGGAACAGTATTGATTGGTCAGCCAGTTTGTAAACAAGAAAATCTTTTTAAAAAAAAAGATATGCTGGTTGTAGCAATGATATCTTTGAAATGTGAAAAAAAAAAACATTATTTAACAAGTAGCCCTTTTATTTGATAAACATATCTATAAATGTAAACATTATACTAGAAGATATGCAGCCAATACAAAGTATTTTTTAAAATTCATAAATAAAGTAATTTTTTGTGGCCTAGCCTGGAATTGAACCCTGGCCAATGGGGTGGAAGGCAAGCGCTCTACCTACTTCGCCACTGGGCCAGCCATACGACTTGTTGCTAAATATAGACTTTGAATTCTCATATACTGCAAGAATAAGAAACCACGCCCTCCACTTCGAAACTTCTCAGGCAAATTTGACACACTTCTACTCCACTTATTGACATTCCGAAAACTGCTCCATGTTTATGAGATGTTCTAGTTTCAGAAAAGTGGTGAACCAGGCATATACGACAAAATTTCGAGCTTCAGCGGCCCTGTTTATAGGCCTATCTCTGGAAAAAAAACAGCAGCAGTGGTCACATGACAAGTGTCGTCCACTTGTCTATATCAATCATGACAACTCACCTCCAGCTTAAATTGTACTTGAATAATTTTTGGTGGATCAATCATCAATTTCCGAAATGGCAGGTGTATTTTGACATAAATGCAACAACTTGAAGTATATGCAATGATAAGTTATTTCCTAGTGCTCCACTTTATATCACTAAAGGCTGAGGTGAACTTGTGTTGACACTTTTCAGTATGGGGTGATGAGGTTAAATGCTGGTATAATAGCTCAGGATGTGCCATAATACATCTTTTCTCACAGCCCAATGGAACCAGCATAAAAATCATTTAAGTGGAATAAAACAGTTAGATCAAAGAGAGGTAAAAGTGCATCTTGACAACATTGATTTATTGTATAATAATTTTGTATTGATAAATTTCTCATAAAAGTGTAACTGATTTTTTTCAATTTATCACAATCAGACTTTTAAATATAAATTGCAATAACCATAAGCATATTTGAAATCATATTAAGAGTGAAATCAGAGATTAGCTGAGTGAAATCAAGAGATTAAGAGTGAAATCAGAGATTAACTGATAAGTTGCATAAAAATATTTTTAACTGGATCAGAATACTTGCATCAGATCCATCCATGGTAATTTAGAACATTGCTTTCATTTATTGCAGATTACGATGGTGCTCACTGCTCAGAGTCTGAGAAAGTCGCTTTCAAAGTCCGTCTGGCTGCAGAATGTGAAGAGCTTCAGCTTGATCTCGACGATGAACCTGCACCACCTCCATCGAAAAGAATCCGACTTGATGAAGACCTCTTCGATTTCCTGGATGATGCACGGCCAACGACTCCTTCTGCCATTTCATCCGCGGCAAAGGAATTGGAAGACTACCAGGCTGAACCTCCCACCAAGGCAGGTGCACTTGAATTCTGGGCCTGCCATGAACACGTCTACCCTCGTTTATCCGTACTTGCACTGAAATATCTCGGCATACCAGCGTCATCGGCCCCTGTTGAGCGCTTGTTCAGCATCACTGGCAAGATCTTCCGCCCCGATCGTTGCAGAATTTCGGATGAGATGTTCAGTCGACTCATGTTCATCCGTTGCAATGAAGAGTGAAGATCACAATCGAGACATTCTCTGTGATGTATAGACTTTCTTGTTGAATATTATTTATGAAATGATTTCTGTGACGTATAGACTTTCTTTTTTAATATTATTTCTGAAATAACTCTTTAAGAAAATTATTCATGAAATGATTTCTGTGACGTATAGACTTTCTTTTTGAATATTATTTATGAAATAACTCTTTTAAGATTGTACCTTGTGCTCCATTGTACATTCCGATTTTGTGAACATGTTCTGTTTGCTTGTATTAGAATTATATAAATTTTAATTTATTATATAGAAAAGTTGGTTTGTTTTGTAATTTTTGAAATATGAAAGGTAAACTGTACTCGTACTCGTACTCGAGTACATTTGAAAGTACTCATACTCGAGTACATTCACTAAATGCTGTACTCGTGTCTTTAACAAGTACTCGTACTCGAGTAGATTGTAGTGTACTCGTGCCAACCCTGATATAATTGTAAGGAAACAAGGAGGCAAGGTAAGAAACATTCCACTGAAATTGTGTCACTCTTGGAGAGTGAAACGTCTGACGGTTTGGGACATTTGTGAGAAACTCCCGACTGATGATGAGTTGATGACTAATGCCACATGTGATGAAATCATCAATGAAGTATTGCACATCCCTGTATTGAAGTAAGCAATTGAAAAGGAGTTTCATATTGATATTGACAAAGTTTGCCACTTACTGTGTTCTAAGACAGATGCACTTGGCCTATCTATCCTAAGGTCTTCATCGAGTCCACAGAATTTGGGTCGTTCAGTCAGGTCATACTGGAGATACGAACTGCGTCACCATTCCTCCACAGTGCATTTCAAATAAGCATCTCCAAAAAATCCAAGTTACAAAGTATGACCAATTCCATAATAAGAATTCCATGATAAGAAAACAACTTTGAGAGTGTCATAAAGTATGGATGCCAATGACGGCGTGGTTATATTATTATACAGTGGGGTGCGAAAGTTTGGGTACCCTTGGAGAGGGGTCACATTTTTTCAAATTTCAGACAAACCGTTTGCAGAATCTTTCCAATGTGAATTGTGGGAGTGAAGGATACCCGTGCACTCAATCTCTCCCAGAAAGAACAATGGAAATATAAAAATGTAAAAAAAATATGGATCTTTTTGTTGGATTTTACATGTGCAAAAGTTTGATTCTGGTCTTGACTTTTATGTAACTCTACATCAAAGCAATATAAAAGCTCTAAAATGCATTGGATAATAATGTAGGCATCCCAGGACTTCATTTTTAGTGCATTTTTTATTGTGCTCCCACACAGAGTGACTCCAACGGTTGCATCTTTGTGGTTCCTATGGCATCAATTTCACATGTCCAGTTATATTGAAAGTTTTGGACATTTCTGGACCAAGAGACCCTGTTATCCTCTCCTTTACCTAAAATTTACATTTTATCTAAAATAACCAAAACATATAAGATTTCCATCATTTATTTAGGTTAAGATTGAGGAAAATTAAGATATTAATGTGCAGTTCAACTTTGTGTTGCCAGCCAGAGACTAATTTTGGCGAAAAAAAATATCAATTTGGGGTTAATTTCGTTTCTATTTTGTCTATTTTGCTATTTTGCAACAATTAAATCTTATATGTCAACCTCATAGACCCGTAGAGTTGTGACACTGAATGTGATCAACTGGTGCATCATTCCACCGTCAGCATGCAGATATGAAAAGCCAAGCTATACTAGGTATCACAATTACATAGCTTAATCTGACTGTCAGAGTCATGCCAAAGGACCCATCTAGCTATTTGGAAGCATTCTGGATCAGTCACTTTGGTGTTTGAGACAAGGGAGCCAAAAAATGCATTGAAATGGAATTGCTCCAATACACCAGAATGTGATAAACAATTTGACTCTCCAAGGAAAAGAATAGCCAGGCCGAGAATCATGGATGTCAGCTGTAATAATTGCAAAATTGTCATTTCTACACAACACTACTAAAAAACAGCAGGTTTCGGAAATATTTTTCAAAGGAAAGCCAAGGTACTCGACATAGATGCCCAGAAAGTTGAACTTTTGTGGCCTTTTTGGCATTTTCGTTGGATATAGGTATGAACGGCTCCAAAATTTCATCAAAGATTAATCGGTCATGTTTAGGCAATGAAAAATAAACATGAATAAATCAACCTTGTCAGCTCCTGGACTCAAAATAATTGAAATTTTATTAAATAATCTGATGTACCTTCGGTACATAAAATCCACCAAGTTTGGAGTCATTCTGTTTGGGATTAAAATAAAAAATTTACTCAAAATTAAGTGCTGGGATGCTTACATTATTATCCAAAGCATTTTAGAGCTTTTATATTGCTTTGATGTAGAGCTATAGAAAAATCAAGACAAGCATCTGTAGGGGTGCCCAAACTTTTGCACATGTAAAATCCGACAAAAAGACCCATATTTTTTTACATTCTTATACTTCCATTGTTCTTTCTGGGTAAAATTGAGTGCATGGATATCCTTCACTCACACAATTCACATTGGAAAGATTCTGCAAATGGTTTGTCTGAAATTTGAAAAAATGTGACCCCATTCCAAGGGTGCCCAAACTTTCGCACCCCACTGTACATAATTCTTCTTATCTGGACCATGTGTATGACTGTGTAGGACCCTGTCGGTCCCTTGTCTCTCACTGAAACTGTTTTGTTATACATTTTGTAAATACAACAATGCATTTTTTTTGTGCAACACTCCGTTGGCAGCTCACAACGCATGATTGATTCTAGCTTTGTGATTGGCAAACTACAAGAATTAAGAAGGAGATTTCATTTCGAATCAAGTTGTGTATTTATGCACTTGAAGGGTACGTAGTACAGGAGGACACATAAATGAGGTGAAGGATGGTTGAAAGTGGCAACTGTTGCGGTGGAAAACAATGGATGTGTATCAAGTTATGAGATGTATGCAGAAGCCCTTGCATGTGTTGTCCCCTGGTGGGAATGAAGAGAAATTCACAATAGAGAAAGTTAAAGAAAGAGTTAGGGAAGAAAAAGAGGTCTGTAGAAGAAGAAAGAATGAGAAGAGGTTTGAAAGTGGCAGCATTTAAAGAAGACATGACAGAGAATCAGTGATTAACATCTGAGACGAGCAGGAGAGAGACCAGAATGACAAAGACCTTGGACAAAGCAAGAGGATCCCTGGTGCTACAATTTTATGAAGATCGAAGGTAGATATATCATTGACAGTTCATCTGTGGACCTTGATCTTCTCAGGCCAAGGAACTGAGCAGATCCTCCTTAAGTTTAAACCTAACTAAGGAGTACGTGGAATTTGCTGCACACTTAACTGGTGTATGCTCCTCAGGGAGCTGAGAAAGATTTAAGCTTCATCAGGCCTGTCAAGGATATAATTGTAATCCTCCTATGAGCTTGGCCGACATTAAACCAAACACATTTACATTTGATTTGTGGTACTTGGTTCCTTCCAGGGCAAATCAATTTTCACATTTGCTGAGAGCATGGAGCAAAAGATGGATCATCTGATGGGTCAATGGAATATAAGGGTGACCTGGGGGGAGGCGTTTGACGGTTTGACGTGTGTAAGAAACTCCCGAGTGATGATGAGTTGATGACTAATGCCACATGTGATGAAATCATCAATGAAGTTTTGCACATCCCTGTACTGAAGCAAGCGATTGAAAAGAAGTTTCTCATGGATATTGACAAAGTTTGCCACTAACTGTGTTCCAAGACACATGCACCTGGCCCATCTACCCTAAGGTCTTCATCAAGTCCATGGAATTTGGGTCCTTCAGTCAGGTCATACTGGAGATACGAACTGTGTCACTGTTCCTCCACAGTGCATTTCAAATAAGTATCTCCAAAAAATCCAAGTTACAAAGTATGACTAATTCCATACTAACAGATAAGAAGACAACTTTTAGAGTGTCATAAAGTATGCATACCAATGATGGCGTGGTTGATAACTGCTTATATCAAATACAATTCCTCTTATCTGGACCATGTGTAGGACTGTGTAGGACCCTGTCGTCTCGTCATTTAGTGAAACCATTTTATTATACATTTTGGAAATACAAGGCATTTACTCCTTTGGCAGCTCGCAACGGTTGATTGATAAGGTTGAACATGTAGCCTCATGCATCAAGCTTTTTGGAAGTCAATACCTAACTTTGGAAATTCACATTTTAGCTTTGTGATTGGCAAACTATGAGAATTAAGAAGGACATCGCATTCGAATTAGAAAGTGTTAATGACACGGATATTTACAGGTACCCACATTGATTTTGTAGTCTTCAGGGATTATCTATTGATATGGGTGTATATTCATATTGTATTCATATTTTATCCACCTGTGTTACTGATGACTGGAAAACCCACATCGTTACCACTATTTTATGTTATTCCATGTTCATAAATCTAAGTGAAATACTAAGGTCACAGTGGGCAATTGAAAATATGGCGGCCATTTTGGCAGGCATCTTCGATTGTTCCAAAAATTTCGGAAGGGGACCCCTACATGAATCGCTTTTTCAAATTTCATAAATCTAAGTAAAATAGTAAAGTCACAGTGGGCAATTCAAAATCTGGCGGCCATAGAGTGCCAAAGTTTGAGCATTATTTTTTCACACACTTCGGGAATTAACCATATTTTGTGACACATATAGATTTCCAAAACTTGAACAATATTTCACACAACACTTTGATGAAAATCACAATGCTTCTAGAATGAAACATATTTCCCATATATAGAGTGCCAAAGTTTGAGCATTATTCTTTCACATAACACTTTTGGAATTAACCATAGATAGATAGATAGATATGGTAAGTGCAGCCCTCTAAGCCCAGTTCTGGGTGCTCACGAGGGTTGATTGATGAGATGGGAGAGAGAGCGGGAGTCCTCAACATGGTACACATTTACCCCATGTGAGGGATCTTTTACTTGCCCAGCATAGACACTGATACAAGGGTCGCCAATTTAACATCTCATCCGAACGACATCCAGCTGGGATTTTGCTCATGAAGCTAAACTGAAAATTTTGGGTTCCCCATCCGGGGTTCGAACCCATGCAGGCAAAAGACTTATTTCATGACACATAGATTTTCAAAACTGGAACAATATTTCACACAATACTTTGATATTTCGTAACACATAAAGAGTGCCAAAGCTTAAGACAATATTCTTTCAAAACAACACTTCTGGAATTAACCAGATTTCATGACACATAGATTTCCAAAACTTGAACAATATTTCTCACAACACTTCGATGACAATCACAAAGCTTCTACAGTGAAACATATTTCATAACACATAAAGAGTGCCAAAGCTTAAGACAATATTCTTTCAAAAGAACACTTCTGGAATTAACCATATTTCATGACACATAGATTTTCAAAACTGGAACAATATTTCACACAATACTTTGATGAAAATCACAATGCTTCTGGAATGAAACATATTTCATAACACATAAAGAGTGCCAAAGCTTAAGACAATATTCTTTCAAAACAACACTTCTGGAATTAACCAGATTTCATGACACATAGATTTCCAAAACTTGAACAATATTTCACACAACACTTCGATGAAAATCACAAAGCTTCTACAGTGAAACATATTTCACATATAGAGTGCCAAAGCTTGAAAAATATTCTTTAAAACAAAACTTTAGGAATTAACCATATCTCATAAGACATACAGAACAATATTTCTTCATACAACACTTCGATGAAAATCACAATGCTTCTGGAATGAAACATATTTCACATATATGTAGTGCCAAAGCTTGAACAATATTCTTTCACACAACACTTTTCGGATTTACTATATTTCATGACAAATATAGATTTCCGAAATTTGAACAATATTTCTCCACACAACACTTTGATGAAAATCACAATGCCTCTGGAATGAAACATATTTTATAACACATGTTACACGATATCACTTCAAATATGTCAATTGAAAAGCACCTGCTTCTGTAATTTAATACATTTTATATAAAATATAAATCTCAAGCTCTAGTTCTTGACTTAGATGAATGGCATGCTTTCTTAAATGATACACATATATATAACCCTATCAATTTCTGGAATTGCACAAAACTCCAAAGGAAATGTTTATAGAATTGTGCGCTTCTGACACAATTAAACCACTTTTCTAGCAATTCAAATCAGGTTGTCAAAATGATAGAGACATAGCGGTTTGGGTGAGAGTACATATTAGATTGAATTATCAGGCATCCCAATGCTTCCAAAATCCAACTACAAATCACTTCTATTCACTGTGTTCAACATACACTCCTGGGCAAAAAAAATGGACCGCCCTAGAATTCGGCTACATTTTGTTGGGCTTTGATATTAACAGGATATACACATTGAAAAAGCTTCATTTCCGGTCTGTTAATCTACAGAAGCATTGTCTTAGTATTAAATTGCTTTTCCTTTTGACTTTTGAAACAGAACAGTTTTATGGCTGCACTTCTTGAGAACTTTGTGCACTGCAAAATGTGCATGGTTTCCCATTGCTGTTTCAATGATTTTCAAAGCACAATTGTGTAACCAAATTTGTGTCATCTTAGATCAACAACAATATGACCCAAAAAGTTCACAATTTGATTGATATAGATCTATATTGTGTCATAGCCAGAATATAGTTGATGTATTGTTGTATGGCAAATGTTAATGGTCACCTTCGCTGCGTTGGCATCAGCCTGTCATCCTGGAAAAGCACATTTTGTACGTTCTCTGCAAGAAATAGCTTCCAAATGGTCGGCAGAAGGCCCTGATACATTCTTTTTACATACTTAGAAGCTTAGATGATTTTTGATACCTCAGAAGAGTGCTCGAAAAGGCTCGCCAAACCATTATTTTTTCACCACCATTTTTGACAAACTCCAGATTTCAACTAATTTCAGAACTTGTTGGGCTCATACTGATGTTAATCTAAGAAGGTGCAAACCTAGTAACACTGAGGAGCTTTGGAAGGCACTGAAACGGAATGGGAAAATATGCACATTTTGCAGTGCAGAAAGTCGTCAAGAAGTGCAGCCAAAAAACTGTTCTGCTTAAAAAGTCAAGAGGAAAAGCAATTTAATACTAAGACAATGCTTCTGTTGATTAACTGACAGAAAATGAAGCTTTTTCGATGTGTATATCCTGTAAAAATCAAAGCCTAACAAAATGAAGTCGAATTCTAGGGTGGTCCATTTTTTTTGCCCAGGAGTGTATTAAGAAATAATCACTTGTTATTTCAATTAATCGATTATTCTTTTACACCATTTACCATTACAAAGGACAATTCAATAAATTAAATCAATTCCAGGAATCACCGTGCTTCAAACATCAACCATACATTTATTTGTGAGATAATATCAGAAATATATCAAAATAACTTAATGCTTACAAAATATCAATAAAGGTATGTCAAAACAGATACGAGTTAATTATGGACGGAATGTACAAAATAGTTAATATAGCTTTGGAACGTATTTTCAACACACCTGCACATGGATATTTACAACAACTTAACATACAGTGATAAATGGATTCAATTTTGTCAGTTGATTCATATAATGAATGAGACAGTTTCAGAAGAAAATAGTTGCTCGTTCTACAACTAGATATTCTAACTGATACAATACGGCACTAATAGTAATACTGACCAAGACAAATACCGGTGCATCCCTTGGTTTTTTCCATTGCTGTAAGCTTTCTTAAATATGTTTTATATTGCATCTTTTGACAAGTCCTTATTATGACCGCGCCAGCAGGCTGGCCGGTCATTTTACTATTGGCACAGGTTGGCCGATTCAACGCACATTTTTGCGGCAGGATAGAACAACTTCCACTCAATACACAGACATGAAAGTTGCTGTATACACGTAACTTTACACCCTTTACTCGCGCTTCACAAGACAAAGTGGCATCAGGCAGTCTTTAATATAGTTCTCACATTCACGATTTTATAGTCAAAACCCCCACCTTATTGTTTTTTGTCCATCTTTTCATGTTTCCAAACTCCTCGGCCTGCGAGGGTGCTGCTCAACACACCGCTACATATCTCTCTCTCGCCAATGAGGAACTGTCGTGATTTATTAGCGTCAGATGGCGCTGCAAGTGAGGACGCCACACCAGCCAGCCCAGCTTGACGTCACATGGCAGGCTCAGTGATCAGCTGCCTGCAGTGCTGTGCACACACTTTTGAGCCTTTCTGAGCGAGTTTGACAATGTTTTGGTCCATATATTCTTCACAACAGGATTCTTTAAGCTACTGACAGTACCTAAAACGTTTCCTTGAGTGAAGTGGATGATTGTGGAACAGCTGACAGTGTGCTGGGAAAACGGGTGCTGCATGTGCACTGCAATGTTTTGATGGAACTGCCTGGTCTATGTACTGCCTTACGATCTGTCAGATCATGGACTGAGACATTTAGCCGATTTAGGTAACTATCAGACTTGTTGTCTCTGTGTCAAAACAATTTATTTGAATCATTTTCTAGAATTTCTATATTTTTTGCTCCCTAGATATATATTATTTCCCTATATTATACTGAGGCTATAGACCTATCAACAATCCCTTTTTTTCAAATTATAAATCTAATATTTTTATCTAGGCCTAACATTAATAATTTTGGGCTTTTCATAAACTTGAAACAAAGCTGTCAAGTGTACTCTCAAGAAAAATACCAGAATTGCAGCTCAATTTTTGGCAACAATCAGGGACGGATTGGCCGCATGCCATTTCAGGTCCTGTGGCAAATAAGTCAATGGGCCCCAAAGTCCCTACCATCACCTACCGGTGTTATTTCAAAACAGAAAAAATACTACACTTATAATTTGATAAATTTTTAAAAATCAGATCCTTTTCTGGGTACGTACTAGAGTTGCCGAGCTGCTGGTTGAGCACTCGACCAGTGAAATAAATATAAATTTTAATACCAAACATGTGTAGTTAAAAAACATTAATTTTCTCGATGTTTTGACTCCTGAAACAGTACAAAGCCATATATATATATATATACAAAAGGTCATATAAAACTTACTGTAAAATCCCTGTATTTTTTATTGTGAAGTAGCAGGGTTTGTTGATTTAAAATTAATAAATAAGTCCATCATAATTTACAGTTCAATTTTAATGCATTGAAATCAGGAGTAGTGAAATTTATTTTTTTTTTATGATTATTTAATATAATCACAATTAAATTATAATTAAATTAATTTTATTAAAAAGAAATCACCAATCCTTACCAAACTGAGTAAGGCCTTTAACAAAAATTAAACTATTGATTTTATTAAATGTATATATATATAATATATATATAGTTAAATGTATTTCCTGGGCAGAAACGAGGGCTTAGACCCCGACGAAAACATCATGGTCAAACCACGGTCGACCATGGTCTGACCACGGTCAAACCATGGTCATTGACCATGTTCGACAATGAAATGATCATGGTCAGACCATGGTCGACCATGGTCGAGGCTGCGGTAATTGGTCACTGTCACATATGGTCGTACATGGTCAAGGGTTACATGGTCACAGATGGTCACAGATGGTCATATGGCCATGGTCACACATGGTCACACACGTTCATAATGACCATCTGTGACCATCTGTTCATTGCTGCGGTAATTGGTCATTGTCAGCATACGGTCGTACATGGTCAGGGGTTACATGGTCACCGATGGTCACAGATGGTCATATGGCCATGGTCACACATGGTCACACACGGTCATGACCGTCTGTGACCATCTGTTCATTCTGCGGTAAATGGTCACTGTCAAACCAATTGGTCGACCAATTTCACTAATTTACAGGCGGCACTGTACCAAAATACCAAAAAGACTGTCATTTGATATTTTTTTACACAGGATTATTTTTGACACAAATTATAATATTGAGAAATATGTATCGCCATGTCTCAGCGTTGCAACGCTTCGCAACGGTTTTGTTGTAGCGCATATTTCGCGCGCCTATTGTATTCTACTTCCTTCCGGATTAAAGTTGCGTTTGGAGAAGACGATCGTTTCTTATTAATCATCTTTGTTGGCGTGGTGGCAGCGGTGGGATCCACGCCAACAAAGATGATTAATAAGAAACGATCGTCTTCTCCAAACGCAACTTTAATCCGGAAGGAAGTAGAATACAATAGGCGCGCGAAATATGCGCTACAACAAAACCGTTGCGAAGCGTTGCAACGCTGAGACATGGCGTATTATAAATATTATAAATATCATATTCTTTATGTTATAAATGAAACTCCTTGCCAAAGTGTTGTCTAATAATAAGGTCACAAGATTGACAAGAAATAAAACTTTTTTTTCATAGCAATATCTCATGCTCACAGTATCTCGTGGTCGCCCCTTAATATACCATTACCATAAAATGAAAAGATTTTCATGTCATATTCTAGGATTTTCTAAACAAAATATCATCAAGTATGTTTATCTACATTGTATTCCTGTCTATGCACCCCGAAAGAAACAAATTGGTGTGTTTTTTTAGGCGAGTGATAATAGATGAACAGAATTTTAGACTGTTACAACCTGATCCAAGGTTGCTATTTCGCAGCCTGTCTACATGTAAAATGTTGTCTAGCTAACTCTAGGAACAATCAGAAACAAGTTTATGTCATAAGCACTCACCGAAACTCAATAAGATTAGGTAATTTAGCTCCAGACAGCCTGATGTTTGCAGTTAAAAACTTTCCCTCCAAAAGTGCGCACTGTTTATAAGGCAGGTGGCGACACTGGTAGGTCATGTGACTTACACGGTCATTACATGGTCACAGATGGTCATGCATGGTCATATATGGTCATATATGGTCAGTATTAAATCAGACAAATATTTCAAGTATTTTTGGTCTGAGATGATGGCAATCAATAGGTAGATAACAGAAGTAAAAATCTGCAACATTTACACAGATTATGGAAGAGACTTACAGGAACACAAACTTATACAATACGCTGCTTTAAGTTCTCTATACTCTCTTTTCAGTGATAAAAATTTCTAAGTCCTCATGGTTATTACACGGTCACACATGGTCATCTTATAATTCAGAGAAATTTTCTAAGTCCTCACGGTCATTTCATTGTCATACATGGTCATCAATGGAAATTGTCTAAGTTTTCATGGTCATTCCATGGTCACACATGGTCAGACTTAGTTCATGGTCAGGTACATGGTCATTTCATTGTCAACCATGGTCGACCATGGTCAAACCATGGTCGACAATGACTACATTGTCAAACTTTTGTCGGGGTATGGCTACCAGGAGTTCATGAGTCATATGAGAAGCTCCCTTTTAAAGCTTAGATTTTCCTTTGAATGCTCTTTACCAGTGTTATATTTTCAGATAGATAGCAAGATAGATACAATATTCATAAACAGTTCTTATTGAATTAAAATTGCCTATATTCATTGAATTTTGTTGTCAATATTTATAAATTCTTTTTCCTTTTTCAGGCTTTCTGTATCTGTCGACTTGAAGCAGGTGAAGTTTTGTCAGACTGTTTAGGATGATGGACAACACAAATAATTCTGGACATTTCTGTTGGAACCAAAGTCTATGGTTGTCAGTGAGGATCAGAGAATGACATTTCTTGTGAATGATTGTTTTTAAAATAATTTTAATAAAATTTGACTGAAAAAAAGCCAGTCAGTTACAATGAACTGGGAATTAATGTGGATTATATAAAAAATATAATCTAATTGTATATCTGTGGCATTAAATTGAATCATATAATGTCAGTACAGGTCTCATTATAACATGTTCTATTAAGTAATGAGATTTTATCAGGTACTTCATTGTCAAGAGTTGTAATGAGGGGTGAATCAGTCACACCTTTATTAGTAAATCATCCTGTAAAATAACAATAATTCATTTGATGGTCATTTTGATTCCATTTATAAGAAAGTTACTTTTTGATGAAAATTTTATGAATGGTTTTTGGTGCACCTTCTCACAACAGCTATTGAAACAGTCACGGATTAGACTGTTTGTGGATAAATCAATATATTATTATTGTGTATGATCTTATTTTAACTGTGTATTATTTGTAGTTTTTCTCCCTTTGTGGAGGTGAAAAAAAAATAATAAAAAGCCGAGGTAAAATTTCAAATTGATATCCATATAATTATGTGAAAAATCTATAATGTTGTGTATGCCACTCACAAGTTCAAAACAGATTCTTTTATGTAGGCTAGCTGATTGGTGGCGGGGCCTAACTGGTTAAGGCGCATGATCTGGAATAATCTACTGAAATTCAGGGAATTGTAAAAATTGAAGCTCCCAGATTGGATGAATAATGATGATATTATAACTGAATGACTGCATCGTCCAACTTCCATGTACCATTTAGTGCAGTAGTGCACTTAATGGGCAGTGTTGTTTAATATTGTTCTGATGAGTTGTTCGTCCCTTGTATTATGTATCGTTGTCTGCGCTAAGTCACTTAAGTAACAGTAAAAGTTCCCTCACATATGGTAAATGTTTAACATGTGGCACTCACACACAGATGGGCGTGCGCGCACACATGGGCTGACACACACGGCGGGCATGCTCATATGGGCGGATACATACAGTCAGATGGGCGTACATATGGGCATGCGCACACAGATGGCCATACTTATGGGCGTGCTCACGAAGGCCGTGCACGTACAGATGGGCGGACACACAGAGATGGGCCTACACACACAGATAGGTGTACAGGTCGGCTTGCGCACAAAGCTGGGCGTGCACTCACAGATGAGTGTTCCAACACAGATGGGCATACACTCACAGATGGGCATATAGGTGGCCCGCGCAGGGGCGTATCTAGAAATGGCTTGAGGGGAGGGGGACCATTACATGGGCTAAATACTTCAAAAGAGCCCATCTATTGAGGCCCGCTTGAGTAGAGACCTTTCTCGCATATGCGCCTCCCTAGAATAGAGGCTTTTGTCGGAGTCCTTGAATATAGGCCCCTCAAATAAAAGCCCCCCTTAAATAGAGGCCCCACTATGCCATGGACAACAACCGTATATATCTTTTTATTATTATTATACAATTGAGTTTTTTTACCCTAGGGCTAAACAAGCTCCATTCAATACACAAAAATTGTTCTTCATCTTCTCTGGATCGACACAATCATACCTGATTGCACTTCGCAACCAAAAGGCGTCCAGCACTGCCCGCGGTCATATTATCATCGCTTGCGATTCTAGTTGAATTTTATTCTTACAAGTACAATGTTTCAAAACAGGGGATCAGATGATGTTTGCGTGTGTAAAGAACAAAAGATAACAACACTTAAAACTGAAAGTCAATCAGCTGTTTTGCACACTATCGAGTCCTTCTAATCACATATGATATGAAGTGGACACCTCAAGTTCATTACTCACGCAATTTGATTAGCCCTGGATTCTCTTGGCATTCACCTTTAAATAATACTTGTGGAAAGGAAGGCGCTTTCACTGAAATTATTTTATCAGAATTTCTGAAGGGCAATTTGATGCTTCTTGTATAATCAAGGGGATGCAAAAAATAAGGAACAACCACCTTATCAACATCAACATACTTGATCAGCTTCATCTTCACTAGCTCAGCCTTTATGTTGGCCAGAACATCAGTCATAATCAGCTTCTCCTCCCGCTTTTTTCTGGAAGGGTCAACGGTAACATGGAACAACTCCAACTGGATCACCGAATGCTGATCCCCATCAGGAACTACCACCATGAAAGCAAGGTCATAGCCTGGAAAGGCCGGTTGGCCTGGCACGTTCAGAACACACCAAACTTTTTCTGCCCGGTAGTTTTGAGTGGGCACCTTGCACAATTCTTCCACTGTGGCCACATTTACTACATGACGCACAGAACGGAAATCAACAGTTGAACCTATACCGGTCAATCCAACTTCACGTTTGTGGTGACGTTTGAAAATCTCGCACTGATATTTAACGAACAATTCAAAGACACCATCAACAACATAATTGCTTGGAGAATAATCCGCTTGTCGAAATAAATTGAAGGCTCTCAAAATCAAATCAACTCTTTGCTGAGGAGTATGGCGGTGATGATACTCGAACGCTGTTGTCAGGATATCGTAGAGATCACTTTTGCTTAACAACTTGTAGAAGTAAGAATCACGCCTATACTCTGTGTACTGATCTTTCTCATATACTGGAGAACCAGTGACATCCATAGCTTTGAAGAGCGTATTTGTCCCTCCATGATCTTGACCTTTCATTTGACTAACCAAGAACTTAAGATAGTCAAGGTGGCAGGGATCCAATTTGCAGCGATCATCTGCAAAATCTTCTTTCTTTGGCAGGTCTTCCATCAGAAACTCCCGATATGCGAACCAAAAGAAGTGCACAAACAGTGATTGGCGAAGGAATTTAGCCTCTGGGTAGAGGTATTCTTTGATTTCATTCTGTGTAGCTCCAGGGTTATCATGGACGAATGACAAGCAGGAGTACATGGGCGAGAACATGTTAGTTACATTGAGTAGGTCACCATTTGACAAAGTACCATCGGTTGGCATACCCTCAGATTCCCTCAACAAGTTGACGCAGGCATCATCTATTCTCATGTCGATGAACCTGTAGCAGAGCCATCCTGAATTCTGCTTATTTAGCCACGTATCACCCGGAGAATGGTGTCCCGAAGTAAACAGTATCAGTGGAAGGGGTACTTCATCATGTTTACGCTTGTAAATACTAAACTTGCCATCAATGTGGGATTTAATTTCTTGAATTTCCAGTGATGCAGTGTTGACTTGATCAACTATCAAGGCTTTTTGACAAAGAATCTCTGAAATACTTAGGGATAAGGACTTCGCACCTCTGGTTTTGGAATGGCCTAGTTTCATTAGGTGCAAATCACCTTCAACCAACGCCAGATAGTAGGCGAGGCATTCCGCCAGAGCCGACTTGCCCACATTGGGCACACCGTGAACCAAAATCACCCGGACGGGACTACTCCTGTCATTTTTCACTTCCTCTATTTTCGTAATAAGCCTCAACAAGGCCTCCTTGAATGCCGGATATAAGTACAAAGCCTTTGTCGTTTGTAACACATTATCCCTCTCTATGCGATCTTTGACGTCCCTGTAAAGAGCAAGAAAACATATATTAAGACTTATAATTATGAAATCCATTACCATACGACATATATATTACAATTAATCGATGGCAAAGAGTCAATTTTGATTGATCGACAGAGACCAAGTTGACCCATTTAAGTAGAATATTCTATATTTTATGGATATCATGCAATCCAGCTAAGGCACAACAACAACATGACTGAGGCTATATGTGTACCAAATTTCATCCATGTTCATACAATAGTGGCTGAATCTTGGCAGTGTTGGCACAGAAGCTTAAACATTTTTTTTTCTTCTCAATATTTCAAAATTTATAAAATATCCATCAATCAGACCATCAAAAGGCACAACTAGACGACACAGGCTATATCTATATCTATCTATAAATATGCGTTTGCCAAATTCATTCATGTGCATGCAATAGGGGCTGGTACAGAAACCCGCGCAACCACCGGGCAGCAACTTCTTCAAATATTGTGATTACAATACCTTCTTCGAAACTTTGTTCGCTGAAGGTACAAATCATCAGTGATTCAGTGTGCTTGAAAACATGAAGATTGATGTATAGCATGCCCAGATGCATCAAGAATTACATAACATAAGAATCTGGGGATTCAAACCCTTAGTTCTTGGTTGTTTGTAGCAGTGGTGATTGCTGAACATTATACACCAAGTGAAAGGGCTACATGTAGCCATCTTGGATTTCTTAAAATGCTCCTAATTCAAACCCTATAATGAATCCCTAATTCCCTATACCAAATTTCATAACTCTTTAAGTGAAATACTAAGCTGACAAAATGTAGCAATTTGCTATCACGGAGGGAAAAGATAAGTTTTGGAATTTAGCAAAATTCTCAAACCCCATCACTTACAACACCAAATTATAAAATGCTGAGTAGGCCTATACTAATTAATGTCCCAAGGTGGTTTGTATTTTGTAAGCCTCTAAAACCTCAAAATTTGCCTGTACAACTTTTGACAGAAAGGCATTTTGAAATTTTTGACCCAGTCTCTCAAATTACCCTGGCGGAACCCAGGGTAAAAATAAGATGTACCCAAAAGTGAAAAATATAATATAGGAAAATATAACATAGGAAGTCCAAAAACTTACTGCAGTGAATAGCGTTGACAAGACAGATAATGTCTTCTACTTTCTACGCCATCTTCTTTAAAGCGTGACATGAGTATTTCCACATCATCAAACACTAGATGATTCGAATGATAAGTTGATTCAAGACGTGGCATCTTGGCCTTTGGTTCGTGGTCATTCAGTTTGTGTTTCCTAAAATTAAGTACATAATAATTTAATAACTACTGTCTTGTACAAAAAAATCCTTATAAATGGAACAATCAATAATTTTAAAATCGGATGTCAAATTAAATTATCAAATTTCACAAATTACAAGCATATCTAAGACTATCTCAGTCTCTTCATAAAAATAGCTACTAGGAGAGCTTGATATGTGTAGATGAGTAGCGAGTCTAGTGACAATTGGTCAGAGAGGTCTTGGGGTCTGAATTTTGCAGATTACTGGTATTCTGTCTTTCAGAAACTGCACCAAAATTCTGAAAGGTCATTGAACGATTGCCGTATTTTTTCGCAGAAATGTAAGAATCTTCTGGCCAGGATCTTGTCCAGCAATCTATAAAGATTACTGCTGCCACTATTAATCAATAGAGGAGAAGAATTCCCACAGAGCTCAAAATTGAGTGCTTGTTGCCTAAGTGAAATATAAGGTAGGCCCATGTACTCATTGTACTGCTACTGCAATTCATGCAGGCCTACCTGAGGGCTAGGCTAGAAAAAATGTGAGATTCCAGGTACCATTACGACAAAATTTCCACAATTAGTTGGGAATCAAGCAACTAGCTACTTACCAGGCACTATGAATATAAGGACGATAATAAGATTCCGACGAATGTCACGATTTTGACCGACATCTAAATTTTTCTAATTTTTTTTTGCAAATTTTTGGTATAAGTTAAAATCGTGACAGTCGTCGCCAACACAGTAAAATGGCCGACTTCATGTGATCTGACCAATCAGAGAGCCAGAATTTTGACACATTAAACTGCTTGAAGAGTTGCAACGACCCAAACGTAACCCAGTGATATTCATAGTGCCAGGTTAATTCTTTTTTCTTTTAATTTCCAGAGACAAATGTCGAGAGTCGGAAATTTAAAAGTACAAATTGGGGGGTAACACTTGAAAGAAGAATGCAAATTTATATTATATAGACATTGCATGATCGCAATTTCAAAGGCAAAATCCCATTGACAATTGTGTGAGAAGTGTACCCTATGGTCAGGCTCTCCAGGCCTCGAAAATGACCCTATTACTTTAAAACCCTATCTTTTAAGCGGCACATACATGTAGTTAGTGTGACTTCCATGTGCCCCCCCCCCCTAAATTATACGCCACTGCAGGCTAGCAGTGCCTGCAGAGCAGAGCCCCTAATATTCGCTATATAGCCTAATGTAGCCATATTGTAGGCAACCGAGGGTTTGCTGTCGCGCAGCCCATGACACGGTTTTTCAATGTTTTTGCAACACAAATCAGTCTGTTGACATGTCTTGCCTCTCGCCCAGTTGACAACAAAAAGCCTCAATTGTCATTTTGCTCTCGACAGGATTTACTGCTTACCACATTCTGTTATTTGGTGAGGTTGTAGATGGTCGTGGATGTGTTGTCTAGCATTGAACGTGAAATTACATTCCTCGTGTTCAATGCCTGACTCCCGCTCTAGTAAAGGGGCCCATTCGATCACGTGCACGAAAATACTCCCAAAATCCCCCGAAGTGACGTCCTCGGGTGGATTCGTTTGCACCAACCCCCAATACCCCTGCCTACTTCGGTAGGCCTAATGGGTCTGAAAAGTTGTCTAACTTTTCTTTCTTTCTTTCTTTATTCTCGATGTACATGAATAAAAACTACATCTAGCATAAGATAGTTTTGCCCAATAGGGCATTTTCCAAAAATTCATAAATTTGTCAGATTCATAGATTAGTCAGTGCGTATTTAGGGCGGGGGCATTGAAAGACTGATCAGTTATGACATCTTCAAAACCATATAATTATGTTTGGGGTGGTTATAAGTAAATATGCGGATTATTTCTGATTTTCATTTTTTTATGCATTTTGCATTTTTACAAAAGTTATATTCATATGAAAATGAGCCAAAATTTACTGTCATGAATTTTTTGTTACGTCTTAGCCAAATATCATTTGTCCAGTGTTACATCTTAGACCATGACACGTTTTATTAGACAATTTTGAAGAAATTATACATTTTATCTGTGAAACAATTATACTATAATTTATTCTAGATGAGTTTTTGCAAATTTTAGGATCATTTATTTAGAGTTAATGACAGAAATCATCAATTTGTGAAAATTCATGAAAAGATGTAACATTGGACACCACAGCCATTTTAGAAGATATTCAGGACGTAACGGAGACACCAAGGATGTGACGATGGGTAGATTCATTATCTAAAATGTGCAGTGCACAAGTCACTTACAATTTGAATGAAACTTTTTCCAAAAACTAAGATACTTCTACTTGACAATTATGATAATTCCCCAATGCCAGGTTCACATGAAGGCTGCAAAACTGTCAGTTGTAGAAGATGTAACACTGGACACCAAAAGGTTAAGACGTAACATGGACATAATTTTGTCCATGTTACATCTTTTCCAAATATCGTCCTATTGATATTTTGCTTGCAAATTCTTCAGCATTGAGCCATGCAAATTATTCTAATAACAGTGATATAACAAGTCAAAGGTGTAATGTATTATCAAGCATTAGACTGAGACTAAATATCATGTCATTGCTACTATATACCAAGACGTAACATAGTAAAAAAAGTGGTCTTTGAAACAGAAAGCCCCTCCCTCACCACTGCACTGAAAGTTAAACCATATGTGATTGGTTGAAATTATACAAAAAATATGTGATATATGTTGAAAAATGCATTTATGCTAATGATTAACCATGGCTCCTTGATTCAAGACTTGAAAGAGAGTGGCCAAGACGTAACATTTTAAAATTTGGCAATTTGAAAATTCCAGGACCCAGGTGCTGGAGAAATAATACTCAAAAACAACATGGACTCAATTTGCAGTCAAATGGGAATGGAAAGTTCAACTGGGAATTCATATTACAGTGATAGCTGATGAATTCACTTTTATATTTTAGTGTTGTCAGATGTGGTATTGTGGACACCAAAGCCAGTTGGCTACTTGAACCCCTTTTTAATGTTATTTGTATTTTAACTAAGAAGAAAGGGAAAGAAAATTGTATTAATGAAAATCTGAACAACAACTTATGATATAATTCACTTCTGAACAACAGTCGGTGAATTTTATATAACAATGATACTTTGTGTGTTTTGCATGGACACCACAAAATTTTGGGCCATTTTGTCCCCCATGCCCAACTTGAATCAGCTTTAAATTGCAAGATAAAAGTTCTCAAGCCATGAATTTAAATGCTATGCTGAGAAAATCACTTACACTACCAATGTATCATACATTCATATATATTTATTTGGCTGGGTGTCATCAGTGAAGTTTTATTCAGCCAAAAATGGCCATTCTAAGACGTAACAAAAAAAGTCATGACAGTAAATTCTGCCTCAAATATGAATTTAATTTGCATTCATACATATTCGCTTTTCTGGTGTTTATATTTGAATATTTATATAGTAGCTGCACTTAATTGTTATTTCTTCCTACACTAAGATAAATAGGCCTACAATTATATGGAGTTTGGAGAGTTTGGAGAATTTTGAAACATGCATTATAACTGAATAAATAGCAAGATATCCAGGATTTTGGTGATGCTTGGAGACGGTCTCACAGCATCAGTCATGCAGAAAAAGGTCTTAGCCCCAAAAATGCTAGGCCTATACCCCATTTTATCTGTAACCCTGTCAAAAAATCACCCTCTTTGCATCGTATTCAGTCAGTAGGATAGGTCTAATGAAATAATAGTATAACGAATCAAACACTCTATATAGTCCCTCAAAGTGTCTTCATATATATACTCCTGTACGTTTTAGCCCCCTTCCAATGCTAAATTTCCATTTTTTTTTTAAATCCATGTCGGTTTTGCATTGAAATTTGGTTTTTCAAAAAACCATTTTGAATCTAAAAAACCAATTTTGTTCAAACATTTTTTAGAGTGAGGATTATATAAGACACTTTCAAACATTTTTTTTTACTATATTATATTATTTATATTTATTAATATTGTTTTATCTAGTGAAATAATAGTAATGAATAAAAGTATCTTTATATGTATAGACTACTGTTTAAGCCCCCCTTTCAGTGCTAACCTTCCATTGAATACATATAACCCCCTTTCAATGGAAGGATAGCATTGAAAAGGGGGCTAAAACAGGAGTATATAAGACACTTTCATTGAGTTTTTGATTCATTATTATTTCATTAAACCTATCCTACATTTTTCATTGTATACGAATATCATTTGAGACCAAACCTCAATAGGCTATTACTGTAATATTTCATAAAGTAAGGGGCCTACATAAATAGATCCTACAGGGGTCTTAACAGGATAATGCCATGGTTTATCCTTTATTAACTTATTTACATCAATGACTGGATTTATATATTATTCCATCATGAAGTGTAGTTTAAACCAAAATGGGGTTTTCTAGCAATCCAATGGATATTTTTATCATTACCATAAGGCTTTCATTACCTCATATCTGGAGTTTAAAAAAAAAGTGCTGGTGTGCTGCATGATGATGAGTATTCACTTCACTTGGTTTCTTTAAAAACCAAAGATGAATACGTACAAAACCAACTAAAGAAATATTTCATTATTCCATAAACCACAAATGGTTAAATAGGATTGACCAAAAGGAATGTTCTAACAACCAAAATTATTCATGGTACCCGCCACCTTCTTACTGTCTGGTTTTTAAGAACGAATGGTCTGACAAATTTACTTACAAATCTGTCAACAACAAGAACAAACAAATACATTTTTTTAAATACTTTATTATAACTAGTCATAAGGAACAGGGGCCAGAGGGGGAAACAGGGGCACAGAGAATCGGAAAATTTTATTTTTGCCATATCTCAACAATTTTAACGAAATTTCTTACAAATGGTTTTAGGAAAAGATGTAAGTCTAAAGTAAAAATGCATGCTCAAAAAATAATGAAACCATCCCCTTCTGTTTTCAAAGATATAATCTTCAGAATGTAGACAAAAAAATTGATTCACTGAGCCCCGATAGCAGTTATCGCACCAAAATCATAGTGCGACAACGTGGCAGCACTGTACATGTTGTACATGACTTTCTGTTTGATCAAAACACAGGCTTGGAGAAAGCACATGTTTCAGAAAAAGTCAATTCATATAAAATCAAATTGCTGCCAGCTGTAGAAAACACAAAGAACTGGTGTATTTAGTCATTGTGGACAAAGCTGGATTATCTTGTTTAGCATTGTTTGGCACTGACTGTTTGTTGTAATCACCTGTTTCGAACCTCAGTTCAGTGGAGTGCAACAATGTATATAGATCTGTGAATTCCATATGTGTGGTTGTGGGACCATGCAAAATGAACCATTTTTCAGGGCTGGTGTCAGATAGCTAACATGCTGGGGAACAATTTGGTATATAACACTTGCTGTTCCACCAGCCTGCGGGATAAGTCCTTTTAAAAATAAAGCACTTTTTTGGGTTCTGCTTCTCTACTAATGCTCATGGTCCCACAACCACACATATGGAAGGAGGTTCGAAACAGGTGATTACAACAAACAGTCAACGACAAACAATGCTAAACAAGATAATCCAGCTTGCTATTTTGTGACAGGGCCCCTTTAAACATTGTCAGAGCATAAAAAAATGTGACAGAGAGTAACAGAGCCAGGGATTTTTGCCAAAGAACTTCTAATTTGATCATTAAATTTTGTGCATCCATTTATCCACATGGAATTGTTCATGGACTGTATTTATATTGCACGGGATATCTATATTTGGAATTGCTAACAGGACAAATCGTAGGATACAGATTCATAGAAAAGGTGAGATATAAATTCTCCTTTGGCCATGTCAACACAGAATTTTTTGCCAACTAACATTGAAACTTTAAAGGCTGTTAATCAAATATCAAAATATGTTTCAAGGTTACACTTTGCATAGGCTTTGTCCACATTCACTAAATACACCAGTTCTATGTGTTTTCTACAGCTGACAGCAATTTGATTTTATATGAATTGACTTTTTTCGAAACGTGTGCTTTCTCCAAACCAATGTTTTGATCAAACAGGAAGTCATGTACAACATGTACAGTGCAGCCACGTTGTTGCACTATGTAATGCTGTGAAGTCATCGTACGCTTTACAGTAACATGCTAACTACCATTACTTTAACAAGAGCCATCTAGCTGTGAGTTTGCAGAAGAGTATTTGAAATGTTTAACTCACCTTTTTAATGTTTCTTTTAATCTTTTCTTTTAAAACATTTTTCAGACCTTTTAATATGCTTTAAATTCCCTTGACCAAGAATGCTGTGAAAAAATTGGACATCACCTCTATATAGGTATCATTGATTCAATTCGTAAAAATCATCGTTTCCATGGATGAAATAATTTTCATCACTACCATTCAGCCATTTTACTAATTAACCTTGTCGTTTAACCAACGTGGCTGAGAATTTCAAATGACTAACCTAATGAGTAATTTTGACTAAGCTAATTATTTTTAAAAGTCAGTGCATAAACATAACCTGTACAATTTGATGATGCCATTTGTCAAGTCAATCCTCTGTGTCCGTGATTGAGTCATGTGTCGATCAGATAAGAGCTGATAAGGTTGTGGATGGGTGAACATTCTTTGGCATTAAATGAAGGGAAAATAGAAATCACCCGTTTTTTATCTAAATTTAAGAAGTCACCAGAAATTAGTAGTTCAGACACTGTTAGAATTGGTGAAGCTAACATCAACTTTTCAAAGGTTGTCAGAAATCTAGGAGTACTGATAAGGTAACCATGTCTAACCAGGTTGCAAATGTTTATCTGATGCTTTTGCATTGTGGAGGTATGGTAAGATTAGACACTATTTAGATGAAAAGACCATTGAAAAACTTGTCCATGAATTTGTTTGTTCCAGGCTGGACTATTGCAACAGTCCACTTTTCGGCATTCCACTGTATCAACTATCAAGTAAATAGGCTTCAAGTTATAATGAACTCTGCAGCACGCTTACTCAAAGGAGTCTGACTGCGACGTCCTATCCTAAATGAATTGCATTGGTTGCCTGTCTCAGCTTGCGTCATCTTTAAAATATGTGCCTTGTTTTCAAATGCCTTCACTGGGATACTGCGCATTTCTACCTCAAGGAACTCATCACCATCAAAACATCAGGCCACAGCCTGAATAGCAAGTCTGCCATGATGCTTCAGCATCCGTCCATCAAAACACTAAAACATTATGGGGATATGCAGGGCATTTTCTATCTAGGGCCCAAACTCCGTGGAACAGTTTGCCTTTAGACCATCGGTCTACAACAGAATTTAAATCTTTTAAACAAAGACTCAAAATAATTTATTTAAATCGTCTTATCTCCAGTACTCTATTTTTAATTTTATGGTTTGATTTTACATGGTGCTTTTATTTATATAAATACAGGTTATAAAGTGCATTGAGATGTTTTAATGTAATGCGCTTATAAGAAATAAAATAATTATTATTATTATCTATTGTTCCTTTTTCGTCAAAGCTTCCTTCTTTGCATTGTACACACTGTATGCTTGATCTGCAGGAATAAAATGGAGAAATGTTATAACAATTATAGGCCTATACATAATTTTTTCAAAGCTATAAAAATGGTTTAGGTCAAAGAAGCAGAGCTAAGTTAAATTTCTCTTCAATTATTAAAAAAAAAAAACATTTATGAAAAAGCAAACACAATGCATTGGCTCACAGTATAACAGCATAAAATCAGCCACAATTCTCCACCACTCATATTTCAAGAATTTTCATTTAAAACTTGCTCAACTTATTACTTCATTTTAAGAGATCTAGTCTGAAATTAAGCAAGGACTAACCTGTGCCAAATAATTTGTCCCACCAGGTGTAAGTTGAGGCATAGTTGCCAACAAAGTTGTAGTGATGGAAATCATGAAATTTGGCTCCTGAAACAAAATATATGAAAATGACACAAGAACAGCTATATTAATGTTTTAGTTTCAATTGACCATGAATAGTAAACACTGATATCACACTTGGCAACATCGTTCATTTTGTGACATCAGAAAGTAGGATGTGTCAACTACCGGGTAATCTGCCTTTCCCCTATTTTTCATAAGATAAAATCCAGTTTAAAAACATATTTAAGATTTATCGAATAAATTTCTTACCTCCATAAAAAGGAATCAGGTGCATAACATTGAGATATGGGACATCGTAACCAGTGTGGACATCGATTGTCTCAAGAAGTCTGGCACACACCCAGGCCCAGATGAGGATGACATGGTTGCAGAGCAAAAAAATGCCAAGATAGAAACCAGCTCCCAGAACTGAAACAGACCACAAAAGAGAGACAACATGCCTGATTAGGGTGTGTCAATTTTTAATTTTTATGCAATTTCAAAAAGCACTAGCGAGTAAAAAGTGCGTTTTGACCTGGAGAATCCAAATATGTTCTCGAAATGGTAATAGGCCTAGCTACGACAATTCTTACCTACTTCAATTTTGGTCCAAAGTTTCAATATTTGTTTCTTTTCGACCATTTTTGCAAATCCGCGGTCCTCTATAACTTTGTCAATATGTGTCATACAGCATTCTAATTGCCATGGTTGGAAAGCTCTCAAAAAGACCTACATTTTGAATACTAACATCAATGGTCTAGGACGATATCTTGACTCCCATTGACTCTTCGGCCAGCACTTTTTAGAAATGAAAATGTTGCTGACTGTCTAATCCTATTAAAAAAGGCTTTTGAATTTTTTTAACTGATAATTGTTGTGATTCACATTCTCCAAGATCTAGAATAGCAAATAGAATATATTTGAAATTTGTGGTCGAAAACAAAAAAAATCATTGAAACTTTGGACCAAAATTGAAGTAGGTAAGAATTGACGTATCGACATTTCGAGAATAGATTTGATTTTTCTGGGTCGAAACACACATTTTAGACACTAGTACTTTTTGAATTGGCATAAAAATTGAAAATTCACACACCCTAATGCCTGATAAAGAATGAGTCACCTACAGCCTTTTCTTGAGCAGCTTCCAAGGTCCTAAAGCTGTACCAAACAATTTGGATGCCAAAACTTTTGCACCCCATTGCACACAATTATCCATAATATGTAGATAGCAATGCCATAGATTCGCGGAGCTCAAATTAACTGTTCTTATTTTGAAACCATGTCAGTGATAAACAACAACCCAATCAGTTGGTCCTAATTGATGTATTCAAGTACAGTAATAGCAATCAGCTTTTAAATAAATTTCACACATCACTGCTGCCAACCAGTCTGCTGATAGTTCGGTCATTTTCCCCGGTATGTGGCACTGCAAGCATGATGCTACAGTGCTACACTGATGGCGACACCTGTCAGCAAAAGAAGCTTTTTTCATGCAGACGACATAAACGAGCATAAAAATGAATTTTTCAAAACAGAAAAGGTTGAGAACCAAATGGAATTTTTCAGACACTACTGCGCGGTATTACAAAAGAAATTGAGGTATTTTTACCGAAACTAACTGTTTGATCACGGACCAACTCCATCACAGGTACAGGCTGTCTGGACTTCATTCTCACTCCACTGACAGATTCAAAATTTAATATGAGCTGTTGTTATGCTAAGTTCACTGACGTGAGCCTGTAAACTTGATATGCAAAAAATGGGTGTTGGTTCATACCGATTTTGGCACTTTGTGAGTCATAATAGCCCATGATTTGTCATCCTCTCTACATTTAACAAGGGCAATAGAGAGGCTGTTTGATTACTCTTTATCAAGAGAAGGTCATTTGATTTGTCATAACTGATTTTAGAGTAAAACTCAGCTCAGTGCATAATCTTTTTGTTTGCCTGTCACCAACAGGCGGGATTAGTCTCCTAAAATAAAATAAACATTGAAAGCATTGGGTATGATCATGACAAATCATCAGTGGGATACCATTTTCACAGTGTAACAGTCCACTCTTTTTGCATATCAGGTTTGAAGGCTGTAATTAACGAGGAAAGAGACTAACGGAAAGTAATAAGTGGCACATTAACCCCACAACTTTGACCATTTACTTGCTCGGTATAGTTAGATACACCGATCATACAACTTACTCAAAGTTTCAGCAGGATGGGCATATTCAGCGGTCAGTGAGAACGGCGACTGGTAGAAATGATGAACCTTGTGGATGCACTTATAAATTCTTTTGTGGTGCATTGCCCTGTGCAAAAAATAATGGCAAGCGTCTTCTATAACGGAACAGATGAATACTTGGAAGGCCACGACATACCATCGAGGCATGCTGTCCCAGTCATAAGGAATATTGTAGTACTCGGTGAACACGTAGGAGCCCATGACCATCGGAAGCTGAAATTATAATATCATACTTAATTTCTTAATAAATTATCCTCTCCAGCCAAATGCAAATTAGCGTAGTTTCACAAGTTCAGGACTTTGATAGGGACTGATGGTAGGTAATTGCAAAAAGTGATTTTCAATAGACAAAGAGCAGTATTTTTTACTATTTGGATATTTGGAAAAGGTCAATAATCCTAATCAATTCGACTTTAATTTTGTCCGTCCACAGCCTCACTCTGTTCACCTGCTTCCAGAGCAGATTGTTGTCAGTCAGCAGAAGGCATGCCTAGATTGTCTGCAAAATGACCGCTGTTTCATTGCCAGTGCTTTTTCCAGCCTTGGCAGAAAATATGCTGCAAAGTGTTGCCACCTAGTAGTGGCTAGTGTGCGATTCCCCGAGCTCCAGCGAGCATTCCACATAAACTGAGTGTGAGGAACTCGCACAACTTTTGTCTGGAAGAAACTAGGGCTGTTTCTGAGTATGCTGGTGGCCTTGTCTACTTCATTAGAGAATGTGATTGCTGAGACTGAATCTGGTTTACCTCAATGTTGAATGGAAACTTTGTGAATGTGCCACGAAATTTGAACTATTTCTTTGGAGCAGCAATGCTGCAGCATTCAAGACTAACTTTGTTCCAGGTGCATGGCAGCAGCATGCAGTTCTCATTTTCACCAAACTGATGCTCACATGTACACACAGTATCAAAAAATTTGCTTCTGCACTGTGTCCAATGTGAGAAGTTAACGAAAACTCTTAACATTCTTCAGAACAAATCCAAATTGTAAAATGTTGGGACTTTAATACCTGAATAAAAATGTGGTTGAACATCAAAAGCTTCAAACATTTCCATTGCTTGTCATATTCTTCTGGTTTGTCCTGAAAATATAGAAAATTTCAAATTTAAAACTATTTTATTATAATATTCATTTGCCCAAGACTGACAATTTGTTTACGAAATATGCTATAAAACATAAATTTCAGCCAATTTATTAGCAATTTTTTTTTTTCATCACAGATAACAAATTAATTAACAAAGAGAAGGTATTGCATAGCCTGCAAATGATAGACCTGCTGTATATCTGTAAATTTAATTTTATAAAATACAATGCCTCAGTACACTGCAAAAAATTCCCGTTAAATTTTACAGTTAAATTAACAGGCAACTTTGTTCCAGGTCTAAGAACTGTAAAAGTACTAATAAACCTGAACAGGATAATGAACCGTAAAATGCAGATTGGTACATTGAACTGTAATTTTGCGGATTCAACAAAGTGATATTACGGTATAATGTACATATATAAAACAGTTTATTTAAAGTATATTTTACAGTTATATCAACTCTCAAACATAGAATGTAAAGAATACAAGGATATTAACTGTGGCATAGCTGTAGGGATGTACCGAAGCTGGAATCAGCTGAGAGAGTGAGAGAGCCACTGACTCCAGGTTTGGCCTTGCTCATCTCTTGCTTGAAAGCAAGGAAGTAAGTCCATCAATTATACCCAGCAATTATTTCGCACACGTTTGCTCAAAAACCATAAAATTGATGGATACTTTTCAAGAGAACCAGGTGTCAAGTTTATCGAAGTATGTTGTGTTAATACAGACTGCGCTTGGGTTATTTTGGTTTTAATAGTGTCATTCTTTAGATCACATCATAAGACTCACGCAAATGTCAATGTCACATATAGATATTAAAACTTTTGCATAATGACAGCATCTTTAAGATCATATGAATGAGGATGTTCCCTTACCTTCAGATAAGTTATAAATTAAGTTTGATTAACAGCTGTGTAAAGCATATGTTATAGATGGCACCACATGTTCTGTGGTTGAAGTCCACGCAATCTCTTGTTTATAGTTCCTAATCTTGCAAGGTGTATTGATTGTTTGGCCAATTCAAATGTTTTGTCTGCATATTACAAGTTGCCAGTAAATTAACGGTTGAAGTAATTGTTCATAAACGTGAACTGAATGTTGAATTACATGTTGCAGTAAATTTATCTTGGAGCCATTTTGTAACTGACAAAGAACTGTAAATTCCCAGACAAAGTCTGTATTAAAAAAATACCGGTAAAATAACAATAAATTTACAGTTCTTTTAGCCAGAAAAACACGGTCATTTCTTACAGTGTAAATCTCACTTGAGTGCAAGGAAAGGAAATTTAGCAAACCAACTAAGCTGTAACTACTTAGTAGATATAATATCAAATTAGATATATATTACATATATATCACGCAAGTTTACTCAGTCCAGTTTCAATGGAGCAACTTCAATAAAACTTATAATAAAAAAGATTCATGCAATGCTTACTAGCTGGATTTTGAAGCGCCTCATAAATGGAATGAACTGAAAGATGAATCCAGGCAGACAAGCGAAGACATACAAAGCCTGAAAGAAATATGAAAAAATAGCTTAATTATGCAGAAGGTCTGTACCTTCAGTTTTGGAAAAAAGAGCCATTCTCAAAAATTCTGAGAAATAACAAACATCTGCCACGGACACCAAATTTTGAATTTTTTTACATTAGGCCTATTCAATACATTCAAAGTTAACTTGATAATTTAGTCAAAATAGGTAACTACGGTAAGTTATGACAAAAAAGTCAGATATTATCAAACTATAGTATCCGGTCTTTGATTTTTTGCTTCACTTCCTCTTAGTTTTGGTATCATTTCTCTTTCTGTACAGGTCTCCTTTATAAATGACACATTTTTTCTCTTTTCTGATTTTGTTGGGCTCCAGGATGGTCCCATGGTATTCTCCCTTTCCTGTCTTGCAGTACTTCCCCATCCTCCTTCCCCTTCTCTTCTGGATATATCATTTTAGGATCCTATTGTCAATTACAAAAAAATGGAAAATTCCGCTTTCTTGCTACCAAAACATGTTTAATGCACTTGAACAATCTTGATACAATTATTACAATACCAGTTTAAATTGTTTGATTATGCAGAAAACTTAACTATCAGAGCGATCTCAAAATCACTTAAAGTGGTTTACTTCGATGGAATTGACCAGTAGTAATTGGGTCATTCTCAAATTTCGGGACGATTTGCATCACTCCAGTTCCCTGACATTAATTTGAATGCAATTGATATCTGAAGTGTCACTCCACATCTGTTATTCATATTTCTATTTAGAACCACTGCATTTTGAACAAAAAGTCATTTATTAGACTTTTTTTGGTGCATTGTGTCCAGTAATCCGTGCCAAATTCCCTGTCACTGTACCTGACATGACAAAATCAAGTGTTAATTTTCCGCCTAAAGTACCATCATTTTCAAATCAAATCAGTTTATTTAATATAACGCAAACTTTGAAATAAATCTTCAGATGCGCTTTACAAATTTAGAAGGAATAAAATGTAAAATCGATAAATGTAGTATAATAAATGTAAACAGAGTATGTATATAATATAAATTAAAAACCAGTATGTACAATTAATCACTTTAAATTAAAATCTATCATATAGATGAGTCTTTAATTTAGCTTTAAAAGAATCAATATTATCACAGCCTTTTATCACATCCGGGAGTTCATTCCACCACTTAGGCGCCGCAACACTAAATGCTCGATCAGCGAAAGTTTTTTTCCGTGTAAAGGGCACTGACAATCTCGGCTGAGTTGTTGTGGATCGCAAGCCTGATCGTCTGGGTGCAGCAGGTTTCAACAAGTACCATCATTTTCAAAGTTTCTATGCACGACTCATGAGAATATGGACTTGAATTAATATATACATCATATTTAACTTCTTTCTTGTTTCATTTCATTGAATTAATTGATGTAAAAGACGTGTCACTAGGTTATGTTAATTTTTTTTTCCACTCCGTTACTTGGCTTAGCTAGGCTCACTATTGTTACCTTCAGCGAACGAAGTTCGAAGAAGGTATTGTAATCACTTGGGTAAAAATGTTGTCCGGCGGGCGGGCCGGCGGGCGGTCGGGCGGCGGCGGATAGATCGTTTCCGGGCCAGCACTCGGCCTCTATTGAGTGTACATGGATGAAATTTGGTACACATATAGCCTGTATGGTCTAGTTGTGCCTTTTGATGGTCTAATTGATAGATATTCAATACCTTTTGAAATAATTGAGAAAATATAAAAATTATTTTTGTTCGTTTCCGGGGCAAATCTCAGTCACTATTGCATGTGCACTTATGAAATTTGGTACAGATGTGGCCTATATGGTCTAGTTGTGCCTTTTGATGGTCTCATCGATGGATATTCTATACTTTTTGCAAAAATTTGGAAAATAGAAAAATATGTATTTTTTTAGTTTTTTGGGCTGAGACTCGGTCACTATTGCATGTAAATGGATAAGGTTTGGTACACACATGGCCTATAAGGTCTAGTTGTGCCCTTTGAAAGGTCTGGTGAAAAATATTAAATGCTATTTGAAATATTGAAAAAAAAGAGAAAAAATATATTTTTTGTTTCTGGCCCAAGACTTGGTCACTATTGCATGTACATGGATAAAGTTTGGTACACATATGACTTATGTGGTAAAGTTGTGCCTTTTCATGGTCTGACTGATACATATTCTATACTTTTTGTAATATTGAGAAAAAATATTAAAAATACTTATTTTCTTATAGGAGCCAAAACATGCCCACTATTGCATATAAAGCAATGCCATTTCCTACACGTATCACCTATAAAATGTAGCAGTACTTTTTGACTTGTATTTAACACTTTTGGAATGATCGGAAAAAAATTGGTGCATGCATAAAACCATACCATAATATAAGTAAATTAGTATAATAAGGCCTTTCCCTGCTTTTACAAACCCTGGCAAGCACACAGGTAGATCGCAGGGCAGCAGGCAAATCACAGATAATAGAATGCCATTACTCGACCACTGTTGCATAACTATAATATACGGAATTTGGTAAACACACCAATTTTATGATGTAATTGTAATCTTCTAAATGTGTTATTCGCTGAAGGTTTGCTGCTGCGCAGCCTATGTTTTTTAATGAGCAGTTTCCACTTAATGTCGTGAGATGCACCTGTGCCACACTACCACAGCTTTGCAGATTTCATTAAACAGGTACAAATAAGGCATAATTTTCATTGGAACATTTTTTGGTCCCACTAAAATGTCCACTCCGTTCCCTCCAATTCTGAGCTTACCAGTGATACCTTTTCAAAGAAGTTTTGTGTATATATTGCTGAGGGTGCCAGGATTCAATAGAATGAAATCATAACTTTGTATCTCCCAAATAGAAGACACTATTAAGAGAAAACCAATCCGTTCCTATCCACTCCGTTACCCGTTCCTGTCCACTCCGTTACCACAAAAAATTGATGTTTAATTAAAAAAACGATTGATCTGAGATGAAGTACTTCTGAAAACAAGACTTACATAATTCTTTTCTATTTTTAAAAATGCTCAAAAAGCAGGTTTTTTGTATCCAAAGTCCACATTTTCCAGGGCACTTTGTCCCGAAATATGAGAATGGCCCACATACCTCATGCACAATGACAGATCCCCATGTTGCAATTTGGAAATTAGAGTAGTTGGCATTGATATAATCCCAGAATTCGTGGAAAGGATCTCTGAGTGGATTATCCGGCAAAAAGTTGAGAAAATCTTCTACCAGGCCTGTTCCCAATGATGTACGTGCTATAGAAGCGTTCTCCATGATTTCAGACGTGTGTTAATTTTGGATGTTGTTATTTTCAAAGTATGACTAGACTAGGCCTATATATTGCTTGACTGAGATCCTAAATTGATCTACACTACACCCATTTTTTGCAACAAACCAAAATCTACTGTACAGAATGTGAGCTCATTTACTAGGAGCTATTTGATTGGCTGGCTCTTTATTGTTTATAGTGAAATGATCCCAGCCAAGCTATCAAAGCGGCTCCTTCATTCACTGAAAAAACAGTTTGTGTAAAACAAACAAAATTAACGCTAGCTGGTGTCCGTCCTAAATTTTGTGTACATCAGCCACAATTTTTACATGAAAAAAATAGACTTGGGAATTTGTCAATCCTGATAATTGTTTTGTGTGATTTGATCAACGACAAAATTATGCGTACATTTTGTCTGAATTTACAAAAAATTTTGGACGGACACCAGCTAACATTTGTTTTGTCTGTTTCACACAAACCTTTTTTTTTTCAGTGTATAAAACACAAATGTCAACTCACAGGTACCACTCTGAGAGCATTTATTCATTCGAATGTGAAATCCTCAGAAATAAGGAGTTATATTAGATAATGTTGAGCAGTGGGACCACCAAAAGATGAGACTTGTGTTTTCACTCGCACATGTTTGTCCACCCATCTGATGGCAGGCCGATCAGATAGCGAACTGCAGCAATATTCACTGCACTGTTCTGCATGAAACTTAATTAGAGTTTGCAATTACCATACTGATTAGCGAATGAAAATTAATTCAGCAGATACGACATACTGTAATAATATATGCTATTGGTCTGGGCACTGCTGATCTATTGTATTGCCCTGAATTGACGGTCGATTCATTTGCTACACCCTGTTGTCACCCTCTGTGAATGAAAAATAATTTTCATAATGTTTGCCATGAGTTTATCTTTGGAATAAGTTTGAAGTAGCTCTTCGAAAAACATTAAAATACATTTACATAAAAATTGACAAATCTGAAATTGATTGCCTTTGCAAGCTCATCTGAATCATCCGGATTTGAAATAATTCATGCATAGGCCTACATGTATTGATTTGTGGTTTGATATCAGATCCACGGGAGAATTATCTTCTAAGGATAAATTATACATCTAAGTCCCTTTGTTATTCTTCTTTTTTTTGGCCACTTACGTGCCTTAAGTCAAATTCAGGGTTTCTAAGTAGGCCCATAGGCCTACGACCTACGTATAGTAATAATAATATATCATCAATTCAAACTTTTTGTTTTGACACGATCATGCAGGATTACAGATGATTTCATAATTGTAGACACCAGTGGTAGATTTTCAGTGGTCAAAAGAAGGTATGACACCACTGCACTCTCTCCTGAAAAGTGACATGGCGTTTAACATGGGTGACCATGGCATTCTAATCCATTAATCTCCTAACTGGGACTGACTTCAGCGGTTTCAAGTGAGAGTTTCTATTTGCATTTCACACATTTGTCAGTCTGGTGAAAATGAGAACTGCATGCTGCTGCCACCTGGCACAAAAGTTGATTTTGTATGCTACAGCATTGCAGTCCCAAGAAATAGTTCCAATTTCATAGCACATTGACAAAATTTCTATTCATCTTTGAAGTATACCAGAGTCAGACTCGGCAATCACATTCTCTAAGGAAGTAGACAAGGCCATCAGCACACTCAGAAACAGCCCCCATGTCTTCCAGACAAAATTGTGTGTGTTCCTCTGATTGAAATGATGTGGGCGCTAGCAGGAGCTCGCGGAATAGCACACTAATCACTGGGTGGGTGGCAACACAAGACAGCATATGTTCTGATCTGCCAGGGCTGGAAAAAGAAGTGGCAATGCAAAAGCAGTCCACTTGTAGACAGCAGTGGTCGAAATAGGCCATGTTATTTGCGGGGGTCTCTCAGTTGCAAAATCCAAAGGGTTCTGCCGAGAGTCTACGGGCCGCCAGCGGGCCGCCGCATGCGCCCTGAAGCTGAGGATTTTCAGATGCTCTACAAATGAATTCTGGGCATTTTAAAGACATACATTTTTTATGTCTAAAAATTAGTTTTGAAGATCCTATTGCTGATGTATACAAATCACAAGAGGTTGTTGAATACTTATTAGGCTTTTTTGCTGCTTGATGCTTATTCCTTCATACACATTCAGTATTTGGGGGGGTTTTTTCAGGCCCCCTTTGACCCCCCCTTATTTCGACCACTGGTAGACAGCACATTTGTAGTACACACATTCTCCAAGTCGAATTCTCTGCACTGAGGTTTTTTCACGATTGACCATATGGTCAAAAGCACAGATTAAAACCATCAGGTGTTGACAACAACCTAATCACCCCCCCCCCCACATTAATGCTTTTCTTTTGTATTTGACCACTTCTGGATCAGACACACCACTCCCCAGCAAGTGGTCAAAGGCAACCCGACTCTTGGAGAAATAGTTCCCTTTTGGCCAATGTATTAATGCAGAACTATGAGCTCAAAAAGGCATGGAAAATATGTGTATAATTACAACTAATTCAATGTGCATATTAATGAAAAAAGAAACATGAAAAAAGGCCAATTAAAAAGACAATTTACATGCATTTTAAAGTCACATAACATTCTTTGGATTGGATGTGTAATGGAGCAAAACTCCAAACAATTATATTATGTTGTAAGTGACATGTAATAGATAACGCCAGCGTTTGTGATGATATGCAATATATACGAGGGCTTTAGCACGAGGATTATTGCATATCATCACAAACAAGGGTGTTGTTATCTAACTTATATTCGCGCAGCGAAACGGCCGAAGGCCGTTAAGCGAAGCGAATTGAGTGCAAGAGAAGACTCAAAAATCTGTGCAGTGATGGTCTCAACATCAACAGTCCACAGTTTGGAATTAGGTCAGGTGGGTCCAGCTTCTTATCAATGATTTAGTTTCGTATTTAACAAAACATGACATATTTATCTTCAAAAGTGTCTTAAAAATTCAATTTTCTCCAGTAATATTTCCTGTACCAATAATTTTTTTGGAATAGTTAATTATTAGCATTGACAAGCTAAATCAAATTATTAACTTTTAATTTCAATCAGACAACAAGAAAACATAACAAAACTAAAGTTACATAATCTTATAAACTGATGATTATGTAACAGTGAACAGATAATCTACATGCAATGTTATTGTTTTTGTATTACTATATATTTATACTATTATGTAATATCAACAATCTAACATAGACTTGACTTTGGCAGCTTTCAGTGCTGCCTTTTAATTATTTATTTAATATATATATCTATCAATCAATTTATCTATCTATCTGTCTGTCATTATATCTATCTATCTATCTATCTATCTATCTATTTATCTATCTATTTATCGATATATTTATCTATTTATCTATTATATTTTTTGTCTAGTTTATCTTGCTATACTACATTTTTCTGTCTTTCCATGTATCTGTCTTTCTAATTTTCTGAAACAGTTACATAACTCCTTTCATACATTGAATATTAAATAAACATGAAAGTTATGGTAAAACTATAAGTCCTACAAAAACTTTTTAAAGTGCTGCGCGAATTTCATGGCAGTGCCATTTACATATTACCACTAAGTACAAAACATATTAGTTCAAATCTCTTCGTTAGCGGTTAAATCCTTCTTGTTTACAACATTTCATCGTATTTGTTGCACATTCATGTTCCTCAGTTCATTTGCAGGTTGGCAGCCCAGAGGGCAACAGGTCAGAATTCTATATGTAGTGTGCATATAATATGCATACGGGTATGCTATTGTTGATTTTTTTCCCACAGTATCTATATTTCATAGATCTTTTCATGGAAATATTTTGACGCATACACAGTAACAACTTTGAAAATGTAAAGCCATCTGTAATTCACTAATCCCCTTATCAGAGCTTACCAAGTGCATTCATTAAGTTACTTAAGCTCCTTGTCTATTGACACCTGTGCTCATAATTATTGCACACTCAGAATAAACTATAAAAAAATAACTGAAACAAAAAAAAAACGCCACTGAGTCAGTAACATCACAAGGCAATGATGAACTTATATTTTCAAGCTGTTATGGGACGCCCATTCGCAAAGAACTACACTGTATAATTTAGAGCCTTTTTCAGACGTGAGTATTTTAAAATGTTGACCATCAAGATTATTATATTCAGTTAGGATGTGATTTCATAATTTTATCTGAGAGTTTTGTTCTCAGTATTGCATTATATTTGCAACTTGGAGTCAGTGCAGTTCGTTTCCAATATATTCATCACATTGTCCTTGCTCCATTTGCATCCTGGTCTCCAATATTCTCGTGGATGCCCAATGCCCATGCTGGAGCCACTTATAGCTGTTTGCGGATGAGCGACCCAAACAGTTTCAAAATTAACTTTCAACTTCGTCATGTGATGTCAAAGGCTTAAAAATGTATTGTGTATGTCACTTATGGTTAATCAGTTGATGGCGTGCTCATCATATCTAGCAGCATAGGTGACCATAAAAATAAACACACTAATTAAATGACTTAAGGTACTACATCAAATAAGAAGATTAGGAGACCAACAAAAACTGTCAATGACATAGCAAAGCCAGTTTGCAAATTGAAAATAAGAAAGTATTTTCTCCAGTGGACCGCCAATCTGCAAAGAGCTCCAAATCTAAGGCGATTCCTGCAAATTACATCAAACATTAGTTTGGAGAAAGCGCATGTCTCAAACAAATTCAATCTACTTATCACCAAATTGTTGTCGGCTATAAAGAACGTTGCAGAAATGTGTAATTCGTCATTGTGGCACACAGTTGAAATACTATCTGTAAGCTTCTAAGGAGAGTTGACCATATTTTCTTTTGTTGACACGGTTTTTGCAGGATCGAAAACTTCTTACCTGACATTTCATTGCTCACTAGGTTTTACTCTGAGGAAGTCCTGTCATGATATATCCAATGCAATAAAAAAATTAATAAAACCATTTAAGACTTGTATTTTTTGTGACATTTGATGATCATGCATGCAGGTATAACTAAGATCACTTCATGTTTATTCAGGTAACATTACTGGAGTGGAGACATCTGTCATCATGCCTGAGTACGAGTATGAGGGAATGGTGATGTCCAACATGTTTCCTGCCTGGGCTTTGGACAAGATAAAGGAAACTATGCTGGATGATTCTGACATCCTTGTTGCAACCTATCCCAAATGTGGTAAGTCATATTATTTATTATATAGCTTGAGAAAATTTGGTGAGGAGAGTTACCTCATTTGATAGTGATCTGGCCTTCAAATCGCTGGGTCCAGGGTTTGATTTACCACTGCCTTGGTCACTTGGACATATGTTACACAGGGCTTTCAATCAATCATCTGTGCTCATTGCAGTTTTCTACTCCTGTCCTAAATAGCCTACAAAGTTCATTAATTGGGCAGACTGGTAATTAGATACTCGTTTCAGATTTTGCACTCGGGGAATTTTCAGGGTGTAAAATGATAACTAACATCATTGGTCATCATGGATGATTGTCATTTCTTCTTTCTGGTTTGCGTTACTGCAACTTTGAAAAATCTTGAAAAGGATCGGGGTAAGTTGACCCCTTGAATGGGATAAGTTGAAAATACTATGAAATGTAATATGCATGTGTAAATTGTGCATCCTGCAATTGTTGTGGGCCAAATTTTCTGAAGGACTTCTTACCCCACACTGTCTCTCAGATTTATAGAAAAATAATCCCGAAATTGGGTTTATGGCTTAAGTTGACGTTGAGTCACATTATCCCTATCATAGGGATCAACTTGCCACGCCATCCTGGGACCATCCTGCGACTAACTTACCGCGGCTTAAAAAAATTTGTTTTTGGAATTTTATGGCTTGACCAATGAGTGTTTGAATAAAAAAATGAAAATGCAGCAATCAAGTTATTTAATTTAGATGTATTTACAAAGTACAATATGGGAGGGTTTGACTTAGATTCTATATGTTCTCAAGAAAATCATGAACTCAGGCCAGATAGCTCATTCATACTAGCAGACGATTGGCAGAGCACTTTCATTGAACTGCTAAGGCATACATGCATATTTGATTTTAATTAGCAACTGTTATTTATTTGACATATTCAATGTGATTAAAATAATTTGAATATAACTATTTTCAAGGAACTACATGGATGCAAGAAATTATATACCAGGTTCACACAGAGGGAGACTTCAAAGGGTCGGACGAAAACCCACTGTTTAACAGATTCAACTTCATAGAAGAAAATGGTGAAACACCGGGTATTAAGGCTGGCCTCAAGAGACTAGATGCTGAGGAACCTCCAAGATTAATCAAAACCCATCTCTCCAGCCATTTCTTCAAGAAGACCTTGGACAACAGAAACACCAAGATTATTGTAGTATTTCGAAATCCAAAGGACATGTTGGTTTCCTACTATAATTTCTACAAAATGCTGGATTATGATTTTGATCCAAACGGGTCTTGGGAGGAATTTTTTGAGCTCTTCAAAAGTGACAAGCTTGTTCATGGGAGCTATTTTGACATGCAGCTCAGCTGGTGGGCCTACAGGGATGATCCGAGGGTGAAGATTTTCAAATATGAAGACATGTTGAAAGATCCGGAACAAGCAGTCCGCCAAGTGGCTGCTTTCCTGGAGAAGGAGCTCTCTGATGAGTTGATACAGAAGATAGTTGAACGTACGTCATTTAAATCCATGAAAGATAATCCCATGCTCAATCAGTCCGCTTATCCTCGCATGAATCAGCAGGTGTCACCATTCATGAGAAAAGGCAAAGCAGGAGACTGGAAGAACTACTTCTCAGAGGAACAAAGTCAATATGTTGATAAACTTAGTGAACAGAAATTTAAACCAGTCGGCATTGAGTTAGAAGATTCAATCATTCCAAAATAGGACATTACCTTATTGTCAGGTTTTAACTAACATTAAAATTTTGTGTATTTGAGCAATGATCCTTCCTTATCGACCTACCATTTTTGCAATTTTAAATATATGGAATCATAAGAATCCGCCAGATTTGTTTTTTTTCTGACAAGGGGTTGTGGCGCGGCTAGAATTTTTTCTGACATGGGGTTGAGGCATGGCTAGAAACTACAGAAAATTGTGTTGATGGTATTGAAATGACTATATATATGATCTCCTCCTGAGGACTCTCTCACCAGTAAAAACATACTTTGAGTATCATAATTTTATTTCTTTGTTATTAGACTCCGTTTATCATGGTTAAAGTTAGTAACTTCTAGTTAATGTTTATTTCTCACAATGTTATTATGGTTATATGGTTGGTCGATTAGCCTATGATTAATGTTATCTACTTTGTATTTTTCAATCCGAAGGTAAATAAAATGATTTGATTTTAGACAGTCACATGTAGTGTCCATTGTTTTCTTAATCTGGATTGCTCAAATTAACCAGCAAAACAAGAGCTTGATCAGCTGCTTTTTAATTCAGTGAATTGTTTAGTAGGTGGTGCATGGTGGACAGAGGTGGTGGTTGGTCAGAGGCACATGGTTGGTATGGGTGTTGGTGATTTGTCAATGGTCGTGGTGGTGAGTGGTTGGGTAGCAATGAGCTGTTGATTAGTTGAATGATGGTTGAACGGTTGTGGATGGTTGAACGGTTGTGGTTGGTTGAGTGGAGATTGGTTGGAAGTGGAGGTTAGCTTGATTTTATTTTGGATGGTTTATAGTGGCGGTTGTTGGATAGTTTTGGTTGGTTGAGTGGTGGTTTTTGGATGGCGTTGTTTGGTTGATTAGTATCGATGGGTTGGGCAGTTGGTTGGCGGGATCAGTGTTGGTTCTTGATTGGAAAGTGATGGTCAGTTGTGATGGTTGGAAGTGGGGCTGGTTGCTATTGGTTTAAATTTGTAGTGCCTTGCATGTGCCTCGTACAATTTAACTTTCTACATCCAATATACTTCCCAGTGCTGTCTTGACAACTTATTCAGCATACTTGAAAATGAATTACTAAAGTATTTCTACATAACATGAATAAAGTTGGTGCAACAGTGTTTGTTATTCAAAATCACTACAGTTGTCAATTACTTTAGAATTGTGGGGTTTGTTCTATCTTTTCTTCTTTGGCAACGCTTTATTCATGCAAATCGGCAAATTCAACAGAAACTAGAAATTTCGATCGCAAGCGAATCGAGCAAATGGAGGTTTGCCAATGTTTGTACGTTTTTGGGTTTTCATAAAACTACATCCTTGATACCTTGGCTTGCGAGGGTGATAAAACTAATGAATTGGAACGATTGCCAGGGCTAGAACCACCAAGTGCAAAAATTCACAGATGAAATAAGTTGTCTAACATATATTCTTAGAAGTGAAAAGAAATACACAGAAGCAGAGCCGAAGCATTGGAAATAGCCTAAACCATAAGCCACATTCACTGAATTATAAGCAAAATCTATTTATTTATTTAACATATTGGCAACATTACACCCATTGGCAACATTACACCCATTGGCAACATTACACCCACTGGCAACATTACACCTACTGGCAACATTACACCATTGGCAACATTACACCTACTGGCAACATTACACCAATGGCAACATTACACCATTGGCAACATTAAACCCACTGGCAACATTACACCGTATAGCAACAGGTAACATTACACCCATAGGTAACATTATACCATTGGCAATATTACACCAATATGTAACATTACACCCATTTGTAACATTACGCCCATTTACAACATTACACCCATTTGCAACATTACACCCATTTGCAACATTACACCCATAGGCAACATTATACCATTGGCAACATTACACCATTGGCAACATTATACCCATTGGCAACATTACACCGTATGGCAACATAACACCCATTGGCAACAATAAACCATTGGCAACATTACACCCATTTGCAACATTACACCCACTGGCAACATTACACCCACTGGCAACAGGTAACATTACACCCATAGGTAACATTACACCATTGGCAACATTACACCAATATGTAACATTACACCCATTTGCAACATTACACCCATAGGCAACATTATACCATTAGCAACATTACAACAATTCATGACATTCCATCCATTGGCATAACACCATTTACAACATTACACCATTGGCAACATTACACCCATAGACAACATTACACCCATTGGAACATTTCACCCATTGGCAACATTTCAACCATTGGCAACATTACACCATTGGCAACATTACACCCATTAGCAACATTATACCCATAGGCAACATTATAACCATTGGCAACATTACACCATTGGCAACATTACACCCATTGGCAACATTATATCCATTGGCAACGTTACACCCATTGGCAACGTTACACCCATTGGCAACGTTACACCCATTGGCAACATTACACCAATTGGCAACATTACACCAATTGGCAACATTAGACCATTGGCAACATTACACCCATTTGCAACATTACACCCATTGGCAACATTACACCCATTGGCAACATTACACCATATGGCAACATTACACCATTTGGCAACATTACACCCATTGGCATCATTACACCCATTGGCAACATTACACCCATTGGCAACATTACACCATTGGCAACATTACACCCATTGGCAACATTACACCCATTGGCATCATTACACCCATTGGCAATATTACACCCATTTGCAACATTACACCCATTGGCAACATTACACCATTGGCAACATTACACCCATTGGCAACATTACACCCATTAGCAACATTATACCCATTGGCAAACATTATAACCTTGGCAACGTACACCATTGGCAACATTACACCCATTGGCAACGTTACACCCATTGGCAATGTTACACCCATTGGCAACATTAGACCAATTGGCAACATTAGACCATTGGCAACATTACACCCATTTGCAACATTTCACCCAATGGCAACATTACACCCATTGGCAACATTACACCCATTGGGGTATCCTCACCCTGAAGGGACACCCCCTAGGACTACCCCCAGGAGGCACCCCCTTATCTATCATCTTTCTTTCTATCTATCTATGAATGTGTCAAGAGTATTAATTGCCATCAGTTGCTAATTGCTATTTTGAGTAGTGTCAAAGAAGTGTCAAACATATTTGCCAATCCAATTGAACAGTTAAATACAGTTGACAGAGCAAGAGAGTCTTGAAAGAATAGCTTGGTCAATTGACCAGAATAATATTAAGCACCCATTTGGGGACTCTTCACCAATATACACAAGATGGCGCTCATGGTGATTGGTTGCTAAGGTAAACATGATCAGAGAGCCATTTGTGTGAGAGCTGCTTCAGGTGGCAGATGAATTAGTGGAAAAATAAAGAAATAGATAATCCCAGTTGAGCAAATGGAACACTTTCTCGCATCTACAATGCTCATAGTGCAAGTGTGTAGAATTGTAGACCCCTGGATCATGCATAAGTATGATTGAAAAGCGATACAAAATTTCTTTGCAATTTGTAAGGAGGGCAAACCTCCAATAATATTAATTTTGGGGGTCATTCAATACAAATACTCCTGACAAGACAATTGTGAACCAGTATTGGTGTTACACCTGATCCTGCCAGTTGAACGAACAAACAAAAATGTTGATATTTCAGTGTCATTTTGTCGCCCAATTTAAAAAAAAAAGGAAATTGGAGTTTCTTAAATTTTTTTGAGCAGTGTACTTCAATTTGGAGTCCCTGGAGTTTAAAGTTTGCCGAAGTATTATAAAATGTACTGCAAGCTTCGTCACTGCCTCAAATATTACATTTGTGATTTATCATTTGTCCCATCCTAAGTGAGTAGAAGATCAGTCAATAACCTGACCAAGGGACAACCTTCCTTTTGTGTCGTTTCTCAACATAGACAGATATATAGGATAGCAAGTAAATGGAATTAAGGATAAATAGAATTAATTAATAATAAACATATATTCTATTTTTGATCTATTATATATTTCTAATAGTTTCTAGTCTAAATTTCTCTCTATTTTTCTGCATATCCGTCCTTCAAATTTTTGAAACAGTAACATTACTGCCTTTCATACATTGAATATGAAATAAATTTGATGAAAGTTATGGTAACACTATACTACATATAAGTCCCTAAAAAAACATTTTAAGTGCTGCGCAAATTTCATGGCTGTGCCATTTGCATATTAGAAAATCAGTAACATTAACAACCCTGACCACAGGACAACGTCAAGCTTTCATTGGTTTATAACTTCAGTGAGGAGTCGGATTTTTACAAAATCTAACAAGAACAATTCAATTTTTCATCTTATTCATTATTTTTGGCCAACATTTGTCTGTTCATGGAAAATCAAATAGACCTACAGGATACTCAAGGTCAATTCCACTGTGACTTTGGGACATTCAATGTATTTTCCACCCTAACAGGGGTCAAAATTTATTAGAAGGAAGTAAAGGAAGGTTTTGTTGTTCTGCCATTTTGTTGTTGTGACCATAAAGTTGCAAAAAAAATTAAAAACATCCCTGGAATTTGATTCTCATTTTTGATATGGGGTCAAATATGCTCTTGTGACTGATGGGACTTTTTTGACCACCGTTTTGTGCAAGTTTACTGAACTTGTAATTAATATGTAAATGGCACTGCCATGAAATTCGCGCAGCATTGTCATAGAATTACTGCATTATCTTCAACTTTCCATGCAGAAGGCCAATTTATCTTTTTAAAGGACTGGGCAAATGGGCAGATAGATCTGATCTATAGATAAGATTAGATAGATAGATAGATAGATAGATAGATAGATAGATAGATAGATTGCACTGACAGCTGTGTAATTCAAATCTGTGTTAACTTTAATTGGATCTATAAATTTGGATCTATTATGTTGAATAGTTGATGTTACATAACTGAGATCAATAAAACCATAGCTATTCAGAGATGACTGTTTACTATAAGACTGTTACATAATTTGTTGACAGTTAATGAAGATTATGCAACCTTAAGTGATGTTATGATTCCTTACTTGGTGAGCCATTTAAGTCATCAACTTTTGTGTCGACTTTTAATCTTCACTCACTTCTTACAATCAGGGGTATGGAAATAATTATTTCCTATGTTGATTCACATGTTTATTTAAATCCTTGAAATATCTTATAGGAAGTTGTTATACGACAAGACTGAAATTTTAAAGTTATTTTGGAAGATATTTGAGGTATTTTAATTATTTACCAAACTAAACTCTGACTAAACTACTAGCTCCACTTTTATGGCAACTACAGGCACTTCCTGTTCAGGCAGTCACTGTAGACAGGAGCACCACACAGAATGAGCTGTCCTTGTGCTAAGTGAGCTTCGCTCATGGCTGCCTTCGGCAGCCATGAGCTGTGCTCGTACCATCTCAGTTCACATGTCACACTTCATTGTCATAGTGCATTGTAATTGTCTTGAGATAGGCTTTCAAATCAGATCCATATTTAACTGATGGATCAATGGTTCTTCAGCAGTGCCTCATTCACTGGGTACATTCGATTCGACCTACTCTAAGTACTCCGGAAGTTACGTATCTACTCCAGGAAGTGACGTTTCTACTCCGGGAGTAAACTACTCCAAGGTTGGTCCAAATCGAACATAACAGAGTAGTAAGAATCGTCATAACTTGGGGGTTCCCTAGCAATAAGAATTCCCCAGTTGATGGCAATTAGGACATCAATTGACACCCTCAATCGATTGCTCTTAATTTATTGAATTGAAATACGGACATTCACACCAGAAAAAAGCAATTAGGCACTAAATCACAGCTTCTGAAGTATCATCTATCTTTGTAAACAATTCTACGTCATGGGATATCCCAATTTCTTGGGAGTTCTTCCTATCTGCTCTAATCTACTCCGAACTACTCCCGGAAGTGCAAAACGAATGATCTGGAGTGAACTACTCTACTCCAGGAGGACTTTGGAGCAGGTGAATCGAATGTACCCATTGTGTGACGGATGGGACACCTCTTTGTGACTGATGGGACAGTATCTCAAAGTATTTAAATATGGTCTTTCGATTCGAATTATAGATGAAATATAAGGTTAAGGTAACACAATGATCCATCGTCAATTGAAGACATTTAACACAAGATTCTTTTAGTGTAGGCCAAGGGTGTACAAAAAAAGATTCGCAGATATATCTCCATTGTTCTAGGTGTAGCAGTAGTCCAAATGTGAATCAAGAATGAAAAACGGCATAAAATTGGAGTTTTGTATTGGCAAAATGGCCATGTGGGCAAGTGTTCACAATAAGTATTTTTTTGTGATTACTTATGGAAAATAAATTATCTAACCATGTTCCAAAATTTGTGAATGTGTCTCAATCGCTTGATACGAAAATATTTTGGTTGAAATTGTTTTTTTTTTAATGTGCGGTACAGTTTAAACATGTGCAATATGTATATTATGTTCTATGCTTTATGGCTTCAAATCATTCTATTTTCTAGGCTAGAATAACTTGTCAGAAACATATCTATTAAAGGCCTAAATGGGAAACCAATTTGTTAGTCACATCTGTAGGGAGACAGCTTCCATGCTTCTGGCACCAGATTTACTGAGTAATTGCAATCCTGTTTTATCCAAGCCATCCTTGAAAACAATCCTGTATTTTTGGTTCCTGAGAATGCAGTATATTGCAAAGACATTCTATGCATCTTATTTTCGAATATTTCATGGATATCATATTGATGAGAGGCCATGTTTCTGGACTCTGTTTGGCTGAATATTTAACTTGTATTCCATATGAACTTACCAAACAGCTTGTCCTTTTAATGTTACTTGACCCTGCCATGCAGTTCAGCTACAAGTTATGCAGTTCAGCAAAAAGTTATCCATCACCAAACTTTTCACCATGCTCCAAGTAAGATTTTTTGACTCAGGGCCAGGATTTCGGTACTTTTTTGCCATAAAAATTATTGGAAATTAGAAAGGACAATCCATGCTCATTTATGTATCACTTTATACAAAATAATAATGATTAAAATCAAGAAAAAACAAGTAATTCGCTGCATGTGGTAAATTTATTATCTTCGAATGTGACTGATGGGACAATGTTTACACACCATTCTTCATACAAATGAGTGAGAATAATCTTCAAGACAATTCATGCCCAGTTATCTATCACATTGCACTAGATAACAATGACAAAAACAAATAATTCACTGAGTGAGATCAATTTATCAAGTTTTGGCATGACTGATGGGACAATGTACCAGCAATGTCTTACGTGGATGAAGTGTGATACCTCCTCAACATTAGTGTTAGTAAACATGTTATCAAAACAACTTCTGAGTACCTTTGCAGGCCTGAAAAACAAGACTTTGCTTTTTTGTGATGGTTGTGTGATCAGTATGAAGATAATAAGCAAAGTTCTGCTTCTTTCCATTTTGATTTTTGCCTAAAATTCTGAACAGATTGGAGGAAAATGTTGATTATTTCAAAACGGAACATGATATGAGAAAAATTTAACTTGTTTTGGGAAGTAGAGATCATACTGGTTTGTTACTGTGAATGATTTGACGATCACTAAGATTTTAAAAAATGCTAAAAGTGGTACACTTCTGTGGAATTGACCTCAAGACCAACCATCCAAAATTCGTAAAATGGCTGATGATGTCACAGAATTTTAAATGTCTTTCATCTTGTGTTGTTAAATAAACCTTGAAAGCACCTGGGACAGACAAAAAACAACCGAGTATATTAAGAATTGCGTCAATCACCAATAATTATGCGAAAAAATTCGCCTTGCTGGAATAGATCCATCATGGTGCCAGTCCTATTTGTGTAATCGCAATCAAACGGTCTTTGTAAATGGTTTTCCATCAAACCGCGAACAAATAAAGGCAGGGGTACCCCAGGGAAGTATCCTTGGACCCTGGTTTTATCTGCTTTTCAGTAATGACCTCCCATCTTGCGTAAAAGATCACAAATGTACAATTATATTGTATGCTGACGACACAATCATGCTAACAAGTCATAAGGACACAAAAACCGTAGCCGAGGTTCTGTCAAATGCACTAGACAGCTGCTACCACTGGTTTACGAATAATAATTTAGTTATGCACAGTGGGAAGACTGAATGTATGTTAATTACATCTAGAAGAAAAAAACACTTCCAAAAAGATTTTGTTATTAAACATGCTGGACAAGAAATCAAACCCAGTGACTGCGTAAAATACTTAGGCCTAAAAATAGACAGCACCTTATAGGGAGAATTAATTGTTGATTCTATTCTATCAAAATGTAATGCTAGACCTAAATTTCTTTACCGTTACAAAAATATTTTAAATGTTAAAACTAAAAAATTACTTGTATCAGCACTTATCCAAAGTCACTTCGATTACGCATCAACCGCATGGTTCTTCAGCTTAAACAAAGGCCTACAAAAACAACTTCAAGTAGCCCAAAATAAAATGGTCCGTTACATCCTAGATCTTGGCAATAGAGCCCATATTGGACAGAATGAACTCGATCGAGTAAATATGCTAACTGTCGCTGATAGGGCCATGCAGTTGATGCTAAATCACATGTTCAATATCCACAATAGAACAGCACCATCGTATCTTTGCAACCAATTTAAAATTCTCACTTATGCCTACAATACCAGAAGATTGTCCCAGAACAACCTCATTACGAAGACCACCCATGGAATCGCCAACGCTAACTTTCACGCTATAGGATCGAAGGAGTGGAACAAACTACCTGATGCGATAAAAACAATGGACTCTAGAGACGATTATAAAAAAGAAGTAAAAAGATTTCTTAAAGCGCAAAGCCATCTAAAAGAAGCCAACATGTTTTTGTATTATTAACTTAACTCATTAAAAATTAATTTTGCTAACAATTGTCAATGAACACTCTGGAGGCCTGCTCCAAAAGGACCACAACGGAAATAAGACACTGTCTTTTTTGTGTAATCCTTGCTATTTCATGTAAATGGTTAGCAAATCAAATCAAATCAAATCAAATTGGGCCTATCTAGAAATGGCCTGAGGGGGGGCATAACATGGGGCAAATAGGCGACGCTCCGCGGTACTTCGTATCTATTCCATGTTAATTTTTGACCGGGGCGGGGGGGGGGGGCATGGCACCATGGCCCCCCTCCTACATTTCGCCACTGGAATGGCCACAGTACCTTTAATTCAGGCAAAAAGAAGACAAGATGATACAGAAACCATACACACTACAATTATAAAACTCAAATAGAGAAGAAACAAGACACACAGTTGGCGCAAATGATTCATCTCGGAGACCCAGTAGTACCTGCATAATAATTGTCATAACACCAGATAACATGACACCACTAAGGCTGTGCCTTGAATAATCATTTTGAATATAATCAATATTTTTAATTTACTTCATAATTATATAGCAAAACGTAATCAATGGCTTAATTTACTCTATCATTATATTAATTGCCATACACTTACTAAAAGTATAATGTGTGAGAGAAATACATTTTAGAAAGTTTGCTTCATTCCAAAATGGCCACCACAACAAGCGCTGGTATGATACTATGGAAAAAAATTAATACGCCTAAAAAGTAGACAAAAAATCCTGAGATGCTTGAACCATCAATTTTTAATCCAGTTTCTGAGCAGCAGGAGCTTGCCAGGGAAACCTGTGTACCAGCCCTGGTTCTACAGAAAATGTTCCGGTTTGGGTGATACTGCTTTAAGAATTGCTAAAATGTATAATTTAGCATAAACTTTTGCCTGTGAAACGGATGATTTTACTCATCAGAAGTTTGATGGTATTCAATCTACTTATGCTTTTTTATGCTTGTTAAATTGTGGTCAGAAAAGTGTCCAAAAAGAATGCTCTCTCACTTATTCACGTGTCCATACAAAGCCAATGTTTTTGCTTTGTGATATAAAAAATACTCATTTGTATTTATTCTGTTTCCTTATCGAGATTTATAAACTAGGATAACAATATAATTAACAATTTCATAAAAGCTGTGTAACACTCAACAAAATGTCTTGTCTATGCCACAAGTGGCCCCCTCTATACTGGCAATGTATGTGGTCTACCATGTATACATCCTCCATGATAAAAAATAGTTCCAACTTAATTTGGTATTTACAAGATGTCTGCTTAAAATTGAAGCCAACCAGTCAGATTAGACACTTACAGAGTTTTTGGAAATAAACTAGACCATGTCTAAATGATGGAACTGTCCTGGTTTCTTCCACACACTCCTGGTTTCTTCCAGGAGCTCGAAAATTTTGCACCCTAGGTGGCAGCAAATAGCAGTCAACTTGTAGACAGTTAGCAGCTTGTGTAGCCGGTATCAGACAAGCCATCAATCAAACCACCAAGTGCAACAGGAGCGGAGCTACATCAAAATGTCATCATGTTGGACATATACCGAGTCAAAGAACTAAAACAATTTGATATTACAGATATATCAAGTGGGCGAGAGAATTGGCAAGAAACGGAGACACCCGGAGGAAAGTGACTAAATTAGAGAGTGCAGAGTCCTCATCTACGTGGACACAACAACGGAGAGAATAGTACCCTCACCAAACTAATTCAAGATCATTTAACCAATTTTGGGGTTGGACTAACTTAATTAGTCGAAAGTACTTTCAGTGTAGCTGTTCACATAGCAGTATAACAAACAAATCAAAGTGGCTGTGTTGAACACACAAGACAGCTATATCCTATGAAGAATGTCCTGTCCACTGTGTCCAGGTATACACAAACAGGAGTAAAAAATTAACAAAAGTCAAATTGATTGCCTGGCAAGCTTATTTGAATTATCTGGATTAAAAATTATTCATACAGGTATTGTTTTTTCTAGTCAGCAAGTCAAATCGATGATACAGAATTATCTGCTTACGGAATACATTATCATAATGCTAACTTCCATTAATGGCCGAATTATTTGTCCCATGTCAAAGTGTGTCATCAGTATCTGTGCAGGTTCGGGGTATCTCCAAATGGCCTTTTTTATGGTGATCAAGGATTTTTTACCTAACTATACCAAATTTCAAGTCCCACAATATTTAAGTATTTTTGTGAAAGTCACAGAAAGTGGTTTCAGATGTAACTGAAGTCGGCTTCATGAGTAGATAGTATCTAGTATTAGTATTGGCCATAACGCATGGCCCGTGAGTTGTGTGCATGTTGAAAACAGAAAATTCAATTGAAAGACCCAGGAATGAAATTCCTTTTGACTTATCATCTCCAAAATGACAAATTTGTTTAGTCATTTGATGGTCCCTAACTTAATTAAGCAATATTGCCCAAGAGGAGTTCCTGTAGCTTATATATTTATATTCAATGTAATATACTATAGAATTGTAATTACAGTTTATAAAATTGTATATGAGCTACTAATAAATAATCTGAATCTGAATAAATTCTAATGACTAATTAGGTAAGTCAAATGTCTAATCAGTTGTTTGCCTAACTAAATCAGTCATTTGAAAAGGCTAATTTTGGCAACAACGAACGGTCACAGGTTTGGGGCTAGGGGTTTACTAACTTTTAAAATTATTCAAATGTTTTTCATTGTCAGAATTAACTTCTGGGCATTTGAATAAGGTACCAACAACCAATTTTGCCTGGGAACATGTTTTTCTTGCCAATTCAAAAGAGTAACATAAATATGAATTTGGATGATATTCACAATCTTGACATGTGTTCAACCACGACTGGGATCTTCGACCTATTTATTAAAACGTTATTTCACAAGGTTTTAGAAATGTGTATAACATTTTTAAATATCTTTTTTTAAAGTTAGCAGCTGGTTAGTGAAAATAATAATTATATGCAGGCACAATATTTAGTTATATTTTAAATAATAGATTGCTTAAAGATAATGTCGCATTTCTTTTCCTTTTTTTTCTTTAAATTTTTAATATAAGCCTATGTTATTTGTAACATCAATTCTCTTGCCATTAAATATTAATTCATATATATGATAATATACGTTTATTCAGACTTAAATCTTATTAATCTTATAACATATCTCTTAAAACTTTGTTTTGATGAAGATTTTGACTAAGCAGGTTTTAATAATATATTTAAAAACATCTAATCTCTTAATAATTGGGCATGGAATATTTCCAAATCAATAATTCCTTGTCGTGTTTTTGGTGAAAAAAATCTTTCCTGGCAGTCCTGAAATAAATTATTTCTCTTAAGACGATTTCCTTACAGTATATTGCCTGATCTATCACTAAAATGTTCATAACATTGGGGCAATTCCATAAATGTGGACGTACAGATCAGACACTTTAACAGCTCGTTTTGCCCTACCGTTATGCTTTAGCTATTTCATTGTTAAATAGGCCATCAACCAAAGCTAAAAGTGTAACAGAAGCTGAGCTGTTAGGCAAAATGTCATCGTTTTGGACATACGCAGAGAAATGACACTTTTCTAACTTGATCGCTTGTCTCTCAAAACTCTGTGATTTGTATGGAGCAAAATCAATCAATTGACCCCTATTGTCAAGAATTCGCGCATCAGGCAAGTCAATTTCCACCGCAATATTATCGTTTATCATAAAGCTGTAGCCATTTATATTCTGTGTCGGACGTACATATTTTTTGTTTCGGACGTACACGTGTGAATTGGTAGTGAAGATAATGCCTGCAGTGCAATAATGATCCACAATTTTAATCTTTTATACAAAGTAGAGTTCCTTGCAATAATTAGGAGCCATGAAATGTCTTCGACATTGTATATGTGTGCCAAATGTGATGTCTCAACATGCCAGTTATTTTCACCTTTTTTCCCCAAAATTTACAGTAATTTTAGCACAGAAATATCACAAAAATCTCTGGTTACATCTACAATTTTCACTGTAATTGCACATATTTCTTTAATACATGTTGAGAGCATACTTGATGAATAAAATTGTGAAGGTATTTGGCAAAAATATGGTAACAAATTTGTTTTTGTGTTGCTTGTATATTCCATATGACATCCAACTGGTATGATGGAAAAAACAACTAAATATAACTAATAATTGTCAATACTAAGTTGTTATATTTGAGATTCTAGGGGAGGATAATCATATGATCATCCCCCCAGGCTCATCCTAGGGGGGGATGCATCCCCCCATCCCCCCCAGGATCTACGCCCCTGCTGATAGATTTAAGTATATTGCCTGTTTTCCATAATTAAGTGAGTTTAATTGATTGTAAAGCCTTAAATAACTTAAGGAGAGCCCTGCATCGTTTTATTTTTGCGACATACTAACTTTAAGTTTTTTTGGGAGATTAGGCAGTTTTAGTCAATTTTCGTGCTTTTTTTTTATTATAATCATCAAATCTTTTGATTGCTTCATATTTAATACCTGTAATTTTACATCAGGATGTCTAATACATAAATATAGCATACAGGCTACGTTATGTCGCAACTGAATTTGTTTCTAGTCCAAAATTTAAGATTTTAGGATTAACCAGGTCACTTCGCAAAGAGCAAACGGTACACAGTGTCATTGACAGTTACCTATGGATTTACTTGCTCCCGTATCAGAGCTGATTAGGTGCATACATAAAGTAACTTTTTTTAAAGTAGTTTGTTTATTGACATCTATATACATAACAAATACTGAATTAACTGATTAAACAATAACTGACACACACACCAATCAATAAACTAGTAAGTAACATCACAAGGCCAAGTTGAATGATGATTTTGAGACTGCTGTGGGATGCCGAGTGACAAGAACTACCAGAGCTTTTGTCAGGCGTGAGTATTTTAAAGGTTGAATGTTATGATGTGATTTCATGAATTCGTTTTTGGTTTCTGTTCTATGAATAAAAAAAAAAACTGCAGTTCAATTCAAACCGTTTGTGTTTCATCATATTTTTTAATATTATTTAAAAAACCTTCATGGTTTTTCAGGTATTATTAGTAAGGCAACTGGAGCAAGGATAACCATGTCTCAGTGCAAGTATGAGGGAAGGGTGACAACCGAACACTTTCCTGCTTGCGCTTTGGACAAGATAAATGGAACTCTGTTGGATGATTCTGACATCCTTATTGCTACCTATCCCAAATGTGGTAAGACATTGTTTATTATATAGCTTGCTAAGAGTGGTTCCTTTTCAAAAGTTTTAAATTGGAGTAATGACGAATACTTCTTAAATACGTATATTGCAAGAGGTCAACAAAATTGATGTCTTCGTTCAACTTCAAATCCATTAGAAGTACAGTAGGCTATACACCCTCTAACTTCAGAGTTTACCTCTGCAATCAGTCAGCATGCTCAAATGAGACCAGAATAATTTTAATTTAAAATATTTTTTCTAGGAACTACATGGATGCAAGAAATTATATACCAGGTTCACACAGAGGGAGACTTCAAAGGTTCTGATAAAAAACCGCTGCATAATAGATTCAACTTCATAGAAGAAAGTGATGAGACACCGGGTATAGAAGCTGGCCTCAAGAGACTAGAGGCCGACAATCCTCCAAGATTAGTTAAGACCCACCTGTACAGTAATTTCTTCAAGAAGACCTTGGACAACAGAAACACTAAAATTATTGTAGTTTTTCGAAATCCGAAGGACACATTGGTTTCCTACTACAATTTCTACAAAATGCTAGATAATGATTTTGATCCAAACGGATCTTGGGAGGAATTTTTTGAGCTCTTCAAAAGTGACAATCTTGTTCATGGGAACTACTTTGACATGCAGCTCAGCTGGTGGGCCTACAGGGATGATCCGAGGGTAAAGATTTTCAAGTACGAAGACATGTTGAAAGATCCAGAGCAAGCAGTCCACCAAGTGGCTGCCTTCCTGGAGAAGGACCTTTCTGATGATTTGATCCAAAAGATAGTTGAACGTACATCATTTAAATCAATGAAAGACAATTGTATGCTTAATTATTCTACTAATATTCGCATGGATCACCAGGTGTCTCCATTCATGAGAAAAGGTAAGGTGGGAGACTGGAAGAACTACTTCTCAGAAGAGCAAAGTCAATATGTTGATCAACTGATTGAACAGAAATTTAAGCCTGTTGGTATTGAGTTAGAAGATTCAATCACTCCAAAATAGGTTGTTACATTCTTGTCAAGTTTTGACCGAAATTTGTTGTTATTTGAACGATGATAATTTCTTATCAGTTCATTGTAGCAAAAGTATATGAAATTGTAAGAAACTGTCAGCTTTGTATTTCTCTAGACAAGGAGTTAAGACACATCAGAAGTTCAAAGAAATTTTGGTTGATGCTGAAATGACTATTGACACATGTTCTCTACTAAAATTGCATCAATGAATCACATCACTCAGTATTTCTCATGACTGTCCATTATTTGTCGTGATTTAAAAAAAAAAGTTTTTGTTGGATTGCTCTCATTGACCAACAGTTTTAGAGCTTGTTTTTAAAAGTGAATTGTTGTTTGGTTGGTGGTAGGTTTTTGGTGCATGGCTGGTCAGAGGTGCTTGGTTGGTCTGAATGTTGGTTGATTTGTTAATGGTTGTGGTTGGAGATTGGTTGTGAGTGATTGTGGTTTGGTTGCAATGGATTGTTGATAGGTCAACTGATGGTTGCTGGTTGAGCAGTGGTGGTTGTTTGAGAGGTGATTGGTGGAGAAATGGTGTTCAGTTTGAGTGGTTTTGGATGGAGACTGTTGGTTGGTTGGTACAATATGTATGAGTGGGTTATGCAGTTTTTGGTTAGTCAGCTGGATGAATGGTGGTTTGTGTTTAGAAATTGAGGGTTGATTTGAAAGTTATGTTCATTTGTATACATATATTGGTTATGTGATACTTTGTAGGCCGAGGTGATAGTTGGTGGTGGGGCTGGTTACAATTGGTTGTGTGGTGTTTTGTGACTCCTCAACACCCATAATCATTCATATAATAGCCTACATTAATTTTATGAAAAATATTACTTGTTGTAAAATGGACATGATCCTTTGCATATAAACTTGTCAGTACTGTACCCTCACATGTATATATTTTTCATTATTTGGCATGTTCACGAATTTGTGGAGGTGTAAAAACGAGCATATTCGAGATTGTGTATGTGTAAAAACGAGCATAAGTGCTCGTGTATATGTAATAACTAACACTAGCGGATGTGCTTTATTATTCATTCGTGGACCTGCAAATACTAACAATCGTGGAGGTGTTACAGGTTTCAGTTTTAGGGTCAAAATTAGGTTTAGGGTTACTTTTAGCCATGTTTAGGGTTAGTATGTTCGTAAATACGCCTATACAAATTCGTGAATGACACTATTTGACATTTCCATGAATGTCAAATTCTTGTAAATGTTCGTTTTTGCAGGTTTACAAATTCGTCTACATGCAAAATTTTGAAAAATATATACCACACCCTCAGCAAATTCAGCCCAGTTAAATGGTAAATTACATCTGTTGTTACACGAAACGTGAATAAAACACCTAGGAGCACCAATATGTGTTATTATAAGTATACTTTGGCCATCCACTTTCACATTTCGTAGTCAAGTTATTTTAAAAACCAAATTGTTGTCAGGTGGAGAAGACCAAGCAGAACTGTAATCACAGTGGGCCATAAGCAAGCAAGTTCTACTTTGGAAAATTCTTTGATAACATATTAACTGCCTTAAAAAAGATGAGTAGACACACTTTGTGTGTTGAATTGCATGTTCTTGGCAGAATTAAAAAAGTCATTCCTGATATTCTATGCTGGGAAAATAAAGATACAATGGGCTACAAAAAGTGGCGACATGCTCTTGACGTAGTATGATGAGCTTGTCCTCATAACTAAGGGTTTATCAAATTTTTCAGATAAATAAATCTTGTGGTAAGAGTCCACAGTTCTGCAGTATATTCTTCTGATCAGCAAGTCATGCACAAGGGCCTCTTAATTTAAACAGAAGAGTATATTGCAGATTATATCGTCATTGTTAAATAATTATGTTGTTTTGCTCCGTAAGGTTTCTATTGCTGGATATAATCATTTGTCTAGAATTTCAGGTCAATAAAGTCAAAACTTGACACCAATTCAAATTTAGATCAGCAAAACGATAGTTGTCTAGTAATGTCTACCCATGTATGCTGACAGCTGTACCATTGCAGCACACTCTAAAAAATGTCGGGACAAAATTGTTTTTTTAGATTCAAAATGGTTTTTTGAAAAACCAAATTTTAATGCAAAACCAAAATAGATTTTTAAAAAAATCCATTTTGGTTTTTTGCATTGAAATTTGGTTTTTCAAAAAACCATTTTGAATCTAAAAAACCAATTTTGTCTGAAATTTTTTAGAGTGCACCAATTAGTGTTGGGCGGTTGTGATATTTTTCGTTCAGTTCGGTTTTTTCCGACCTAAAAACCGAGCTTTCGGTTGCGGATTTGGCTGCAGACATGAGTGGTCCGCAATGTGCACGACATGATTTCGCGATCTGCGGTTCAGCGCCGGGTCTGCAAAATCGTTTTTTGGTCCAGAAATTCAATGCATTAACATGGCGCTCGTCTGGGAGAGCGAACAGATCGACATTTTGCTGATTATTTCATCGTTTTCTCAATAAAATTAGATATTATACGATAACCGAAACACTATTTTGTCAGATTGAACTATGGTTCAAGTTTCGGTTGTAGTGGTGAAACTGAACCGAAATTTCGGAAATTGGCCCAACACTAGCAACAATGAACAATCTGACCAACTTAAAGAAGTGCAATATGAAGCTGCCAGAATTGCAACTGATGCCAAGAGACGCACTTACACTTTGTCTATTCAAGACTCAATTTTGTCATACTGTAATCACTGTCCACATTACTTGACTCTTGTCCGAGAAAATATTGATAACCTGAAACCTGCACACAACTATAATGGCACGAGGACAGTATCATCCCCATGCAAACAAATCCTCCGTCTTGCACAAGTAGAATTCCATAGTGGTCCAGACCAGGCAAAAAGTTGAATGGTCTACCAATATCATTGACCTAACTGTAGTCTGTTTCCCCTCAGTTGAGAGCGGCGCTTTAGACAATTCCTAAATTGCAGATGTCAACATCATTGATAAACCATGGAATTGTTTATCACTCTGGAAACCATAGAGGTCCTGGTGACACTGTCAGTCCTGTCTGTGGCATAACTTTTCAAGAACGGGGCATATACAAGTCCTTTGCCTCTACTGAACCCCTCTAAAAAATTTTAACAGCCATGCCCCTGGACACTGATAGAGCAGGACCAGGGTTGATGCTTTAAGAGAAACAGATGTATAAGCACAAGGTAGAGCAATTTGTGGTGAATGTCACCAAATGCGGAATTGGATATTTTTATTCGAATTTATCGCTCTCAACTCAGGGGAAACAAATATTTATCAACCATGAATTAAGATGTAAGCACAATTTTGAAACCTCAAATCACTACCTTTCTGAGAGCCTGGCACACATTACCCCAAAACAACAAATAATCATTGATTATCATAGCATTATATATACATATTTCACAGTACTTCTATTTGGAAACATGTTTTTCCTACATCAGCCCACTCCTGTTAGAATAAGAAACACATCCAAAGGTGAAATTTAAAACATTACACAGATGCCAAATGAAAACTGTTATTTCTTGCTTATATTCTAACAACATTCCAGTTGTACAATTTTGTTTCACAGCTCTTCTGGAAAACATGTCACTAAAATAAAGAAGAGAAAGTAGGCTATAATTATATTACAATGACTTTTACGACAAACAGCCTTTTTTATTAATTTTTTTGTCATGAAGTAAATTTGTGGGTCATGTGGGTCATGTGTAACTGATGCATATCCCAGACAAAATGAAAAAACAAAAATTGACACTGTCCTACATGTACATAATAATAAATCAAAAAAAGTATATTGCAAACAATCTCACTTCATGTGTATGTATGTATATAAGTGTGTATATTTCTTACGGCACCATATGTTCAGTTGTGGCAGGAGCTGAAAATTAGAGATCACCGTCATCTGAAACAAGTGGTCACAATGGCAAGATTTCCAGTCACAGAGTATGACTATGAGGGAATGACGATGCTGGAGGAGGGTTTTCCTGCCTGGGGATTAGACAAGATTAAAGAGACATTGTTGGACGATTCTGACATAGTAGTAGCTTCTTACTTAAAATGCGGTAAGTTGTGATAAGTATTCACATTCAGTCAAAAGGTAAGTAATAAATTTGGATTTAACTATTCTGTAAAATTTGAATTTTTTGTCAGATTTAATGATTGACGAGATGGTTTCACAATTCCTTTGAGCTAATAGCTTGTTGTTTTAAGCTATAATTGACAATTGACAGATTATCGCAACTTAAAACAACAAGCTACATGACCCAAAATTCCAAATTTTACAGATCATAAGGTAACCTACGTAATAGCATTTTCAGTGATATGACTTACTTCAAGTTCAGGAGTTTATCACATTGCAGTATGGCATTAATCCATACACAAATAGATTTGATGTGAATTAATGCAAAATGCTACCTGATCCACTTTAGATATTCTAGTGCAACAATGAATAGTATCACTGTCCAGCAGCCATACCCAAATGTGATAAACTTCGCTAAAGCTGTGCAAAAAGAAAAGGTAGCACTTACAGCTGTTTGCAGATTGGTGGTACAAACAGCTTCAAAATTAACTTTCAACTTGGTTGTGTGATGTCACTGGCTAAAATATGTTTTGTATTGTGTCAGGTATGGTTGATTAGTTGATTCAGTGCTTATCATATCTAACAGCATAGCCATAGGTGACAATAAACAAACTAATCAAATGACTTAAGCTATACTTCATCAAATAAGAAGATTAGGACACCAACAGAAAACTGTTAATGACGTGGCAAAGCCAGCTTGCTAATTGAAAATAAGAAAATTAATTTTTCCAGTGGACCGCCAATCTGCAAAGAGCTCCGATTGAGTGCGCTCATGGAGCTGAGTCCTTTAATAACTATTTACACAAAGGCACACACTCAATTGTCCATCTGAAGCATGTCCACAAAAATGGAGCTCTGGAAATGGTTTTGTTTTTTTTTTATTTGGCGCAGTTTATATAATATTATGCCAACTCTGTGGGAACAAAATGGGAAAAAATCAAAATTCCCACTTAGAAAAATCTTCTGTCCCAACCCACTCTTCTAGGAAAAGGAAATAAAAGTGTTCCAAATAGTTAGGAGATATGATTAAAATGATCATCGCCTTATAATTTTGCAATGGGCGTACAATGTAATATTTGAAATTTTGAGTCAGCTTAAATGATTGAGATGGTTGCGTAATTCCTTTGAGCTAACACAGCTTGTTGCTTTAACTTTTAAGTTATGATAATCTGTCTGTTGTCACAACTTAAAAGAAGAAGCTGTGTTAGCTCAAAGGAACTATGCTACCATCTCAATCAATCAATTAAGCTGACTCAAATTTTCAAATTTTACTGTGTACATATCAAATCAGGTTTAAATGATTGGTCACTTTTTGTTCCATGCAGGCACAACATGGATGCAAGAAATTGTCTACCAGGTCTACACAGGCGGCAATGTTGACGAGGCTGACAAAACTCCAGTATATAACAGATTCAACTTCTTGGAAATGAATTTGAACATACCAGAGGAATCGGATGTCAAATCTGGTTTGGCGAGATTCCATGAAGAAGAACCTCCGAGATTGATCAAGACTCATCTTGCCAGAAACTTCTACAAAAAGACTTTGGAGAACAAAAAGACAAAATTCATTGTCATTTTTCGAAATCCAAAAGATATGCTTGTTTCCTATTATAACTTCTACAAATTCTCTAGTTTTGACTTTGATGCTAACGGGACCTGGGAGGAATTCTTTGAGAGGTTTAAGAATGACAAACTTGTCAATGGTAGTTATTTTGACATGCAGCTCAGCTGGTGGGCCTGCAGGGATGATCCACAAGTAAAGATTTTCAAGTACGAAGACATGTTGAAAGATCCAGAACAAGCGGTCCGCCAAGTTGCCGCCTTCCTGGAGAAAGACCTTTCAGATGACTTGATCCTAAAGATAGTTGAGCGTACATCCTTCAAATTTATGAAGCGTAACCCAATGCTGAACTACTCTACATTTCCTGGCATGGACCATAAAATATGTCCCTTCATGAGGAAAGGCCAGGTCGGAGACTGGAAGAACTACTTCACCGAAGAACAAAGGGAATATGTTGATGAAATGAGCAAAACAAAATTTGAGTCTGAAGGTCTCTTTCTTGAAGATGATGCATGAGAAAATAAGAATGAGCAAAACTTTGGGTAACACTAATCGCAAATAGTCGATAATGTATGTTTGCAATCCACTGAAATAAAATTGGCAAAGAATGTGTTCTTTTCTTAAATTCTGATCTGAATATAATGTCTGATTTCTAATATTGAGAAAATGTTTATTACTTGCCAGTCCAATTATTATATGTTTTGATCAGCCATTACATTTAGTCACAAGCATGTGACCTCGACTCCAGCACGGTAGGGGAGCCTGCATGTGCAAATCACTTTGGACGACTGGATGTAAAAGCAAACTGGATGTGAAACCTTGAAACAAGATTATACTTCAAATGTTTAAGGATACCCGCATTGCATAAAGGTCAAGAGCTGGACTAGTCACTTCAGTACTAATCCCTCCTGAGTCTGATTATGTAACGGCTTAGTATAGGTGATTCACCTTGGGAGAGGGAATGTGTGATTTATCCAGCAAGGGCATTAGCCCAGGGTGTGATAAACACTTATACCATTTGACACCTCTGTCAGCCAATCACATGCCAGTTTTTCAGGGTGATAATTCCTATATTCTTTGTTGTCCACTTATTGTCTCATGTTTGACTGTTTGAGTGTTTGTCCCATTGAATAAGCTGGTTATTCACCATGGGAACAGGAATATGTGCTTATCACATCTCGGGCTAATGCCCTTCCCTCTCCCGTGGTGAACAACCTATACATATTTCTGAACCCATGCAATGTGAACAACTAACTTGCATCATAAGACAAACCCTTAAACATATAGACATTGCAGAAAAAGTGGACAAAAAAGAGTATGAGATTTATTGCAGTGAAATACTGAATTGTGATTGGCTGACAGAGGTGTCTAGCGATATGAAGATGACTTTCCAGAAGAAACACCTGCATGAGCTGACAGAGTGACATACCTTCCAAACTTCTCAGGACTAGACGATTCATGAATTCCATTTTTTAAGCATTTTAGAATCAGCTGCCACAAAAACATTTTCGTCCATTAATGCTTCGATAATTGTTAGATGGTTAAACCCTCACGACCAAGACCCACGACCTGTTTTTTTTTTTTTACTGAAGCAAACTATGACAAACCAACCATGAATGTTTGAAAATGATAGGAAACTCTGACAAATACTTGAAAAAAGGGAGGATCGTGATCAGTCAAAAGCCTCAGCTGCATATTTTGGTATAATTTTAAGGATGTGACGGACATAGTGAGCACGAATCAACCTCACCAGGGGATAATTCCCATGTTGAGACGAGCAACTGCCACCAAAGTTGAACCTCGGAGAGTAAAAGTGATGCAGGTGACACAGCTGCCACAAGTGATAACCATATTGTATATTACTCAGCAAGTTCAAGTGGAGGATGGATGGATGGACATATGATTGGGGCTTTACATCCTGTATTTATGCACTTGGTAGGCTAATCAGGACAGGGGGAGGACATGGCAATGAGGCAAAGGATGATTGAAACAGCCGTCCAACATAGGCCCAGGTGACCCGGCAAGAGCTGGATTCGAACCCTGGACCCAGCGATTGGCAGCCCAGCATGCTACCGCTAGACCAACCCTCCCCCTAGTTCAAGTGGAGAAAATTGTTTTACATGTTGAAGTGTAACTAATACGAAGAAAATCAATTGTAGTTAAAGAGGTATCATACCCGTCGGTCTTTCCAACAGTGGAAGAGGAAGATGACCTCGATTGGTTTTGTCAACAAATAGGAGACAATGTTTCTTTTCTTGCCTTAGAAACTAAGACCACACTGTAAAATTTGAAATTCTGAGTCAGCTCAAATGATTGAGTGAGACGGTTGCACAATTCGTTTGAGCTGACACAGCTTGATGTTGTGAGTTATGATAATCTTTTCGTTGTTATAACTTACAACAACAAGCTATGATAGCTCAAAGAAATTGTGCAACCATCTCACTAAATCATTTAAGCTAACTCAAAATTCAAATTTTTCAGAGGCAAGAGTAAGCTCTGGACCAACATTTATAATGTATATACACTGCAAGTATCCATGACATTCTTTGTCTTTCCCACAATAAACAAAAAGTTTTTTCTTGCATTTTGTTACGGCTGGGGGGGGGGGGTTTCTTTCGACGTAAGCTGAAGTTTCATGGGCTTTCCACTTTCTTCCCGGGCTTTGTGATGTGTCATTAATTTTCTGAGGCGTGAAATAGTTTTGACCTTCTTTGGGAGTCATTTTACTTAGGAACAAAAAGGCACCAACCATATTTGGTCTTGCGAGTCTTTCAACGCTGGCATTGATTTCGTTGACTGTATCAATTAAGTGCAACCAAGGTATCAAAGAAGAGCATCCAACCGAAAAAGTTGCCTGCAACAGATGATAGCTTCTTTCAGCATCTCTTGCGGACTCCATTTGATGATCGGGAAGAAAGCCAGGATTAGCTTTCAGGATCTCTCAGCGGATGTTGAGGAATGCAGCTACAGAGAGGATGGAAAACTTACACCATTATTCACAAACCAGCCACCAGGTGAACCAGAGCCACTAAACCAACTCATATGGAACTGCTCCCATGATGAGTGTGACAAGGAAAGGTGTTACTGCTTCATGAATGAGCAGCCTTGTACCACGGCATGTGGTTGTGAAGCTTGCACTGACCCTTCGGATGATGTTGAGGCATGTGGCAATGCACTACCTATTATATATATGGTTGCTGGTCCACAAGATAATGATGATAATGACAAAGGTGATGTTAAGTGAGCAAAAGGGTGGGATTTACCCTGCCAGGCGCATAACATCTCATGATTTCCCGTCCAGCATCTTAAATAAAGAACCCTCAAACAATGCTACCCCATTGGTAGGGGACACAGCGCCCACTTTACCAAACAATAACGCTCTCTCTGCACCTCGTGAGCCAAACAATGCTGCCCCACTGGTAGGGGATGAAAAGCTCTAAATATCAACCAGTCTCCTCCTGCAGATCCTCAGCCACACATTGCGTCCAATGATGATGTCCGCCCCCACACAACATCCAATGATGATGTCCCCTCGTACAATGCATCCAATGATGAGGTCCCATTTCCACCTTCCATACCTGTCCACAAAGCCCCACCTCCTGCTACTTTGCCCAACAATGACATCCCTCAAGCTGCTGTGCCCATCAGTAGTCAGTCCAGTGTCTTTGCTAGGTGTTAACTTCTGAGGCTGTTCCAGCTGAGAAGACAACGAAAAATGAAAGCAAAGGTAAAAGGGCCACCAAACCTCACAAGGATGAGGTCAAAACTGCCAGATCAAAAAAGGCAAAATAAAAATACCGACAACTTCAAGAAAAATGGAAAGATAGTTACTGCCCCCTAAAAGCAAATCTGACCAAATCACGATTGCATAATGTGCAAGGAATTGTATTGGGACCCACCAGCAGAAACACGGGTAGAGTCATGGTCCCACAACCACACAAATGGAATTTACAGCAACATTGGTGTACTCCACTGAACTGAGGTTCGAAACAGGTGATTACAACAAACAGTCAATGCCAAACAATGCTAAACAAGATAATCCAGCTTGCTATTTTGTAACAGGGCCCCTTTAAACATAGTCAGAGCATAAGAAAATGTATTAGAGGCTCACAGAGCCAGGGAATTTTTGCCAAAGAAGTTCTGATTTGAGCATTTGTGCATCCATTTATCCACATGGAATTGTTCATGGACTATATTTATATTGCATGGGATATCTATATTTGGAATTGCTAACAGGACAAATTGTAGGATACAGATTCATAGAAAAGGTAAGATATAAATTCTCCTGTGGCCATGTCAACACAGAATTTTTTGCCAACTCACATTGAAACTTTGAAGGTTGTTAATCAAATATCAAAGATGTTTCAAGGTTACACTTTGCATAGGCTTTTTCCACAGTGACTAAATACACAGTTCTATGTGTTTTCTATAGCTGACAGTAATTTGATTTTTTATGAATTGACTTTTTCTGAAACATGTGCTTTCTCCAAGCCAATGTTTTGATCAAACAGGAAGTCATGTACAACATGTACAGTGCTGCCATGTGCACGTTGTTGCACCATGTAGAGTGCAGCTTGTGCACTGATTTGGCGCACGAGGGCTGCACTAGTTATTACTGTATGCAGGCATAGGTCCTTATTTTTTTTAGGATTGTGAGACCCGTTAATGATGTTGAATAGTTCACATATATAATATTATTTTAATCATTTAGTAATTTAAGTTAAAACTATGGTGATAAATGCAGAATCAGTTGATTTTATTGCAAATTTGATTTTATGTAAATTGTCACCTGAATTTTGGGTGGAGTTAAAGATTTATGTACCTGTGCTCCTATGGCTGTCCATTTAAAAATGATTATCAATAACTTTAAATAACAACCAAGCATCATGGTGAGATACATACATTCAAAATATCAATTTGAAAGGTCATAAAATACAGCATAAAATTTCAATTTGATTTTAAGTCAGCTTATTGTCCATCCAATAACTATGTGTCCCTCAAATTTCTTCATTGACTGAGAACATGATTTAATGCTTCAGCTGTTTGTGGATCATCCTTGTGTTTGGCAATTTAAAAAGAACACACACCCATGAGCTCCCATGATCATTATACTTCACCGCGATCGTCAAATCACCGTGATTATGCAAATTCCTGCTGTGTACCAGTCTCTGCCCTGTTGTTACTGCTCTGGAATCTTGTGGACAAATTTTGAGACAAAATACTGCATGAATTTCATTCAAACTTTGCACACGGGGTTTAATATGCCTATCATTGTGTTGATCAACTTTACAGGAACATACACATTGTTTAAATAGCATTTTAGAGACGTAGGAAAACCATCCTAGAAAAGCTGGAAAGAGGGAGTCCTGTGATGTCATTGAGGGGCTTCTCCAACCCAAATCTATTTATAGCTCACTGAGAATTTGTCAAAACAACAAGAGGTCAGAAATTAGGACAAAACACCGCTGCATGCTTCATCAATGTGTTGCTGCCTTTTTATGCCCTGTTATGTAGTAGCAACATAACAGTTAAACAAGATAACCAGGACTTCAGATCAGTAGTAAGATGATGTGCAGAATGCCCTTTAAAGTGCCTTGCGCACATTATTTTTTCTTTGGCACTGACATCTAGTGGGAAATCGGGAACTAGAATGCGTTCATTTGTTTTTGTCTGCAGCGTTCATGTGCATGCTTGGCAGGAGAGCAGCCTGAGCAGGTGCTTACAGTGAACTGACAGTCACGGTGAAGTAACGATGCAGGGTACAGGCTCACAATATGTCACAAACAATCCTTTAAGCCTGTACATTTAATCACTACAGTTTATGTAAGTGATCATTAACTGTGAATTGCCAAACACAAGGATGATCCACAGCCAGCCTCAGCATGACATCATGCTCTATGGCAAAGAAGAAAAATAGCCGGATACATAGTTGTTGGATTGATAATAAATGATTGAGTGAAATGGTTGCTCGATTTGTATCAGCTAACATGTTGTTTTAAGTTATGACAATGGACAGATTATCATAACTTAAAACAAGCTATGTCAGCTCAAACAAATTGTGCAACTGGCCAACTCAATCATTCCATGTTTTAAAAAAAAACAAAAAAATAGTTCTAAAAATACATAAATAATGACCTTAAACAAAAAAAATGGTATCTTGGTCGCATCAAAATTTAATTACAAGGAGATTTCTGTAGGGGGCTGAAGTTGTGTGAGAGGCTTAAATTAGGTCAACTTGCCCAACAGTACAGTCCAATGGTTCACTCTTTCCTTTTAGTGTACCTTTTTTCCCATCACAATCTTATTCCTTTCTTCTTTCAAAATATGTTCTACATACTTCCCCAGTTCTGAATGGAATTTCTAATAATACTGATATTTTACACACACAAAATAAGTGCAAAAAACTGTTCTGTACACCAGACTGCATAATTGATGCAGTTCGATTTGACAACTGTAAATTTTGTAAAAAAAATAATATAAGGAAAATCAGAAAAATGTTTTGGTGTGTCAGTCCATTCAACAATGTCTGGTTAAGCTTAAGCTTCTTTTTTTGTTGGCAGAAAATCTATTGGTTTGTTGATTTAAGAAGCTAAAATCAATTATGCTTGGCCCAATGTTGGTGTTTTCGTTTTTCTAATCTAAATACAGAAATGGAAATGAGCAACTTTCAATTTTGAAGTATGTCTGCCTTTTGAACTATGTCTGTCAATGTTGAAAGACCCTGGGAGCTTGGTGATGACCCTGGGCATAGATGAAGTGGCTCGATGACGCAGAGATGGACTTTGTGAGTCCACAGCTACTTGGCACTACCGATTTGGCCTATAATCCGTCACAAAGATTCCATTGCCTCCAATATTTCATCATCAGACCTATGTGTGATATCTCATTGCTGGTGATTAGGCTTTCTGGAATAAAACATTTTAAGTCACAGATTCTCTTTAGATTTTACGAAATGGCGCAAAGTAACCTGACTTTTACTTTAATTTAATTCAATATGCACTGCATTTATTAATTTGGTAACAGGCATTATCAGCACCTGATGGATGAAATAAGGTATGAATAAACATTAGGGGCTCCCAAAAAAAAGTGGAAGTCTGAAATCCATTTTTTTTTTTTTAAATGACTTGTCTCCATTTAATGATCTGGAAGCGTGCGTGTGTGTGTGTGTGTTTTACACCTCTGCAGCACCTTACTGGGCTATATCGAGGCTAATGATCTGGAAGCAAGCCAGGATTAGCTTTCAGGATCTCTCGATGGATGTTGAGGAATGCAGCTACAAAGAGGATAGAAAACATACACAATTATTCACAAACCAGCCACCATGCAGCTGAACCAGAGCTACTAAACAAACTAATATGCAACTGCTCCCACGATGAGTGTGACAGCGAACAGTGCTACTGCTTCATGAATGTGTAGCCATTGTACCGCTGCATGTGGTTATGAAGCTTGGACTGATGCTGAGGCATGTGGCAATCAACTACCTATATGGTTGCTGGTCCACATGATAATGATGGTAATGATAAAGGTGATATTGTGCAAAGTGAGAAAAGGGATGGGATTTACAATGCCAGGAGCATGATTTCCCATCACGCATCTCAAATAAAGATCCCTCAAACAATGCTCCCCCATATTTCTTTTGTTCAACAATATAAATTGGTGGCCTTCGAATTCTGTGGAGTTATTTGAAGACTAACCAAGATGGAGTGGTATGAACATTTTTAAGTTAAAACATGCTCTCCGTTGCCACATCACCAGATAGAAAGTAAAAAGAAGAGATGTACTTTTGAAAACCTCTTTATGTGTTCTATAGTCCCTCTCCGACTTCTGTCAGTATAATTAATCCATCTTTGCATCAACTATCCATACATTTTGAACATCTCAAACAAATCATTTGTGAGCTTTCAAAAGAGTTTTGTCAATATTGAGCATTTTCAGGACTTCACAAAGCACTTGCGGTCTTTCAAGGAGCTTGCTGCCATTTCTATTAAGAATTTTAAGAAGCAGATTTGGTCTCTTTGAAGCAGTATCAGTCATTGCTTCGCAGCCATTTTACTTGACGAAGTTGCTCAGGTTTTAACCCGTTCCAGGAAATTTCTGCTTCACTAAGGTAAAATATCCTATATTACTCTCGTTAGAATGGGGAATTATCCGACTGCCCAAATCCACCAGACATTTCCGTTACAATGTATACAAGCAGTTAAAGTTGAATGCATCAGCTCGACTTCATCAACATAGATTCCGACTGGTCTTCCTGCGGAGTAGGCCTATATATATATATATATATATATATATATATATATTAAGGACATCGAGGGTACATTCGCATAAATGCAGAATCAGCCTCATTTCACCAAGAGATTGAATGCTGAATTGCCGAGGAGACAGCGCGGACAGCGATAGTTTAAAAAATTGATTTTAAGGGGAAAGCCTACTCTTCGGACTGGTTGAATCGGCCAGCATTTTATAGACAATTTCAAGGAATTAGGACACACACAGCAGTACCCAGCTCATGTGAAAGGAGGCACTTTTCATCCATAAGTGTATTAAGAACCTAAGGCTTGTATTTTTTCAGTATTTTGTTGAACAGGACTATTTAAAATTGTTGGATTTTATGAAGCTTTTAAAATGTACTCAGGCACGATGCAATTGACTCTATCTTATAGAATAATGTTCTCTCCATGTTGCATAAGTGTTTCGAACAACTGGAGCATGGCATTCCATCACCAATGTATCTAATTTAGTGTGACATTCATTGGTATTGAATTTTTTTACACTTTCTTTGCTCTGTCAATGTCTTATAGCTGTTAGCAGATTGGCAGTCCAAACAGTTTCAAAATTAACTTTCAACTTGGTCGTGTGATGTCACAGACTTAAAAATGTTTGCGTCAGTTATGGTTAATCGGTAACAGTTGATGCCGTGCTTAGTTTATTGTCACCTATGCTGTTATCATATTCTAACAGCATAGGTGACAATAAACTAATGAATTAAATCACTTAAGGCACTTCACCAAATAAGAAGATTAGAAGATCAACAGAAAATTGTCAATGACGTGGCAAAGCCAGTTTGCAAACTTAAAAATAAGAAAATTATTTTTCCCAGTGGACAGCAAATCTGCATATAGCTCTAATCTTCATTTACCTGTAGTTGTCTTGTCTAACATCTTACTTGTAACTTTTATTTTTGTACCATACAAGAAGTTACTACTGTGCAGAGAGAAAGGTCAGAGAATGTTTTACTCGATAAATAATTATTAAAATTTACACCAATAGGCTTATTGCTGACAATTTAAAAATTCCTTTGTCTGATTCAATACTAAATTGTATGATTATGGTTAACTTACAGCTCTAGCAATTGATCTGAAGAAATCAGTTTTTTTTTCTCAGTGCCAGAGTGGACCTATGATGTCATAGGTGGATACAACATTGCCAAGCACTAGAGGATATGCAAAATTGGTGCAATCAATGATGCCATAGGTCAAACTGGCCAATAGCATCCGTTGTGGACAGTTTCATCATAGCCTTGCAGTTACATCATTGCCAGAGTGGCCAATAATATCACAACAACCACAGGCAGTGTTCACATGCTTTGCCCTTATTCTGTTATATTATACCAAGGTGTATTGCTCAAGCTCCCCCTATGGGAATATGACAGTCGTCGTGTGCGGTCATATTTGCGGAAGTTGCCATAAATAGTATTCTTGGGATATCCCATGGCCAACAGGCCTGTTTTGTGGTTGCTGGGAAACAGGCTATAGTATGCTTACCAAAGGGCAGACTTAGGTTCCAATTTAACCAAGAGATGGCTCTGTTGTCTCCTAAATTCTGATTGGCTGTCAAAGGGAATTCCCTTGTGATGTATGCTGATATGGGTGCACACATAGGTAAGATTGGCCAAACAAGGTTTAATGTGAGTCTAAATGCAGTGTAGTGGGTGAAAATCATCTCTAAGTGTAGCTGAGAGACTATTATCTCACAGAACCAGCAAGAATGTTGTGAAAGGCTGCTCCTTGAGCAATTTTAATCAATTTTCTATATTTGCACTCCACCAGGCGGCACTTGAGCCATACACCTTCCTCTCTATCTCTAGAACTCTAAGCCTTTGTGATCATTCCGCCTGTGCAACAACTCAGGTGCAAGGGGAGGGGGCACTCTGCTCAAAAGCAGTCAATTGATCCTTATGTCTCCATATTAAAGGGCCACTGTCATGGACTTTTTTTATCAGTTGAGAGCTTCAAGCATTATATTTATAGAAACACTATGGTAATCCTTTGAAATTCATTCCAAAATAAACCTATGTAAAACTTACTTCTAGTTTTGGATTTTGGCCATCACTTTGGCACAGTCAAAAGCGACCTCTCTTGGTGAGAAATTGCTTCAGTGACATGAGACTGGGTTTTTAATAAACAAATGCACATGGTTTGCCATGAACTTGGGAGCTGATAGGGAAAGCTGTGAAATATTTTAGAAATGACACCTTCACACAAACCTAACAATGGAAAGCTGTGATGAATTGTGATCTTCATTTCAATCTTTCACTTCTGCATCCAATATGACACTTTTAGTGTCTCAAGCTAAAATGAACAGTGACTGTTTTGGATCAAAATTGACAAGGTCAAACCAAGAAAAAAAAAAAAAGAGAAAATGATTAAGGGCATATATATATTTTTCATTGTAATTTGTAATTTGTAATTTATTTAGTTCATGGCAATAACAAACAGTCGTACATAAAGCACATATATATAAAGCAAAAGGACCTTGTAAAACTCTAAATTACTGCATCTGTACAGTTGTAAATATTGTTTTGCCATAGGGCATACACAAAAGAATATAATTCTGTAGGCGTGCGCCCTAACAGGATGATATGATGGATGATATGGAATGGTGGGTGATGAAATGGGATGATGAATTTTTATATTTAACTAATGATTAATTCAATAAGGTAGTGCAATGTTGCTCACGAGTTCATACAAATGAAACAATCTGGAATGATACAAATGGAGGGATATAAGGACAGGAGGTAGTCTTTAATTTTATATTCGGTGCTGTTGTCTTTTACATTAAAAAAGAAATCTGACTGAGACTTCATTCATCTCTTGATCCTCAAAAAACTATATCCTTTACAGAAAGAGTAAAATCTATGTATCTATGTATCTATGTATCTATGTTTCTATCTATCTATTTATCTATCTATCTATCTATCTATCTATCTATCTATCTATCTATCTATCTATCTATATCTCTCCATCTGTCTGTCTGTCTATCTACATGTTTGTATCTGGCAGCTGAATAACATTTCAGGACTTCACAAAATGCGATCTGGAATTGTCACATTTGGAGCAAATTGACCACTGTCACATTAACTGACCCCACCCACCCCATAACCAACCATTTAGTACACAAGGAAAATAATGATTGACAGTGATGTAGATGGAACGCTTCTGAAAATATTTTCACAGTTTCTGTTTCTCTCAAATCAATTTTGTCACCTTTACAACAGAATCTATCAATCCAATTCAGTATATCATAGTATTGTTTGGTGGTCAAAATTGCAAATGAGTGGTTCTCTCCTTGTCCATACAATCAGAGGAGAGAGAGGGGATAGTGTGGTGCCTTATGTAATCCCGTGGGAATTTCATGATAGAGTTAAGTATTATACATCATTTTAAAGCTTACGATGAGTCGATTCTAAAAAATTATGGTGTCATTTTTTCTTCGCCCATTTTCAACCTGTTTTGCAGGTTTCCATGGCAACCGATTACAAAAATACATTAAAGTGTATTTTCTGTTATATCTCATCTAATTTTTCATCTACATCGACAAATACAGTGTCAAATTGAAGGGGAGACAGCAAGCTACCTTTAAATTAGGAATTTATGTAAATTAGCTAATTTGCATATTGCCATATAAGGAGATTCATAGATGTTTGGTCAAAAATAGATATATTTAGTTGCAAATGATTGTTATATGCTTTGCCTAAACCTGACTATTGCTACAGAGGAGCATGTGGAAATTAGCATGACATTACCTTCATCAATATACCATGAGTCATATTTGACTTAAATGTTAATTGGAAGTATCCATGGCAACCAATGGAAAAAATATTGAAATTGATGAAAAATCTATTTTCCGTTATATCTCACCCTATTTTTGAGATATCTGGACAAATACAGTGTTGTTTTGACGAAAAGGAATATTTCTACCTTTTCTGTTATGAATTAATGTAAAATAGCTAATTTGCATATTGCCATATAAGGAGATCCATTAACTTTGATCAAAAATTGATAGATTTAGCTGCAAATGATAGATATCTGCTTTACCTTAACCTGACTATTGATACAGACGAACATGTAAAAATGAGCATGACATTACCTTTATTGAGATAACATGAGTCATGTGTGACTGAAATGTTAATTGGAGGTATCCATGGCAACCAATATAAAAAAACATTAAAATGACCTAAAAATCCATTTTCCATTATATCTCACCCAATTTTTGAGATATCTGGACAAATACAGTGTTGTTTTGAAGAAAAGGAATATTTCTACCTTTTTTGTCATGAATTAATATAAAATAGTTAATTTGCATAATGCCAAATAAGGATATTCATATATTTTTGGTCAAAATTGGTATATTTAGTCGCAACAAATTGATATCAGCTGCCTAAACCTGATAATTGCGGCAGAAGAGCGTGCGAAAATTAACATAACACTACCTTTATCGAGATACCGTGAGTCGTGTGTGACTTATATGTTAATTGGAGGTAGCCATGGTAACCAATGGAAAAAACATTGAAATTGATGAAAAATCTATTTTCCGTTATATCTCACCCAATTTTTGAGATAGCTGGACAAATATAGTGTTGTTTTGAAGAAAATTAACATTTCTACCTTTTTCATCATAAGTTAATGTAAAACAGTTAATTTGCTTGTTGCAAAATTGGTATATTTAGTCGCAAATAATTGATATCTGCTTTGCCTAAACCTGATACGTGATACAGAAGAGCATGTGAAAATTAACATCACATTACATGTACCCTTATCGAGATACAATGAGCCATGTGAGACTTACTTGTTTGTTAGAGGTATCCATGGCAACCAAGATCTATCATATTTAGCTGGTGCACTAGTGTACATGCATTAGCACATCACTGGTGTACATGCAATATCTTGCACTTGTGTAAATGTGTTATCTTGCACAGTTGTCTACACTGTCTTGCTCTTGTGTAGATGCATTTTCTGACACTCTTGTCTACATGCAACATCCAGCAGTTGTGTAGATGCTAGATCTTGCATGCAGACAAGTTTGCTGGACTGTGCATCTGCACAGATGCAAGATCTTGTAAGATCACTTGTTTTGTGTCAGATAATACATGTAGAGGGAACCGGGGCACATTGGGACGCTTTTAACGTCTACTAATTTTGCTCAATGCTGAAAGCACTGAAGAACTCAGAAGTTTGCATGAATATCACCAATACTATTGACCTTAAATACAAGGCATAATAAACTGGACTGCATCTACCCTTTTGCAGCCAGAGAGCAAAATGTGAGTCGTAAAAATGACTGTCCCAATGTGCCCTGCCCAGCTGGGGCACAATGGGGCATCAATAAAAGAATCATTTTAACACTCCAAGCGCAATAGATATTACATATAAGTAGTGCATAAGACTATATACAGTGCATTAACACCTTGTAGTGCCAATAGTTAATAACTTAAATCAGTTTTAAACATTGAACATAAACTGTCCGGGGTGCGGACATCTACATAAGTAACACACAGTGCTTTGCGATAAATTTGTTCACAGAGCATGGTAATCCACTATACCTCTACTCACCGTGGCCTGAATACCTGTTGTGTGCTGTCCCAGGTCATTCAGTTGACTCGGACACTTAAATTCTGCCATATTAAGTTTGTCCAAATGTGCCCCGAATTCACTGTCCCAATGAGCCCCGATATGACTTTTACACCAAAATGCTAATTTCTCAGGCACCAGTGAGTGTGTTTATCATGATAGCAATTCAAAATTATTCGTTACGATATATCAAATTCATACAAGCACTGAGAAAGCCTCATTGTTCACGGTTTGTCCACAGAATGGTTTGAATTGAACCCGTCCATGTTTACTTTGGTAGTAGGAAAACAAACTTTTCCTCACCATACTTCTGCATGTGGCTGTAATTTGTCATCAAAACGATAGAAACGTCAGTATGTGAAATTACAAGATATGATGGCACTACCAAATCATGTACCTTGCCAGGAACAAAGAAAACCCCACCGTCCCATAGTGCCCCGCGCCCCAATGTGCCCCGGTTCCCCCTACACTATTGCGCTGGCTCAATGTGCAAGTTGTTGCAATATATATAACTCGTGACCTCCACTAATTTTTAGTAAAAATAGGTATATTTATTGGTGAATCATTGAAATCTACTGAGCAAGTCCTGACTGTTGCTACAAAAGTACAAGTAAATATGAGCATATAATTACCTTCATTAAGGGGCTATATGCGATGTGTGACTTAATTGTTTACTGGAGGTCTCCATTGCAACTGATAAGAAAAGCATTGAACTTGCCTAAAATCCATGTTCCAACACATCTCTTTAAATTTTTGAGACATCATGCATGAAAAATGTGGAATCTCACTCTCTAATCTTGACTATTTTTACAAAAGTACCATACAAGTAATATGGGGTAAATAGGGGAGGGGCACTGGGGTGAAAAGGGAAAGAACAGGAAAACATTTTATTCCTTCAAAAAGAAACAATTTCTCAGTTTAAGTTGCTGCAGCTCCTACCTGCCAGTAGGCAGATTTAAAATGAATTTATTTACCCCGAAGTGGGGTGAATACAGATCTTTCACACCAAAATCATTGAAAACTGAATATCATCAAGAGCTCCAAGGGGTAGTTAGACCTTTAGCTCAGACATAGTTTGCCACCATATATTTCGGAATTGATGCATGCCCAATCTATGACAGAATATTATAGAAATATTTGATGGTGAAGAGTACAATATAAAGAATAATTGGATGAAGAAAAGCTATATTGGATGAGGCGCTTACCACCTAATATTTGTTATATTCTCCATAAATGAAGCCACTTTTAAAATCATGGGTTTAACAATTTTACTGCGCAGGAAAGCTAGTTTGTGTTTGTTTTGGTTAAACTACAGAATTCTCTTTAAAATGGATCTTCTCATATTTCACAAATATAAAATATATGTTTTCTGAATCTATATTTCATATCCAAGAAGCTGCTTTTTATTTGATATTTTCTATTTCTTTTAGAAAGCACAATGTTTAAACATAGGCATGCACGCCAAAAATGGGTGAAAAGATCAATCCGCCTGCTGTTGCGCCCGCAGCCCAAACAACCACCCACCCAACCATCCGGCGGACAGACAACATTTTACCCAAGTGATTACAATACCTTCTTCGAACTTCCTTCGTTTTTCTCTTAATTTGTATCAGAATTTTCTGATTTGGATGGGTTTTTTTTGTCAGATTAAAGGATTTTTCATGAGGCAACACGGTTGTAATTGGTCGTTGGATCCGCGGAAAGAACGAAGTCAGTCAGGCTTTCCAACATTCATAAATTCCGAAGTTATGTATGGCATGCTAACCTTCCCAATTGTTTCACTCAAAAAAGTGCATATAATGTCCCCCAGGTAAAAATGGGGGGAGGGGAATACCCCCCTGGTCTGACTCAAGGGTACCCCCTGTCTTTTTTCGTTTTAGAATATTTACCCACGACTGAGGGTCTTTGCTATGTAAATTGGAATATTTCTGTTAGAATTTGTGAAAATGTTTAATTTGAAGCGACATTTGATATTACATTCTAGAATCATTCCTAATTGCCTGTCACTGTGCAATTTTGTACCTATTTGTGGTATAGTACTTTGTACTTTTGAAATGGAGATTGATATTACGACCCATCAAGATAATATTATTATAATTATGCGATGCAGACTTGTTTTTTTTATTGGAGGTATATCCATGGTAATTGATATAAAATACATTTAAATTAGATATGGGCAATCATGACATCTGTTGTCATGGCAGTCAAGGATGAATGCTACGGCAAGCAAGTGTGAAATTATCAGAATTGCTGAGATATAATGAATCATATGCAAGAATGACATAATTTCTGCAAAAAAAATATCACAATAGCTTTAACATCCCTGAAATTGCATTAATTACACTGTATATGGTTGAAGAATTTTAGAAATGGGTACACGTTGCTAAGGAAACCACTGTAATGCACCTGCCATTGTTTGAAATTTTGGAGCTTCATTCTGACAATTCCTCAGGTCGGCCCTACTCATACCCAAATGTCTCACTCGTAACTCTTTTGGCCATTTTTTTTTCTCTAATGTGTAAGAGAATCTGGATTAGTCATATTTGCGGTGACACCCCTACAGGGTGAAGGGGTATTTCCCCCCCCCCTCATATTTGGACTGTACCCCCCCCCCCATGAACATTTGACTTAGCCTAAAATACAAAATTATCATAGTAGCATGGTGCTCCTCTAGAGAATTGTCTGTGTGCCCCCCCCACTCGAAAAAAACAACAACACCAATATACATATATATGTATGTCACTGTATATTTGAATTCCTTGGATGCCCAAATGTATTATATGACCTTATTGGGCAATATTTAAACTAGCTAACATGCGAAAAATGTCAAAATCTTTTTTAAATGTTTTGCACATTTGTCTCAAAACAACTGCACAAGTGCAAATCACTCCCAGTGTCTTGTATGGTGTTCCGTTTGACAGGATAATGTGGTTGCTAAGGAAATAAAACAAATTATGTTGCCTTACCTACCAATTCTTATATCAATGACAATGAAATGGTTAAGTTATGAAGTTTCAACCAAAAAACATGCGAAAAGTGATGTCAATTCCTGTGCAGTTAGAATACAGCTCAGAAATATAATTTTAGAGCAAAATTTGTTTATTTTTCATGATTTCCATGGTTACCAAGAAAAATTAATTAAACAAAAAAGTACCCAATATGGAGTTAATCAACACTGTGACATCCTGAGTTGGTAGGCTGTCACAAATCGTCTGTTAGTTGACAGGTGTAAAATGCCATGAAGAATATTATTATTTCAATCGGAAACAACATTCGTTTCTTTGGCAACTCATTTTGAAAAAATGGCAACACCTGGACACTTGTGTGAGGTATCTTCGGAAAGCTGAGACTTGTGGCTTTCAGCACATGTCAAAATATTTTCTAAAGTCACTAAATTCAGGTTGCTATGGCAAAAGAAAAGTGTAATTGTTGTAATTTTACATACTTTTGTGCTGATTTAGCGGTTGCCATGGCAACAGAAAATGCCAAATTTTGAAATTTTTTTGAGAAAGTTTTTTATCAAAGTAAAGTCGACTCTTTTTCCAAAAAAATTTTTAGTTTGACAAATATTACATATTCTATGGCTGTTAGAAGTAAAATATTACATGTCATCAAGAACGGTGGCCATCTTGGACGCCATCTTGGATTTTACCCCAAAAATGGCCGCAAAAAAAATGACACCATAATTTTTCTGATTTTACTCCTTTTTAGCTTTAAAATGATGTATTGTGTCAAGCTCTATCATGAAAATCCCACGGGAGCCAAAAATGTTACATAAGGCACCACACTAGGAGGGGCACCCAGCCTTACGTCACTGCATAGCTGACTGAACATGCTGGAGGTCCACAAAAATAAGCAGAAATGCCAATTTCATAATTTTTTTCTCAACTACAGTGAAAACCGAGTTTTGCTTGTGTTAGCTGAATGCACTCACAACATCTGATTCTTTCATGGAAAAATAAGTTTATTAAAAGTAAGATTTCGGCGAGTGTTTGCCTTTAACTCCTGTGAACTGTGGTAACCAATAAAACAATATGGGTTAAAGTAATTGTTGGTAGTTTTACACTGAAAGGAGCCGCCAACAAAACTTCAAACAGTAAACAAAATGCCTGACTTGACAGCTACATATCTAATCCAATTTAGATCAGAAGCATGTTGGTGAACACTATGATTAATTTCCAGTTATCCTATTAACCACGCTTGGTTGAATTTCAGGCACTTTTGGTATCACCAAATAATAAACAATCCCCCCTCCCACTTAAGGTGGCTCGCTACTCATGCAAAGTGGTAGTTAGCGTACATTCACGCGCAGCCTGGCAGGCCCTATCTGTCGTAACGTCACCATTGCAGCTGATCTCTGCTGTCATATTTTTTTAATTCTAAGAATTTAAAATTTTAGCCGCTTCGTTTGCAAATTGCGCCACTTCTATTGGGGTTAGAGACTTCTCGTTTAGAGCATTAGATGCGCTATTACGAGCACTACAAGCAGCCAAAGTTTCAGCTTGATACTCAGAATAGAAAACTTTTACAGGCGATTTTACTCAAGCAGGTCTAATATCTCAAAAATTACTTGGAAATAAAAAATAAATTGTATATCAATTTCAAATGTGGTAGGAAGGGTTGTCTGTATTATCATATTGTTCCCGACTATTTTTGGAAGTAAATGACAAAGAAATAAAAAATCCTATCTAGTCAATTTTTTTTAGCACTATGGTTTATAAAAAAAGTTAAAATCGTCAAAATCAAAACTTTTATTCCGAGTCCCTTGCAAAGTCCTTTAAACTAAATATATCTCTTTGAAATTGCAATCTGCTTTTCCCTTCAAGTGTTTTCTTTAATTTCATGCTTCATTGCATAAAATGGGATGCACGACCACGGAACAGCAGGGAAAACTTCACAGTAAAAAATTTAAGAAAAAAATTCGGTTTTTCAGGTTTGGGTGAACTGACATTCTCATGCATAATCTCAAATATTTTTTTTAAAAGGCTGGTAGCGACCACTTTTTTTTTCATATATTTGCTATATAAACTATATTTTGGATCATTCTAAACTATTTTTGAGAAATCCTATCTCGGAAAGTTCACGAGTATCGAGCTACCTTAACACCTGAGTTTTTGCAGTGGTATCATTGGCTCATCTGGCCATGACATAATTGCAAGGCTATGATGAAGTTGTCTACATGAAATGCTATTGGCCAGTTTGACCTATTACACCATAGCTTGCACCAAAGTTGTATAGGTTCCAATGGAGTCTCCAGCTTTGACATCATAGGTCCACACTATGAAAAAAATGTATTACTTCAGAGCAATTGCAAGAGCTGTAAGGAGACACCAGCTCAGTGAAGCAAATGTTAACTGGAGAAACCTCTTGGTTATTCAGGTATCAGCAGCGAAGTTCATGTCTGAGTATGAGTATGAGGGAATGGTGATGTCCAGCTACTATCCAGCTTGGGCTTTAGACCAGATAAAGGAGACAACATTGGATGATTTTGACATCCTTATAGCTACATATCTCAAATGCGGTAAGTTGTTATTAATTATATTATAACTCACGGAAGAAAAGAATAGAACATCATTCTTAGTTTCATATGGGAGGGTAATGAATACTTCTTAAGTATTTGGGAGAGACCGGGGCAATTTGCAGTACTGGGTTATTTGGAATATGGCCTAAATCAACTTTTAATAATTTGTTTAAAAAGTTACAATGATGGAGCACGAATTTTATAACATCTTTGAAAAAGAGCCAGCCCTGATGTTATCATACCACTAATCATCCAAATTCAAAAACGCTAATCCTATAGACAAGAAAGTTTGTCTTTTGGGTGTCCAAGTAACTTGTTTGCACAGATTTTGATGGGAGTTACTGTATAGCAAGATTTGAATCCAGGTGATCTAACCCTGATTCCAAATGAGCAAACCCATTCGTCATTCATATCCACTCATCCAGAAGCTTTTTGTAATGTGCATTTGACAAGACTGAAAAATAAGACAATATTGTGCCCCAGGTGTGATGTAATGAGTAGCCAACTCTAGTGCTGGTGGGGCGCAAAACATTTCATTGACGCTGACAGGGCATAAAACATTAGAGTTGGAGCAAATAACACAGCCTAATGATTAAACAATATTACACCAAAAAAGAGGACGTTTATGACAAAAATGCACATTTTCAGAAAAGATTAAAGAAAAACTTGACACTAATATACAGGTAAATTATTCTGACTGATGCATGACCTTTTCAATATTTCCACAGGTTTTTATTCGACCCAGACATAGTTAAAAAAAAAAAAAAATTGAAAGAAACAAACCAAAAGTCATCTTTAGAGTTGTTGTTTGAATTGTTGTAGTGTCTCTGATTTTAAGGAAACCACATATAGGCCAATTTCTGACACGGAGAAAGACAAATTGCTGCAATTTACAGCTTGGTTTACCATTTTTGCTAGGAAAATAAGTTGGTGCTTGATTCTTCAATATTTCAATGCAAATCGCAAAAGCAAGCCAGAAAGGTTACAAATGGACCCAATCACCTAGTTAAGGTTTTTGTCGAAAAGAGCAACCTAAAATTGAACTATTGGGGCACAATTTGCATTGGCTATAAAATCAGACAAATTCAATGAAAGAACATACAGTGCCGCACGTAATTAAGTGAAACGCATGACATTGTGCCATTGCATCAATGCTAAACATCCTCAGCCAAACTGCTTGTTGAAGCATGTTGGGTCATAAAGGCCGATATGTGAGGCATGTGGTATAACAATGCCAGTAAGTTTTCTTTGTTAGTCGGGTTTAGTTATGGGTCAAAATCTTTGATAAGTAAGTGAACAACCCTTCCCTGTGATTTAACATTGGGCCTGTGTTCACTTACTTATCAAAGACTTTGACCCATACCTAACTCCGACTACATCAAAGAAAACTTGCTTCCATTGTTATCCAACATGCCTCGCATATTGGGCTTTATGACCCAATATGTTTTCCTATCATTGGATGAGAATTCATGCTTGCAGAAGCAGAAGCAGTTTCATTAAAGGGCCACTGTCATGGACTTTTTTTATCAGTTGAGAGCTTCAAGCATTATATTTATAGAAACACTATGGTAATCCTTTGAAATTCATTCCAAAATAAACCCATGTAAAACTTACTTTTAGTTTTGGATTTTGGCCATAACTTTGGCACAGTCAAAAGCGACCTCTCTTGGTGAGAAATTGCTTCAGTGACATGAGACTGGGTTTTTAATAAACAAATGCACATGGTTTGCCATGAACTTGGGAGCTGATAGGGAAAGCTGTGAAATATTTTAGAAATGACACCTTCACACAAACCTAACAATGGAAAGCTGTGATGAATTGTGATCTTCATTTCAATCTTTCACTTCTGCATCCAATATGACACTCTGAGTGTCTCAAGCTAAAATGAACAGTGACTGTCTTGGACCCAAAATTGGCAAGGTCAAGCCGAAAAAAGGAGAAAATGATTAAGGGCTTATATATATTTTTCATAATACATCAAAAAAGAAATCTGAGTGAGATTTCAATCATCTCTTGATTCTATGTATCTATGTATCTATTTATCTATCTGTCTATCCATCTATCTATCTATCTGTCTATCTATCTATCTATATCTCTCCATCTGTCTGTCTGTCCATCTACATGTTTGTATCTGGCAGCTGAATAACATTTCAGGACTTCACAAAATGAGATCTGGAATTGTCACATTTGGAGCAAATTGACCACTGTCACATTAACTGACCCCACCCACCCCATAACCAACCATTTAGTACACAAGGAAAATAATGATTGACAGTGATGTAGATGGAACGCTTCTGAAAATATTTTCACAGTTTCAGTTTCTCTCAAATCAATTTTGTCACCTTTATAACAGAATCTATCAATCCAATTCAGTATATCACAGTATTGTTTGGTGGTCAAAATTGCAAATGAGTGGTTCTCTCCTTGTCCATACAATCAGAGGAGAGAGAGGGGAGGGGCACCCAGCCTTACGTCACTGCATAGCTGACTGAACATGCTGGAGGTCCACAAAAATAAGCAGAAATGCCAATTTCATAATTTTTTTCTCAACTACAGTGAAAACCGAGTTTTGCTTGTGTTAGCTGAATGCACTCACAACATCTGATTCTTTCATGGAAAAATAAGTTTATTAAAAGTAGGATTTCGGCGAGATTTGCCTTTAAGGATGTCTAGCATTGACGCAATGGCACAATATCATGTGTTTCATTTATTTACAGACGGCACTGTACAAGTACAATTATTCTTCAGGAACTACATGGATGCAGGAAATTATATACCAAGTTCACACAGAGGGAGACTTCAAAGGGTCAGATGAAAATCCATTGTATAACAGATTTAACTTCATAGAAGAAAATGGTGAAACACCAGGTATAGAAGCTGGCCTCAAGAGACTAGATGCTGAGGAACCTCCAAGATTAATCAAAACCCATCTCTCTAGCCATTTCTTCAAGAAGACCTTGGACAACAGAAACACCAAGATTATTGTAGTATTTCGAAATCCAAAGGACATGTTGGTTTCCTACTATAATTTCTACAAAATGCTGGATTATGATTTTGATCCAAATGGATCTTGGGAGGAATTTTTTGAACTCTTTAAAAATGACAAGCTTGTTCACGGAAACTACTTTGACATGCAACTCAGCTGGTGGGCCTACAGGGATGATCCGAGAGTGAAGATTTTCAAGTACGAAGACATGTTGAAAGATCCAGAACAAGCAGTATGTCAAGTGGCTGCCTTCCTGGAAAAGGACCTTACTGATGATTTGATACAGAAGATAGTTGAGCGTACATCATTTAAATCAATGAAAGATAATCCTACGCTCAATTATTCCACTTGTCCTGGCATGGATCACCAAGTTTCCCCATTTATGAGAAAGGGCAAGGTAGGAGACTGGAAGAACTACTTCACAGAAGAACAAAGGAGATGTGTTGATGAAATGAGTAACAGAAAGTTTAGGCCTGTTGGACTTATGTTAAAAGATTTTATCACACCAGAATAGGGAGTTATTTTCAACAGGTTTTGCTACATTTTAACATGATTCATGAATGAGAATTTCTGATCAGCTTATCAGTGTTGAAGTAGCAAATAAATATGGAATTGTTATGAACTGGTTTTGTTGTTTTTTAAAGGGTTGAGACAAGGCAGTCACAGCTTGAAGCTTCAGGAAGCTTTGCTTTATGACACCTGACGTCATGACATATATCAACGGATTTATAGATTGATATTAATGTAAAGATTAAATTACTCAACAGATTTGTGGTTTACGTGGTGTTGGACATATGCCTATAGTCACTTTGAATGTAATGGTCAACACTTTGAAATACGTTCAGCCTGTCATGATATATAAATTTCATCATCAATTGCATTGTGCTGGAGAGGACAATTTTTTTACTGCTGTGATTGACTTCCAACAATTCACAGAAGCCCTCACTGAAATTCTTCAGGCCTATTTCAAACTAGCCGCTGAGGATCAGCAGGTCATGATGGGGAGATACTAAAATACTTCTCTATGAAAAAACAGCTGATGAAATAAAGTGAATTAGACAGCATTTATTTCAGCAAAACAAACTTTTGAGGGAGATCATGGTAGTGTTTTAGGATCTCCATCCCCTGAATAGGCAACCAGAGCAGTAGATTTGAAGGACGTCTTGAAACATATTCCACTCGTATTTCATGCTTTTCATACATTCCTGACCTAGAAACTCCTACCAGCAAAAGGTGAAGCACAGCCTGTTGAAGTACAGCCTGTTACTACTTGTAGACCATGCATGATTCCATCTTGGTGTTAAAGGATTACGATCAAGTAAGTCTCATCATATTGTCGTTGTCTCCTTGTCGTCAAATACAACAAAATTCTGCAACCATAACTTAGACCAAATTTTCTTTGTTCTTAAAGATTCCTTCAACAAAATTTGAGGTCTCAACCTTATCCGCCCAGAAAGCACAGTCAAAAAAAAAGAAATTTTCCCAATTTGTTAAAGCAAGCCATGCAGACGGCATTACATGAATACAAGAGCTAATAAAAAAATCCTTCCACGAAACAGGTAGCTTTTCTCTTTCCAAACCAGCATCGATACTTCCTTCATTGTATCTTCATCTTCAGCATCTACGGCATCAGCATCAGTCAAATAGCCTCCCGTGCAAATACTTGCGTCAACATCATCAGATCAAAACCACGTTGTGCCATCATCATCAGATCAAAACCCAGTTACCCCATCATCAGTCCCTGGTGCATTATTGCTTCAGAGACCAGCAGGAAGATTGCTGAAGAGAGTGAGTTTTGTCTTTTACGTCTCATCAGAACCTCATTTGGCTATTTAAGAGACATACTTGGTTTGTATCAAGGATCTTGATAAGTGTGCATTGTGCAATGTAGATCTGCTAAGGCTTGATGCCATCAAGGCAATCATCTGCATAATACAGCTGTGCTGGAAAAGGGTAGAGGACAAGTTTTGTTGTGAAGGAGAGAAAAGGGACCAACTTTTGACATCTCACAGTATGGGCCCTGCCCCAGTTGTCTTGATTGGATGAAGAAGAGTTTCCCCTTTAGGCACCCCTGGTAGAGATGACAAATTACATACAAGCAGTGGCTCATTATTGACGCAGTCAGATGTGATTTCCAAGAGGATTAAGCATCAGCCTAGTCGAGCTCTTTTGAAAGAAATATTCCCGATGATCAGAAGCTCAAATAAATAAAATTGCAAAAGATAACAGCGTCATAATTGCTCATGGCAATGAATGGATGAAAGGAAATATAGGAAACCCGTTGATGAGGAAGCATTATACGTCGGCGAAAATGAGATTAATGGCACGAGTGTGTGTGTGTGTGTTTGTGTTTTACGCCTCTGCAGCACCTTATTGGGCTATATCGAGGCTTGCTCAGGTGTTATTTGTCTTTGTTTATTGTCCACATAGTATGTCTGTGTTGGAAGAACTAACTTTGTAGGTTGGTGAAGAAATTATTTACGGATTTTCTGGGCTACTTTAGCGCAGTTGTAAACAGGTTGTGGCGTATAAGAAGGATCAGAGCACCTTCTTTGTAATTTTTAATAGCTTTGATGAGGTCCGACTTCGTACTGAAACCGTCTTTGTTGAACGGCCCCTTTGTTTGTTGTGCGTTGTACAAGTTGTGTGCGTGCTTGGTGAAGTCTCAATGATGCAAGAAGTGTTTTTGTATACCCAAGGTAGTCTTCTGTGAGCTTCCTTCTACTAGTTTGCCATTTGTTGTTTAACACCAAGCAGACAACTGCTGCAGCTGACTTAGTTAGGTGTCCTGACTGTTCTTTTTGACATGAACTGTTCTGGCGATGTTCTACCAATTTCAGGATAAGAAAGAGTAAATCGTGGATAAGCAGAAGAATCATAGTTCCATATTCAATCTCTGTGAATAGGTGTGATGCAGTGGCTTCCCGGATCTCAGCAACAGTACAATATTTTCCTTTTGGCCAGCAGCCTGCACTTTGAGTTGTTCTCTGTAAGAGAAGTCCATATCCATTTTCAAGCCTGCATTTGTCAGAGTACTCTTAGAATTTTCTAGATGCTTCTCAATCAAAGCTAGGCGGTCGTACGTGGTCAGTGATAGATCTTTGTGTACCAACTTGAGGTAGATGTCTTTGTTGGATGCAGCCATAACTTCAATGCATTTTTTAGGATTCTTGTTTTCAGAAGCCAATGCTTCTTTTGTCTTGGCTTGTTCAGGTGACATCTTCGTTTGAGGGATATCAGTAGAGGACATATGACTTTGTTTCCTGGGTGATATGCATGAAACTGGTTCAGGAGAGTGCATGGTTTCTTTCTTCTTTGGTCGTTCTGGTGAAGATTTCTTCTGCACGACATCCATGAAGAGGTTCGTCTTCAGTTGAATCCGTCTCTTTGGAGATAAGTGTAAAACTGGTCTGGGGTAGTCAGATCCTTGGTCCATGCTGTTCGTATCCTCATCTACACGGCGTCTGGCTTCAGGGAATGATATTCCTGTGTCAATCTGTAGTTGTATGATTTCCCTTTCTTTCTTGAAGATTCTGCAGTCTTGGCTAAATGCAGGGTGATCCCCTGCACAATTAACACAATACGAGGGCTTGGAGCATGGTTGCTCTCTTGTGTGAGTGTGATCCAGTTCTCCGCAATTGGCACAAACTGTCGACCTTCTACACATACTGCTGACATGTCCGTAGATTTGGCAATTGAAACAACGTTTTGGGCGAGGAAAGATAGGGCGAACTCTGCACTTTTCAAAAGCTACAGGTACTTTCTTTGGAACTTTATCGTCTTTGAATGTCAAGTGTAGTAATTCATATCCATTTTGTTGGGAAAGACGTTTGAAGTGTTCAATGCCAAGTTTCCTGAACCACTTGTTTAGATGAGCATCAGTACAGGTCCTGCTCTCTTTTGAGAAGATGAGGCCTTTGGCTGGTCTTATGAAAGGTTCAAAGGAGATTTTAGTTCCGGCAATTTCGTTGACTGATGTCAGTTTCTCTTTTTGTTGATCGTTCTGAGGATGAATCAGGAAGGTTCCATTAGTTTGACGTCTTATTTCTCCAGCTACAGTGTTGTCACAAGTGTCTGCAATAACTTCATAAACATCAATAGCTGACAGGCCGTCAAGGGATTTTGTTTCACCTTTCATCACAATGCAATTTGCGTCTCTCAAGATGTGTGGGAGGTGGTCAGGGTCTATCAAGTCATCCGAGGATGTCCTTGTCTGTTGAAATCTTGGTAGTCCAGTCGCTAATTTTTCGATCTCAGCCTGGTTTCCCGCTGAGGGACGCGCACCTTGGTTACCCGGTCTTGAAACATGTTTTTTGACATTATCATTGATATTCCCCTGTAAGGTAGGGGACACACCGTGCAAGCGCACTGTCTCATGTTGGCCACTGAAGGATAGAGGTCTTCACCTTAGTGTTACCGCCCTCCGCCACGAGGAGGCCCGAGACCTGCGGGGGCTAATGGCACGAGTAAAGAGCTATCTTGTTGGAAATTTGGGTAGCATATCTGACGGAGAAAGCAACCTGGAGGAATACCTGAAACCTAGGTAATTTGATTACATCGTCCAAGCTGCGCTGCACTGTGCACAACAGAGTGAACATGATGATGAAGAGTTACATAGCCCCTCAAATGCTCTAAAGTTATCATATGATTTGACTCCATCAAACTGGCTGATGCCATTGCTAGTAGCAATGACGTTAAAAGAAGAAAAGCCAAAGACTTCCTAAAACTCATGGCTATTAAATGGTCCAACAAATGGCCACTGTTTCGCTTCAAGCAAAGAGAAGACTGAAAAAGACGTCACTGCCCTTACCTGAAGATATCATCATCCTCATCTTGAAACCCTGGGTTCTTGTTTGATTTGCTGCTCAGTTTTGGTTAAACGAATATTTTCAAAGGAACCTGAACCCCCCCCCCCCTTCCCCTTGAGATAAAATGGTGGCCCTCTAAGAGTAAATTCATCAAATAACCATTAAGTTGTTAAAAACACCATGGCTGGAATTACATTGAGTTGAAGGGCCCAGATGTAGGGGGAACGGGGGCACATTGGGACGCGGGGCACTGTGGGACAGTGGGGTTTTCTTGGATCCTGGCAAGGTATATGATATGGTAGTGCCATCATATCTTGTAATTTCACATCCTGATGTTTCCATGGTTTTATAGACAAATTACAGCCACATGCAGAAGTATGGCGAGCAAAAGTTTGTTTTTGCTACTACTGAAGTAAATATGGACAGGTTCAATTCAAACCATTCTGTGGACAAACCATGAACAATGAAGCTTTCTCAGTGCTTGTATGAATTTGAATATCCTAACGAACAGTTATTGCTATCCGTATAAACACACTCACTGGTGTCCGAGAAATTAGCATTTTGGTGTAAAAGTCATATCGGGGCTCATTGGGACAGTGAATTTGGGGCACATTGGGACGCACTTAATATGGCAGAATTTAAATGTCCAAGGCAACTGAATGACCTGGGACAGCACACAACAGGTGTTCAGGCCACAGTGAATACAGGTATAGTGGATTACCATACTCTGTGAACAAATTTGTCGCATAGCACTGTGTGTTACTTACATAGATGTCCGCACCCAGGACAGTTAATGTTAAATGTTTAAAACTGTTTTTAAAAAGTTATGAACTATTGGCGCTACAAGGTGTTAATGCACTGTATATTGTCTTACGCACTACTTATATGTGATATCTATTGCACATGGAGTGTTAAAATGATTTTTTAATTGATGTCCCAATGTGCCCCGGCATTTTTTCGACTCACATTTTGCTCTCTGGCTGCAAAAGTGTATGTGAAGTCTAGTTTATTATGCCTTGCATTTAAGCTCAATGGTATTGGTGATATTCATGCAAACTTCTGAGTTCTTCAGTGCTTTCAGCATTGAGCAAAATTAGTAGACGTTAAAAGCGTCCCAATGTGCCCCCGTTCCCCCTACATTTATAATAAACTACCTACACTATAATTTTAATGTTTGTGACATACAATATTGTTTCAAATAAAATCTTTTGATAGGCATATTTCCCAGTAAATGTTACGCCAATACCAAATCGTGAAACAAAGCCGGTACGTGTAAAATGATTTTATGCACACAGCATAATTATATTTATTACATGAGCACTGTGCTAGAATGATGCTGATTGGCCAAAATCAGTCACATGACGACATCATGAAAACTCATATTGCATGGTTCGAGTGCAATATGAGATTTTTTCTGAAATTTTTTTTTTTTCACATTTTTTCATAGCATGGTAAGAGTGCAATAGAGTTTTTATTGGAAAATAATTTCCAAATTTTTATTTTATTTTTTATACTAAAGAAAAAAAATTCACGTTTTTTTTCCGTGTGCAAATAAATTTTCATATTGCAGTAATAGCACTCATATCATGCCGTATTTGAATAATAAAAAATATATATAAAAGCTTAAGGCCTAGTTCAAAAATAATGAAGCCACGCAGCTAATTTTCTGTAGGGGTCTCAAAATATGAGAATGGCTGTATGTGACAACTTAATGGTACATCATTGCTTTAAGTACATTCTTGTGCAACTTTCCTGAAAATTTCATGACATTCTGTCTCATAGTTATTGAGACAGAGTTGAATTACATTGAAAAACAGGCATTTTTTCACCAAAAAAACGTGACATAACATTTTTTACCACTTGAATTCTTTCAGTTTTACAAATTTGGACATATTCTAAGGCAATTTCCCAGCACTTTTTTGAATCTCTACATCCTCAGGCTTCATAAATCCATCAAATCAAGTATTTATATTTGACTGTGTTGACATTATTGAGCTATTTGGATTCAAAGGTTGACTTCCAAAAATTAAGTAAAATTTGACACTTACTGATCTGGGATGCTCTAGTGCCCCTTTGACATATGTCAGTTGAATCGTTTGGCCCTTGAGACCTAGTCTTATATCTGCTTACCCATTTTGGAGCTTCTTGTGGTTGTGGAAAATTTAGTTCACTAAAAAATTCCAATGAATAGCAGGGTAGGTGAATCCGTCGCAAGCGTAACGCCCAGAACACTTTCTAGTGCCACAGGGGAATAAAAGCTCCGTTTTAAATCTTGTTTGGCTTGCAATATTGCAAAATCTGTGTAGTATTAAGAAACAATCAAGTAATCCATGTCCGCAGCTGGTTTCTGGTGGTAAAATACAAATGGGGCTTTGTTGCAAGCGTAACGCTATGGAAAATATTGATCATATTTCATGGTTTTCTTGTAAGGAGTAATGCAGTCATTCTAGTATTACTTGTAGTGATAATCAACACAATATTTCAGTAGTTGGAGTATGTTTCAATGTTTAATTATCAAAATTTTGCTCTTTGTGAAGCTTTCCTCAAAATTTTGGGCCAATTTGTCGAAATAGGCAATAACCAGTACAAATTTCACTTTAATTTTGTAATTACTCTTTCGCTTCATCCAGTTATTACTGATAATACATTTAAAATGGATTTGGGTCAAAACCAGAACACTTTTTTGACTTCTGTGTCACACAAGTACCCAAAATTGGCTTTTTTAGTGGAAAAATAGGCTAAAAAACACGCTTCTATCATCATTTGCTCTGTCCGTATTCATTTTGGTGGCACTTATTTGGTACCAACTCGAAGCCCACATTTGGGTGCATAACACAGGACAGGTGAAATCGTTTTAGAGGAAAATATGTACATCTGGGGAGATAATTTGCATGTTTTTTTTTAAATATTGCAACAAAATTTCGAAAAATACTGTTTTCCTCATAAAATACTTGGTGAATTTGGATGAAAACAGCCATGGAGACTTAAGAGTGTATGAGTTTTGTCATCCAACAAAAAAAATAGATTTAATTTGAAGATAAGATACCATTTAGTCCACTTTTCTTTTACTGCCATGGAAATAAAATAAAATAAAATTTGGTAATTTTCGGCTTTTATCAGTCGTTTCCACAAACCACAGGAAAATGGTAAATACTGTTTCTAGAACTTAGACATGTTTGTTACAATTTTATGCGTTCACTTGATACATGTAAACATAATAAAATTTTGATGGTCATGTCACACTTTGGCTTCATTATTTTTGAACTAGGCCTTAAGGCACCTCATTCAAAGCATCAAGTGTAACTTAATTGTTTGATATTTTCAGTTACTTGTTATAACTACTGCAGTGCATTGGTCCTCTGAGGTCTAAGTCTATGGTCCCTGGTCCTTACCTAAAAAAAACTCTGTTTGCAGAAAAAGTAGCACACCAGGCTAGCTTAATCTCCAACAGTGGTATAACTAACAAATCTGTTGGTTATACCACGGCAAAAGACAATAGAAAACTGTCTTGGAGGAGTATAACTAAAATACTTTTCTATGAAAAGACAGATGAAATAAAGTAAATTAGACAGCATTTATTTCAGCAAAACTAACTTTTGAGGAAGATGATGGGAGTGTTTTAGGATCTCCATCCCCTGAATTGGCAACCAGAGCACAATTTACAAGTATATTTGAAGGACGTCCTGAAACATATCCCACTAGTATTTCATGCTTTTCACACATTCCTGACCTGTAAACTCCTACCAGCAAAAGGCGAAGCACAGCCTGTTGAAGTACAGCCTGTTACTACTTGTAGACAAGGCATGATACCATCTTGGTGTTACAGCCGACGAATGAGGAGTACTTACATTTGGCTGTTAGAGGACATCAGTGACCTCACAACAGGCCCTATCCATAGCATTGAAATAAGCTGTTAACGTGTCATTGAGTATCTTGTGACCTCATTGACACTTAGTTGGTCACTAGTGTTGCAGCATTGCAAGTATAGGTATGACTCATAAATTCCTTATGACTCATAAGAATAACATGGCATGGATGTGCTCTGACGTCACAAGGAACTTTTCAGTCCAAATCTGTAAGCACTTGATGTTCGTCTACTGTAAAAGATTACGATCATGAAAGTCAATCATATTGTCGTTGTCTCCTTGTCGTCAAATACAACAAAATTCTGCAACCATAACTTAGACCAAATTTTCTTTGTTCTTAAAGATTCCTTCTACAAAATTGCCAGAGGTCTAAACCTGATCCGCCAAAAAATCACAGTAAAAAAAGAAATTTTCCCTATTTGTTAAAAAAGAAATTTTCCCCATTTGTTGAGCAAGCCATGCAGAACGGCATGGAATACAAGAGCTGATCAATAAATCCTTCCACAAAACAGGTATCTTTCCTCTTTCCAAACCAGCATCGATACTTCCTTCATTGTATCCTCATCTTCAGCATCTACAGCATCAGCATCAGTCAACGCTTATCCTGTGCCAACACTTAACATCATCAGATCAAAACCCAGTTACCCCATCATCATCAGATCAAAACCCAGATACCTTATCATCATCATCAGGCCCTACCCCCCCTCCAATGTGAAGTATGTGGCGAGAGAAGTCAATAATAAACTTGTTTAATTTCATGCAATTCCTTATTAGTTAAACGGGGACAGATTTCAGATTGAGTGGCCACCAGTGTTTTGCTTGCTTGCTGCTGAACTGCGAAAGAAAAAGAAAACACTAGAAAATCCTACTGCACCAATGCGCGTCATTTGACAAATTTCCCCACCCAGAGTAATGACTAGGATCGATCCCCCATTCCCCCTCCAACTTCCAAGATGATGATTTTTCCCACTGTTTGCCCAAGATGTTGACCTAGAGAGATGCCCTGTGTGGATCCACTTCCATTGCCTCTTGTCGGTATTAAGGAACAAATATGGAAGTCTTTGTGTCATTGACCCAAAAAAGTGAGACATGGTATTCCCCAAAGTGTTAGACGGTGTGTGTTTGTGTTTTACACCTCAGCAATGCCTTAGCGGGCTATATCGAGGCAGGCAAAGTGTAAGAAAATCAGCCGGAAGTCAGTGAAATGGTTATCACCTGTGAGGTCTGTGAGGAACATGTTGACAATAAAGGTGTCTTATCTGAAGTAGCAAAGTGTGGAAAATTGGTACGCTCACACATGTACCATCCAAGCTGCATCAATGAAGAGAGGCAGGCTGAGCATCATCAGTACAAGGTCAATGGCCAGCCAATGTTTTTATGCCATCAGTGTAATGCATAAAGTGGAGCTGAGGCAATAAATGTTATTTATTTGCAGATAGATTGAGTTGGTCCAATTTTTTCGTTGAAATGAGTAGGTGTAATGATAAGCTACTAAGTGACAATGTCATGACATTTCGATATCATTGGTGTATAAGATTCATTCAGAAACATGTCTGTACGAGGAAACATGCCGTAGGCATATATTGCACTTTCTTGTTTTGGGCGGTTTCTTGTTATCAGTAGCCAAAGCTTCCTTCTTCTTGACCAGTACACAGGGATGGCAAGTTGATGGACAGACTAACACATAAGTATGGACAGGTTGAGCGTCTTCCAGTACCGCTCGGGGCAAGTCAATAAAAGTTTCTATTTTTTCAAAATTCACTTTTAAACTTTTCATTACATGGTAAAAAAAAAATATCTGATGATTGATTAATTGTTTTATGCAGGTGAAGGAGGAATTTTTATTGCACAAAGATGAATTGGTTGCAAACCAATTATGAATGAGCTACCCAAAGCATCATTATTTCGGAAAGGGCAAGAGCAAAAAGTTGTTTTCTGAAATTTGTCATATTTGTATATTTCCCTTGATGGAAAACCTATTCATCAGGCATAACTGCCCCTATGAATGACCACAAGGTAATTACAGAGCTTCTTCAATATAGTAAAATCGACTGACAAATTTTTGCATTTGCAATTAAACCTTTCAAAAGTCATGTGGTATCTGACAGAGGAACTTGTTTCACTTGCTCTATTTTGATCCTTGATGCAGAGTGAGTGATTGAATGAATTTTTCACATTCGAAGAACATGTCCCGGAATTAATTTTGTCTCATCCTGAATGCTCCTCCCTAAACGGGAAAACGTATGTCAAACCTTTTGAGCATCTCAGTTGGGGGCCAGTGGCAATCGGGTTGGATGTGCTTGAATTTAAAATGCCCACAAAACGCACACATCACTCAAAATTTTCAACAGAAGAATCTTGAATATTTTAATTTTTATTATATACAACATTGATACATTTTTAAAAACAGTGTATCTGACCACGTACAGTGCACCAAAAAAGTTATGGGAAAAATTGGAATGGGTCTGTTTTTGCCCCTAATTTCTCAATAATCAATTTCCGAAGACAATTATTTCACTTCTACCCTTTAAATAAACATCTCATGAACAGATCTACCAGGTTACTTTTTTGTTTTAATCTGCAAACCGGGTATGCCAGGCGATTCTTGGTTGCAAACCAGTTTTTGACCTCAAAAAAGTTATGGGAAAAACTTGATTTCTTCAGAAATGACAACTTAAAGATAACGTCTCTTATACACATGACATCAGTAATATGTTACTAGACTATATTGGTCAAATTGAACATTGTTTTAACTTGAAATATGTTAAGAACAATGGTTTCCAATCATTTTTAATGGATATTGATAATTTTGAAAAGAAATACTATTTGAAATCAGCATGTTCTGAAAAAGATATATCCTGTAGCATACTCAATGCTCTGGTATTGCTGAAATATGTTAGCCATATGATTATTGAGCATGCATGACTTGTCTGTGTAAAGTGAAGATGAGCAGTCCCCTGAATGATGAACATCTTGAAGCAAGATAATAGCTAACGGCATACTATAGGCCCTATAAATGATCTACATTTACCTTATTTTGCTTGGTATAGCATCTTAATTGGTTGTCATCACGTCTCAGGGCCTTTATATAATGTTTCAAAAGTTTCCAAAAGGATATGGTATTACAAATGAATGATTGAGGTGTCTGTTGCAAACTTGTGGAATATGAGACAAACAATCAAGATGCTATAAAAGCTAAAATCATTTTTTCTGTATCATTCCAATTGATACAATTTGATGGATGGATGGTGAGTGAAATTTATCTTTGAACCTTGTGAACTTTTTTGCATGATATGACCATAGATATGGAAAGACGCAATGGAAGCATTTGACCACTTTTGCGGTACGGAAGTGCAAATAATTAAGACAGTGTATGAAGTGGTAGGTGCTGTGCTTTATGTCATTCAAACTATCTGGACAACCTTTTCACTTACAAAAGTAACATTTTAATGCAGTTTCACCACAAATAACACCAAATTGCTGAAAATTCCTGATGCTGAATATCAGCAACAACACATCTGTTGACATGAAATTTGTATTAACTTCTGTCCTGGCCAAAAAGGAAGCATTTTTCCCAATGAAAACAGAAGCCCCTACCAATAAATTTTGAAATAAACGCTGTGTCAACACATTTCCAGGATAAAATTGGCATTTGGATGGCAACATATTAATTTGAGAATTATTTGAAATAACATACTTTATATCATTGAAAATACATATTTCTTGAAAATTTAACTCCAGAATCTCCACGAAATGGGACCCAGAGTCAATTCCCTACTTCTAGAAACTAACATGACAACCACAAAGCAATAATTCATACTTAGATTTCAGTATTTGACTGCTTCATGAAAAATTCCCATAACTTTTTTGAAGGCAAAAAATGGGGCACCCAGCAAGATTCACTGGCATATCCATATCATAGCATAAAACCACGAAACTATTATCCAGAACTGTTCAGGAGAAGTGTATTGAAATGATAGAAAATCAATAATTATCACCAGAAATGCCTTTCTTCAAATTTAGAGGCAAAAACTGGCCCCATAGCTTTTTTCCCATAACTTTTTTGGTGCACTGTACATATAATATAAATAAATTGTTTCCTGAAAATAATTTACATATAAAACGGAATTAATACTAAGTCAGATTCCAATATTCAGGAGCCTGTTTCTTTTTCATAAGGTTTCAAAGATAATGCACATTTGTAGTCCACATAAAGGCAGCCATCCTCAATCTTCACATCAAATGTTTTTTGCTGAAATGTACCAAAACACAACATCAGTGCATTTTAACATAGTACGTAATTGAGCGATTGAACAACCAAATGGTCTTCTTGTGACCAGGTCTGGTCTCCCACATTAATTGTAAAATTTGAATTTTGAGTCGGCTTCAATGATTGAGTGAGATGGTTGCACAATTCCTTTGAGCTAAAATCGCTTGTAGTTGGTAAGTATGACAACAGAAAGACTATCATAACTCAAAACAACAAGCTATGTTAGCTCAAACAAATTGCACAACCATCTTACTCAATCATTGAGCTAACACAAAATTTCAAATTTTACAGTGTTGTTAAAGCCAAATGGGTGTCACTCAGTGGTACTGTCAATGGGAGACCACATTTAGAAGAAAATAGACAAATTTTGATTGGATGGCCTGTTACGAGGGGTGTCCGAAAAGTTCTGACCAATTTTTTTGGCTGACCTTTCTGTCTGAAGCAACTGTATGAAATTTTCACAGAATCAAATTCAGGTATTTCACTTTCCATTTTGAAAATATGGTACCTGTTCGAACATTTTAATTAACTTTTCTGTTGCCATGGAAACAGAAGGTCAGTGCACCCAGCGCAGCTCAATTTTTTAGGCCAAATCCAAGTGTCTAGGCTATAGTAAATAACCAAGGAATTTACTGTAAATATGCAATGGATGATCATGAAAAATATTATTTGGACAGTATGTCAAAGTTTTTCATTTACATTTAAAGTCACTGTGATTCAGTTTAACCCATGCGCTGAGGAGATCACCTGGGTCCTCCAAACTAGACTGTTCCTAAATTGTGGAATTTCAGTGTATGTGGCAACTGCTTCATTTCTCACTATGACTATCATTTCTTTAATTTTTGAATTGATATATATATTTTAGTATCATGCAAAGTTACAGAAGGCCAAATCCGGTAATTAAAACAGATGAGATTGGGTTTTGAACCCAAGGTTCTTGAGCGCTGCCTCTTGACAGCAGATTGTTTCAGCCAAACTGTCTCAAGCGCTGTTTGGCAACTGCTGGAAAAAGCCTTTGGTAATTGCCACAGCTGATCAGGTTGAAATGTAAATAAATGTTTATAATCTAATGGAAGATATCTTGAAAGACTGCAAGCCTATCAGAAAATACATTTTCTTGCAATAATTTGCTATTTTACTATAACTTATCTGACTTGTAACACAGCTAATTTGCTGAATTTCGTCTGAGAAATTGAGCTGCGCTGGGTGCACTGACCTCCTGTAACCATGGTAACAGAACAGTAATTTAAATACTTCCAACAGTCTTGATTTGTTCAAAATAGATGGTCAAATACCTGAAATTTATTCTGTAAAAATTTCATTTAGCTATTTCAAATAGAAAGGTCTGCCAAAAAAAATTGGTCAGAACTTTTGGGACACCCCTCGTATATATTGATCATTCTAAGGTCTTTACACTGCAGAAAATATGCCAAATAAACTGATACATTGGTCATCTAAAAACAATCAGGCAGTTGTCAACGAGCTCTCCTGCTGTCTAATCATCATCGACAGAACATTACGCTGAATACAGTCCTTGTCAGGCCCTATCACATCACAAAATATGGTATACTTCACTTCTGCATTAATGGCTCTCCAAATAATAAAGAGTATTTCAGCCTTCCAGTCTTCAACGCACATTTTTTTGTACTAAATCATTAATAAAACCTTGATAAGAAGATAATATGCTAATGTTTTATAAAGATTACTTCAAAATAAGTAACTTCAAAATAAGTAACTTCCAAATAGTTTAACAAACTAAAACAATCAATATATCAATTGATGGATCCTTTTTACGATTGGTTCTCAGCGATTCAGATTTTATTTATCAGTCAGCAATAGAATATCTGAAATACGACAATACTCGAGGTTTTTTTTACCTGTAGTCCAATATAAGGTTCAACTCCGGTTTGTACATCAAACATGTAGCCATGCCAAGGGCACATCAGGTAGCATTTGCCTTTCATGTCTTCAATGTCTCCTTTGAAGAGAGGCCCACCTGCATGGAACAATGTAAGAGGATATTTTAAGGGCTAAAAATGGCATTTCCATTGAGCAATTTTGGATTATTTTAACCCCTCCCTTCACAATCACTCAAGGAAATAGACTCAAGCAGAATTGCAAAAAATAACATAGCATAGATTTTTCATATTTGTGGGATGGCATGAGTTAAGCATATGTATGTAAGCGCTTTCGCGGGCCGAAGGCCACACAAGAGAAGCACTTGTGCTTATGTTGTATGCTTTGTGATATCCGACGTTAAATAAAGATTACTTTACTTTACTTTACTTTACGAGCCGCCAAATGGCCAAAAGCCAATGGAAATTACTCTACCTGAGGTAAGTCCGAGTATCATCGAGCCAGGTTTTTATTTTACACAACATGCTACTGGTATAATGGCAACAGCAGCCAAAAAATAGCTAATTCTCCAATGCTAATGGTATTACTTTGGAAAGTCAGGATGGAGCTAAGTTGCTTGGTGAGTACGTTGATCGGAGTCTGAATTGTAACATGTTAGAAAAAATGTACCAAAGCAAATGCCAATCTTACAAGCGATAAAATATCTCTCACGACATATCTTACTGAGGACTGTAAGCTTACTATTGGCAGGAATTCCACGCTCTCACAGTTTTATACTGTGTAGCTTTGTACCATTTTAGTAAATGCCTTGAGAAAAAAATGGAGATGATTTTTTACAGGGGCCTAAAATTTGTATACGAAGACTACAAGGCACCCTAGAGAATAAGGCCAATACGGATGCAAATGAACCGAAAAAAAGAAAGATGTATAATGCAGACAATGTTGGAATGTATAAGGGGTATAGGGCCCAAATATATGAATGAGATTCTCAAACTGAAAACAATTGAATCAAGCGGGGGATCTTCCTTTCTTGTCCCAATGTCAGAACTACCATTTACGGTCTGCATTCCCTCCGTTCGCCGGGGGCCCAGGCTATGGAACAGCCTCGATACCAACACCAAGTCATTACTGTAGTTACAGTCTTTGTCATACTTACGTGGAATCTGAAGTTCTTTTCTATGCTGTTGAACTCTGATGTCAGAGATGACACTATTCTAGCATTGCAATATATTTAAATTAATTCAAGCTGTGATTTCATTTTTTTAAACTGGGTCGGATTCCCCTTTTAAACTGGTTCGGATTCCCCAGATTCTAGTTTCAACTCTGTGGGGATTATAACAGTTGTCTGTGAATGCTCACAAAGCTGCCGTTTGGAAGGATTAGACTGGTGATTGCTGTGATAAATCATTGGGATCACAAATGTAATGCTTCCTTCAATATATATCAATATTTGAACTGTGATGTGTAATTTACTGTCAGCTCATTTGCTATCAAGCTGTGATGACGTGGTTGTAGGGGATATCCCTGATAAAACACTGTTGAAACCGTGATGCTTGGTTCAGCAGGATCAGCATAGGCTAGAAGCTGGGGAATCTGACCCAGTTTGAAATGACATCACAGCTTGTAGTTAATTTACATATATAGCAATGCTAGAATAGAGTCATCTCTGACTTCACAGTTTAACAGCATAGAAAAGAACTTGAGATTCCACGTAAGTATGATGAGGACTGTAACTTAAATCCAAACATTAATCGTTTAAATTTAGACCAGAGGTATCCAATGTGTCCGTGTGCTTAAAAGATAAGAAATCTGACAAACCTAAATGGCTGCACCAAGCCTCCATGACAAAGAACCTATCCTTGGCATGCAGCACAACCAGATCATCCTGTTTGCCCCATTTTGCATGCACATGGTGGCAGGGCTGTCTTGTCAGGGTCTTCACTGTGTCCAAATATTGCCATTTCCTAGAAACTTCTTCAGAACCTGATTCTGCCATTGCTGACGTCTGCTTTCTGGAAAAAGACCAACCTGAATTACCAAGAAGTCTTCAATAGAAATTAGTTTGTGTAACCCATTAAATCACATTAAGTGCTGTTAATCACATTAAGCGCTGTTAATCAATCGCGCAATCAGATGAAATATAGGTCGAATAGAATTGGAAATGAATTAACGTAATGTAAATATTTGCTTTTGATAGCCATGTCAGGCATGTCACATTATATCACAAATAGCCAGTTGTCACTAAACATCAACCCTAAATACATTTGCGGTGATGGAAATACGAGTAGCCAGTGGTCACTGACCACTGAAATACTAAACAATGCTCTTTGCAAGGTCATACACTGTATGGATATATTTGTCACTTTGTTCCTGATTGATGACTCATAGGGGGGCACTCACATTGAAGTCATACTACCTATGTGCCGCTCAAAAGATAGGGTTTTAAAGAGGATTTCCTGCTCATAGGGTCATTTTTTTAGCCATAGAGAGCCTGACCATGGGGTACACTGCTCAATTGGACATCACACAATGGTGTTTTGCCTTTAAAATTGCAATCATGCAATGTCTAATTTCCATTGAACTTTCTAGTGTAAGGTGTCATTCTTAATTGCAATTTAATTTTCACACCTTTTCTGATTACCTTTTTTCTTTAATGTCAATAAAATAGGCTATAGGGCCTTTATAACAACCTGACCATAGGGTATGAAATTCGGGCTCCGAAAACCTGACCATAGGGTACGACTTTCAGAACGCGTGTCGCACATCCGAAGCAAAATTTGGCCGAGTACCCCCCCCCCCCCGGCTCATATCCTATACTTGCCATGTTAGCAGCACAAGTCACTGGATATGGACGAAACAAGCCACTCATCAGTGAGGTCACCTGTTTTCCAATGACAAATTGACCAATCATTTGGAGTTTTGAACGTAAAATGAGGGACCTGAAGTGACATCATTGATGTCTTCAAATAGCTAAATATAATCACTCATCTTTCCATAGCTGCAATTCATATACATTTTAGATGAAAGGCTGCATATGTATAGTTTATTCACCATGGGAGAGGGAATATGTGATTTATCAACCGAGGGCTTTAGCCCGAGGTGTGACAAACACATATTCCCTGATCTGATGGTGAATAACCAGTTTAACCAATGAGACAAACACTCTGACAACCAAACATGAGACGATAGGTGGACAACAAAGAATATATTATCGCCCTAAAATACAGAGGTGTCGAATGGCATAAAAAGCATCATTCAGGCCTATTCAAATTCAATGACACTGCTTACTAGATATGTAACAACTACAAGAGTACAACCAGTCAATCAAAGCAAACAAACGTATGAGAATGTACATGACACATCAACATAAATTTGTAAATAGCATTGTTTAAATTTAAATGCATTTACTTGACTTGTTAACTGCTGAATAATTATTGTTTTTTGTTGCAATACAGAATAATATCACACTTACATGAATGTATACAGGTGTCATGCACTGATGTTGAGCTGTCAGTGAAACCCAGAGATACCTGCACCTGTATCACTCTCCTCCCACTGGACAGGTAGATAGGATTCACCATCCTGCCTGTCACCTGCAGTATTTTAGATCAGCATGTTGCCATGGCAACAAATGAAAGCCCATTGGGCTGTTCCAATTACCATCGGTATAGAGCTGCAATCTACAACCCATTTCAGGCGGTTTATACTGAGAGTGGCTCACATTCATTAATACAAAATATTTGCAGGCTCATCGTTTCTTAATAAAAGTGAGATGTTATAAAATAAGAAGATAATACCATGTGCAAGATATTATGAAACATATCTATTCATAGGATGAATCTTACACAGATCAATGATTGGGACTTTGCATGACTAAAGAATCTGATCATCATGCACCTGTTGTGCATTAGTCCATACTTATTAGCGGCCTTTCATAACATGATGTCACAAATTATGCAAATAATAGCGGTAACTCACGAAAGATATATCCGTTTATTCAGATACACAGCACGCCTGAAGGTACAACACTTTGCAATGCATGGGGCCCACACAAAGCTTGCTGCACTTCAAAGATACGCAACACATTATAGCTCTTTGCAGATTGGTTTGCTGATTGGCAAATAATATGAAAAAAAAAAGAAGTTCTCTTTAATTTGCAAACTGTTTGTGTCATCATTGACAGTTACCTGTTGGTTTCTAATCTTCTTATTAGGATCATACCCTTAAATAAGTTGCTGAGTTTACTTATTGACAGTTTTTGACTCCTGTGCTGCCGGATATGATATGTGCTGAATGTTCTGATTATAGCTGTTCGCAGATTAGCGGTCCAAACAGTTTCAAAATTAACTTGGTTGTGTGATGTTACTGGCTTAAAAATGTTTTGTTTGAGTTAGTTATGGTTAATCAGTTGATTCAGTGCTTATTGTATCTAGCAGCATAGCTGACAATAAACAAACTAATTAAATGACTTAAGGTACTTTGAATGAACATTAAATGAGGAGATTAGGAGACCAACAAAAAACTGTCAATGACGCGGCAAAGCAAGTTTGCAAATTGAAAATAAAAAAAATTAATTTTTCCAGTGGACCGTCAATCTGCAAACAGCTGTAAATGACACGAACGAATCTTCACAAAAAATTCTTAGGCCTGTGACATTGCAGGACCCAAGTTGAATGTTCATTTTAAAACTGGGACGATTTTACGAAAAAAGCTCAGATATCATATCCATCTCAATAAGCTAGGCTAAAGATACCTGTCAACAGCCTTTGGATCAGTCATCTCAATTAAATCAACACTAACAACAGAAACGTCAGATATTTATATATCATCACATGGATTTTTTTGTATTGACCGGATTATTATGCATGCCAGCCCATATTTTATTGTTTCTTCTATAATTTCCTTTCATGTTGTTATTGTATATATGGGCCACTTGAAAAACAGCTTTGCTGAAGTGCTACCATTTTAAATATATTCGATAAATAAATATATTCGATAAATAAATATTATTTCGATGGCCCCCAGCAGGGAGAATACTAGTCTGTTTCTAGAGTTTGGGTATTGGGTAACCATAGCAAGTAGAAGATGCTGGATTGTTTGCACATATCAATGAATAAGACAATTTTGAGTTTGAGCAAGATCCATAATTGCATTCTTTGTATCTGATTACAGATTATGACAAATAAAAATATTGTTATAATTATCTGCTACACGTAGACCCATATGACGGGAAAGCAAGCAATCTTTAAGTAAAAATATTTTAATACTTGAATTTGAAAAGAAAACGTTTATCAAATATAATGGTCCTTGAATACAGCAGATTATTGAGATAACAGCTCTAGATAACACTTTTATTATGCATCTTCAAGATATAAACTCTTGGATTCAAATTTGGTCTCACTCAACTCATCAACATATCTCCTTTGTTCTTCCGTGAAGTAGTTCTTCCAGTCTCCAACTTGACCTTTCCTCATAAAGGGGGAAATTTTGAAGTCCATGCCTCGAAACTTTGAGTAATTAAGCATAGGATGATTTTTCATATATTGAAATGATGTACGCTCAACAATCTTCCGTATCAAGTCATCAGAAAGGTCCTTTTCCAGGAAGGCAGTCACTTGACGTACTGCTTGTTCTGGATCTTTCAACATTTCTTCGTACTTGAAAATCTTCACCCTCGGATCGTCCCTGTAGGCCCACCAGCTGAGCTGCATGTCAAAGTAGTTCCCATAGACAAGTTGGTTCAGCTTGAAAAGCTCAAAAAATTCTTCCCAAGTTCCATTTTGGTCAAAGTTGAAACTAGACATTCTGTAGAAGTGATAGTAGGATACCAGCATATCCTTAGGGTTACGGAAAACCACAATAAATTTTGTCCTTCTGTATCCCAAGGTTTTCTTATAGAACTGGCTGGAGAGGTGGGTCTTAAGCAATCGTGGGGCGCCATCTGCTTTATACTTCTGCAGACCTTGAGGAACATCATGAAAGGCAGGATTACGTTCCAAGTAATTAAATCGTTCATGGATGGGGACTGTGTCTGAGCCTTGGAAATCTCCTTTGGTATGAACCTGATAAATAATTTCTTGCATCCAAGTGGTTCCTGGAACAGAAAATGGTTATCTGAAAAATATTTAGCATTTTGAGTAATGCTTTAAATTATATGCTGTATATTGCAAATATACTTTAAGCCTTGATTAGTACTGTGAAGAGAGAGCAACATGTTCTCCGGAAATTGAACTGCAAACAGAAAGGAAAAAGAGCCGCAAAAAATGGCTGGCTAGTAAAAAAAAAAATCTTCCAGTCATGTATCATAATGAAAAATTTAGGTCCTCTTGCCAAATTTACTTTGTATAACCAAAACGATATCACTAAACATGCTAAAATCACATTATTATCCATCTGGAACGATGTATCTTTCAAATTTGCTTCGTTGACTGAGAGCATGATGTCATCCTGAGGTTGGTGGTGAATTATCCATGTGTTTGGCAATTCGCAATTAAAGATCACTAAACCAAACTGTCATAATCGATAACATCGATATGATTGAAATAATTGTTTGTAAATGAAAAGATAGAACCTCAGCGTGACATCACACTGTCAGTCAATGAAGCAAATTTGAAGGAAACAAGAGTTAATGAATGCTTAAGATTGATGGATGAATGAGTGGGGCTTTACGTCCTGTATTTATGCACTTGGTAGGCTAATTAGGAGAGGAGGACACTGCAATGAGGCGAAGGATGATTGAAACAACCATCCAACATAAGCCCAGGTGACCCAGCGAGAGCTGGATTCGAACCAAGCTAATGGCAGCCAAGCACGCTGCCACTAGACCAACCCTCCCCCGGATGCATAATAAGAAACGAGTAGATTAAACCTACCACATTTTAGATAAGTAGCCAGCATGATGTCAGTGTCATCCAATGATATCTCCTTTAACTCGTCCAAAGCCCTGGCTGGGGTCCGTTCCTGGATCATTGTCATCCCCTCTTAGTCATATTCAGTAACCACATATCTTTTCATTTTCCCTGGTGAATGTGGCGAGTTCTCAATGATAAATGCCTTGCTCTTCACTATGTTCCAGATATTGCAGTTTCATGGCCACATCAAGCAGATAAAAATAATAAAAAGATAAACTTATGATATAGAGGATGCCTCAACAATGAATCTTTATGAGCTTCACTTGTGACCTCAGGCCCATTCATTTAAATGATAAGTTAACTTCAATGTCTGAAGTTATATTCAATGTCTCATCTTATGATTTTTTCCCTGTACCTTCCCTGGGCACTCGAGGCTTGGGCCTCCCCTTTTGGGGGCTATCAGACTCCTCAAAATGTTCTAATTAATCATAATTAGTTTTGAGCTAATTCATAGATAATACACAAGAGGGCAGCACCTGCAAGGTCTCTACCAGTTGCTCCCTTCCTTTGTGCACCAAATTGCATTTTTACCAGCACAATGTTTCCGACTAATTCTGCTGGTAGGACGAGCTTATACAAAAGAAAATTAATACTGTCAAAGAACATAAAAATAAACTTCAAAACTAAAACATGTTGGTTTCAAGATGGCAAAGCATGATGATTCCTGAACTGAAAAAAAAAACTGCCATAGTATTGAATAGATAGGACTAAAAGGCACACACTCATCAAAATCCAACTTTTAAAAAACATATGTTCCAATGCAAGAATCAGATGTTGCGAGTGCATTCAGCTAACATTTCCCAAAATTGATTTTCACCATAGATCAGGAAAAATTTATAAAATTGGCATTTCAGGCCAGTTTTGTGGTCCTTCAACATGTTCAGTCAGCTATGCAGTGACGTGAGGCTGGGTGGTCCTCCCCCTCCCTCCTCAGCTTTTGTGGACAATGAGAGAACAAGACACTTGCTATTTTGACCACCAAACAAGACTGTGATATACTGAATGGATTAATAAATTCTGTTACATAAAGGTGACAAAACGAACTTGAGACAAACTGAAACTGTGAAAACATTTCCAGAGGAGTTCCAGCATCATCTCTGTCAATCATTTGTATTTGCATGTTGCCTTGTGTGCTGATTGGCTATTTCTACTGGGTTTACTTGACTGAAGTTAATTTGCTCAATGTGTGACAAGTCCAGATCGCATTTTGTGACAAAAACTGAAATATAACATTACCAACCAGTTAGCTAGTTATTATAAATATCATTTATTTCATACACAGAATCATACTATAAATGTACAAAAATGGTATATTATTAAGTGTATAAAAACGAATAGATCTATAGTTGGACAGATAGATAGATAGATAGATAGATAGATAGATAGATAGATAGATAGATAGATAGATTCGTTTGTTTGTTTGTTTGTGTTTTACGCCTCTGCAGCACCTTGGTGGGCTATATCGAGGCAGGTGACCGCCGTATGATGATGAGATGAGAAGACTATGAGTCTGGAACATACCCTATTAATTCAGGGATGCCCAGGGTCTTTCAGTTGCCCCAGCATAGAACACTGGATACAACCCGCCTCCATTTAATGTCCCATGGGCTCGGACTAAAGTGAGTTTCGGGGTGAGATTTGAACCCACGCCCTCAAAGCCAGTGGTCAAGCAGTCTTGACCATTAGGCCACGGGGGAACTAGATAGATAGATAGATAGATAGATAGATAGATAGATAGATGGACAGTTAAGTTGATAGGTTGATAGATTGTGTTCTGTAGAGGCTATATATATATATTTCGGATGTATATTTTTTACAATCAGATATGATTGAAATTTCAGTCAAAAATGGGCTTATATTTAAATCGATTATGAAAATATGCCTATAAAATGTTCTCTCCTTTTTTTTTGCGGTCTGGACTTGTCAATTTTGGTCCAAGTAAGTCACTGTTAACCTTGAGACACTCAATATGTTAATTTGGGGTCAGAACTATTGAATGAAATGAAGATCACAAGTCATCACGGTTGTACATCGTTTTGATTGTTGAAGGTGTCATTTTCCTTGGCAAGTCAGTTTTATCTCTCTGTTTTTAAAACATTTCACAGCTTGGCCTATCAGTTCCAAAAGTCCTGATAAAGCGCATGTATTTGTTTATTTAAAACCCTGACCCACGTCACTGAAGAACTGTTCTTCCAAGAGGGGTCGCTTTTTACTGTGCCAAAAATATGGCCAAAATTGAAGAGTAAAAGTTAGTTTTAATAGGTTTATTTTGGAATAATTTTGAAAGGACGAACACAGTGTTTCTGCAAATACAATGCGTGAAGCTCTCAACTGATAAAAAAAGTGCATGAGTGTGGCCCTTTAAGAAACGTCATAGACAAAGTTAACAATTTTATCTACACGGTCATCTGCAAAGTGACATTTGAAGCCCGGCACTTTGCCAAAAATTTTCTGTTGGTGAAGGCTTAGTGTGTATCTGCAAGTGGCACAGCTGTCAGGGTCCAGAAATGGGAGGAGATGGAGAAGGATTTAGAGATAAAAAAAGGCGTGGCAGACTCAGCCTCACTGAAGATGTCAACATGGCAGCAGATCACAAGAAAGCAATGATTTGTCAAGCATGGCTTTTGATACAAATAAGATATGAGGTGGAGCACCAGAACAGTCGTCAAGGAACTTTTACATAAGCACATAATAAGTTGTAAATTTTATTTTTCAAAATGGTGCCCAAAAAATGGCCCATGTAAAACGCCATGGCAGAATACAATATTTATGACATTGGTGTTGATTGACCACATGTTAAAAAAAATCGTTGGAAGAAAAATTGTGATCTGTTTACCAGATTTGCATTGTGCACCAGTATCTTCAACAGGAACATGATTCACATAACAAAACCAGTAAATTCTTTTCACATTAACAGGCAAAGTCTCTGGAGTGTGAGTGTTTTACGTCTCATCAGCACCTGATTGGGCTACTAAGAGACAAACTTGGTTTGTACTGAGTGTCTTTATAGTTCTGTTACATTGCTACTCAGTTATTTCTTTTTTGTGTCATGGAGTTATAGAGTTATTTTATTTATAGATGCATAATGTACTTACAATGAACCTCAGATAATTTCATACAGTAGACGTGATAGTTTTACAACAAACAAATGCATCAAAGGGTAACAGCGGAGTTACTAGTAACTATAAGAATGCTGCCCCTACTTCTAATAAGTAAATTAATTATAAATCTTAAATAAATAGAATAAGATTGATGAAATGAAAATGAGGATGATCATGGATATGGATTGTAATCTTTTTTGATGAAGAATGCCGATTAATAAGAATTTATTACATGCAGACAGTAATGTTTTGTAAAAAGTTTCATCTTATTTCTGTTGTCCTTTGTTTTCTCTGGAACTGGGATCAGATGACATTTGAAAGTAATGTTAATTTTACGCAGTATATATACCAATAAAGAAGACAATTTGTGACATTTTTCAAAACAAATCTGTGAGGGATGAATACACAAAAATCAAAGTATCCTTCTTGTCCTTCGATGAAACGGGATGAAAAAGTTTCTTCTGATATAAATGATGGTGAAATTTTCAGGAACAACCCATTCTTCAGAGATCATCCAAATGCCTTGAAAATAATCTTATACCAAGATGCTTTTGAAATTTGCAATCCTTTAGGATCTAGCGAGAAAAAGCATAAAATACTTGCTGTGTATGCTCACACAGTGTCCTTGAACGAAGTTTAGGGTTAAAAAAAATGTACAAAGAATCCGTCAAGATGGCATTGTAGTATGTTGTCTCAGCTTCGATTTGATGTAAAGATCTAAAAAATCTGTTGAGAAAATTGAAATTTAAAATTTTTAGTTTTTCACACCCTTGTCGCATGCAAAATATCAGTTTTAGATCTATCAAATAGCATTGCATTGTTATCAAAATATCACAGCTTTTCTACTTATACATAAGGTTACTGAATCAGGTGAAAAAAATTAATAAAAAGCATTTTATTTCTAATTTTCACATCATTTTCAACATTTAGAGGTGTTGCAAACTCGCCGAATCATAAAGTGTGTCAAATCAAATATAAACATGGGGATTTTGGCTTTATTATTTCCTTAACTAAAGAAAAGTGGCAATTGAACCACCAGGGTGGGAGAAAATGCCTTGTTGAATTCATTAGTGATATAAATTTAGATTTTTAGCATTTCACCAGTTAATGTTTTTCAAGTGGGATTCACAAAAACATCTGTAAAGTTATCGGACAACAAATAGTGGAAAAATGTAGGATTACCCACGGTTGGCGTCTCACAAGTGTGTATCTTCACCACAGCTTTGCATGTAACTTGTATTTGACATCCAAGGAAATAATATATTTTTACAGAAGTATTTTTTCAAATCAAAAAAAAAAAATCTATGCAAGTGGTCTAATGGCTTAGATGATCAATTCCAAGTTTTATTACAATGTTTCTGTCCTTATTGAAATGTAGGTAGTAATTTTAATGGTCTTCTGTAGATTCTAAGCGCTTTTTTTTACCTGTTTTTGCCCATTTTTAAGCTTATTTCATGGAATCTAGCGGTTACATACTTCCAAAATTCAGTTGTTCAGTTATAGCATGCACAGATAAACAATATTAATTGTGTGACCATGGAAGAGAATCTGTTGACTATTAATTCAAAACAATGTTGATTGCACAAAGGCACGCTATAACTGAACAAATGAATTTTGGAAGTATGTAACCACTAGATTCCATGAAATAATCTTAACAATTAGCAAAAACAGATAAACGAAGCACTTAAAATTCTTCAGAAAACCTTGAATTGCTAACTACATTTCAATATGGACAGAAATATTGTAATAAAACTTGAAATTGATCTAAGCCATTAGACCACTTGCATAGATTTTTATTTTTTGGAAAAAATACTTCTGTAAAAATATATTATTTCCTTGGATGGAAAATACAAGTAAGATACAAAGCTGTGGTGAAGATACACACTTGTGGGATTCCAACAGTAGGTAATCCTACATTTTTCCACTATTTGTTGTCCGATAACTTTACAGATGTTTTTGTGAATCCCACTTGAAAAACATTAACTAGTGAAATGCTAAAAATTTAAATCTATATCACTAATGAATTAAACAAGGCATTTTCTCCCACCCTGGTGGTTCAATTGCCACTTCTCTTTAGTTACGGAAATAATAAAGATGATGAAATCCCCATGTTTATATTTGACTTGGCACATTATATGAGTCGGTGAGTTTGCAACACCCCTAAATGTTGAAAATGATGTGAAAATTAGAAAATAAATGCTTTTTATTATTATTTTTCACTTGATTCAGTAACCTTATGTATACCTAGACAAGCTGTGATGTATCGATAACACTGCAATGCTATTTGATAGATCTAAAACAGATATTTTCCAAGCAACAAGGGTGTGAAAAACTAAGAATTTTAAATTTAAATTTTCTCAAAATTTTCCCAACAGATTTTTTAGATCTTTACATCAAATCGAAGCTGAGACTACGTACTACAGCGCTGTGTTGACAAGATTCTTTGTACATTTTTTTTAACCCTAAACTTCGTTCAAGGACACTGTGCTCAAATTGCCAATTTTTAACCTCATTTGAGGTCAAAACGGATCATATGTTACTGGTTTCTATGTGTATGGAAATGAACTAAAATATTTTGGTCATGAAAATGTCTTCAGCCAACTTCTTGATGATTTACATGATTTGGAAACAGGGCCTTCAGCATGAAGGATCAGATTGTCAAAGGTGCTGTTGCGACAATTGTTGGTGACAACTTAGGATCACACACCATTGGAGGATTTGGAACCAACCCTTTAAAAACTGCTGTAATCAGGACAAAAGTAAGAGTTGTGTGACATGGCATTGCAGCAATCTAATTGAGTTGTGCTATAATTTGACTCCCGTCTTAAACAGGCTTAAAAATACAACAATGTTTGCACAAACTTCAACCATGCCTTGGTTATATGATCTTGGAGTCTAGATCATTTTGTGAGTGAGTGTCTGAGTGAGTGAGTGAGTGAGTGAGTTGGTGTTTTACTTCTCATCAGCACCTGATTGGGCTATTTAGAGACATACTTGGGTTTGCATCAATCGTCTTGGTATAATGTTTTTGTGAAATGTGGAGGGTGCTTTTATGTGTTTGTCATTTTACTTCTGTCCTTGTGAAGAATCTGTGGTATGTTGGGCTTTCTTGTTTTGTTGGTTTGGGTGTTGTCTTGTTTTCAGAAGCCAAAGCTTCTTTCTTCTTGGCGTGGTTAGGTGACGTCTTTATCCGAAGGGTATTTGGAGAGGATGTTAGACATAATGTTACCTGGGGGTCATCAGGGCGTATCTACAAACGGGATACCTTATTAAGATCATTTTGTGAAAAGGGAACATTGGTTAACTTACAATGAACTGAACAGAAGGATATATGTGCATTTGTTTATGAGGCTTGGGATGAAGCCATAAAACTTGTTGTGGTCAGTCACGCAGGTGACAAAATGGGTGGTTAAGCCGCGCAAAACTGGACGTTGCTGAGGATGCTGCAAATGGCACTCATTATAAATGACAACATTTCCGACAACATCACAGAGCTTGTTTGCTCCCAGCATTATTGTTGAAAATTTGTTTATGATGTCCGGAAAGCTTGACTGTGATTTTTCAAAAGTATGCACAAATACATGTAGCGCTACTCAAATTAAGGAGTTTCTCTCCACCAAATACTCAGTATTAGAACTAAAGTGCCTCAAATAAGTGAATTGCATAGGTGCTGCAAAAGCAAAATATTGATATATAGTAGAGTCCCGAGAAAAAAAAAAAGGATTTATTTATAATCTGCGCACATATTGGGTGCCAGATTCTTTTAAAATTATACTATAATTTTTTTATTCTTATTCTGTAAAAATATTTTATTCATTGGTACCACTAATTTATTTGTATCATTTATTTGTCATAGTTTAGTTTTAAATGTTATCAAGCGTTACACCACTACATTGTATTTGTGTGTGAATAAAATGATTTTTAAAAAATTGTTTGGATGACAGTTTAAATTGTTTGTACTTGTGCAATTTCCTTGTCTCCTGGGTCCACAGTTAAATTATATGACTTTTTTTCAAGCTTCACAATGGTCATGAAATATTTTGGGAAATGTTGGAACAAAAAATTGAATTTCAAATTTTGATCTGTTTACAAGATGTGCACCAGTATCTTCAAAAGAAACATTCACATAGCAAAACCTATAAATTCTTTTTACATGCACAGGCAAAGTCTCAGGAACTGGGATTAAAAAATTATGTTTGAAAGCAATGTTAAATTCACACAGTATATACCAATAAAGGAGATTATTTGTGACATTTTTTTCTAATATCAAGATGCCTTTGAAATTTGCAATCCTTTAGGATCTCGCAAGAAAAGGCATAAAATACTTCCTGTGTATGCTCAAATTGCCAATTTTCGACCTTATTTGAGGTCAAACACGGATCAAATGTTACTGGTTTCTATGTGTATGGAAACAAACTGAAATATTTTGGTCATGAAAATGTCTTCGGTCAGCTTCTTGATGATTTACATGACTTGGAAACAGAGGGCGTTCCGCATGATGGATCAGATTGTCAAAGGTGCTGCTGCGGAAATTGTTGGTGACACAACTTAGGATCGCACACCATTGAAGGAATTTGCGAAGATTTCAGTACCAATCAGTAATTTTTGTCAGGCAGCCTTGCACATTTTGGAACCAACCCTTGCTGTAATCAGGACAAAAGTAAGAGTTATGTGACATGGCATTGCAGCAATCTAATTGAGTTGTGCAAGGTGCAAAATGTGACTCAGTCTTAAACAGGCTTGAATATTACAATGTTTGCACAAACTTCATCCACGCCTTGGTTATGATCCGTTTGAATGCACTGTGTCCCATGATCTTGCCATCTCGATCATTTTGTGAGTGAGTGAGTAAGTTGGTGTCTAAAATCTCATCAGGACCTAATTTGGCTATTTAGAGACACATATACTTGTTTTGTATCAATATTCTTGGTATGTTTTTGTGACATGTGGAGGGTGCTCTTTTTTTGGGAGTTTTTGTCATTTTAATTTTATCCTTGTGAAGAATCTTTGGTATGTTAGGCTTTCTTGTTTTGTTGGTTTGGAGGTTGTCTTGTTTTCAGAAGCGAAAGCTTCTCTTGATGTGGTTTAGTGACGTCTTTGTCCGTAGGGTATTTGGAGAGGATGTTAGACTTAAGATCATTGGAAAAGGGAACATTGGTTTACTTACAATGAACTGAACAGAAGGATATATGCATTTGTTTATGAAGCTGGGGATGAAGCCACGAAACCTGCTGTGGTCAACCATGCAGGTGACAAAATGGGTGGTTGAGCCATGCAAAACTGGACGTTGCTGAGGATGCTGCCACTGGCACTTCTCATAGATGACAACATTTCTGACATCAACATCACAGAGCTTGTCTGCTCCCGGCATCTCAGAAAACATACAGTAAAGATGTTGCTTACCGTCCAGTTAAAATTGATGAATATTATCATTACCCCTTTTAAAATCTACAATGCGGCCCTCTTATCTGTTAGTGGACACTGAGATTCAAATCAAAACATTCATATTTCTAACAATACAGTTCTGAGAAAAAAAAAGGATTTATTTATAATCTGCGCACATATTAGATGCCAGATTCTTTTAAAACTAGAATTCGTGTCGCAAGCGGAACGCATGGGGTTTCGCCATGCCTTTGCTGTTTAGCAATTAATTTTGCTTTTGGTGCAACAGACCATTCAGGTTGGTGATTGTGGTGCTTTTTGCAGACTCATTAAGAAATGAAGAGATTACCATTATACATGACAAGATTAAGAAATGTGAAACTAAAGAACAGGAAGTCTATTATGTGAGTTGGAACTGACGTGTGTCGAGTTTCACTGTTTAAGTTCATGACATCACGAAATAGCAACAAGGAGTATTGATTACATGAAACTCACAAGCTGAGACTCAGCATTTTCATTTGGTAAGTGATAAGACTTGAAAATATAACTAAAGAATAGAAACTAACACGCAAGTTGAAAATCACAAGTATAGCAACTGTGTCATTCAAGTTCATATGGTTGAATACATGTTAACATTAATTTTTATTTGATCAGCGAGAAGACTTGAAAAAGTGAAATTTAATAATAAGGACTCTACCTCATGAGAATAGTGGTTGGACCAATCATGTTTATGACATAATGGGAATTGATCAGATGGAATTCACAAACGAGGGACTCAGCATTTTTTTTTTGTCAGCTGTAAGACTTAGAAATGTGAAACTAAAGACTAGAAACTCCACTATAAGAGTAGAAAGTTACTAGTACTGCTGAACTAAGAACAGGAACTCTACTATGAATACTATGAAAGTTAAAAAGTACAAGTACTGCAGCTGCATCATTCAAACTCAGGATATCATGGAATAGCAAGAACGGAAATTGGTAAAATGAAAATCACAAGCCAGGGGCTTAGCATTTTCATTTGATCAGTGCTAAAACTTGAAAGAAGAGAACAGACAGTTCACCATGGAATTGTAACTGGTAAATATGGCAGCTTCACTGTTCCAATTCCAGGACATCAAGGAATAGCTACAATGGAAATTGGTTAAATGAACCTCCCATGCACGAGTGCAGCATTGTCATTTGGTTATATTACTGGTTAGTGATAAGATTGAACATTTGAAAGTGCAGAAGAGAAACTAGTACATCAGTTACACTTGTCATTTAAATCAAGGACATCATGGAATAGCAAAAATGGGAATTGATTGGCTAGAGTTGAAATGCGAGAGACTTGAAGATGTACAACTAAAGAACAGAAACTCTACCACAAGAGTTGAAAATCATAAGTACAACAGCTACATGATTCAAATTCAGGATATCATGGAATAGCAAGAATGGAAAGCTAGATGAGTGAGTGAGTGAGTTTGTGTTTTACGCCCCATCAGCACCAGTGTGGGCTATTTAGAGGCAACATTGGTTAGATAGATTATCCTGGAACTAATTCCTCATAATTTGTAGAAGTAGTCATTATCTCTGAGGAACTGTGTTATACTGGACGCTGAATTTTCTAAGAATAAGTGTTTGAGATTACCTGATTGAAAGGGTCGGTGATATAGATTGTTATTACATGCTAACAAGATATGTTTGATCGAAAGTGGTACCTGGCACCCTTCGCATATTGGTGCTGCGTCATTGTTTAATAAGTGTGAGTGGGTTAATCTGCTGTGCCCTATAAGACATCTATGAATTACGATTTGCTCTCTGCGTGAGTGCACATCAATTTTTATATCTTTCATGACGTGTGGTAGTATTGTGCGTAGCTTGTTTCGTTGGCAAGCATTCCATCGTACTTGCCAACTATACTTGGTAAAGTCATTGATATGCTTTCTAAAATCCGTATAAGGGACAACATAGTCCGTTAAGTTTTTACTTAAGGCTCTCTTCGCATGAAGATCAGCCATCTCATTTCCCTTGATATCAACATGACTTGGAATCCAACAAAATATAATCTCCTTGTTTTCTTTCATCACTGCTAAGGTAAAAAGAATGTCTAATACAAGAGGAGTTTCCACCTGCTTGTTGGCTATTGCCTGCAATGCAGACTTTGAGTCAGAGCAAATTACAAAATTGTTAGTTTCCGAGTTGACTGCCATTTCTACCGCCTTGTAGATAGCTGTCAGTTCTGCTGTGAATATCGAGCACACATCAGGTATACGTTCATTACAATAACTTGTCTTTGCAGAGGTGACTGCGTAACCAGTCAGAAGTCCATCTTTGGACCCATCCGTGTAAAGAAACTTGTATGATGGATACCTGGATCTTATTATGAGGAATTTACTCTGGTATTCCAGGGGACTTGTAGAAGATTTTCTAAGACTAGTCAGGTCTAGAATACAAATTGGTAAAGGAAGGGTCCATGGAGCAATGGATGGAACCTGCACTTCAGCAACTATGCAGTTGTCTTTGTTTATTATGTCATAGTAGGGTTTTATTCTAAGGCCTAGGGGTTTTATAACACTTTGTTTAGTCATATAAATTTGTTGGTACTTTGGCTGAAATACCGGGTAAAAAGCCGGATTTGTTGGACATGCAGCCAGTTTTACAAAATATTGCAGCGAAAGTTTTATTCGCCGTAGTGACAATGGTGGTTCTTTCGCAAGGACATATAGACTCTCGATTGGCGATGTTCTAAATGCCCCAAGACACAGGCGAATGCCGAGATGGTGTACTGTATTTAGACATCGGAGGTAAGACGGTCTTGCTGATCCATATACAATACTCCTGTAATCGAGACGTGATCGGGTTATAGCCCTATATAGTCGTAGCAATACAGTGGTGTCTCCACCCCAACTGAGCTTGCTGACTACTTTGAGAAGATTAAGAGATTTTAAACCTTTAGCTTTAAGTTCATTGATATGTGGAATAAAGGAGAATTTAGAATCCAGTAAAACTCCTAAGAATTTGTACTGGTTTACTACTTTGATTTTCGAATTTTCTAACATTAAGATTGGATCCGGCTGAAAGCTTCCGGGAGGATAGAAGTGCATACATACCGTTTTATTTTTGGAGAATTTAAAACCATTCTCGTATGACCATTTTTGCAATCTGTTTAGGTTAAGTTGTAATTGTCGTTCGACACTTGTCATTTTGGTTGACTTAAAAGCAATGAGGAAATCATCTACGTATAAAGAACACTTGACATTCTCCTTGATATGTCGGACTATGTTGTTAATCTTAATATTAAAACATGTCGGAGAGAGAATACTTCCTTGAGGAACTCCCATTTCTTGGTTGAAATTGTTGGATAGTGTGCTTCCAATTCTGACTTGGAAGTTACGATCTTGAAGGAATGAATTTATAAATTGAGGAAGCCTTCCCCGTAGACCCATTTCATGAATGTCCTTCATAATTCCAAATTTCCAAGTGGTGTCATAAGCTTTTTCTAAGTCGAAAAATACTGCAACTACATGTTCTTTCTTAATGAAGGCATCTCTTATGTAGGTTTCGAATGATACTAAATGGTCCAAGGTACTTCTTTTGGACCTGAAACCACACTGATATTCTGTTATGGCTTCAGTTGATTCCAAATACCATACTAGTCTATTGTTGACCATCCTTTCCATGGTCTTACAAAGACAACTGGTGAGTGCAATCGGACGATAGTTAAGCGGATCACTGTGATCTTTGTTAGGTTTTGGGATTGGTATTACTATCGCTTTCTTCCACAGCGTTGGGAATGTACCAAAGTCCCATATTCTATTATAAATCTGAAGCATAATTTTAAGGCTTGTTTCCGGTAAATGCTTCAGTAGTTGATAATGAACTTCATCTGCTCCAGTAGCAGAGTCTTCAGCCTTATTCAATGCCGCTATGAGCTCTTCCATGGAGAAAGGTATGTTATATGCTTCAGAGTTATCAGACTGGAAATTTAAATTTTGTCGCTCGGCCCTCTCTTTAAATTGTTTGAATTCTTGGGTGTAATTGTTCGATGAGGAATTAAATGCGAATTGGTCACCTATTCTATTTGCAATATCCTCAGTTGTGGTTATCTCCTCTTCGTCGATGACAAGATGTTGAATATGTGTGGATGTATCTCTACCCTGTATCTTCTTTATCATTTTCCATACTTTGGAACTGGGTGTACGGGTATTAAGTTTAGAGACATAGTTTTGCCAGGTAGCCCTTTTCTTTTGTCTTATTATCCTTCTCGCTCTTGCTCTGAAGATTTTAAATTGATTTAGATTTTCTGGTGTTGGGCGAGATTTAAAGGCACGTAATGCTTTTTTGCGGGCTTTGATAGCCTCTTTGACCTCTGTGTCAAACCAAGGTTTAGGGCTATGGTGAGGATTGGCTTGAGATTTCGGTATCGCTTTACTTGCTATGTCTATAATATCTTTTGTGAAATTGTCTACAGGGGAATCGGAATCTGCATATTTCTGTTGGGTAATATTTTTGTTGCAGAGTTCTGAGAAGAGATTCCAGTCTGCTTTATTGAATTTCCACCTTGATAAACCGGAGTTAGGCCCAACATCTAACGATTTCAATAGAATTGGGAAATGATCACTTCCATGTGTATCCTCTAGTACTTTCCATTGAAAATCTAAAAACAAATTTGGATCACTTATGCTGAGGTCAATAGCAGAGTACGTGCCATGTCCTGAATGGAGGAAAGTATTTGATCCATCATTGAAGATACAGAGATTATTATCATTTATAAAATTTTCAATAAGTTCACTTCTATTGTTCAGGCCAGTACTGCCCCATAAAGGACTGTGACCATTGAAATCCCCAAGAATAATTGAGGGAGCAGGTAGTTCTTGGTATAAATTATTAAGATCTTGTCGTGTCACTCTCGTACTAGGGGACAAGTAAAGAGAGCATAAGGTAATCGTTTTACGTAATGTAATGCGGATGGCAGTTGCCTGTGAGGCGGTAGTTAGATTTAGGTGTGTATGGATTATACCATGTTTAACCAGAATGGTAGAACCACCTATTGCCCTGTCATGTACAATTTCTCCGTAAGTATTATACATGTGAAAGTTTCTTAGGGTAATTTTGTCTGAGGGTTTTAAAAAGGTCTCTTGGAGACATAAGATGTTCACTTTATGCTCAGATGTTATTATTTTTAGCTCGTCATAATTTGCTCTTATACCTCGACAATTCCACTGAATAATGTTGTTCGAGGAATAGTGTTGCTCTGTCATAAGTTAGTTATTGTTTTTAGGGGTTTTAAAGTTAAACACCAGGGGATCACGATTCAGAGTGATATTGGTGTTTGACCTTCCCCCTGTAGATGTGTTAGGCGGACCAGGTTTTTTTGTGCCTGGTGGATGTTCTTGGTCTGTGTTCTTTAAGTTGGGAGTTGTATTCTGGTGTTGTATTCGATTTGTCTGGGTTTTTTGTGGTTGTTTGTCGTGGGTGGGATTGTTTGATTGGTTTGGTTTGCCCCCCTGACCCATCTTTCCACCTCTTTCAGCAGCGGATGGGGTCTGTGTGTGTTGGACGATGTCATTTTGATTGTCTTTTACTACCTCAGGCGTAGAGAGAGAAATTTGGAGGTCCATCTCTTCCTCTTCCTCAGTCAATTCAGAGTTGACGGTTTCATAAGACTCGTTGAGGTCCGACCCGCCAACCTCTGTCGCTAGGATCTTTGACGGTGTTTCGGAATTTCCATTATCCGATTTCCTTTTGTTTGTTTTTGTCTGTATGTCATGTGAGAGTGAGTGAGTGAGTGAGTGAATTTGTGTTTTACGTCTCATCAGCACCTGATTGGGCTATTTAGAGACATACTTGGTGTGTACTAAGTGTGTTTATAGTTGTGTTACATCGCTACCTCGTTATTTCTCTTTTTGTGTCGTGGATTCTGTTATCCGTTGTTTCTTAACCAATTTTTTTGCAACAGACAAATGGTCATGCAGAACCAATAAAATGAGGATTCCATAGACCTCGTCAGTGAAGGTGTACTTGGTGACTAAACTGTGTATTTCGTTTTCGGTGGTATGTTTATCTTCTTCCCAGGAGTGGAGCTCTTGTTTTGTTCGTTCAGTCAGCTTCCTCGACACATTGCCAAAGCCTGACATTTGAAGAAGATTAACCGCTCGGTCAAGGTAATCGTTTATAACCAGTTGTCTGAATTTCCGAATGTTAGCAGGATGTAGTTGACCTTGTAGGAGGTAGTATAGATATTCTTTGGGACTGATAGAATCGTCATCTTCTTTTTCTGCCCGTCTTTTCCTTCATCCACTGGTTTCGTTTCCTGTTTTTCCATTTCGTCCATTCTGTCCTGTTCTTTGTTTTCTGGATCGTCTTCTCCCTCTTCCTCTTGGCCTTCTTTCTTTTCTTCTGCCTTTGTATCCTCTTGACCCTCTTCATATTCTTCCTCTTCCTCTTCCTCTTGTTCTGCTTCCATGGATTCGTTGTTGGGTGTAATGTGCCTGTCATCATCTGATCCCTCCTGTTCCTCATTAGTGTCTGCTTCAGATGGACATTCTTCTTCCATTGCTACCTCAGGAGGAGCTGTGGTGCAAGCTGTTGGGATTTGTTCTTCAAGGTCCGGCTGGGAAGCACAATGTTCTGCGGTATTTGTATTTTCTTTTGAGTGTTTTTTGTACTGGTTCTTCCTGAGTATCTGTTTTTGTCTTCAGTGTTCTTTGTGTGCTGTTGGTGTGATCTGTTGATGCGGTTTTCTTCGAGTTGTAGCCTTTGTCTTGGTGTAGCACGATGTTGAGGTTGTGGGTATCCCGCCATGTCCGCGTAGCTGGGAATTCCTGAGTGCTGGTCCACGATCCTTCTTGCCTCCGGAAAAGATATCGCTTGGGTTGCCTTCAATGTGAGGATTTCTTTTTCTTTTGTCCATTGTTTACACGTTTTGCTGTAAGAAGGATGGTCTTCCTTACAGTTGACACAAAGAGGAGGAGATGAGCAAGGTTCTTCTTTTGATTGGATGTGTTCCTGGGATCCACAGTGGCCGCACACTTCTGGTCGTCGGCACCACTTGCTCAGATGACCGAAACGTTGACATTTATAGCATCTTCTTGGATTGGGGATGTATGGTCGTACCTTACATTGCTCCCATATAACTTTGACACTCTCTGGAAGAGTCGTGTCTGAAAAAGTCAAGATAAGAAGCTCCCGATTATCCCTCTGTGGGATTCTATGAAAATGAATGACATCAGTGAAAGTTTCAAACCATTCTTGTAAATCGTCGTCCGAGTCTAAATAGCTAAGGGAGGAGAACACCACTCCCTTGGAAGTATTCAAGGTCCGATGAGGTTCGATTATTGCCTGTGTACCTGCAACATCTTTCAGCCTAAGGAGTTTCCGAGTCTGGTCGCCGTTTCTGGTCTTAAATAGGACGGTTCCATCTCTCTGTAAGGTTGTCTCTGCAGGTTCGCCGACTTCTTGAAGTATGGTCTTGTAGATGGGGAAAGGAGATAGCCTGTTAGTTGGTTTGAACACTATGTACCTGTGTCGGTACTCCGACTTTCGTGTTGTCGTTTGTCGATTTAGAAGTTCCGGGTCGATACAGTCATCCGAGGATGACCGCTGCCGTTTTAGTCGAGACTGTGAATTAGGAAGAGAGTATGCCATAGGAATTTGTGATGTTCATCCCCCATGCTCCCCACCCACCACGGAGCCCAACAAGGGGGACTATATGGGTAGGGCTGCGCCCAGTACCCTAGTCCAGGGATACATGGGGGATATACTCGTAGAAGGCTTGGTAAGAGATACAGCTGCAATCATATTTAAAACATGGCCAGCATGTAGACTTGGTCAGAACCTTCTTTGATTGACCCATCAGCCATGACCAAATAGGACCGAAGCCCTAGTGACAACATGACAAGCCGATTGACTGGACCGGGCCAATCCAGCCTCCCGTCTAGGAGAAATCCAGGCCAAAGTAGTGTATTGTATGGGAGGGACCAACTTAGGCCCACCCTACTCAACTACCAGGACCCCTTCATCCTCCGACACGAGTCGCAACCCACGGCAAACAGGTTGCCCCATTTCCGTCGGGGAGACGTGTGCAAGCGCACTGTCTCGTGTTGGCCACTAAGGATAGAGGGCTTCACCTTAGTGTTACCACCCACCGCCACGAGGAGGCCCGAGACCTGCGGGGGCATATGTCATGTGAGAACGTTTTGTTAGTCGTGTCTTGTTTTTGTTGGGTTTGTTTTGTATGTGCATCCAGGAGTTCATCCATCTCTCCTCGGGCGAACAGTGCACAGAACTTCTCAGTGTGATTTTGAGTGTTGTACTTAGAGTATTTGTAGTTTGGCTCAAGTTGAACCTTTTCCCTCGGTGTCGATCTCTGTGATGCCCTGGGAACGGATGATCTTTGAGTGTCGGATCCCTGGGAAAACAGAGATCCTGCAGAGGGACCTGCATCCCCCCCACCAGCGACCTTAGCGTAGCTAAGGGCGCCATATTTTGATTGAGCCATCCTTCGTGCTTCGGGGAATGTTACATCGGAACTGGCCTTAATCTCCAGGACCGTTTTTTCAAAGTTCCATCTCGGGCATGTCTTGTCAAAGGAAGGGTGGTTCCCCTTACAATTTACACAATTTGGTGGGTGGCCACATGGCTCATCCTTTGTGTGGGAATGGTCTGAGCCTCCGCACCTAGCACATACTTCTTCACGGCTTTTACAGTTTCTAGTGATGTGTCCATATCTTTGGCAACGATAACATCTTCGAGGATTTGGGATATAGGGACGTACCCTACAGACCTCGAACCCTATCTCTACGGCATCGGGCAGCCGGTTTCCCTTAAAAGTGAGACTGAGGGTCTCTACCGTGGAGCCGTCTTTTGTTTGTCGTTTACCCATTCGGTAAATATCGATAACAGGAACCTTCCGAAAATTAAACCATTCAAGTAGCTCATCATCGGAGCTCTCATGGCTATCATACGAGTATATGACACCTCTGATCGAGTTCAGTCTCTCATGGGGAGTCACCTCCACTGCTGCTGAAGAAAGGTTGTTCATGGCAAGTAATTTCTTGGCCTGGTCACTGTCGCGACATTTAATTAGAAGTGAACCAGGAAACCGCCTGACGTCCAGAGGATCCCCGATTGCCTTATAGATGGCTTGCGCCCGTGTCACTGCTGAAATCCTTCCATATTCTTCATCTTTTCCTTTAAGTACGATGTATCTTGGCCAAGGGTCAGTTTCACATTCAAATAATCCAGCTTGAGAAAAGTTTCGATTGAATAAAGCCATATAGATTTCCTTATTTCATCCTTCATGTTCCCCACCCACCACGGAGCCCAACGAGGGGAGACCAACCTGGATAGGGCAGAGCCCAGTACCCTAGTCCCAGGGATACATGGAGGATATACTCTCAAAAGGCTAGTCAGTAGTACAGCCGCAATCATAGTACGGGACATGGCCGGCACATATACTTGATCATAACCTCCGTTGATTGGCCCATCAGCCATGGCCAATAGGACCAAAGTCCTAATGACAACATGACAAGCCGATTGACTGGACTGGGCCAATCCAGCCGCCCGTCTGGGAGATATCCAGGCCAAAGTAGTGTATTTATTGCATGGGAGGGGCAAACTTAGTCCCACCCAACTCAACTACCAGGACCCCTTCATCCTCCGACACGGGTCGCAACCCACGGCAAACAGGTTGCCCCTTTTCCGTCGGGGAGACGTGTGCTTGCGCACTGTCTCGTGTTGGCCACTAAGGATACAGGATTTCACCTATAGTGTTACCACCCACCGCCACGAGGAGGCCCGAGACCTGCGGGGGCGGAAAGCTAGATGAAATTCACCTGCCAGAGACTTGGCATTTTCATTTGATCAGCAAAAACACTTGAAAATGGGAATAATAGGGACTCTACTTCATCCTCACTTCTCAGTGTAAGCTTGTTCAGCTTACCCTGACCACATCATACACTGTTTTGTAAAGTTGTAACAAAAAGGTTTTCATTTGATCAGCAAAAACACTTGAAAATGGGAATAATAGGGACTCTACTTCATCCTCACTTCTCAGTGTAAGCTTGTTCAGCTTACCCTGACCACATCATACATTGTTTTGCAAAGTTGTAACCAAAAGATTAACTCTCCTCCGGTGTGAAAGACATAATTAACAGTTTGAGATCTCTAAAGCAATTGAATGGATTGTTGAGTGTTTCATAGCTGTTTGTTAGTTGTTTCAATTAGTTTCTTTCTAGAAACCATAAACAATTATTTAAATCACACCGGGAAAAAAACTGTTAAAGGATTTTAAAAACTTCATAATTTTCTGGTACGGGAGACGGGGTTAGTTGAATCGCGGGGTTAGTTGAATCTTGGCCTAAAATCAGCTTTATTTTAAATTTTTGGCCAAACTGGTACTTTTGGTAGATACCCTGTTTATTGACACATGTTATCATACCTTTATTCATTCAAAATTTCAAAATGCTAATTCTGTGGGCAAGAAAGTTTGTTTTTGGGGTGCTCTAGTAACTTGTTCGCTCAGTCTTCGAGGGGGGTTATTGTTTAGCTATGATTTTAATCCAGGTGAACTAACCTTATTTCTAAATAAGCAAATCCATGCCTAATCCACACCCAGAAGCTTTTTGTCGTGTGACTTTGATAAGACTGAAAAATAAGACAATATTGTGTTCCAGGTGTGAAGGGGTTAGTTGAATCATGCATGGTGGAGTTGGCCGTAACATAGATTTCAAGTGTTCAAATCGCCTTCCAAGTCATTGCTACTTGGAGTTACTGCAGTTTAGAACTACTACAGTGCATGTTTGCATCCCTGAAAGGGAAATACGGAAAAACCAGCTTTTTTGCCAAAAATAGACAAAAAATTTTGTAAATTACAGCATACAATTTCTTTTCAAATGAGTGTTGTACTGAAGCTGGTGGTCATCATAGGGATATCAGTCATGCAAAGGAAACCCCTTTTATAAGTATTTGTCTCCAAATTGTTATGGCGCTTCAACTAACCCCGGGGTCGGGGTTAGTTGAATCAAAATTTTTTCTGGAAGTTTGCGTCTGTGACACAAATTTCAATAATCATTTACAATATCTCTTTGCCTAATCATTGAGTTAAACACGCTCGCTATCAAATGCTAAAATTTTGTGTGAATATCTTGTACCGTTTGCTCTGCAGAGCAAAAATAAAAATGAGTGTGCCAACTAACCCCGGTCTCCCCTACTTGCTGGCAGGGTGAATGAAAATTAGCCCTGCAATGAGAGGAAGCTCTACCTCATGAGCATGGTAGTTTCACCAATCATGTTCAGGACATCATGGAATAGCAACCATGGGTATTGATGGAATTCACTGCAAACATATCCTGCATATCCTGGCGAAACTTTCTGTGAAAGCGAGACACTTGTATCAGATCCGCCATTGTAGAATTCAAGTACGACAATATAACAGAAAAATTCAAATGCAAAAATATATTAACTGGACTACGCCGTTATCTTGAGTGTCAAATATATTGAATTGAAAGCAAGCTTTCAAGTTGAGTAGCCAGCTGGGTGTTAAATAAAATGCAGTGTGAGAAACAGAGCTATGCTGTATTTGTGAAATTCAAATAATTTTTTTTTCAATCAAGACAGTTCACAAATATCAGCAAATCAATCAGCAGCATCAAAAGTTCATCAGTCAAATTAGAAGATAATCTGTTCAACTAAAAGTTTATAGGCTAATTAATTGGCAGCAAAGTGTCAATTTAAAATCAATGGTACCCCAGAGAAAAAAGGAGTACATTTGAAGCGCTCGAATTATTTAATTTACCAAATGTACTCCCAATTGTACTGCTTGGGTATTGAGAAAATCTACATGTATGGGATATACTTATTTATGCAATTTTCTGTGATTTAAAAAAACTTCTTTGATTGTTTCAATAGTCTGAAATAGTGTTTAAAACATTGGTTGATGTTCTTGTGTCTCTGTCACACTATGGAACCAATATATGATTGTCTTAAGTTTAAAATTCAAAATTAGACTGCAATTAATCTCCATTAAGAAAGGTACTTTGCCTTGGTGTCAATTTTTCAAGTAAAATAGTATACATTTGCCAATAACACAAGAACCAAGTAAGGTACAGATATGAAATTGATACCAAAGTGTGCAGAATAATTTATACATCTTTGTATCAACTATCCATGTGTTTGGGTTGACTGAAACCAATAATTTGTGAGCTATTAGCTAAAATAGCCATTTTCGCATGAAAATTCAATGTTAAACTGCCATCTATTTTGGGGCTCTTGAGAACCATCTAAAACACCTTCAAATGAGCTGAAAATGTACATGGGAGTCAGAGAGGGGCTATAGAACACCTTTAGAGGTTAGCCCCAATGAATTTCAGACTTTCACTTTTTTTGGGACACCCTAATATTCGGAGTATAAATGAAGCGTAATTTAAATAATTCGAGCGCTTCAAATGTACTCTTTTTTTCCTCAGGGACTGGCCCTTGGCAGACTAGGCCAACCAGTTAGAGTCAATAACTATTGAGTAACACTCATAAGTATAAGTTGTGCACACCAATTACAGTAGGCATATATATAGGCTTAAAATAACAGTGCTACGTTGTTATGTTATCAAAGATTTTTTTTTTTTCAATTTTGGTACAGTAATCCAGACTAGGCCTACTCTTTTAAAATTAGAATTGAGGATTGAGTCCAAATGTGCAATCTGCCAAACATATAATTCACAATTTTAGTGAGAACAAACACTCAACATTAAATAAATCATACAAGAAATCAATAGTGTGATGTAGGCTTAACAGTGCTCTGCTGTTATTGTGGCAAGTTGTTTTTTACCCTCGGCAATGTATATTGCCGTCGGGTATTGTAGTTAGTATGGCAAATTTTTGTCCGTCCGGCGGGCGGGCGGGCGGGCGGGCGGGCGGCGTCACACAATGTGTATTGGCCTCTGTGCCAAAACTATTGCACCTATATATATGAAATTTGACACATAAATGGGTCTTATAGTGTTAATGTGCCTTTTATAGTTCATATTTATGCAATGACCACAGTTTTTGTAAAATATTGAAAATTCGGAAAAATTTATTTTTTTCTTTTCCGGATCAGAACTAGGAAACGGTTATACCAATTGGCATGAAAATCTACCATAACATGTATTATATACCCTAGTTGTGCCTTTTGAGGGTCTGAATGCTCTTACTGAAACTGATTTTAAAAAATGCACCAAAAATGTAAAAAAATGGGTTTTTTTCAACCCTCTGTAATTCCCTTAATTTTGGAGTTAGACATTTGAAATTTCATATTTAGTTATCTAAAATATAGCTCTTTTAACTGCTTGAATCGATTAGAGGGTCAATCTAACGAATTTTGCACAAAATCCAAAATACTGAAAAAATGCGTAATTTTTCACATTTTTCTTGAATTTTTGTCTCTCACACCAAAATGGCAATAACTATATTGGTAAAAACCGAAAGGTGTTATAATTAAACCTATCAAGAAGGAACTTTTATGGCCATTATGTAGTTAATGCAATATTTTAGGCCAACAAAACAATTTTAAAATTCACAAAAATGTGAAAATATCAACTTCCTGACCATTTTGTTTCTAATAAAGTCATGCTATGTTCCTGAATATGAACAAAATGAATTAACATGAATGAAATACATGGTTTTCATGCATATATCTATTAAAATCATCAGATATTTGAAAACAAAAAGACAGAAATTGCTAAAAATAGACAAAAAACTGTAGACCTTTGAATTGTCTCATTTCATTCAAATTTGCATCTTGGTTACTCAAAATGGCGTACATTGTGTCCTAATTATAATTTGAAGTTAACTATAATAAATTATGTATATATATAAATATGCTTTATGCACATAGTAAATGTTCTGACTCATGGGTTTACCATTTAAATCTCAAACCCCCACTTGTGGCTCTATTGCTTAAATCTAACAATAGTGATGTAAATTTATGAAAAAGAAAGAAAGAAATGTCAATATTAGTGGACTCTCAAGCATTTAGCATATTAAGAAACACACATTTGCTGTTTTTTTCTACGCTGTATTTAAAGATTTTGACAAGACGTCTTTAATTCTCAATTCTGACTTCATGGTTTTAATCTAACCTCAGTTATGCACATTTTAACACATGAAGTACTGTCAGCTTACTTTATTTAGATTTTGAATTAAATGTGAACATATCAGACAGACTGGCAATAAGACCTCTATACAGACGGTTATTAAAGAAAATTACTTGGCACATTTTAGTCAATTTTGGATCATGGTTACTCAACGTGCCGTACAATGTGCCCTAAGTATAATTTTTTATCTCATTCTTCCTCAGAATTTATGTGGTTAAATATATATAATAAATTATTTATATTACATAATTGTATATACAAATATGCTTTATGCACATAGTTCTGACTCAGAGGGCCTAACCAAAACTTTTGACAGGAAATCTCAAAGCCCCCACTTGTTACCCTCAAATGTAACCTCAGTGATGTAAATTAAAAGAAACATATTAGATTAATGTCAGCCTGCTTTTATTTATAATATTGCATAAAAACTAAATATTATCAAATCATGATTGCAGAAATTATTCAACTAAATACAAGGTTATTTAGAAATTTACTTGGCATTTAACAAAACCTTATTTCCATGAATTTCAGTGTTTCATTTTATATTCAAAGAAATTTAATCTTGGATAAATCTGTATTTTAATTATTGACAACACTCATCCTAAGCATATTTTAGCACCTTGAAGACAATAAGTGTCACTGCTTTGTTGAAGGGGTACAGAGCTCTTTTGTTGAATGGACATTATGTAACATGATGTCACTAATCCTCTCCAATGACCGAACCAAAGAACAAAGGGGGAGGGTATAGAAGCAGAGTTGCATGGTACCCTGATCTTTCTAGCAAAATTCCCTTCTTCTTAGAAATATGTTCAAACTGCATTGATAACCTTAGTTTTTTTCCTTATCTTAAACATATAATAAAATTTCCGATTTAAATCAGAAATATAGGCCAAGTAGAAACTGAGATATGACTTTTCATATTCTATGCAGGCCTTTTTTTTTGTCTTTTCAGCTATTGTTATACTTATACCCCCAAGTTTGGACAGCATTTTGACCTTTTTTGTGTTAACTAGTAGGTGAATTAGTCTTATTAAAAAGTATCTGTAATGAATGATTAATTAATTATTTTTTGACTGATAGATCCACTATGAATTTATCCCAACAAATAAATTTTCATATTGCACTATTGAGTTGTTAGATAGATAGATAGATGGATAGATGGATAGATGGATAGATGGATAGATGGATAGATAGATTGAAATTGATTTAAAATTGATTGATTGTTTGTCAATGATTGATTTATTGATTGATTGATTGATTGATTGATCAATTGATTGATTGTTTGATGAATGATTGTTTGATCATCTATATTGTGTAATCTAATACATCCAGAGAATCAAGGATGGATGGATGATTAGGACTTTACCTCCTGTATTTATGCACTTGGTAGGCTAATTAGGACATGAGGAGGACATAGCAATGATGTGACCCTTTTATTTCATTGCAAATCTCTTTTCATTACCTTAAATCTGTTGAATGCTAATGCTGGGAAATTTGTCAAAATTAAACACAATAAAACATCACATAAAATAGAGAAATTGATGTTTCATTCGTCTAAAAACACTTTCTGACAGCCATAAAAAGTAAGTAAGTATGTCTGCAATATAACTTTGGTGACTTACATGTCTCAGTCTCATTAAACCAATAACATGGCAACAAAATCCATGCCAATCGCCGTCAAATTGAGCTCTAGTTATAGACTTATAGTACCGCTATTCTGCTGTAGTCCACCAATAGGCTCACTTGCCTGAAATTCATTATCCAGATTTCATGTAGTTACCAGCCACCCCATGCAAGATAGTAGTTATACACCACTTCAGGTGTATAATCTCATGTACTCAAATTTTCACAGTCTTTGCCCATGTTTCAACTATTTTCCAATATTTGTTTTGAGGGGGTGTTGGTTGTCCTGCTGCCAAACCTCGCCGCCAGTATGTCAATGGATTTAACTGGCTTCAGAATACCCTGTTGAATAGCCGAAGGTATGCTGCCGCGCAGCCTATGTTTTTTTTTTTTTCAATATTTTTTTTTAAATTGGAAATTGGAATCCTTGAACTTGAAATGAGATCAGCAGAACTTTTCTAAAGTTCAATCCAAGTAAAGGGTGCTTGTCAATTGGACTCTAGTGACACTTGGAAAATTTTCAGTGACACTTGACAGTTGTCAATTTGAATTACCGTTTCCTGTTGATTGCAATTCAACTATCACAGCTGAGTATTGTCCAATTTGAAAATGGTAAATTCCAATTCGCACAGATATCCTTCTGTGCAGTTCACACAATGGTAATTTTGCTTAATTACGTTGATTATATTGATTGTGATGGTTTCAGAAGTTCATAACCCTTAGTAGATTGCTGTTCACAATGTGAGACTGTGGTGATGGCAAGGGTTTGCCGCCTCACATTCTATGTATGCCTATGTAGAGCCATGCACTTGAGTGGAATCTAATCATAATAATAGTCATAGCAGGAATCTCATCTCACTCATAAGGCTTTTTTCTCTCAAACCATAACATCTTAAATTACACTCCTGAGCCTGTCAATTCATCTGAAGTTCCCGATAGGGCAAATTTTACCTATCAACATTCATTATTTCCATAGTTACACAAATATATCTTGGGAATTTGCTACAAAAACACGTTTTTTCACTTAAATACATCTCACCTGTACATTTAACTGCCACAACAAGCACTGTAAAGCATTTAATATTAAAGACCAATAAATTCCGCATCTTTTGATATGCAGACTGATCTTCTATGGCCAATATATCTACCCAGTTACCAGATATTCCTGTTGGGAGTTTGACAAAAAACATATTTTCAACATACAAATCTGGAAGCTATATATTTCTCTGCCACATCAAGACCAGTAATACATATCATATTGTAGGCCACTAAATTCCGCATCTTTTGTCACACTGATTGAACTTCTATGTCCAATATAACTTCCCAGCTCCCAGAAATAAATTGCGTCATGCATTTAGAAAATCATATTTTCCAACAACTCCAGTCTCTCAGTGTTTGTAGTGATGTACACCACGCTGTAGTAGTTCCAAACAATCCACCTTACTTCATCTATAACTGAAAGCTCACTGGAACCTGCACATAGGACCTGCCTTCACATTATTCTAACCTGGGAAGAACTTGGAACTCGGTGCATTTTTGAAAAGCAAGAAACCCTAACGGGTGAACAGCTAGTAAAGGCATAATATAACTTGGAACAATATAACATATATCTGTCTTAGAGCTGAGAAAGCATAAATTGCACTTGAGAGTTGACACTTCAAAAACCAATCAGCTTTGAATGAAAGACGCCTAAGTGGTTATTGAAACGTAATTAGTCAATTAAGCACTTTAACTGACATGAACAGCAATCAGAGAGATGGGAATAGCCTCCCAAAGGCATCTCTATACTATTAAAAGGGCTAATAACAGATGTGGCGGGAATCGGTGGATCCTCCTGGATCACAACAAAAAAAAAAAACCAGGGGAGCAGTCAGTGAATTTAACTGATTTTATAAACGATGATATAACTCTGGAAGTGGTCTTATTCCTCTGAATATTTAACAATTTACCACTTACCTTTGTAAGGGCCAACCTTTGAAGACTTAACAAAATTAATTGAACATCTTACAGACAAATTTTAAAACTTTAATTTTCCATGTCAATATGAATTACTGGCTGCTCCCGCGTGAATACACTCCCGTTTCGTTGAAAATAAACATCTCCAAATTAATAAACCAGGTCTACAAGAAGCAGAAGGTGAGCTACTACGACCTTTTTATGCCCCAAATAAGTTCACAGAATGCAAAAAAACCTTTGAAAAGTGCCCCATTCTCTTGGAATAGCCATCCAAAATTCCAGCCAGTCCACTACGGAAAACAAAGGGGCAAAACCCCCAATTATACTGTAATTTTTTTATTCTTATTCTGTAAAAATTCTATAAAAATATTTTATTCATTGGTACCACTAATTTATTTGTATCATTTATTTGTAATAGTTTAGTTTTAAATGTTATTTACTACATTGTATTTGCGTGTGAATAAAATGATTTTTAAAAAATTGTTTGGATGACAGTTTAAATTGTTTGTACTTGTGCAATTTCCTTGTCTCCTGGGTCCACAGTTAAATTATATGACTCTTTTTGCAGCTTCACAATGGTCATGAAATATTTTGGGAAATGTTGGAACAAAAAATTGAATTTCAAATTGTGATCTGTTTACAAGATGTGCACCAGTACCTTCAAAAGGAACATTCACATAACAAAACCTATAAATTCTTTTTACATGCACAGGCAAAATCTCAGGAACTTGGATTAAAAAATTACGTTTGAAAGCAATGTTAATGAGATTATTTGTGACATTTTTTTCTTATATCAAGATGCCTGCTTCTTGATGATTTACATGACTTGGAAACAGAGGGCGTTCCGCATGATGGATCAGATTGTCAAAGGTGCTGCTGTGGAAATTGTTGGTGACACAACTTAGGATCGCACACCATTGAAGGAATTTGCGAAGATTTCAGTACCAATCATCATTTTTGTCAGGCAGCCTTGCACATTTCGGAACCAACCCTTTCAAAAGTGCTGTAATCAGGACAAAAGTAAGAGTTATGTGACATGGCATTGCAGCAATCTAATTGAGTTGTGCAAGGTGCAAAATGTGACTCAATCTTAAACAGGCTTGAATATTTCAATGTTTGCATAAACTTCATCCACGCCTTGGTTATGATCTGTTTGAATGCACTCTGTCCCATGATCTTGCCATCTCGATCATGTTGTGAGTGAGTTGGTGTCTAAAGTCTCATCAGCACCTGATTTGGCTATTTAGAGACACATATACTTGGTTTGTATCAATATTTTTGGTTTGTTTTTGTGACATGTGAGGGTGCTTTTTTTTAAGGAGTTTTTGTCATTTTAATTTTATCCTTGTGAAGAATCTTTGGTATGTTAGGCTTTCTTGTTTTGTTAGTTTGGGTGTTGTCTTGTTTTCAGAAGCCAAAGCTTCTTTCTTCTTGGCGTGGTTAAGTAACGTCTTTGTCCGTAAGGTATTTGGGGAGGATGTTAGACATAATGTTACCTGGGGATCATCAGGGCGTATCTACAAACGGGATACCTTATTAAGATCATTTTGTGAAAAGGGAACATTGGTTAACTTACAATGAACTGAACAGAAGGATATATGTGCATTTGTTTATGAGGCTTGGGATGAAGCCATAAAACTTGTTGTGGTCAGTCACGCAGTAGTCCGAGCTCTGCTTCTGCATGATCCCAGAAATGCAAGGGACTGCAGTTCTGGGTCAGAGACCATCCCCCCTTATGAACTCGATCTGCCAATATCTGAGGGAATATCTTACATTCACACACCAAACTTTACAGAAGTTGAGATTTATACCTGTTTTTTCTGAATGTATGATTGCCTTTTGTCTCCATGTGTCACAGTCTTAGCAATATAAATTTACTAAAATGACGTTGTCAAAATAAAGTTTTTACGTACACATCCATGGCTGAACCAAGAAATGTGACTATGACGTCACCTGATAGTTGATGTGACGTCATGAACAGGCAAGCAAAATCCACGGCACATTGACGTCGTAGAAATTGACAACATCTCGTTGTAGTGGTGAATAATTCATGATTCTAGCAGAAATACTGACAGCAGACACCTCAAATTTGGTGTACAGCCATTTGAAAACAAGCGACAACAGACTGTGTCAACATAATTGCCAGGCATGCAGCAGGTAGGTCAGCGACACTGTTTTCAGGGGTCATCGAGTTCAGTCAATGCAAGTGGCCCCGACTAGTCACGCAGGTGACAAAATGGGTGGTTAAGCCGCGCAAAACTGGACGTTGCTGAGGATGCTGCAAATGGCACTCATTATAAATGACAACATTTCCGACAACATCACAGAGCTTGTTTGCTCCCAGCATCTCAGAAAACAGTAAAGAAGACATCGCTTACATTCAGGTTAAAATTGATGAATATTTGGAGGAACAATTTCAGCAATTTCTTGGATATTACCCCTTTTAAAATCTACAATGCGGCCCTCTTATCTGTTAGTGGACATCGAGATTCAAATCAAAACATTCATATTTCTAACAATACATTCGGTATTGCCAGAGCTTCAGAAATGTGGGTTTCACGCTGGCAATAAGGCATCAGCTTTTGCAAAATTACAAATGTGCTGGTAAGTACTTCCTTCCTCAGGAAACTTATAAAACTGTTTTCATTTTTATGTAGATTTTTTCAAAGGCGAAATCAGATGTATCTGTGGTACACTTTTAATGAAGTGTTCAGACCAAGTCAACATGACGTATAAAGTGATTTTCACAGAAATCACACATCAGAAGAATTCGCATTTGGGCAATTCCGTTAAGTCTGATATATACAGATTTGACACTTTGGCAGCTTGTGTAGCCCTACCATTACACCTCAGCTATTTCATTGTTACACAGGGACCAAGCCACGTTATAGGAGTATCAGACAAGCCATCAACCATAACTCCCAAATGCAACAGGAGTTGAGATGCAGCAAAATGTCATGGTGTCAAACGTACATTGTGTGATTACGTCCTACACTATGGCATTTTGCCTCAGCTACTGTTACACATGGAGCTTGGGTCGATGGCTTGTCTGATACTTCTATACCCTGGCCTCGTCCCTGTGTAACAATGAAACAGCTGAGGTTTGATGTTAGGGCTACACAAGCTGCTAAATTGTCAAATCTTTAAATCGGACTTTACGGAATTTAATTGCCCATTTAATGATAAACACAAAAAATGCAGAGTTCGGTATTAAGATATAACTTTGCCATGTCGGTCTGTATATCATCAGGTTTAATTGGAAGATTGAGTACCATTGAACAAGTATATTGTAGATTTATAATAAGTTTCCACATACATTAGTGTCACAAAATAAGAGAATAGAACATATAGCTAAAATGTCAATCGTAGATAGAAGCAGCATCATAACTGAAAATTTGTTAATGATATCTGGAAAGCTGTACTGTGATGTTTCAAAAGTATGCTCAAATACATGTAGCGCTACTCAAATTAAGGAGTGTCTCTCCACCAAATACTCAGTATTAGAACAATAGTGCCTCAAATAAGTGAATTGCATCGGTGCTGCAAAAGCAAAATATTGATTTCCGAGAAAAAAAAGGATTTATTTATAATCTGCGCACATATTAGATGCCAGATTCTTTTAAAATTATACTGTAATTTTTTTATTCTTATTCTGTAAAAATATTTTATTCATTGGTACCACTAATTTATTTGTATCATTTATTTGTCATAGTTTAGTTTTAAATGTTATTAAGCGTTACACCACTACATTGTATTTGCGTGTGAATAAAATGATTTTTAAAAAATTGTTTGGATGACAGTTTAAATTGTTTGTACTTGTGCAATTTCCTTGTCTCTTTTTGCAGCTTCACAATGGTCATGAAACATTTAGGGAAATGTTGGAACAAAAAATTGAATTTCAAATTGTGATATGTTTACAAGATGTGCACCAGTACCTTCAAAAGGAACATTCACATAACAAAACCTATAAATTCTTTTTACATGCACAGGCAAAGTCTCAGGAACTGGGATTAAAAAATTACTTTTGAAAGCAATGTTAATTTCACACAGTATATACCAATAAAGGAGATTATTTGTGACATTTTTTTCTAATATCAAGATGCCTTTGAAATTTGCAATCCTTTAGGATCTAGCAAGAAAAAGCATAAAATACTTGCTGTGTATGCTCAAATTGCCAATTTTCGACCTCATTTGAGGTCAAACACGGATCAAATGTTACTGGTTTCTATGTGTATGGAAACAAACTGAAATATTTTGGTCATGAAAATGTCTTCGGTCAGCTTCTTGATGACTTGGAAACAGAGGGCGTTCCGCATGATGGATCAGATTGTCAAAGGTGCTGCAGCGGAAATTGTTGGTGACACAACTTAGGATCGCACACCATTGGAGGAATTTGCGAAGATTTCAGTACCAATCAGTATTTTTGTCAGGCAGCCTTGCACATTTCGGAACCAACCCTTTCAAAAGTGCTGTAATCAGGACAAAAGTAAGAGTTATGTGACATGGCATTGCAGCAATCTAATTGAGTTGTGCAAGGTGCAAAATGTGACTCAGTCTTAAACAGGCTTGAATATTACAATGTTAGCACAAACTTCATCCACGCCTTGGTTATGATCTGTTTGAATGCACTCTGTCCCATGATCTTGCCATCTCGATCATGTTGTGAGTGAGTTGGTGTCTAAAATCTCATCAGGACCTAATTTGGCTATTTAGAGACACATATACTTGTTTTGTATCAATATTCTTGGTATGTTTTTGTGACATGTGGAGGGTGCTCTTTTTTTGGGAGTTTTTATCATTTTAATTTTATCCTTGTGAAGAATCTTTGGTATGTTAGGCCTTCTTGTTTTGTTGGTTTGGAGGTTGTCTTGTTTTCAGAAGCGAAAGCTTCTCTTGATGTGGTTTAGTGACGTCTTTGTCCCTGGGGTATTTGGAGAGGATGTTAGACTTAAGATCATTGGAAATGGGAACATTGGTTTACCCACAATGAACTGAACAGAAGGATATATAGATGACAACATTTCTGACATCAACATCACAGAGCTTGTCGGCTCCTTGCATCTCAGAAAACATACAGTAAAGATGTTGCTTGTCTTCAGGTTAAAGTGATTGATGAATATTTGGAGGAACATTTTCAGCAATTTCCAGATAATACGCTATTACAGCCAAGCCATCATTATCTAAGACATTACCCTTTTTAAAATCTACAATGCGGCCCTCGAATCTGTTAGAGGACACTGAGATTCAAATCAAAACATTCATACTTCAAACAATGCATTCGGTATTGCCAGAACTTTAGAAATGTGTGTTTCACTCCGGCAATAAGTCATCAGCTTTTGCAAAATTACAAATGTGCTGGTAAGTACTTCCTTCCTCAGGAAACATATAAAACTGTTTACATTTTTTTGTAGATTTTTTCAAAGGCGAAATCAGATGCATTTGTGATACACTTTTAATGAAGTGTTCAAACCAAGTCAACATGACATATAAAGTGATTTTCAGAGGAACCACATATAAGAAGGTTCCAGTATTTAATGTTTACTTACTTGATAAGGTCGGTTAAGTCAATATGGCGGCCATAACATCCTCCTTGTCCAGTTTGGTTCCCGCCGAATCTCATTGCGTCATTGCTGCAGGTCCAATTAGGGACCTCGGCCACTCAGAACCACTGGACCGGCTCGCTCAGGGTAAATAGGCCCGATTCCATTTTGCGCGCCACTCGCCTTCTTCACGTCGTTCATCATCGTTCGTGTCACTGCACTGCACAAGTAAGTCATTGAGCCTCTTCATAGCCGCTGCACCTTGTAGTTTATATGCCTTCACCGCCCGGTGAGTGAGCCGATCCATTATCTCTCGCACGCTCCGTTCTCCTGTTACCATGGTCAGAAAGAATAAGACACATAAATGTACCGTCTGTAGGCAACCAGCCAGGGGGCACGAAGGCCCAATGGGCGCTAAATGTCATACACTCAAAGATAAGGAGTTCGGTGATCAGTTCGTGCGTGCTGAAGTACTCCAGGCAGCACTGGATGAGAGATTGCAGTCCGATGTTGACAATTTGCAGCTGGGGCTCGATGAGCAGTACGATAGAAATTTCGATGACGACGATGATGGGGGTGAGAATTTAGGTCTTGGTGGCTTTAGGGGCGTTGGGAGTGCATGGGGATCCACCCACGATAATTCGCACTTAATTGATTTCAATCCCAACGAGGCGAACGCCCCTCGTTTTAGCCTGCAGGACTTTGTGACGGACAAGGGTCCACTTACCGACTACAGGGAGCATCGGCCGGTTGCCATGGGCACGCCGCCTGTCGGTAGTGACCCCCCATTTAGGTCACATTTTACGCCTCCTCGTGAGTTAAGACAGCATTCTCACGTTGACCCAGATACGGACTCAAATATTGCTCCCCGACTCAATGATGGTTCCATGTTGCAGGCAACCCCCCGGGGGAAGCCGGTTACGTCAGGCCCACCCTTGGGCGCCAATCCACTGTTTTTGGTAATAAACAGCCGTCTCACATTGACATTGTCCCAGTTATAGCCGATGTCGCACGATCATCTTGTCTCCCTGCATTGTTCACAATCCGAGACCGCATGGTGAACTTTAGGCTAGACGGCGCCACCAGTAACCCGCAAGAGGTCGCCTCCCGGCGTCCCCCGAGAAACCATTTGTCGCTAGGCGGGGACACCAGTAATCAATACGTCCCGCCAGAGGTCGCCTCCCGGCGTCCTGCTACCATGGGCAGTCCGCCCTGTTACCGCACGTCCCTAGTGAGAGATGAGAGCTGGAGTAGGCCGAATTTCCGACTCATTGACACAAGCCAGCCACAAGTGAGACACGAGCCAGTAATTAACCAAGGGCAGCAAGCAAGTGCCCAGGCCTGTACCAGAGAGAGAAATAACACTGATAAATATTATACCAGGCACCCTGCTGGTGAGACCAGGCACCCTGCTGGTGAGACCCAGGCGTGTGGCAGCCCTGCCCATGTCAGTCAAGTCAGAGACCAGACCCAGTCACAGTCCCAGATGAGATATGATCCTGAGAGACATGTAAACCAGAGGCAGCAACCAAGTGTGCCTATTAATGCCAGAGTGAGAGAAAACGAGACCCAGTATCAGACCAGGCACCTTGCTGGTGGGACCCAATCATATGGCACCTATGCATATGGCCCCGAAAGCTTCCTGTCACATGACACGTATGGCACCCGAGCATACGTGGGAGAGGCGGCTGCCCAACCACGCCTGGACCTGGGACCCCCGAGGACTCGCATCACCCACGGAGAACCGGACACCCATTGGAGCTTCGCCAGGGCAACGAGGGCGCCACCTACCCCCCCGATGTCAAGGGCACCGCGAACCCAGGCCGCTTGGATGCCACCAACCCGTGGATGGATGCCTCAACCCATGATGGACCAGGGCCGCGCATGGAGGACCGCACCACTGGACAGGGCTTCTAGGATTCCTCCCCACATTGACGCTCGTGTGGCTCAGTCCGCACTCAATGGTGAGTTCATCCACCTCGAGAGCTTCCTAGACTGTAACTTAAATGAATTCGAAGAAGTACGAGTGGTGGACAGCACCAGCGGCCTCCAGTTGAAATCTTCCAGACCACGCAAGATGATTACTAGTTTCTTTAAGTGGATGGAGGCCTGGGGTCATTACGAAGTTTTGTTAGCATGCCATTATGGCGAGGAGTTGTTCTTAGAGATGTCCAATTATAGACAATTTCTGTTGTCTCTTACAGACAAATACAAAATTCCTTTCGTACTGACCTACGACGAACGAAATAGGTCATTTCTAGGTAGAAGTCAGTCATTTAACTTCACCCATTTCGATCAACGCCTCTACTCTACTATCTTTGATGCTAACGCTCTTAGAGCTGTCACTAAATGCTCAAAGTGCGCGTCTACGGACCATACGGTCAATGATTGCCCCTTTCGAGGCAATGGGCCCAAAAGGCCCACCGGTCAGCCCGGTTCAGACAAACCCAAAGCCAAGCAGTCCGTTGACTCTAACGAGGTCTGTCTGCGTTACCAGGACGGATCCTGTAAGTACAGCAAGTGCCAGAGAAGTCACTGCTGCATCGCTTGTGGTGGCCCCAAGGGAGCCAAATCTTGTCCCACCTGTGCCCCTAAGGCACCAGCTAGTTCTACTTAATTACAATTATTGGTCTCTTATGCTGCCTTCAGTGTATGAGGCTGACCATGCCCATATGGTCCTTACTATGTTGTCTGAGGGCGTCAGAATTGGGAGGCCTAGTGCCACAGCCACAATCGTATCTCCCAATTGGCCCTCTGCCCTCGAACATAGGGCAAAGGTGTCCGAGGTCATCTCAAATGACCTCCGTCTTGGTCGTCTCGACGGCCCCTATGTGCAGCCCCCCTATCCTGCCTATATTGTCTCCCCTCTTGGTGCCTTCACCAAGAGGGATTCAGACAAGGTCCGGGTCATCCATGACCTCTCGTACCCGGCCCTTGGAGCTGTCAATTCTGAAATTGACGCCAATGAATTTTCACTTAGTTATGCATCTATTGAGGATGCGGTGGAGATCTGTAATACTTTTCCCACCTCCCCACCCTATTTGTCTAAATTAGACTTGCAGGATGCGTTTAAGTACGTCAAAATTCATCCATCAGATTGGCACTTGATGGGTTTCTCTTGGCCGGATAGGGCGGGCTGCACTCAATTTTACTTTTCAAAGGTCCTGAGCTTTGGGCTCAGGTCCGCCCCCGCCCTTTTTGATCTTTTTGCTTCGGCATTGAAGCTTTTCATGATTAAAAGTGGGGCACCTAACACTATTGTCAGATATGTGGACGACTTCTTAATAGTCGCTCCCGATGCTCGTTCATGTCAAGATGGCTTGTCCATCATGTTAAAGACATGCGAGCAGGCAGGGTTCCCGGTCCAGCCCTCAAAGGTCACTAGCCCAGCTACGGAAGTAAAATTCCTAGGCATTACCATAAATACGTTGGACCGGACCCTGTCAATCGACAGGGCCCGGCTAGAAGAGATCCTGTCCTTGGTGTCCCACTTCCTGAAGGTACGCAGTGTCTCCAAGAGACAGTTGTTGAGTTTAATTGGTAAATTGGCTTTTGCCGCACGTGTGGTGAACGTGGGCAGGGCCTTCTTGGGGCGCCTCATACAGGCCGCCAAGGTCACAAAATATCTACACTTCAGCGTAAAGCTTACCCATGACGCCAAGGAGGACCTCCGTTGGTGGCGTGATTGTGTTGAAAGCCATAACGGTGTGTCCATGCTGCCTCTTCCCTGGGACGACGACACTGCCCTGGAGTTATTCACCGACGCATCTAACAGCGCTATAGGCGGGTATTTTGACCCGGAGTGGTTTTCAGTTCCTCTAGTGGGTACTTTAGCACGTACCCTTGAATATTCTATTAATTGGAGGGAGCTGTTGGCCGCTCATGCGGCGTTGGCCACGTGGGCACCACGCCTAGCAGGCGCCAATGTGGTATTCCACATCGATAATCAATCAGTGGTTGCAGCCATCAAGAAGCGCTACTCCCCCGTGCCTCATATGATGGCATTATTGCGTCAATGGTGTTTGCTTGTAGTTCGCTACAGCATTAATGTTAGGCCCGTCTATATTTCAACCAATGATAACATAGACGCTGACGACCTGAGTAGACTTGCAGTCGACCAATTCCTCAGGCGTCGTCCTAATGCTTCCCCCACTCAAACCTGGCCCACCCTAGCCCAATTTTAAATATATAATTTAAAATATTTTAAATTCATTTAATTACAGATCTGGATCGGTCAGTAAGAGCCCTCGTCCACAGTGGCATCACCGCCAATTCAAGAGGCGCATATACGGTTGCAGTTAGGAAGTACAAAGCCTTTTGCTCATTATACTCGTTGCAACCTCTGCCGATCAACCAAACCAATTCTATCAGATTTGTTGCATATTTAAATAACCAGGGCCTCGCTGTATCAACCATAAGAGTTTATCTCTCGGGCCTTCGGTCTTGGGCTATTGATCTGGGACTCCAGGTCCCAACTATTTATTCCCCAGCCCTGTCCCAGGCTCTGCGGTCGCTGGACCGCACCTACACGCCCATTCAAGCCCCGCCTATTATGTTCAATCAATTACTGGCTATTATGGCCAAGGCGCCCTTTAATAGAGATAATCTCATGTCTCTGGCAGCCATGTCACTGGCCTTCTTCGCCTGCCTTAGGCCCAGTGAATATTTATCTACAAAAGGCGTTAGGGCCCCCCCCTCCAGGGCGGACATCACCATGAATCACGACTTCACGGCTATGGACTACAAGGTGCACCGGTCGAAGACCAACCCGAAGGGATTTCTGGTACACATAGGGTGTTCTAACTCCCCATTATGTGCAGTATGCCTAATTAAATGTATATTATTTCATTATCCAGCCTCTGCTTCATCACCCCTTTTTCTCTCTCCGAGTAATTCACCTCTTGACTATACTTACCTATCAGCCAAGCTCTCTGGCTTTCTTAAACTCATTGGAGTGGATCCAACCCACTACACGTTGCATTCTTTGAGAGCGGGTTCCGCTACCACGGCTGCTGCCGCAGGGTGTACTGAAGCAGAAATTCAGAAGCTCGGTCGATGGGCGTCCCTCTGCTACCGAAGGTATATCCGTCCCACTAGACCAGTACAAGCAGCAATAGCACCCAAACTCGCACTGTCACTTTCCTCTTCTCATCTCATCCCATAACCATCTTTCTTCTCTTGTAAATACTCTTTAGCACTTTCACTAACGCTCTGATCTTGGGCCTTTTCATTTATACTCTTGGGCTCCTTCAAGATCACTTTCTCTATGTTTCATGTTATATGTCATTTGTCTTGTATTGTCTCGTCTGTCCGTCTCTATGTTGTGATGTCAGTATGATTGTCTGTGTGATTGAATTGTATCTTGTCTGAGGGCCTAATAAAAATAGGCAGTGTGTCCCAAACCGTAGTATGTGTTTGAGTTGTCTATTTACTTAATGTTTACTTACTTGATAAGGTCGGTTAAGTCAATATGGCGGCCATAACATCCTCCTTGTCCAGTTTGGTTCCCGCCGAATCTCATTGCGTCATTGCTGCAGGTCCAATTAGGGACCTCGGCCACTCAGAACCACTGGACCGGCTCGCTCAGGGTAAATAGGCCCGATTCCATTTTGCGCGCCACTCGCCTTCTTCACGTCGTTACCCGCCATCCCACCCTTATCTATAAGTGGATATCTCTAAAGAAACTGGAATTTAGAAATTCCAGCCCAGCTCTTCCAAAATCATAATTTTCTCAAAATTCAATCTCAAAATTTAATTTATTAATTAAAAAACTTCAAAATTCACATTTACTTCAATTAATACTATTATTAATTGGCTCCGGGCTCCTTCAAGATCACTTTCTCTATGTTTCATGTTATATGTCATTTGTCTTGTATTGTCTCGTCTGTCCGTCTCTATGTTGTGATGTCAGTATGATTGTCTGTGTGATTGAATTGTATCTTGTCTGAGGGCCTAATAAAAATAGGCAGTGTGTCCCAAACCGTAGTATGTGTTTGAGTTGTCTATTTACTTAATGACGAACACTGAAAATGCTGAGTTTTGTAAGATATCTTTTTTTGGCTTTGATTAAGATACTAGTTGCCATGCCAGTCTCTATTAGGCCTATTTGACGGTTTTTATTTTTTGATCATGAGCAGTTTCTTGGTCTCCTGGGTCTACAATTAAATATGACAATTTTTTGCAGCCCCACACTGGTCTTGCAATCAACAATCAATGGTCTTGGTTTGTCAGATATTTTTGGAAATGATGATGCCACTAAAGCTGCCTTACTCCTTAATTTAAGATATGGCCGTATAACACAGTGGCAAGATCTGCAGTTTGTCAGAGAGGAAGATCTGTCTAATATCATTAGACCCACTCAAGCAAGAAAGTAAGTCAGCCATTGGAAAAATAGTATTGGTGACTTAACATCACATGATAAAGCTGCTTGTAAGTAAAATCAGACTCCTTTCTTGACCTCATGAAAGGAGTCTGCTTCCTTAAAATTGTGTGTGTGTTTGCGTTTTAAACCTCTTCAGCACCTTTGTGGACTATATCGAGGCAGACTTGTGTGTTATATGTCTTTGACTATTTTACTCATAGTTTATAGTGTGTCTGTGTTTGATGCAGAATTGCAGTAGTCAAAGTTACCAAATCTTAGTAAGAAAATTAAAACTATTAATGGTGAAAATTTCATTAAAACCCAGCCATAATTATAAGGAATACAAGTATACTAGAAATCAGTGCCCGTAAAAATTGCTTGAAGAAGAGCCACAAATTTATGTTACTTAGGCCAGTACAGTGATGTATGGTTCTGCATCCCTTGGCTTTAACCGCCTTGCAGTGTATTTAGATTGATTCACTTAAAAATGGCGGGAGGGGGAATGGAGTGGAGGGCCGAAAATCGACTTTTCTTTTAAAACCATACTTAGAGCTGTCCAATCAGGATGAAATTGGGTGTGGGGCGGCATATGGGTATTTGATAGAAACATGGAAATTTAGAAGCTAATACCTCAAGTAGATTTTGAGAAAAATCCCGGACACTGTTATTTTAATATTAGTAAGAAGATATTCATTCATCAGAGAATTTGTATTTGTGTTTGAAAGAATTGTAACTATTTGCATTCAAATACTTTTATCTGTATTTGAACCCAACCCTGGAAGTGCTATCATGTGACACACTAGTCACTAGACAAGTTTTGTTACATAGGAGCCTGGGTTGAAAAAAAAACCCAAATGTTTTGTGAGTGCAGATTTCTATTCTCCTTATCCATGATAGTCCAATAAATTTACCTTCTTGAGAAGGGTTTGACAAGACTCCATAATTTTCACTTTTTCTCAACAGCTTCATCAGTGGTCAGGTTTAGTTTATTCATTGTACTATCATTTAATTAATATTCTACATATTTTAAAAGACTATACAAACATTCTTGTTTCTTTGATATCATAATGTTCGAAACTATGAAACTTGACACTTTTAATCCTGCGCTTCCAAATTACCAATTCTTTCATTGTCAGCGGAAGTATCAGCACCCGCGAGCCAGAAGACCATCTGGTGGCATTGGTGTTCTAATTAAAGATAAAATCAAACACGCAGTTAAAATAGAAAAGCTCAATGAGCATGTAATTTGGCTTAGCATTAAGCAAAAGCAACAACCCCAATTAATAATTGGTGGTACATACATACCACCAGCCGGATCAAAAATGTATCTCAATTATAAAACTAATGACATTTTTCTAGCTCTCCAATCAGACATAGCTCACTTCCTCCAGTCCACTCCTCTAGTGGGTCTCTGTGGTGATTTTAACAGCCGCACAGGAGGCCTGAGTGACGTAGTTGCTAATATAAGTGGTAAAGATGATGACTTTATGGCTAATATCAATGATATAGCTCTTTCTCCCCCTGAAAGAACAAACCCTGACTGGTATTCCAGAGTTAGGCAAATGAAAGATAAAGGCCAAAATAGTTTCGGCAAAGAGTTAGTTCAACTGTGCATAAATAGCGGTATGCGAATAATGAATGGCTTTCTTAATCCAAATAATACTGACGATTTCACATGTCATGCCCCGCTTGGCAAAAGCACAGTAGATTATCTCCTTAGCACACAGATACTATCTGAAGCAATATACCGTTTCAATATCTGTTCAAAATTGGTAGAATCTGATCATATCCCTATAACATTTTCCGTAAAATGCAAGGTCACCGGAGATAAAAGATGTTTGAGAAAATCGAATAATTGCAATAATGAAGTACGATTCCACTATGTTTTTGACAAAAACAAAGTTCCAAACTATAAAGAATCCTTAAAAGATGTGTTGGCTCAAGACAAATTGGTCAATCTTACAGATAACCTGAATAGTGAAGCCAATGTAGATACTTTACTTGATTCCACATATGACTATATAGAGAGTTGTATCAAGAACAATTTTAAAAAGAAACATTTCAAAGCTTCCACAAACACTTTCCCAACAAATATATGGTACGATAATGAATGTAAAATCGCCAGGAAAAAAGCAAATGAGTTCGCTAAAAAACACGATTTAAACATTGAAATACATAACTTAGAATATAAATCATTGTACAAACAATACAAATACACCATTCAGAGAAAGAAACGGCTGTATCAAAAATCCAACAGGGATGAATTAGACAGATTACAAACTACAAACCAAACAGAGTGCTGGAAACTCTGGAATAAACTCACCAATACACAAACAAAAACATTAAACCAACCAGACATAGACAAATTCCATGAATATTTCACTCAACAAGTGCATCCACCAGCCTGCCCCCATTTTGATCTAGAACACATGGATGAAATTAATGATAAGGTAAACCAAATACTGTTAATTGATGAGGTCCCAGATAAAATTAGTTTGAGCATATGTGATAGTCATATTACAGAGGCTGAGGTTAAATTAAACTTACAGAAACTCAAAAATAATAAAGCTGCAGGAATAGATGGAATAAGTGGTGAATTCTATAAATATGTAGCAGATGAGTTAACAGCACCTTTCTGTGCTATCTTTAACTACATACTTGACAAAGGTGAATACCCCACCCAATGGGCAGAAGGGCTTATAAATGCTCTTCATAAAAAAGGTGACTCTAGCAATCCAGATAACTATAGAAAAATAACTATAACAGTAGCAATGGCTAAAGTTTTTGACTCTATCCTAAATGCCAGGCTATATTTTAAAAACGATGCCATGTCCTTAGATGATCCCTTCCAGTTTGGTTTCACACCATCACGTGGAACAACGGACTGTGTATTTGTGCTAGACACCATAGTTAGCTATCAAAATTTTTACAAGAAACCTATATATTTATGCTTTGTAGATTTTACTAAAGCCTTTGACTACATAAATAGAAATGCCCTGTACTACAAACTGCATAAAAAGCAAATAGGTGTAAAGATGCTTAAAATTATCATGAGTATGTTTGAAAAAGCTCAGGCTAAGGTACACCAGCAAGGCAAGCTAAGTACATCAATCGACAGTGCCTTTGGTGTTCTTCAGGGTGGTATCTTGAGCCCCAAACTGTTCAATGAGTTCCTCTCTGATCTCCCAGATTATCTAAATAGGGCAGATGGAATAGAAATAGAAGGAACCCTATTTACACATCTTCTCTATGCAGATGACATAGTCCTAATATCTGAAACTGCTCAAGGTCTGCAGAACAGCATTGACTCGCTGCATAAATTCTGTACAAAATGGCACTTAATTGTAAATACAGCCAAAACTAAAGTAATGCAAATCAGTACCAAAAGTAAAAATAATTTTGTTTATAATAAACAGAACATCGAAAATGTTGACAATTTTAAATACTTGGGTCACACCATTAGTGCTCACAAAAACATTCATAAACAAATGCCAGATTACATTGCCACCCAAGCGCAAAAGGCTTTATTTGCCCTACATGGGCGCATGAAACCACTAGGTCACATACCGCCGCCTTTGAGTATCAAAATGTTCGATAGTTATGTCCTTCCAATTCTAGAATATAACAGCATGTTTTGGTCTAGTAAAACTGAAACAACTAAAATTGAGAAAATACAGATTGGCTACCTTAAGCACATCCTTAGCGTTAGAAGACAAACACCAACACCTGCCGTGTATGCAGAGACAGGTAGATTCCCTCTAAGATTAAGACAGCAATTAGCAACTGTAAACTACTGGGCCAGATTGAGAAGTATCCCAAGTCATGATATTCTAAACAAATGCCTATCTATCCAAGAAAAGCTTCACAGTGCCGGTCAAGAAAACTGGTATAGCAAAATAGGAAAAGTAATGAATGATGCTGACATCACAAATTGGGCATCAGTTGAACCTGACTCTTTAATAAAGGAAGTAAAATTCCAACTGCATACTAAAGAACAGACTAAAATTCTCAGTACAATAAATGACTCAGATAAATTTCCAAAGTTACGCACATATAAACTATTTAAGACCAGTTATTGCTTAGAACCCTACCTAAATCTAAATCTCTCAAAGAAAACGTACAGCAACATCGCCAGATTCAGAGTAAGCTCCCATAACCTAAAAGTTGAAACGGGTAGACATAATATACCTAAAACTCCTATAGAATTGAGAAAATGTGACAAATGTAACAATGGTGATGTAGAAGATGAAGTGCACAGCCTTTTAACATGTAATTATAATAATGTCCCAAGAACAGAGCTCTTAAGAAAAGTCATCAAACTAATACCTGACTATAATAATCTTGATTGCAACCAAAAGTTCAAATTAATTATGTCAGATAAAAGACCCGAAATGATACAAGCCCCAGGCTCCTACCTCAACAAAATAATGGAATAAAAAGTAACATAAAAGAAAAACCAAAATGAATAAACTGTCAAAGTCTTTTAGCGATAAAGAGCCTCCCTATTTGCTGAACTGATCAGCGTCTTACTCAAATGATGAATTTGTATACATGAAATGCCTATCAGCATCTGTCAGGACTTTTAGTAGCACGTACATAGAGCGGTTACCGCTGGTGCGTGCCTGAAGCCATTGTCAAGGCAAACTGAACAGTTTCAAAACCCCTCAATTTGTGACAATTGTTATGTTGCTGTTGAATGCCAAAATTTTGGACTACCAATCAAAGGACACACTTGCATGATGCTCAGAGTCTGTGCACACAGCTCTGAAAAAGAATTTGTTGTTTTGATAATGATGTTGCTTTTTATACTAATTTCAATGATAATGATGTTGTTTTTCTATACTAATTTCAATGTTGTTTTTAATAGAATGTAATACTTTGGCTAGAATAACATTATTACATTAGTAATGAAATTTGACTGGGACCAGCCTATTAAGTAGTTATAAATATGATGATTTAAGATTTAATATTAAGAAATCCATGGATTTCTGAATATACAATAGTATGATTGTGCGAAACTTTTTGTACACCAACTTAAGTAAATTTGCCTCTGTAAAATTACAATTAATTAGCTTTTAGAATAGATGTAGTGATGTAGTCCTCTTGTTTGCATTGTGTTTTATTTTATTTTTGATGACATATGTATCTGTGATGATATGAGAATGTCAATAAAAGATTATATATATATAATTTTTTCTTTGTCAAATAACTTTTACAAATATCTATTACATTTTCCTTGCCATGAGGGTTATTTTTTAATTATCTATAGGGACTTCTAAGCTCAGAAATACATAATATCATTCACATAGTATTTTGAGCATATGTATATTTTTATTGTAAATGTCTTAGCACACAGTCAACTGAATAACCACAACTGACACAAAAAAAAAACATTTTTAAGCCAGTGACATCACACGACCAAGTGAAAAGTTAGTTTTGAAACTGTACCGCTAATTTGCAAACAGCTCTAATGATTAAACACTGAAAACAGGAAACCGCGAACAGTCGGTGCTCACAGCTTTGCATGTTAACCCCCTGCGTCAGACACACAGACAAGCCCCTGTGCCATTTACCCTTTTGACAATTTTTTTTCATATTTAGCTTTTCCTACTTTGACAGAGAAATTAACTTTACATCTAACTGATAGCCTGGCAAATGTCTCAAACTTCTAAATGACTTGGAAAAACATTTCCACATTTTGGTGATTTTCAGATATCAGGAGATAACAGGATAGCTACTGATAGATTTTAATATTACAGGGCACTTTACCATCATGGTCACATGGGGTACCTAAAGATGACAATAAAAAAAAATGACAGGAAAAGTGCAAAATTATGTATCTCTTTATTGTCCCCACATAGACGAAGAACACACATCCCACATTCATTCATCTAAATTTCATCCTGCAGAAATAAACCTTCAGGTTCAAATCTTTTCTCACAGAGCTCATCTACATATTTTTTTTGTTCTTCAGAAAAATAGTTCTGCCAGTCCCCAACCTGACCTTTCCTCATGAAAGGAGAAACTGCAAGGTTCATTGCCTTAGATGGGAGGGTAGAGTAGTTCAGCATAGGATTGCTCTTCATAGATTTGAATGATGTCCTCTCAACTATCTTCTGTACCAACTCATCAGAGAGGTCCTTTTCAAGGAAGGCTGCAACATCACGCACAGCTTGTACTGGATCTTTCAACATATTTTCATAATGGAAAATCTTCACTTGTGGATCATCCCTGTAGGCCCACCAGCTGAGCTGCATGTCAAAGTAGTTCCCATGAACAAGCTTGTCATTTTTGAAGATATCAAAGAATTCTTCCCAGGTCCCATTTCGGTCAAATTTGAAAGGGGCCATTTTGTAAAAATTATAGAAAGACACAAGCATATCCTTTGGATTTCGAAAAACCACAACAAATTTTGTCTTCCTATTTTCCAAAGTCTTCTTGAAAAATCGGCTTGGAAGATGCGATTTTAGGTATCTTGGAGGAGTGTCCGCTTTGAATCTAGTAATTCCTGTTGGTCCTTTCGGAGAAGGGTGAACTTCTTCTAAGAAGTTGTACCTGGCATGTAACGGAGCTTTATCTGATCCTTCAAAATCACCTTCAGTGTTCACTTGGTAGACAATTTCTTGCATCCATGTTGTCCCTACGAGAAAAAACAGAAACATTCAATTTAACATCATCTGCAAGACTTATCTTAGAGCTGTTTGTGGATTGGCGGTCCACTGGCAAAATTAATTTTCTTATTTTCAATTCGCAAACTTGCCTTGCCACGTCATTGACAGTTTGCTGTTGGTCTCCCAATCTCCTTGTTTGATGAAGCACCTTAAGTCATTTAACTATTGTCACCTATGCTGCTAGATATGATAAGCACACAGTCAACTGAATAACCACAACTGACACAAACAAAACATTTTCAAGCCAGTGACATCACACGACCAAGTGAAAAGTAAGTGAAACTGTACCGCTAATTTGCAAACAGCTCTAATGATTAAACACTGAAAACAGGAAACCGTGAACAGTCGGTGCTGACAGCTTTGCATGTTAAGACCCTGCTTCAAACACACAGACAAGCAGAACACACAGCTACAAAAGGCGGAGCCACCGTGCATGCTGAATTTGGCTGTCTGCTAGCATGGAGGACTCAAGAAAAAATCATTTTGTGAGAATACAACATGGTGTAACCAACTTTTTCTTCACTAATTAATAGTTTTATACTAACCTGACTTATCTAACAGAGTTGAAAGCATAAAATACTTCTAATGAGAGAGTAATTATCCTGTTTTGCCCACTGTTTACTGGAGCTGGCTGTTCCAAAAGATGGTTTGCCTCCCTCTGGGCAAAATTTCCATGGGCTTCAAATGTGATTTAAAGCATTCAAATGACATAGTATAATTCACTATTAGTTCTCTAAATCAGTTGTGTTGAAGTCTGTGTGGCAAAAGGATCAGCAGAAAGCTTGGGAAATAAATCTATAAAGAAGTTGTATTCATTTCCTGTGGAAGCATGTTTGCAAGATTGGTAGAACATTGGGGTCCAGCCTGCATGGGTTGCACATGATTGTAGGTGTGATATCTATTCTATTCACTGATCCCTTAATTGTTGTTTAAGTAGCTTTAATACATTCTAACATTCACAAACACTCAGGAAATAGCACAACAACAGCTTAAACAATTCTTCAAGGTGAAATAAACATAACTGTAATACCAATTGTATTTAAGATTGTTATTAATGACTATGGATTAATAATCCCATGTAGTTTGCAAAACAATATCAGTCAACTCGGTTCATAGTTGTCATGTGTTACATAATTGATTGTTTCAGTTTACTGAACAAGTTGAGCACTTCAAGTGGCAAACCCCAATAGTTCCTCCCAGTAGTTCATGTCAAGCCTATGAATATTTATGTATCAGTCAGCTTTGCAGGCATGAGAACAGTAATCATATCTCATAATTATTAAATTAGACATTTCATAAAAGGACTTGTTTAGTAATTATGAGTTATTATTAAAAAGTTAGTTTTTATCATAGCGTTAATGTTTGTTGAGGCCTAACTTAGCTGGTAAGACACCTGCTTTTAGGGTTCTAACAAGCATTTTTGTCACTCAAATTCCTCCCTCTGGTCAACAAAAATGCACATTTGAACCCCTCAAAATTTGTGTTTAACAACCACTTTGATATTATATAGATTATTCTTACCACATTTGGCATAGGTGACAACCATGACGTCAGAATCATCCAACAAGGTTTCTTTAATCTCATCCAGTGCCCAGGCAGGAAAAACTTCTTTAAACAAGGTCATTCCTTCATATTCATACTCCGTCGGTTGAAATTTCTCCATTATAGGTGTTGTACGAACCACCTGCGGTAATGAAACGGAACAGCAAATATATATTATGCAAATGTAAATGAAATAAGTTCAGGTCTGAGGTATCCCCATTAACTCTTCTGACATCACAAATTACATGCCTGGCAGGGCAATCATAAATTTTTGGTCAGGGAAGTATCTATTGCTAGAATGCTAGAACCATAAATGCTCTTCTTAGCCTTATACCATTCGACACCTCTGTCAGCCAATCACATGCCAGTATTGCAGGGAAATAATTCCCATATTCTTTGTTGTCCAGTTATCCTCTCATGTTTGACTGTCTGAGTGTTTGTCTCATGGTATAAGCCGGTTATTCACCATGGGATCAGGAATATGTGTTTATCACACCTCGGGCTAAAGCTCTTGGGTGATAAATCACATATTCCTTCTCCCATGGTGAATAACCTACACCAATACCCTGCCAAACTGCCAGTCAGCCTACCCCCCCCCCTTTCTATGAAGAGAATCTAATTGATGGTTAAATTTGAGTGCACAGAGCCCGACTGTGACATTATATTAGAAAAAAAAAACAACTCTGCATTGACAGCCAGATTATAGAGATTGCACTGAAAAGATTCTTCTAATATATTCCTGGACATAATAGTATAGTATTATCAAATATTTTTAAATACTGACAGAAATTACTTCATGGCATTTCAACCAAAAATTAAATTAGACTGATGAGCAACTTTGGAATAATCGTTCATCCAAATTAAAAAAAACTCAAGCCTTGTCCTCCGCTACGAAATGAAAACAATAGGTGTCAATCCATCCACATGAGAATTGTAGACCTACCTTTAACGTTTCTTAGGGAGTTGTCAAATCTATTGGCATGCAATGCTTATTCTCACAAGAAATGAGTGACTTCTTACTTTTCATCTGCCATTATATAGGATCTCCTCAATGTTTATCATAGTCTAAGTAGGAAATTATCACGACACTAACTAGTACCAAGTGTGTCTAGCAAAGATGAACAATAAAGCGCACTTTGTCCTTCCACCAATTACTTCATTAACAGGGACATGTTTATAGGACAACTATCAGTCCCATTTGACAGAGACCATTTATCTTACATTCAACCAACTACTTGATCTAGAATTGTCCATAACCATGCACTGTGTACTCACCAAGTGACCTAATTAAGGATTTTTTTGTCTACATTTTGCTATTTCTCATATATATGAGCAGACAATAAACTTTGCAATATAGCCAGTATGCTGTCTTAATATGGTACAAGTAACACACATAGACATTTTGGAATCAGTTAAGTTTTCTCGGAGATCAGGCAGTTTTAGTAAATTCTGGTGCATTTTCTACTAGAATCACCAAATCTTTTGATTCTTCAATATTTAATGCTTGTCATTTCACATCAAGATGTCTAATACTTAAATACAGCATACTGGCTATGTTATGTTGTAATTGAATGGGTTTCTAGTCCAAAATTTAAGATTTTATTATTAACTAGGTCGCTTTGCATGGAACAAACGGTACACAGTGTGACACTCTACTCTGGCTTTTTATTTGTGTTTCACCAACAATCCTGCAATGCCTAAGATCTCCAAACTAACTGCAGTCAGGCTGTGCTGGGACAAATCTGAATAATATGGGCAGCATTGTCTAAAAGCATCAATGAAGAGCTAATCTCCTTTTTGGTGTGATAAACACAATTCACAGATCAGTCACATAAGTTCAATGGATTTCACTTTTTTCAGTTTCTTGTGTAAATGATTTTTTTAAAAAGTAACAAAACATATCAGCTAGACAATGATTTTGAGGGTTCTAACATGCATTTTTTGTCACTCCGGTGTAACTGACAAAAATGCACGTTAGAAGCTAGAACCCAAAATAACTGACTTTGACCTCATACGCTTCATAAACTTTGTGCTAAAATAGCAATTTGAGCGAAATACACCAAAGAATTGTTACTTCGTGTCTGTTTATTTACAACACTGTTTTCAGCCAAACGCTAGCATGCAAAACTGTTGGTTAGCACCCAGTTTTTCACGGCTTAAAAGTATCTTTGTGAGGTCTAAAAGTATGAAATTATCAAAATTTCCATTTAATTATATATATCTGCGAGTTGTCATTTTGTAGCAGTGCATCAGTGCACTGATGCTGCATCACCTAAGGCAGATATCGATACAGCAACTCCCCTCATGGGTGAGAATTGATTGATGAGATCAGAGAGAAAAGTGTCCGACACCAGTGTGAATATTAGGTTGGTCCACATTCTATAGCAAAATTCAAATCTCCTAAAACCCCCAATTTTAAATTAAAAATACTACGTGAAACACATGCCTTTTTTTTAAATGTCACATAATTTCTCCAGCTTGTCCTTTTTTATGCAATTGTTTCAGAGGTCACTTTCCCTGTATGCTAGGGAGTAGGCCCTATTACAAAAATTCATTTTGCAAAATTAACTATGGGGGGGGGGGGCGGGGGAGGGGCAACTTTTCTGTTTGAGAGCCAAAAATGAAATTTCACTCCATGATATGAAACGTTTTGTGGCAAAGGACAATCAGGATAAGCTTTCACTTCATACTTGTAGAAAGAGGGCGGTTTTGTAATTATAGTACCAAATGGAAATTGGTGATTTTATCTCAATATGCCTACCCTCTCATTGCACCCCGCTTCCCCCTACATGTAGTGATCCAGACCGGACCGCCTTGGACGGGTCCGGTCCGCGGTCCAGCCCTGGACCGCCAAAATACCGGACCACGGTCGACCACCTACCAAAAACCGGTCCAGTGTTAATTAGTCATATAGATGAAAATATGATCTAAGCTGCTCAAGTAAACAATTGCAGCACCTTCTCTGCCGTACTATCAGTTAATTTTTGCATATAAATCAATTTTAAGTCAAATAAACTCATAGCCTGACAAAATTCGCATCATAAGTCAATGGAATCTTGCATTTACAACAGGATTTGTCATCTTACAAATTTTGATTTGCTCTGTCAGGAAAACCACAGTATGGAATTTTTTTTTACCCAACGTCCGAGGGTCATTTAAAAACGAATTTGGAAACACTTTGTTCCCGAACTTGGGAGCTGTTCCCCAATTTGGGAGCACTTTTGTCCCAAATTTGGGAGTGCTCCCGTGAAACAAAGCTTCATTTTTCTATTCTTATCTTTGCAAAATATGCTGGGTGGCTGATAGGCCTCTAAATCCTTTATTTTTGCACAGATAACAATATGCTAGAGAAACTGCACTAGTGAAACAGACACAGATTCTTTGTACAGGATAACACATAATAAAGAATAAGTGACAGAGCAGCTCGGAGTCAGGATGACACTTAATGCTACGATTTTAATTTCACAGTAACAAAAAATACACATCATTGTCTCTCCATCTAGCATAAATGCAATTACATACCATCGTCAAGAAATAAACCTTCAGACTCAAATTTAATTTTACTCATTTCATCAACAATTTTTGCTTGTTCTTCTGTGAAGAAGTTCCTCCAGTCTCCAACTTGACCTTTCCTCATGAAAGGAGAAATTTTGTGGTCCATGCCCTGAGAGCTTGAGTAATTCAACATTGGATGTTCTTTCATAGATTTGAATGATGTCCGCTCAACTATCTTCTGTATCAACTCATCAGAGAGATCCTTTTCCAGGAAGGCAGCCACTTGACGTACTGCTTGTTCTGGATCTTTCAACATTTCTTCGTACTTGAAAATCTTCACCCTCGGATCGTCCCTGTAGGCCCACCAGCTGAGCTGCATGTCAAAGTAGTTCCCATGAACAAGCTTGTCATTTTTGAAGCGATCAAAGAATTCTTCCCAGGTCCCATTTGAGTCAAATTTGAAAGGAGCCATTTTGTAGAAATGGTAATAAGACACAAGCATATCTTTAGGGTTTCGAAACACCACCACGACTTTGGTCTTCTTTCCCTCCAGAGTTTTCTTGAAGAAACGACTTGGAAGATGAGTTTTCAGCAGTCTTGGAGGTTCTTCAGCCTCAAATCTCTCAAAACCCGTTTTTGCCTTTGAATCAGGATCATTCTCATTAACTTCAATGAAGTTGAATCGGTCTTGTACTGGAGTCTGATCTGACCCTTCAAAGTCCCCTTCAGAATGGACCAGGTACATGATTTCCTGCATCCAAGTTGTCCCTACAATCAGACAGAATTAAAATAGTTTTCGAATTTCAGAACCATTATTTTTATAGTCTCAGTCCAGAGAATCTTCTTAAAAACATGAGAAAAAAACACTTGGCATAGTTGATTCGTTTCAATAAGAATAGATAGGCCTTGCCAAGCGGTATTATTATTCTTTGCCAAGCGGTATATAAATAATAATAATTACATTAATTTGAATACTATTTCATCATAATATTGGGACATCTTTACCTAAAGATAACAAATTCCAAGTTTGTCCAAGTCAAATACAACAATATAGGAACATTGTTTGAATATGAAGGACTCAAAATCAATAATTTTGTGTTTTTGGTGGTAGTCATTTTTGGTCCACCAGAAAGCAAAACTCACAGGAAACAAGGTGCTAATAAATCCTCTTAGTTCTAGGCCATACCTAATATTAAAGACATAAAGGATAAGCATTGCCATCACAGGCATTAGCAGTGTCAATAAGTCACAGTGAGTTGGTGCACCACTGTAATGCCTGTGATTGTAATAAAATAATCATATTTTAATGTTTAATGAACTTGTAACAGACAGACTAGTTAAAAGGGTGTGTATCAAACTTACCACACTTGGCATAGGTGGCAACCATGACATCAGAATCGTCCAACAATGTCTCTTTAATCTTGTCTAAGCCCCAGGCGGGAAAACCCTCCTTGATCATTGTCATTCCTTCATATTCATATTCTGTTACCGGAAATCTTGCCATTGCAAAATATTTTTTGAGAAATCAAGCACAACCTAAACTGTCCTTGCAGGTGAACCCGATGTTTGCATAGTGTAAGACCCACAACCTACATTTTCCCTGTGTGAACTTTGTGCTTCAGCGTTTATCAAAATGTGCATGCAGGTCGTGTAAACATTCGTATGCACATGGGGATTTGGAGACTCCAACAACAATCTAAGGGTTACAAGTCTGACCTTTTGTGGATGTCACAAAACATCTTAAGAATGTACAATTGTACATTTTCTAAGAGTCTTACTCTTGTATGAAATGCTAAGGAATGCAAGCTATGAATGATAATGAAAATGAGATCACTGTCGACACAAATGCCACATTTAGAAATGAAACTTGAAACAAGAGTGGTTTTAATGATGATTTTAAAATGTGTTTAACATTTCGTGGATAATTGGTCCCATATTCGTGCTTGGGACTAAGTGTTATATACAGTAGACTTCCTTACTCAAATTTTGTTGTTTATATATCCTTTTATTAGCTTTTATTTATGATTGTCAGTTATGAACACTTACTTTTAACTTACTTAGTTTATTACTCAGCTTGTACAATGGTGACAGGGATTCCAAATTTCAGTTGAATTTACCAACACAGCAACCCTGTTGAGTTATAATTGTCAACCTCGCAGATAAATGCAGAATTGTGACCAATGAGCCCTTTGGCCAGATAGTATAAAATCATAAGGGCAGATAAAAACAGCAATCTGTAACTTTAAAGGTGTGATGCCTTGACTGAAGGGGCTGGACACCGACATAAGCATCCTTCACTGGGAAGTTATTTACCAGCTTGTGGCACATCTAGTGCCCCCACCCCAGATGCGAAGCTTCCGCAACATCCAGCCTGATGCCTCCCTCCGGAATGTCACTTCTAGACTCAACCTTGGACCAGTCAGTTGGCGACAGCCACCGCCACTACAGGATAACCCGCAATAGAATGAAACTTCCCCTATAACTAGGTTGCCACCCGGTTGAGCTGCAACGTTAGTGGCAATTTGAAATATTTCATCGACAACCGGGTCTTTGATGAAGCTGAGTGGGATGGGTCCTGCCAATGGATGCTTAACTACACTTGGGGGGGGGGGAAGTCGGGAAATGCCTCGACCCTCCGCGTCTATTACTGTTTCGGATGCGCCCACGCTTGGAGTCCCCTTCCCCAGAAGCTTTCTCCAAACTGGCGGAACTTCTACAAAGTCCCTGGTGCGTGGGCATTGGTGAGATGGGCCTTGACAGCACCTGCCGGAAGTCAAGCTGCATTTGAATCCAGGACTCATTGATTGGCAGCTGAGCATGCTACCACTGAGCTAACCCACTCCTGGGAAATGGCAAAAACCCAATGGTCAGAAAAACTGAGAGATGGGTTATTTAACGGCGCTGCAAGTTGCAAACCTGTTGGGTTATGAAGGTCAACTAGGTGAGAATGGACACTATTATTATCCACTTACTAGGTTTTTCTGTTCTGATTTACCACCAAGACCTTATGCGAAATGAAAAAGGGCCGTTATTGCCCCGACTTTGTAAACAAGGGCCGTTATAGACTATAACCTCCCCGGCCTTGTGAACCAGAGCCGTTATTGACAATATCGACCTTCGGACTTGTAAACAAGGGCCGAAATGGAAAATCAGCGGCCCTCAAAATTTTGCTAATGCTATAGTGCATGGTCCTGCAAGTGAACAATAATACACTGTTTTCAGTCGGGCGCTAACAAGCAAAACTGTTGGTTATGGTTATTATAGTTTGTCACGTCAAGCAGAGGACAGACGTTTTTCCAGATATCTTGGCAACCAGAAGTCCTACAGAAGAAATACACCTACCTATGTGTAGCTTAGCTCTGTTGTAATATGAATATCACATTTTCACAAAGTTTTGATGCCGTTTTTGTCCGATATTTGACAATTCATGGAAATGGCAGTCAAATTTCGCAAATTGTTGACTTTGCAATGCTGCCAATCTGACAAACAATGGGTGGTGACGTCACAAAAGTGCACTGCAGCACCACCCCAGACTTAGTTCTTGTCAATTTGGTATTTTCTGAACCTCCTATATCATTGTGTTGATTTTTATGGCCTGTACAAAAAGGGCTAAATTTCTGTTTCAATGCTTGACGTGACAAACTGTAGTGCCCAGCTTTTCACAGCTTAAAAGTATCTTGGTGAGGTCTAAAAGTATGACATCACCCTATACCCTGATAGGTATAGATATTGCAACTCCCCTCACGTCAGCCATGAGGATTGATTGATGAGATAAGGGAGAAAAGTGTCACAGCGTGAACATTAGGGTGGTCCACATTCATGTAATGGGAAAATTCAAATCTCCTAAAACTCCCAATTTGGAAATAAAAATAGGTGATAACATAAGTAAAATAAAAAAATCACATGTAAAGTTTAGCAAAATGTGTTAATATTTAGAAGATGCACAAAGCCTTTGAAGTTTATAATGTAATTCCAACTCCACACAACAGAAAAATCAGTCAATTTTCCAGATCTTTCTCCGAAGTTAATATTTTTTGCATTTTCTTAATATTATGATAAATTTGGCATGGCAAAGTAATATCTGGGGGTCATTCTTAATTCCAATTGACTGAATTGAGGTCACTTCACCTTGTATGCTTGGGGATGTCTGACAAAAATTCATTTGGCAAAATTATTGGGGGGGGGGGGGGAGGGGCATGCTTTTACTTTTCGGTTTGAAAGCCAAAAAATGAAATTTCACTCACCCTATGATATGAAACGATTTGTGGCAAAGGACAATCAGGATTACCTTTCACTTCATATTTGTACATTGCGAAAGAGGATAATTTTGTAAATATAGTACCAAATGGAAGCTGGGGATTTGATCTCAATATGCCTACCCTATCATTGTACCCCTCTCCCCCCTAAAATCACACAAATCTTTCAAATAATTAGCACCTAACCAGGCTAATGGCTCTCTCAATATAATTTCGCTCACTTTTTTTTTCAAAAAGTGACCGACATCTTGACTAAAGAATTTCACAAGTCAACAATTCATGACCTTTTTAAGAAAAATGGGAGCTGCTGTCCTAAAAAAATTTAAATGAAGCTTTCAAATACATTTTCCTATATTCATCTTTTGATAGGGGGGATGGCTGATAGGGCTCCAAATCCTGTATTTTTTGCACTGATAACATACAATACGACTACAGAGTAGCTCGGAGTCAGAATGACAATAAATGATACAATTTCAATTCTAATACTGATTTCACAGTTAAAAAAAAAAAAGACGCATTACTGTCTTCCTCTGGCATATATGCAATTACATACCATCTTTAAGAAATAAACCTTCAGACTCAAATTTAATTTTACTCATTTCATCAACAATTTTTGCTTGTTCTTCTGTGAAGAAGTTCTTCCAGTCCCCAACTTGACCTTTCCTCATGAAAGGAGAAATTTTGTGGTCCATGCTCTGAATGCTTGAGTAATTCAACATTGGATGTTTTTTCATAGATTTGAATGATGTCCGCTCAACTATCTTCTGTATCAACTCATCAGAGAGATCCTTTTCCAAAAAGGCTGCAACATCACGCACTGCTTGTTCTGGATCTTTCAACATTTCTTCGTACTTGAAAATCTTCACCCTCGGATCATCCCTGTAGGCCCACCAGCTGAGCTGCACGTCAAAGTAGTTCCCATGAACAAGCTTGTCATCTTTGAAGCGATCAAAGAATTCTTCCCAGGTCCGTTTGCGTCAAATTTGAAAGGAGCCATTTTGTAGAAATGGTAATAAGACACAAGCATATCTTTAGGGTTTCGAAACACCACTACAACTTTGGTCTTCTTTTTCTCCAGAGTCTTCTTGAAGAAACGACTTGGAAGATGAGTTTTCAGCAGTCTTGGAGGTTCTTCAGCCTCAAATCTCTCAAAACCCGTTTTTGCCTTTGCCTTTGAATCAGGACCATCCATATTAACTTCAATGAAGTTAAATCTGTCTTGCAATGGAGTCTTATCTGACCCTTCAAAGTCCCCTTCAGAATGGACCAGGTACATGATTTCTTGCATCCAAGTTGTCCCTACAACAATTAGACAGAATTATAGTAGTTTTCGAATTTCAAATCCAAAATTTTTATAGTCTTATTCCAGAAAATCTTTCTCACACACGAAAAAAAAAAGAAGACACTTGGCATAGAAGATTCGTTCCAATAAGCATAGGCCTTGCCAAGCTGCTAGCAATGACACTAATTTAATTTAAATACTATCTTATCACAACATTGGGACACCTTGATCTTGAAATAATAAATTCCAACTTTGCCAGAGTCATATACAACAAGATAGGAACATTGCTTGAACATGAAGGACTCAAAATCATCTGTTTGTGATGAATGATAGTCATTTTTTGTCCACGCAAAAGCAACATTCACAGCAAACAAGGTGCTAATAAACCCTCTTTGTCTTAGCCCATAACTAATATTTAAGACATGAAGGATGTACATTGCCATCACAGGTATAACAGTCTCTATAGTGTTAGCATTCTGCAAAGAAGTAATCCCCATTTAGAAATGTCAGTAAGTCACAGTGATCTGGAGCAACACTGTAATGCATAGGATTTCAATAAAATAATAATTTTAATGCTGAAGTCAAATAGACTGCACACGTCATGCTTTACTTACATCACACAGTGCAGAACATGCTCATGTATTAAACCATTCCTGAGTCAGCGCTTTTTACTTCATATTAAACCATTCCGGAGTCTGTGCTTTTTACTTCGGCCGTAATGTTTTCCGTTGGAACTTGTAACAGACAGATTAGTTAAAAGGATGTGTATCAAACTTACCACACTTGGCATAGGTGGCAACCATGACGTCAGAATCGTCCAACAGTGTCTCTTTAATCTTGTCCAAACCCCAGGCGGGAAAACCCTCCTTGATCATTGTCATTCCTTCATATTCATACTCGGTCACAGGAAATCTTGCCATTATGAAATGTTTTAGTAATGGCAAACACAAATGAGAAATCAAGCACAACCTCAACTTTCCTTGCAGAATTTGCAGGCGAACAAGATGTTTCCAGAGTACACTACACACGACCTACATTTTCTCTGGGTTAACTTTGTGCTTATGCAAATATCACAATCAACATGTAGGTCGTGCACACATCTTCATGCATACACTGGAAATAGTAGAATATCTATATACACACGGAGTGTTGGAGATTCCAACAAGAATCTAGGGGTTACAAGTCTGGCCTATTGTGGATGACACAAAATGTTTTGGAGAGTGCATTATCTAAGGGTCTTGCTCTTGTATGAAGTGCTAAGGAATGAAAGTTATGAATGATAATGAAAATGAGATCACTGTGGACACAAATGCAACATTTATAAATCAAACTCGAAACAAAAGAGTGGTTTAATTTAATGATGATTTAATGTGTTTAACATTTTATGGATAACAGATCCAAATACGATTATATGTGCTTGGGCCAAAGTGTTTTATGTATTGTTGGTCGGGTGGGACTGGCGCCCCATTGTTTGCGGATCAAACCTAACTTGCTTTTGCAGATGAGGTTGGTATATGAGAGTGTGTGTAAAATTTCAGCTCATTCTATTAATATTTACAGGTGGCACATTTCACTTGAAGCTTATAATGTAAATCCCAATTGGCAGAAAAAAAACATGACTTTCCAAAAATGGGACTTAGAATCAATATTTTTGGACCATTCAAAAATCATGGGATAGGTTTTGGGGAGGGCAGCTTAAAACAGGCATAATTTAGCATTTTCCAATTCTCATCTCTGCACAATGTAATGCCTAATATGACGAAAATTACAAAAAAGGCTAAATTTAGATATTTTAGCTCCTTATAGTGGCCTTCCAATATATGTTATAGCAAAATGGATGCCAGCTCTGAACTGCCCTCCCAAAAGCCTTCCCTCATGGTTTTTGAATGGTCAAAAAACATTGATTCTCAGTCTCATTTTTAGGTTTGCCGATGGGGATTTAAATAATCAACTTCAAGTGAGATGTGCCACCTCTAAATATTAAAAAAGCTAGGTTTGATTTCCAAAATCTGGGGTGCCAGTTCCACCCTAATAGTAGGCCTTTCTTTTTCAACTCCTACTTACCCCCATTGTGTATATCATTTCTTTCATGTATGATTGTCGGTTCCAAACACTTATTTTTTTCAACTTATTTACTCAGCTTGCACAATGTTGACAGGCATTCTAGATATTCCTAGTTGGTCGATCCGTTAGATAGATACGGATATAAGCAGTACGGCAAAACAACAATTTTTCAGGAAAAGTGAGTTGGGTTCTTGACCTGGTCAGACAGAAACTCCCTCCAACAGATGCACATGTCTCCTAACAGGCTTTGCGTGCTCACCGCTAAAATCTTCTCCGGAAAGCTGGTGATAAGGACATGCCTCCCGCCAAATCACAACATACCACAATGTTTGGTGAGACTGAATTGGATTTCTTTGGGAAGTGGTAGCTTGGAAGAAATACAACTCATGAAACCTTTTTGAACACAACATTTCTGTTTCTGAACATCAGGCCAGCAAAGGCATGTTATACAAGGCTTCAAAATATATAAGGACAAAAAGAACGAACCAAGTCTGCCAAAACCAACTGGTCAGAAGAATTAGAGGATACAAGGTGGATATCACACAGTGCAAAGTGAGTGAGAGTTAAGGTTTTAGATCTCTTAAGCACCTGAAGGGCAATTTAAAGAGTCTGTGTAAAAAAGATATGACTTGCTTCAGTTTGAACTAATATCTCTTATATTCAAGAAGCATCCTTTTCGCAATTTTTTTATTGGCAATTGATAATGGGTCATACTTGACAAGCATGGTCACCCAAGAAATGCAGCAAGAAGATAGAAGGAGTCAGAACGACAAAAAAAGAAATGTCGGTACTTCAGGGCCAAGATCGATTCCCACAATTTGTCATTCGCAGAACATATCACTTCATAAATGCATTCGATGAAAATTCACAGGCTTTATGACAAACCTTTTAATATACATGTTAGGGAACAGTCTGAATTGAAGAAACAATCCAGCAAACTTGCGGAGTAACGAAACACTCCAAAAGGCCAAAAAATCCATGTATATAATAAGAGCTAGTATCACTTCAGGAAAACCATCAATCAGACATTTGATGAAATTCACAGGCTTCACAGCAAACCTTTTAATCATGTCAACACACAAACTGTTACAGAACTTGCTAAATGAAAGAGACACCATCCAAAATAATCATCAAGTAGGAAACACTCCACCAGACCCATGAATCGGTGTCCTTAATCCTTAATTTATATGACGTAAGGAAAACGCAATAGCGTACTTTGCTTTGATGAAATTCACAGGTTTCAAGGCAAACCTTTTAATATGCATTGAAAGTACTCATAAGAAAACTTGGTGAATGAAAGAGACACCATCAAAAACAATCGCCGAGTAGGAAACACTCCATCAGGCCCACAAACCAATATATCAGGTTAGAGTTAAACCATCACGGGGATATTTGATGACATTCACAGGCTTTATGGCAAACCTTTTAATACACATAGAAAGCCAGCAAACACGTTGAATCGAAAAGAAACAATCCAGTGGTACATCAGCTATAAAATGCTCCACCAGGCCAACAACTTGGTCCAAATATTACTTATTAAAGCGGAATAACAATCAAGTGGACACTACGATGCAATTCACAAGATTTTACACTAACGTTTTAATTCCAAATAAAGACTGAAATGCAGAAAACTGGTTGATATTTGCACAGGTTTTAATAAAAACAAACATCTGTTATCAAATCAAAAACACAAGGAGTATGACAGATTTTTCAGAACAGAGGTAATCGATACATGTATAAACATATGCAGCATTCCGACATTGATGCAAAGAAATACCACAAGCAGAGGAGTTGTACAAAACATACACTACAAAGTTCAAACTTCCTATGAGGCAGCAATACTTGTCGACGTTGATGCAGCACTCGCTTGACGTCTCTTCACGTCCCAGTTGTAGACTCGTGCCATATCTTAGGGGGTTAAGGAAAACATTCATATCAATTCATCCAGATCAATTATCAAGAAAGCTTCTTAAGTAAAGAATTATCAAATATCAAACAAGTCACCAGGTTCAACGACAGAATAGTGAGAATATATTAATCAATAGTCTTCAAATCTACATAACATTAACAATTTCTCCAGCAGCATTGTATCTTTTTTCATATGACTTGCTATGAATTGCAATTCTTCAAGAAACCTCTACCTTTCGCTGTTAAACAATACAACCCTGCTTAGTCAATTAGTGTCAAACTGCGGATTTCCGGGCACAGGCATCATCACACTATTACTCAGCCCCTCTTAATGTCCTTAGCCCGTTTTGGTGTTCGTAATCAAGGTCAGAGAAACCCTAAGTGATTTTTCGTAACATCTAACAAGGTTATTAAAATACTCCACTTATCATATTCCTCCCAAGACTCAAGACTCAAGAATTTTATTTTATCTCCCTTCCCTCCCATGTCTCCAAAGGTATTATGCTAGTCACAATAATTAACCAGTCCTGTAGACAGGCCTGCTGCCTGCTGCAGAGTCACATCTGACTTACCTGGAATTTACTCTCCTTAAGTACTGTTTTAAGGTAACTCTTTAGATTTAAGAACCCTGCTCCCCATCACCACAGTCTTACGACAGGGTAGTACAAACCAGGGACGAACCTACCTTGTATCTACACTCTACTGTGGTCTACAAGCTAGAAAGGTCTAAATTTCACTCACTGGGAACTTTTCATCCTTCTCTCAAGAACTTCATCAGCCTTCTGCCTCAATTATAAATTTGTAAAGCTAATGAACATGTGGCCCTGAGGCCCAAGGTAATTATTTTGCACAAAAGGATACTGACTTCAATTGTGGTAGTCTGGTCCCTGAGGAACCCCAGATCATCATCTACCTGTGTCAGACTCTTTGTTGCAGCAGACAAATTCTTTTCAAGGAGTAATTCAGCATCATCTATGTTGTACTCTAACATTACATTAGCCTGAAATCACAAATAACATCAAAATTGTCAAGAAGAATTATAAACCAAAGGCGTCAAATTCTGAAATTTCACTATTATGCAAATATCATGAACAATTGAACATCCAAAATCGTATGTCTGTATCACAAAATGATTGCCACTCACCCCTAACCACAGACACACTTTGTCTGTAGGTGGAATTTTTGCTCGTGCATAAAGTTGATCGGACAACATGAAATTTGTGGTCATAGGCTCAGAGGAATCCTGTAAGAAAATTGGAAGTAATCTCACAGCACCGTATATTGTACAATGTACTACATATATATGATTAATTGATATGAGACATCAATCTATTTCACATATTGCACAGATAGTTATTCTTAAATGGCTCTCTCAAACTTTCA